>VWZX01011318.1:226507-826507 GCA_013399015.1 Galbula dea
ACCCCCTGCCCCAGCACCGCTGCCCGGCCGGCGGGGAGCCACCCGCAGCAGCCGGCTGAGCCCACCCCGCGGCCGGACGCCGCCGAGCCCCGGAGGAAGCCTCCCTCCGCCGGAGCCCGGCCGCTTGCCTCCCCTCCGCCCGCCGTCCCCGCACGCCTCCTCCCTCCCTGCCGTCTTCCCGCCGGCTGGGAAGGGGAGGGCACCACCGTCCCCTCCCGGCGGAGAGCCTCGAGGAGGGGGCACCGTGAGGAGCGGGGGCCGCCGGAGCCGGCACGGGGGGGGAGGGCGGTGGTTGCTTCCCGGGCGCCTCCTCGGGGGACGGCCGCCCAGCCGGTCACGGCAGCGGCCCCGCCGCACACCTCCTGTGCTTGGGGTGCCTCTTCTCAGTCCCCGTGTGTGGAAGGGGATGGTTCTGGCAGCTAGCTCCTTCTCTTCAGGAGGGCGAAGGGATCCTCGAGGGTGGGAGAGAGGCGTCGGGTCAAGGCAGCCCGACGGGACCCCTACCTGGGGCCAGGTGAGAGGGAGCTGTCCCACGCCGGGCTGAGCTGAGGGGCTATGGCTTGGCCTCAGCCCTCGGGCAGGGTGTCCTCCCCTAGCTCTGGGAATGCTCTGTGTGGAGTGACTGCTGTTCAAGGACAGGGAACTTCTGGAGAGGGTACAGAAAAGGGCTACAAAAATGATTAGGGGACTTGAACATCTCTCTTATGGGGAAAGGTTTAAAGAGCTGGTGCTGGTTAGCATGGAAAAGAGAAGACTGAGGACAGATCTGATCAATGCTTATCAATACTTAATGGGTGGGTGTAAGGAGGATGGGGCCAGGCTTTTTTCAGCGGTGCTTAGTGACAGAAAAAAAGGTAATGGTATGGTGACTCCACCACTGCCCTGGGCAGCCTGTGCCAATGCCTAACAACCCTTCCTGTAAAGAAATTTTTTCTTATGGCAGATCTAAACCTCCCCTGGTGCAACTTGAGGCCATTTACTCTCACTGGTAACGGCACAGTTGTTGTTATTGTTAACCTCTCCCAGGTTAATTAGTCCTTTCAGCAGAATTAATTGACATGGAAACAGAAGAGTCACCATTCCTGGAACTGTTCAAAAATGTATCGATGTGGTACTTAGAGACATGGTTTAGTGGCATTGTGGTGATAGGTTGATGGTTGGACTTGATGATCTTAGAGGTCTTTTCCAATTGTAGTGATTCTGCGATTCTGTGACTTGGCTTTATTGCCAGCTACTTCCTTTTCAATGCCAGACCTCTTCACCATGCTCTATCAACACTGCAAACACAGAATAACAGAACTGTTTGAATTGGAAGGGACCTTAAAGATCATCTAGTTCCAACCCCCTTGTCATGGGTAGGGACACTTAACGCCTTTAGCTAGCTCCTGATTCTGACTGCATTGCAATTGGTGGCCACCAGTCCACAACAGAGCACAAAATTTCACTGGTCAAAGGAAAAGAGTAGTGCCTTTTTTCCCCCACTTTTTCTCTTACCACCTGTTTGTCTTTCTATATATTCTCTTCCCTTAGGAAAAATATTGGACACTTGAGGAATGCTGTAGTGTTATGTGCAGGTTAGAAAGCGTGGATGGCTTTTTGTCTCTGCTCAACACATTATTGAAGAGAAAGAGAGGTGCAATCCATGGCACACATCCTGACCTTCTTGCTGCTGCAATTAAGAGTAAAGCCCCAAATAAAAGAAGGAGCAGACTTGGTTTTCAGAACTGTATAAAACCCTACAGACAACAAAAAATGTAGAGAAACTGTTATCAAATGTGATTTCATTTTAAGTCTTGCAATATTGGGAGTTTTTTAAATAGTGACATAATTATTATGATCATAAAGTGAAAATCTTAGCTTTCATTTAAAAACTAATAAGGCTTATGATGAAAGCTTGAGAATTGTCCTGAAATGCATGCATGACTCAAGGGCTCAAAAATTAAAAAGTCAAATAAATTGTATTTATATGTTAAAAAAGTCATTTGAAGGCCCTGGATCTCGAGGGCTTTGGGGTTTTTTTAATGCTACGGATAGGCACAATAGACGACTACAGAGAAAATGAATTTAGGGAAGGGTACCAACTCTGTTCCCTCCCTATAAGTAAGAGCTGAAAGAAAGTATTAACACTGAAGAAAATATTTCTTATGAAGCATTTCACATGGTTTTAAAACACATTCAAGTACTAATAACTTTTCTTAAATAGATCATTGGGTTTAAAAGAGAAATAAAATATTTTAGAGAGTACTACTTCTGATTAATGCACTATCCTGGTATTGGAAACACATGTGAGGTAGGAATGAAAGAATAGCACTGGAGAGTCTGTCATATTTTATAACTTCATTTAAGTATTCATGTTGTTCTTTCAGAGCAACTGTTTCTACTTGTTGGTAGTTTAAAGGTAATGCAGGTTGCAAATGATGGGATAAGCAAGCAGCTAAGGGGTTAGGGAGTACTTGATCCTTGGGACTTTGGATTCATTCAGGCTTACCAGTAACTGAAAACCAGGAAAAATTATAAATGATCCATGAATTTAATGAAAGCTAAAAATCGCTTTGACTTCTCAAGTAATGTGGCATTTGGAGGGAAAATGGCACTTTGGATTTTGTCCTCAGGAAAGACTCAGAACAAAGGTTCTGTGGCAGTGGTCTGGTGGTAAAACCCAGTAAAGCCCTCTACAGTGCAGAGTATTCAAGGAAATAATGGAAGCAAAGATTTTTGGGGAGGCATTTGATGGGCCAATGGGAAAAAAAGTGGGCACAGAGATAGACTCCTTGCCTTGCCCCAGAATTCACCAGCCTGACTTCTCTTCTGGAATTAGGCTCTTAAATGTCTTCTTTCAAGAAGCAAACAGGTTATTTCAAGGCATGGCAGGAAGGAATCTGGGCACTTTTGTTCACTAAAGCAAAGTATCCAGTTAGAACCTGCAGGTTTTTCCATCCAATAAAATCCCATGGATTAATCTCCTGAGATCAGCCCAGACTACAGGACCTCAGGGTAAGGTTTTCATCCATGTTGTTTGAAATGTTCCAATTCTTAGCAAATACTTAAGTAGGAGACAAAGAGAAAGAGTTAACATAACTCTGGGGCCTAGTGGTTTGGGTCTTAGCTGGGAAGTACTGTTATTTCATAAATAATCCAGTAATTCATGAATTAATGACTGGATAAAATAAATCAATGTTCAGTGATGTAAGGAATGGAACCTGAGTCTCTGCACCCCTTAGGTGCCTAATCATTGCTCTTTCTGAACTCTCACTCTTTTTCCAACACAGTCTTTCTGTCCCAGTAGCATTATGCCTACAAAAGATCAGATCTCGAGTGTTGTTGTTCAGGGACTAAAATTCATCACTGTTTCTACTCCTTTGGTGAATGTTCCAGCCTCTGGGCCACTGGGCACTCAAGATCTATTCTCCTGATCCTGTAAGCACAGATCTTCCTTAGCATCACCAATATTGGTAAAGGTAAGTTTAAACAGCAAAGGCAAGCATGTGTAAAAGGAGGCAAAGGGCTGTCCTCAGGCAGACACATGTGCCAAGCCTACCTATGAAAGAAGTCCTTGGGGTATGTGGGGTTGCAATGAATTTATTGGCTATGTCTGGGTTAGCAAGCACCAAAGCTGGTCCTTAGAGCAAAACTGTTCACTTTAATTCCTCCCCTCCCCTTAGGAAAAGTTCTAATCTGGTCCAACAGACTAACTGCTCATTAGCAATTGGATCCCACCCAGTGTGCTGCTGGCGTTAGCTTCATATGAAAGGAATCATCTTCGTGTATCTGAGGCTGCTCTGAGATGTGAACCAAAGCACAGTAAGTGGGAATGATCAAACGATTCACTTCACAGGCATGGTCCTGATCTGCACTCAAATGCTATCTGGATGCATCCATCATCTCCTTTCAGAAGGAGCTGGAACAGAGCACACTCAGACTTTGTTAAAGGACAGAAATTGTTGAAGGCAGTGGGAGTAGAATGAGGAGCCACTCCAAATTTTGGATCAAATTCCAGTTTTCTTCATCATTGTCAGTACTGATGGAGATACAGAAAAGGAAGCAATGACAGGAAGGCTAGACAAGTGGAGAGGTCTGCTCACAACTGCCACATTTGCAGTACTACCACTATCAGTCAGCAGACTAGGAGAAAGACTGGTTTGAGGATCAGGGAAGAAGTATTTGATCCCACCATGTAATACATCACTGAGCTCTTGCACTGGCAAGTGGTAGTGAGGGTTTACCTGACAAAATGAACATAACCCAGCTTACAGACTGAGGGCAGGCTCACTTATCAGAACATTTTCTGTTTCATTTTCCTCTCTGGCTTGTCTGTCATTTAACCGATTTTGACAAAGATCTAGTCTTATCCTGAAGCAAACTGCAATCACAGAGGGTTCAGAGGTACAAAAGAGAGAGAGACAGAAACCAAGGGGGAAAAAGAAAGCAAAGAATTGCTGCTACAGCTGAAGTGGTGTCTTCTGAGGAACACAGGACATTAATCTTACTGGGCTAAGACCCATGCTACTGCTTACCTATTCTGCCTTGCAGCAATTTTAATAGCCTGCTGGTTTAACCTGCTGAGAAGGTGTAATTAATAAAACTAGCTGGGAATAAATCCACCAGAAAATGTTCAACTCTCTCTTTTTTTTTTCTTTCCCAAGCTTAACTTCTTCTTTACTTTACAAAATCAAAAATTGAGGACCATTTTTGCCAAACTATTATATTTATGTTTCCTTCAGAAAGCTGAGCTTTCTTACTTTCTGTCCTATAGTATCTCAGCAGAAACAGAGTTGTAGAGTGACAGGAGGATGCTGGGGAGTAGATCCACAGCTCTGGGGCTTAGGGAATATTCTGCACTTTGACAGTTTCATACGCTGTGTTTTGCCTGTTCAGACAATGACCAGTGGCTGTTGGAACACACTAGGTGAGGAAAACAATATTATAGTTACCTGCTATGTATATTTATCAGAAAGCATATGGAATATCTGCTAATATTGGGTAATACTCAACAGCTTTTGCTGAGCTTATAATTGACAATGGCTTTATACTCATTGTCCCCATTCCTTTCAGGCAGATTGTAAACTGCATTGTATGAATCCATTTGCTTTGGTTGCATAATTTGCTGGTTTTCATTTAATTACACAGAAATATTAATGTTGTTATGTCAACAGTTCTGGTGTAGTGGAGATCTGAATGTTTCCATGGGCCCCATAAAGAATAAGGTATTAATCAGTATGAGTAATGGGGACAAACTTGCTTTTAATAAGAGGCTTGAACCAAATTGTTTCAAAATGTTGTTTAGTTTTCAGATGGTTATTTTTCTTCATGTGCAAGAAAATAGAACAAAAATTTGCATTATCTGAAGGAATTTAAAAGAGTATTCCTTCAACACTCCATTCCTTATGCAACAAAACCTCTGGATTATGCACCTAATGAGTCAGACACATCAAAATAAAAATCCATTGACACTTTGGCAAAAGAAGAAGTAATCAAGGCTCTTTATAACTCACATTTTTTCATCATAAAGATTAATGATTATGCACTGAAATAACACAAATACATTAGAGAAGCCTGTAGTGCTTTAGAAGTACTATTCTTTAAGTCTCTGTCCTGATGAAAATACAGTCTATTTAGAAAAACAGACAAGTAACTGACTTATGATTTGCTCTTATTCTTTTTTTTAACTGTAACTGTAGTTGAAGAAGAGCTGTTTTACATAGGGCTTCTTTGTTAAGAGTTTCTGCCTGCTTTCAGCTAAATCCCTTTGTCAGGAGCACATTATTCTTAACAAAGCAGTATGCAGCAGTTATCTTTTTCCTTTAAGATTAGATAGAAATAGAAAGATATAGCTCATCTCTTAGTGTTTTTAAGTTTGTCACTATCTTTATGAATGTAATTTGTGCTAACTATAGTTTAAACATTTTTCTTTCTATAGCAGCCACAATTTCAAGTCAGGACCCTAGCCTCATTGTGCTATGATGTGAAGAAGACCAGTGTGGGTTGCTTGAATTACTTTAGCATTATGTATGTTTAAAGGAAGATCACATCAGGATCCTAACTGATGCATCTGGATGAGGACTAGCTAAAACACCAAGAGTTGTTGTCTCCTGACATGTTCCCTTTGACTTCTAACAGTAGAAAAGTAGAGAGACAAAGAATAAACACTGGAGGGGGAGGGGTGGAAGTCATTTATATATGCAGGCACTCCCACATAAACAGAAGCAAGGAGAAGGAAGTGCTGTGAAATGATTTGGCATCAGTCCTGATTTGCTAAGATTAGGAAGAGTTCTGGAAGTTAGAATCCAGGGTAACAAAGAAAAAGCCATGAATAGAATAAAGTGAAAGTCTGATATGTGTCTTGCTCTTACCCTTGAGTAGGTAGGAACCAATCCATGAAGGATGAGGGGAGGGGAAATACTTTGGAGTGTGGAGAGTGTGTGTTTTTATAGAGGCTGTACCCATAGCCATGCACTGCCAAGACACAGCACTCTGCTGGTGGAAGTGCCTTTCAGCCTTTGGAAATGCATCTTCTATTCCCAAGGCTGTGCCAGAGAGCCCTTTGCTCTCATTCCCCAAACCCTGGCATCAGAAGCAACCACAGTTAAGCTGATAATACACACGAGGGTTGTGGGGCATATTCCATCTGTGGAATAGCATGGAAATTAAGCTGGTTGTGTAACTGCAGTTCTTTGTCATAGGCACTGTATGCAAAAGGGAAGCACTATATACACACATATATACTAATATCTAAAGGAGAGTCATTATTAGGTAGATACAGAATTTTATGTGTGATGATCCAGAATATTTGCCATTGTGCCATAATTTAAAGATTACTTCGTGGCTCAGGGGAAATAAATAAATAAATGCATGCTAATAATAATTTTTGACAGTTTAAGTGGTTAAAGTTCCATTTACAGATAGGAATCACATTTTTAAGTACTTTTTGGTACTCACCTTGTGTCATAAATTGCATACAGTTTTTTGTTTTCTTCAACTGCATTCCTAAAAAGAGAGAAGGAGAGAATATGAGTTACATGTTCTCTGTCCATTGCCAAAAGAAAACATAGTTTAGGGCCTTGAAGGTTTTCAGGGCATCACTGTAGAATCTAGAGATGGGAGGGGGGAGGGAATCCATACACTGACTCATTCAAACCCCAACATGACAAGATTGTACTAATCTTTAGGATATTGTCTAAGTGGTTTTTCTTTATAGATCCATGACTCTGTTGCCAAGAAATGAAAAAAAAAAAAGAACAAAACAGTCACAGCATTTGTGAAAAACACAAACCAACAGTATGGCTTTGCTAGAACTATGTGCCTCATTTCAGAAAAGCTGTCTAGTTGATCCAGATGAGCCTTATCCACTTCAGTCATTTCATTATTTTTTTACAAGCCAACCTAAAAAAATACATTGAAGTCTAATGCAATGTATTCAAGCTAAAATGAAATGCTTTATATCTCTGATGCTTTGAATAATTTCATGTGTGTTTAAACATCGAGGTTCATATTAAACAGGCATATTGAGAAGTTGAAGCTGAAATCAGTATTTTTGAGCTTTTACAGTTGGAATCCACATGACTGCAGAATATATTTTGCATTTTTTACTTAAAAGAAAAATTTAAAAAAGAGATTTTTTTTTTCCTGAAATTTTTTGTTAGGCTGTTTCAGAACATGTGGGAACAAAGGACTCTTCCTACTGATTTAAGGAAGACCAAGAGGAGATGTTGTCTGAAATGTGTTGGCTTTGCTGGAATCAGCAATAAAATATAAGTTTTAGCTAGGTAGTTTCTGAGAAGAGGTGATGAATGGAAGGGGCACTCCATAATAAGTATTGATTTGTATCTTACAATCTGATTTGTGTCTCTCTGCATTATTTTACCTGTCTGCTTAGAGAAGTTAAAGAGAAGCAGCTAAAAGCATGGGGTAAATGATCCTAAGTTTGAATGCATTAAGTTCCACTTACATGGGAAAGGGAGATCCTGGGTTTGGTCCCTGCTCCTGGAGGGGCTGTGCACTTACATTAAATATGCACTGGCTAAAGGATGGTAGCAGCTGAGTACTGGGAATGCCTGAATCTCTTGTGCATGGCTAGGGAGTTGTGGGGCACTTCTCATGCTTTGAATCCCCTTGAAGTAGCAATCTAAGGCAGAACTGGTAAGGCTGGATAGGGCTCAGGTGAGATGCTACCATCTAGTCAGTTTAAGATGTCCTGAGTGACTTGAGGCAAAGCCTAGAGATATTAGTTGCAACACAGGACCTATGCCATAACAATGCTCTACTGGAGAGGTTAGAAGAGTCCAAGAGGGATACCTTGGAGCATCCCAATGGCTCAGGGTGCTTGTGTATGGGAACTGAGCTGAGCCTCTCAGGACAGATTACACCCAAGAGAAGGATCCCCAGCTTTCTGTACATAGGCTTCATTAACTGAACTGACTAGATCTCTGTTGACATAATGGGAGCACCCAGTTTTCATGTAGACACCTACATCTAATTGTCATATGAATCCTGCTCAAAACTTCACAATATCTTATGTTCTTCTGACAGTTCTAGGCATCAGGATTCACAGGCCACATTGCTCTGGGTTTAAAGATCATATTGCATGGCTGCAACCACACTTCTTTTATGGTTTGCTTGATATTCTCAAGTACAGTTTTGTCCAGCATCCACACTTAGCTGTCTGGCCCACCACAACTCAGTATAGGCTTGGAGAAATTTCTTCAGCTCAGCAAAGGAGAGAGGTGAGGAAGAGCAGAGAAGAGGCATCTGAAGTCTCAACACTGCCCCACATGTATCTCCTGATTATAGTCACACATCTCATATTGTTAGTCATGTGGTCAATATTGAGATGAGAAGGGGGGTGAGCTTTCTTCTGAAGTGCTCATGACCTCTTGCTGCAAGATGTTGGAGCAAGCACTCTACATTTGCAGAAGCTAGATACAGAGAGCCAGGGAACATGCTCAGCCTTCATCTGCCTTCAGAACTATGCTCCCAAAGGTAGGCTCTGACACCTGAGGGATGGAAGCACCTCACCATGTAACCATGACAACTGGCAGGGGATTCCTAGCTAATTAGCTATGGGTGGAAGAGGGCACTGCTCCTAAAAGAACAGGTACAATATAGATGTAATAAGTGCTTGTTTTTAATCCCCTTACCTAAATATATTCATGCCCATAAGAGAAAAAGAATCTTGCATACATCAGCAGTTTCTGTTAATATACTTATTAAAAATTTCAAGGCATGCAAAAGCATCTTGAATGGCCACCTTGTGTTTATAACTTTAGGCATCCCTCAGCAAAAATGTCAATGGCAGGATACAATCAATTGAGCTTCTTTTTTGGAAGAGAGATACCAGCAAAGGGAGATCAGGAAAACAATTAGGCAAATGTAGCAGGAAAGAAAAAAATTCATTTTTTAAATGTTGAAGTTTCCCAATGAGCTTTTATTCAGACTGGTAATGCACTCAGTTTTTTTTTTTCCTTCTCTTACAAAAATGTAGGCACACCTTGATGTTGAAATTCTCTTGTTCAGCAGAGTGGTAAAATCCTTTGGTTTCTGCACTGAAAAATGCCTTCTTGTGAATGATGAGTAAATGGAGTTCACCTCCTCCTGCTGCTGTCTGCCTGGCACCATAATTCCCCCATCACTAAGGTGGCACATTAAAAGTACTTCTATTAAAAGCACTTAGTTGTATCTGAATATCATTATATAATTGATTATTCCCCCTTAAAATGCTTTGCATCCTTATTACAACTTTAATAAAAGAACAAAACTGCTTTGACTATTATACATGCACTTGCCTAAAGCCACTATTAGGCAGAGATGCTCTTGTGTGCAGCCAGGCAGCAGTTGATGGTAAATCAAACGGAGGGCATATGGTTTCAGTGTTGCTGCTGGTGGAGTTTTTGTTGCTAGAAAGAGCTGATGTTTTTGCATTTGTGATGATTCAAATAACAACAGTAGTAACCCATCTTTTCCCCTTTTTTCTCTCCAGCTCTTGTGAAAGCTCACTCAATATAATACAGGAAAATATACTGTGACTAAGCCATACTGGAATGTTAGGAGTTTCCTGAACTGCAAAATAAGAAATTTGTGTGTTTTTTTTAAAGCTCACACAGTTTCTGGCTGATACCATGACTCAGGATGTCTCTGGTGAGTGATATTATTCAGTGACATGGTGGTGATAGGTTGATGTTTGGACTTGATGATCCTAGAGGTCTCCTCCAACCTTAATGATTCTGCAATTCTATTTGAGATTCCTCCTTGCTCATGTAAACATCACAGATTAAACATACAAATCTGAGTCAGTTTCCATGGGCTACTTAATAATCAGTGAGAGGAGGGAAAGTCCTTCCAAAGACTGAAAGAAACCTCAAAAGCTGGAAAAGACTAAAATAGCATAGAAGAATCACCCTCCAGAAGTACCTAAAAACTATGAACATAGCCTACACCTAGCTAGACATCTAACTTTGGGATATGTAATATTGCATAAGATAAATCCCATTTATGGTGGTTTAATGGGAAGGAAGGCTAGATCTGTTTCAGTACATTGAGCATATTGTCCTGAAGAAGATAATCAGACTAAGATGTCTTAGATGTCTCTAGGTTGGAGCTCCATGAAGAATTTCTCTGCTAATGGTAAGCACACAGCAAAGAAATAGGAAAGCTGCTAAGTTAGTTTTACATTCCTGGAATTGCTGAAGGCTTTTAACTAAACACATGTTAAATTTTAAACAATGATCATCACTTTTTGTCACCTCTTTAAATCCTATGAGATCATGTAAAAGCAGAATAAGTTCAATATCATATTAATTTCAAAATAGTCTCAAGGAGAGTAAAATGTACTGGCCCCTTCTGGATTAAGGCCAGAACACAAAGCAATGCTAGTGAATCACAGAATGCTCAACAAGGACTCTTGATGTTAGGTATCTAACAACATGATTCAGCATGAGAATACAAAGGCTAATATTTATAGCTTGGAAGCTAATGCTAACAATAAAAAAGTGAGATATTCCAGCTTCAGATTCTGAAAGCATCTAAACATGGAATGCCACTCCTGAGAAAAAATGCTGCCTTTTTCTACTCTGGGAAGAACTCTCAACACCTCATGCAAGCCATTTATAAACAGGAAGAAAAACAAAGAGGATGCTAAAATCCTTCACAGGCTTCACATCAGAATGCACACCTCATTGTGTATGAGCCTTTTTCATTTTGAAGTGAAGACAATACTTTTGTTGATCAGCATGCACAACAGAGACCAAATTAAGTCCCTACTACATGGCTTTGCTGCAGTCACTATTAGTTTTACCACTTAGATTCAAAAGCTCCATGTAAATCTTCCTCCCTGGAAGCTTCTATCTCAAGATCACAGAATCATTAAGGTTGGAAGAGACCTCTAAGATCATCAAGTCCAACCATCAACCTATCACCACCAGGCCACTAAACCATGTCCCTAAGTACCACCACATCTATAGACTACATTACAAACTCTCCCTCTAGAAACTTCAGCAGCAGTGAGGCACCTTCACCAACAAGTCACCAAAATTCCCTTCCCATTTTCCCTAGGAGGTTGGACACATGCTGAGCAGGTTAGGTGTTCAAGGGTGTCATTGCCACACAGCATGATAGGCACTAACAAATTATTTTTTGTACCTAGATGCCTATGAAGAAAAGCAAGAAAGTACAGACTGAAATGCCAAATGCAAAAATGGGAAAGTGTGTTTGAAAGTCCCAGAATATTATAGACACAGTTTATTGAATTACCATTGTAGATCTATCTGCTGAAACCTCAGTAAGCAGCAGACTATGGCAGTTTCTGCTATAAATACAAGATTCATATAGCTCTTTCTTATTTTTTAAAGTATAAATTAAGTGGATGCAAGCCAAGTTTTCATAAATAAAGCCAAAGAAATGTTTATGTATGAGAAGCTTAAACTAGGTGGCTCTAGCTGAAATAAATGTTTCAGTGAACATGATTTTAAACATGATTTATTCAAATGTTATGTTAAGTAAGCATTCAGTATGCTTTTATGTAATGCTGATGCCCAAGTTACATGTAATTATGATGACATTATAGCATCCTTGATCTTTCATAACCTCTCCAGAAATTCATTTTTCCCAGCATCAAGCTCCACTAATAGTATGGAAGTGACAATGTCACATAGTATAAACAGTTACCAGAACAATACATTTCAGGTCCAGTTCTATGAGGGTTAGCCAGTCTGACTCCTTTTGACATCAGCCAGAGCTGGGAAGTTTAGCATTGCTCAGAAACATGCCAATGAATTAGCAAGTCTACAAAGCTGTTCATTGGCATTTAAGAGCAAGGTGGGAAGGATGAAGTGAGAAGATGTGTAGATGTAGACTCCTATTTACTCACATTTTACATCACTGATAGCTCTTGAAGGAGTCTAGTTCTACTTCAACTCCAATAGGTTCTGTACCATTATTTTAGTCCATAGAATTTATTTTCTTTTTCTTTTGAATGCATTCTCTTTCCAAATATAAAAAATAACAGGCATAGGGAAAGGTATCAAAATACAGAAATTTGCTCTTATGCTTACAGTAAAGAGCTCAGAGTCACTGCAGATAGTTCAGGGAAGGTCCCAGCTCCATGCTCAGCAGAGGTTAAAAAGATAAACAAGAGCTAAGAACAATCAGGGAATTAAAAGAGCAAAACAGGATCAGCATGGTCCTGTAGGAAACTGGGGTCTACCCATGTCCTGTAGACTCCATGCAGTTCTCTCCACCTCAAAGAGCTTGAGAGCAAGAGAAAGGTATAGGAAAGAGCTACAGGGACAATGAGAAGTATGAAATGGCATTGGCAAGGAGGAAAGAGACTTGGGCTGAGACTCTTTAAAAAGTCTGGAAAGCAGCTGAAGGAGAAGAGGTTTGATAGATGTATATGAAGTCATAGACCGCCTACAGGATTCTTTGTTATCACTTCTACTATAAAGACCAAAGGAGCACTTGGATGATCAGGTTTAAAGCAAGCAGGATGAAGTCCCTTTTCAGACTATGCATAATTAAATCGTGGAGCTCATTGCCAGAGGGAGCTGTGGAGGTCAAAGTTATAAATGTGCTCAAAAATCCATTAGACAAATGGATGAGAAGGAGCTCCATCAATGGCTGTGAAAATCAATGTTGTGAATGCATCTGCTGGCCTAGGAAGTCCATAAACCTCAAGACTGCTTGAAACTGGAAGGTTAGGCCTGGGGAAGAATTGCTATGTGTTCTGTTTCTTATGGTCCATCCAAAGTATGTGCTACTGTCCATTGCCAGAGGCAGGACATTTTGGTTTGATTCAGTATGGGAATGTTTATGTTCAATACAGTCAGTAAAAACTCCTTCTGGTTTACTGTGACCCAGCAGTAGTTTGCACATCTTAAGCTGTCCTGTTGTTTTCATTACAACACTCTCCACAAATAAAGCACTGGTTCTGCTCTTCTTCCTTCAGAAATTCATTATTACCTAGATTTCATTTCTGTTCTTTGATCCCCTCACTTGAATACATGTCAGGGTGAGAAAAAGTTTGCCAGTGTCTCTTCTAACCTCCCTGAGCTATTAGAAGGCTGTTGTAAACCACATGCTTTTTTTTTTCAGAAAGAAAAAACTCCAAATGCAGTTACTGCTTATAAAATCTGGCAGAGAAAAAAACCAACAAAACCCCAAATAAACCTCTTTCCACAGACCACAATATCTGTTTGATAAGTGTATCTGTATTATGAAAGACATGAGATTTACCTCCTTATACAAGGACTGTGTACCTTTGATGTATGCTGTGCTGCATTTTGACTTTGGTGGCAGGAGGAACTGTGACTTAGAGCAAAGCCTCTCCTCTCAGACCCTTCAAATCCTTTTTATTATTTTTATTATTAAAGGTTTTGGTTCTTTTTAATTTTCAGAATGCAAGTTAATAGTTTGTGTAAAATAAAAGTTAAGTGTAAAAGCTGAATAAGTTAAATAAAAATCATATATTATACAATATATCATATATCTTTAATATATAATATATTACTATATACTCTATAATTTATCTATTCTATAATTTATATATCTTATAAGTTATAACTGTATCATAAAATATGAAATATCAAAATATATATTTAGTTTATGCAGAATAGATAGATGATGCCACTTCTGAAAGGCTCATGACAGAAAAGGGCAGCTCCCCATAGAGGGATTTAGGTTTTCCATGCAAAGCTACATGGAGGCAGAAGAAAGCCTTGGGTTCTCAGCCTGGCATTCTCTATGTTATTTAATGACTCATATACCAAAATGCAGGGATCACTTTGACCCAACATTATGGCAGGTTTGAATGAAAGTAGGTGTTGGCAATGTGCTCTGTGTTGAACCCAGTGTTGTTGTGTTATTGCCATGCCAAGGAGCCCAGCTATTTGACAAGGACCAGCAGGGAGTCCTCAGGTACTTTTCCTGCAAAAAATCTAAGGTGTCTTTTGGTCTTCATGTGGATCACTCCTGGGACTTTGAAGGCATTCACAGAAAACAAAAAATGCTTTCATGAATCAGAGAATCATTAAGGTTGGAAAAGACCTCTAAGATCATCAAGTTCTAACCATCAACCTATCCCCACCATGCCACTAAACCATGTCCCTAAGTACCACATCTCAATGTTTTTTGAACCCCTCCAGGGATAGTGACTCCACTACTGTCCTGGGCAGCCTGGATCAATGCTTAATAATTTTTTGAGGGAAGAAATTATTCCTAATATTCAATCTAAACATCCCCTGGTGCAACTTGAGGCCATTCCATTTCTTTTGGTTTGCTTTTAAAATAATATTCTGGAAAAGAAGTGGAGAGAAGTCATTTCAAGGAAATAGTCAAGCATTTCAGTTCTTCAGAAAAGTATCATCAGGAAGAATAATTTCTTGCTCCATTCTAAACCTTGTGAGTGTATATGTTGTTAGACACCCATACTTAACAGAGGATTAGGAATCCCCTCTGATGCACACTCATACAGACAAAACTAGTCTCCAAATTGTGCACTGGAGAGCAATTTTAAGATGATAAAAACATGTATGAGCAGATGAAATAATCACCTGGTACATCTACATGGTAATAGTTCCTTATGGTTGATAGTGCTTTGGAAGTACAGATCACAATAATTATTCTTAGTGATCTTTAGCTCTTTTAGGTTGTTTAGATAAGAAGCCTTTAAAAATTCAAAGGCTGTCAACCTGCAGTGTGTCAGGAAACTTCAATTTAAGAGCCCAGCCCTAAAATTTATGTTCCTAGGTTATGTTTCAGAGTCGGTTGTAGATGTTAAGAATATTGCCTTTGGGAGCTTTAAGTGCATTGTATCATAGCCTCGAGCTGTGCTTGCTTTAAACCACAAGTCTTCTTTAGACATCAGAAGTTTTGATCTAAAAGAGAAACAAGCAGATAATAGAACATCTACTTCTCTGCATTTTCCTTGCTTCACATCAAGTGTGAGGGTGGGGGAACTCTGAAAGTGTAGTTAAATAGTCATGGTAGACTACAAAGAAATGGAAATGTTCTATGAACTGGAAAACATGGAAAAGTTCTTTGCTTTAAAAATGAATCAGAAGAACTAACACCATTTTTATTTTACAGATTTTGGAGATGTGAATATGTACACTTAAACTGTCCTGAATATCCTGGGACATCCTTCCATCTGTTACAGTAGTGCTTCTAATTCAGTGGTTTTGACAGGGCTCAGTGGAACTTTGCAGCAAAATTTTCTTATAATATTTTACTGTTTAATTTTAATTTAATTGTACTGTATAACTTAATTTGTATTTTATTCTATTTTATATTCTTTTTCCAAAATGTCAGATGAACATCCAGTGACTCTGGAATACTCTCAGCTCTCTTCATTTTGCTAAAAAAGAAAACATCAATGATTTTATTTTTTTTAAAGAATTAAATGGCTTAGGTACTTTTATTTGATTGCATCTTCCAAGTTCCCTCCATCTTTATCTTTCCATACTGCAAAGTCCTTAAGTCTGAAAAAAAGACTGCTGAAATCCAAAGCACACATGGCAATACCTCAGCTCATCAAGAACTTTATAAACAGTGTTGGACAAGCCTCAAATCATTTTCTATCACCGGTAAGCAAGAGCAAAAAAAAAAAGGTCTATTCACCCCCCCTTTATTTATTCATATACATTCAGTGTTTATTGATCCAGTAGAGTCCCCAAATGGCCTGGCTTAGCTCATCATCATTTTATACATTGTCCTGTGGCAAGTGGCTCAAAGGCTCTACTCTCATTTTTAGCTATCTCTGCTGCTTTGCTTCAGACTCCTTACATGCCATGTTTATGTATACTAGACAATATAAGATCTGAACCCTCAGAGAAGAGAGCAGTTCCTCATCTCCATTTCAAAATCCCACTTGAGGAACATAGGGCAAACACTTTGGAATTCAATCATTTATCAATGTCATGCTGAAAGTCCTGGTTATAAGATTTCCTTGGCAGATAGGGAAGAGAATGTCAGGCTCCTAATACTTTGTTGTAACTTCTAGGAAATCTAAGTGGTATTTTCCCCTCCTGAAAGCAGCTCTACATCCAACAGTGCTTTAGACAAAAGAAATCAATTAGACAGCCATTTGACAGTATTTCAGACATCCTACTACTCTTCATTTTGGCATGCATCATTCTTACTTATAGATTTATTATAGATTAACTTTGAACTTGAAACTGCAGGTTGCTGGAAGGGAGTTATGGAAGCAGTTGACTTCCCACCGAGCACTGAGTTCCAGGGGATGCAATCTGGACACCTGAGCAAACGAGATACTAATTCCTCTACCACCAGGAAGCTTCTCATTACTCCCAAACTACCTGACTGGGACCATAGCAGGAGGGACTGGGAGGCTGGACCCTCTCAGAGCTTTCCCAGCAGTGCTAAGCACAGGGACTTGCCCTCTCTTTTGCTCTGTAAGTCCTTGCCCTCTTCTTACTCACTTTCTACAAGTTTCCTTGGGGACTCGCTCAATAGGATGTTTGGGTCTGACCCAGCGTTCCCATTCTTCTGTGCTTCTAACTCTACAAAGGTTTGCCATTTCACTGGGTGTCTGTACATTTAGCAGACAGTTTTAGATCTGAACAGAATCTCTCAGTAAAGATGTCTATAACAAAATAAGGTATAGTTTGCTGAACTGTGGACCCAATTTCCTTTTTTGCTTTAGAAATCAACATCATTTTATGTTTTGCAATTTTCCTATTATGCTTTGCAGATTTTCTTGCTTTTCATTCAATGCATATAATCTAATAACTTTCAGAAGGCTTAAAACCTCATTCTTTAAAGCAGTAGCAAATTGAATACAGCACATACTTCATCAACCATTATACCCTCATTAATACAGCCCCTTCAGTATTACATGAAGTTGCTACAACTCCACTGCAAGTGATGTTAGACTGAAAGAGGAACCAATGGCACTGACAGCTTCTACATTTCAATGTGGCATATTCTGACATCTTTTCCAGTCTCTCTCCTGGAAAGATTAGTCTAGCTCTTGTAACATAAATAATTTGTTTTAGTCATAATTTTTTAGTCATAACCTGCTTTCATGGACACTTACACATTCAATCCACTGCTACCAATAGTTTTAAAAGCAATAATCCTTAGGAAAAGAAAACATCCTTCTGAGCAACAACTCACTCTTTACTTTTCTGCTAAATTAAGGGGATTATATGAAACCATGGGCCAGATTGTGCCTCACACAAATGTGCCTGCTCTGGAGGTTATGACAAGCTGCACAGCCCACTGGGGGTTCTGCTCCATCAGGCACAGCAGACGTGTCTTGATGACACACCTCCTCAGCTAGGCAACAAAGATGTGCACCTGGAGCCTTCTATTCTCCAGGCTGAACAATCCCAGCTCTCTCAGTCTTTCTTCATAGCAGAAGAGTTCCATTTCTCTGACCATTTTTATGGCCCTCCTTTGGACCCACTCTTACAGGTCCATGTCTTTCTTGTGCTGAGGACTCCAGAGATGGACACTACTCCAGGTGAGGTTTCCCCAGAGCAGAGTAGAGGGGGAGCATCACCTCCCTTGGCCTGCTGCCCATGCTGCTTTCATACAGTCCAGGATACAGTTAGCCTTCTGGGCTGCAAGCTCACTCTGACAGCTTATGTCCAGCTGTTCATCTACTGGTACCCTCAAGTCCTTCTCAGCAGGGCTGCTCTCAATCCCTTCATCCCTCTGGCTGTGTTGATACTGGGGATTGTTCCAGCCCAGGTGCAGGACCTTCCACTTGGCCCTGTTGAACCTTATGAGCTTCACAGAATCACAGAATGTTAGGAGTTAGTCATGTTGGGCTGGTTCTTGAGCTTGTCCAGGTCCCTCTGCATGGCATCTCATCCCCCAGGCATGTCACTGAGAAAAATTTGACCACATCTCAGGCTGCACTGAGGCTTAATATACTTGTTCTCATAAAATTCTTATCTATTTCCATGTGTAGACGTGAACAGTTCTACATCACTTTGCTTTTTTCCCTCTTCTAGTCCACTCTACTAGCTAGCTATGTACTACTACTCTCCAAGAACACTGAGTTCATGGTAACTGACATTTTCATTAGAAGGGTCTTAAACAGGCAGCAGATAATTCAGTTTCCAGCTAATAAAAAGAATAATAAATAAATAAATAATACTGAAGCCATCTTCTTTTTCCTCCCTAATGGGAGGTTAATAGTTAATATTTTAGCCACTGGGGAAATAAATACAAGGAGAGATTGGAAGGAAATACTACTACTAATACCACTACTACTAAGAAGAATAAATTATAATTATAAAATATATTGAAATTGCCCATGTTAGCAAAGTTACCAATAGCATAAGGTGTCTACATGCAAGAGAGAGAACAGCAGGGAAGACATTGATTATTTACATAAGCATCTGAAGGTATAAGAGCCATGTAGTAGCAGCCATGTCTGTTATTAAAAAAATATCTATAGGAAATCTCTGGAATACTTCAGGCCCTTCATATGATATGGAGAATTACTCAGGTTTCCTTACTGTCACCTGAGCCTGGACTTCCAAACGTGCTCAACTCTCTCCCTGCATCTCAACAAAAACACCCCAGTCAAACTCACAGCATCAGCTTTTTATCCCCAGAAAACTCTTGCCTTTAAATTGTAAACCTTTGTGCAGTCATAGCTGGGTTAATTAAGCCACAGTTGCATTGTTGCTGCTTGCCACCACCGACTTTTTGAGCTTAGACATCATTCTTAGCATAATCTTGCTTGCAGTGCTGGCTCACAGCTCTACATTACAACTGGTCCTGCAGTGGTGGTGGATGATAGATTCTTACTCTGTTCAGGTTTTTCCCTGGTGTCACTGTGACCTTTTCAAAGTACATTCTGTGATATGAAAGATGTCAGTGATCTCTCCTTCCCCTTAATCTCTTTTCCTGACACCAAGAAACAAGACATCAAAGTTTCAAATTGGGTTTGATTACAAGCATCAGGGTGCTATGCCAGGAGGACAAGAGTTTGATGGTTAACTCCAAGTACAGCCAAGTTACAATCATTTTGATATATTCTGGCACTGAATTCTTTGTATTTAACATGGTCCTTGCTGAAATCCTGCTTGTTTCAATGATGTACATCTCCTACCTCTCAATGGTAGCATTATTTCAGTGTCCTTGGTGTTCCTGGGAGACCATGGTATGAAACTTTTGGTGGCACCATTTGTAAAGTGAAAAGTGAAAAATTGAAGGACAGAGTGTGGCAAACATTTTTCTGCNCCCAGTGAGCTCATCAGTGGTTAAAGAAAAAGGACATTTTCAGCTGGCCTCTCTGTCATGGAGGAGATTACCTGAAAACTCACACTCAGATAATTCACTTTCTACTTGCTTTGCTATGTTTTCCAATGAAGATGTAGACCTAGCCAATAGGAAACACTAATTAAAAAAATATATATTCAATTTAAGCCATCAGATTCTATTAGACAACAATGCACAGGGTGATGTGCTTCTGGCAAACTATTCTGAGCAGCAAGGCTGCCATGGTCACAACAAGCTAAAGATGTCTTCACTGAAATCTCTTTTACAGTCACCCTTTTCATATGTAAACTATTTTTAAGACGTTTTTTCCATGTGAGACAGCAGATGTTTAATTCATGAGTGACTAGAGGTAGCAGTCACCTCAGACAATAATTACCTGCCTACTGTTTGTAGCCTGCTCCTAGCTGGTGGCACCATTTGTAAAGTGAAAAGTAAAAAATTGAAGGACAGAGTGTGGCAAACATTTTTCTGCTGAGTTAATCACTCCAACAACTTTGCATGTGAAATGAATTCACATGTCCAGAATGAATCCTAGGTGCAGTTCAGAAGACCTACAAAGAGACATTTATGGACATAATTTGCTCCAAAATATTTGCTCATGAAGGTTCTCAATGTAAGAAGAAGGTTCTTGATGTAGCAAGAAGAAATGCTTCTAACCCAACCCAGGACACACAGGTGAGGATATCAAGTAAATGTCTAGGAATGTGTAGAGCTGGATTACAATAAAACATGCTCCTTTATTAGACACATTGAAAGGCTGTAAGTATTATGCAGTGGATGATTCCTTATTATGTCATTCAGATATCACTATTCTAATTGGATGTATCCAAATTTTAAATCTAGCATCAACAAACAGGGTGGAGATTAGACCAAAAATATCTGTGCATGTCTTGGCAGAGCTTAGATCTCCTTATGCAGAGAAAAGTAAGCATGACTCCCAACTATATCTGAATGACTCTTGTCAGGGATCTGCTGCACTGGCACATAATAGACACAAATACAAAATAGAGAATGACAACTGAGATCTCTAAACAATGTAGTATAGAGGTGTCTGGCAGCTTGTTTTCTGGGTTGCACATGCTTTTAACATGTGTGACAGCAAAGGTCTAATAAGCAGTTAAATTGCAGGACAAACATACTCAGATTAATACATTTTAAACTGAAGTGTTAGCATCCCACCATGTTCAGTGTCTTTTAATGTTTTCCTTGCTATTTTCAATAGCAAAACTCTTTCTGGTTAAAAGAGGAGCCCATTGGAGGGATTTGATTTGTATACAGAGGAAGACACTAACAAATTGAGCAGGTTGCCTACTGCACAACTTATTTGAGAACCCAGAGAAAAGCAATATAAGAATGAGAGTATGATGGTGTCATCAGAACAGACATGAAAAAAAATAAAATAGAAAAAAAAAAAAGAGAGAGAGGTTTGGTTTTCTTGGTTTTCAGGCAGAAATAATTGCACATGAAGAATGGACACACATCCACAGTCCAAATGCTATTTTTGAGTACAGCTTTCATGGCAGTGTGCAAGTTACAGACCTAAGAACCATAGAATCATTATGGTTAGAAAAGACCTCTGAGATGATGGAGTCCAACCATTAACCTACCACCACCATGCTCACCACTAAACCATATCCCCAAGCACCACATCTACATGTCTTCCAGGGAAGACCATTACCTTAGAAGAACACTACGACAGCTGCCAAAACTGAGTGTTTTAAAGCTGGAGAACACTAGAACCTAAATGCATGATGAAATCCTACTTGTGCCTTCCTTTAAATCAGGATTAAGGTTTTCCTTGAAATGTGTCTTTGCCTCCTTTTTTTTTTCCCCAAAGGACCCTTTATCATTCATTACACAGGATAAGGAGGTACTGATGCAGTACCTCCTGAATAAGCAGCCTCTTAGAGAAGTAATCTTCACCAGTTAGCAGTACCTTATTTACTGCACACCCAAAGCTTGCAGTAAATACAGAATTATTCATTCTTTTTTTTTCACAGTCTTTTCTGGGCCACTCATCACTCTAGTATTTGCATGCCTCAAGAACACAGATGAATTTATTGCTGCCGAAAGATAGGAAACCGTTATTATTCCCATTTTACAGTTGAAGAGATAGGGACTTGCCTGGAGCTACCCAATGAATTAGTGGCAGAGCAAGGATTAAAATTCATGGCTTGCAAACCTGTGCACATTACTGGAGACTGCACTGCCTTGCAGTCAGAAGTGCTGAGAAACCACAGCTCTCATCGACTTTGTGTATGACTGCAAGTGCTTTAGAAGCCTTGGGCAGCCCAAGTTGGTCATCCATAAAATGACACACAGTTAATAGACAGATACCAGAATATTGGGTTTATCCTCACATTAAGAGATTAATACTTGAGTCTAGTCTTTACAAAGTGACTAGAACTTAGTTCAGCCATGCCTGGATGAATTTCTTAGCTGCTGGTGGTTCTAAGGTGGGTAATCTACTTTTCCATGGTGTGGATGCTAAAACTCAAAAAGATGAAATATAAGCACCAACAAAATGCAACTTTGTGATGAAACCCATTTAGAGTGGAAAACTAACAGGTTTTAGGTCTCTTCTCTTAGCTTATTCACCTCAGGCTCCTGCTGTGTTGCTAGTGGTCTCCACACAAAAAGCATCTGTGTAACATTTGATAGCTCTTGTTTTGTTCTTTTAGCAAGCTGGGAAAACACCAGTAGATCAAACTGCAACTGCTTCAGCAGTCATATTTTATTTAAGAAACTTTTTTTTTCTCTTCTAAGCTATTCTTTTGATCCTCTTCTGTGTACCTGAGATGCTATGTTCATTGAGCATTCCCACTCCTTGGCTCTTAAAATTAACATGGATGCTAGCACCCTGCATCCACAAGTGTTTAGACAAGGTCAAGCTTCTTGTACACACCTGACCTGCCAACTGTGATCCATTCAAGTATCCAGCCCCAAGTTTAAAACTAGTCCACTAGTTTCCAGTTTCTGAAGGCAAAAGGAATGTTGATAAATTTGGCTTATGTCACTCATGCAACTAGTCCTATTCCTTCAAAATTTGCAGCCAATGGAGCTGTTGTAGACTTTAAAGAACTAGACATAGTGAGTGTGCAGTCTGGGGCTTGAACATATTCCAGTTCATATTCCTGACAGCACAAGTGGTCAAGGAAAACACTTTGCACCCAGGACTGGGCTTGAACCTGCTACTTTCTAAATATACAGGTTGGAAGTAGAGTGTTTTCCTTCCTTCCTTGGCAAGGGTTTGCCCATTCATGGCCACTGGCAGCTGACCCACTGAACACTTGATCACTTCTGTACAAGTGGAACAGCTGATGAGGAGAGATCAAGAAAAATCCATACAAAGCTCCTTATGTCCAAAAAGCTGATGGCTGCCAAGATGATGAGAGCCAAGAGTTCACCTGGGTTTCCCACAGTCAAAGGGAAGACACAAAGCATGGGTTGTGTGATGATCCCTTACAGCTCTTAACTTACTCTGCAGCTATATCTCCCCATCTTACTGACTTTTTTCAGCAGTATTAAAAGCAAAATCCTCAATAACTCGAGTGTTTTACTCTATTTTTTTCCCACTGATTGGCAAATTTTAGCCTGCCCTGCAGTTGTTTTGTGAGCAAGCCACCTGCATTTCACATTGAATAAATTATTCGCCAAAAGGGAAAAAAAAATACCCCTACTTCATATTTGTGCCAAATCTCATTCTTCAGATTCAACCAAACTCTCATTGACTGAATCATAATCACTGGGTCACACTTGAGGTATGACCACAACTGAGGTATGGGTATAGTTCTGCTGCCCTTCACTAACCCAATTTATACTACATGCAAGTCTGATTTATTGACTGATATACTTAACATATGTTATTATTTTTATCTTTCTTAGTTTTACTGTGCTGGAGCTGACAACATGTTTTTACACAAAGTTGTAGGACTGGTATCACCTGCATGGCTGTGGTTTGCTATAATGCTTGCCATAGTTCAATAAGTATTTTTAACATCTCATGGTGTTACATATAGATCATTCTGAAATCTCCATCAATATCTTTTCCAAAACAAGGCATTTTCAGGTTGGTTTGGGGTTTTTGTTTGTTTATTTATTTATTTGGTTTGTTGTTGTTGTTTATTTGGAGTTGTTTCTTTGAGGTTTTTTGTTTATTTGGGTTTTTTCAGCAGCTCTGTCCAGTTTCTATAAATGTTAATTCTAGATTGAACAACTTAAAAACTCATTTTTAATTGACATTTTACTAATTATAGCACTTGAATCTATAGAACAGAAATGACATTTAATGGGAGTTGGAGTTGCTGAGAACATTTATTCCCACCTAACCCTTGACAGTAAATTTCACCTTACCAATAAATTCCACCTTACCAATAAATTCCACCTCACCAATAAATTCCACCTCAAAATTAGTATGTTCCAAATCTAAAATAAATATAAGTTGTGCCTACAGTTTTCCAAATGATGTGCATTAATGTATTTTTTTAACAGCAGCTAATTATTGTAATGGACCATTGCAAGGTGACTTGAAAACATTACAGAAGTGGAAACTAATATTTATTGGTGGTTTTGCCTGTTACCTGTGTGGATCAGAAACAGAAATAATGAGTTCTCTCAGCTTGCCTAGTGCACATATGAACAACACAAAGAAATGCAGTAAATATGGAAACTATGGCAGCCAAAAAAAGACCTGAGTTCACAGCAACAACTTAAACCATGCTAATCCAATCTTATCTAACATTGACATAGCCAAAACCCAGTAGGAAGGTTTGATATCTACAGACAGGTATCAATGGGCAGAAATATCTATAGCTTATAACCCAAATATGAGAGAGAGAGAGAGAGAGAGATACATACACATGTATGTATACTAAAATTCAGAGATGTAATGTCAAACAGATTTTGATGCCTCTTGCCTGTATTTAACCAGTTCCTAAACTTCAAATTCCCTGTCCTTAACTTCACTAAGTACAAGATGTTATTGTAGTCCTATATTGAGTACACTCATCCTCCATCCATTGTGAATATTTGAATATACACTTAACAAAGAATTTATCAGCACTCACTCTTCCATCTTAGTTGAATGAATTTCTCTGTTGTTGCATCTAAGATTTGTTCTCTCCTTTCTGTTCTGAAGAAACTACATCCACAGTGGCATATGCATAAACCCTTGAATACTGATGCAGAACTTGTATGCTCTAGTTGAAGCTTGGTTAATCTTGTTTTCTTTTTTTCTTTTATGAATCATATGTATGAAACTGAATCATTGTGGTTATTTTCCACAAACTACTTTCTTACTTAGATGCTTCAGAATGCAGAGTAAATGAGGGTTTTGCTTGGCTGTATCATTAAAGATGTGCCCTGCCCTTACAAAGGCATGCACAGTGTCATGCTTCCTGATGAAAAAGATGCACCTGAATCACCAGACAGGAGGACCTTAAAAATCACACTCAATGCTACCCTAATAATCCATTGATTTTCAAATATAGATATAACTGCTACTCCAGCTAGCTAAAATACTAAACCAGTCCATTAGCCACTTTGAAGAAACTAATTACAGGTATTTTCTATGTGATAGAATCACAAAGTTCCAGGTCAGAGGTTTTCTGAATTTGTGCAGTAAAGATCCCCTATAACATGTCAGAGGTAAACATGTCTCACCTGTGGTTAACACAGAATAATCTACTTGAGCACACAAGTATCTTGCATGTTTAGAGAACACCTATTCATCCTTCACAGGATTATTTCTCTCTGTGCAGAGGTATGGTTTCTGGAATTGATATTTTAAAGTTCAGCTGTGGAGAACTGGAAGATCCACAGGCAATGTCCTGGGAAAGTCAGGATACAACAACTGCACTGAGCAAGCACACAGACTGAGAAGACAATGTGCTTCTGTTTGCTAACTTGTGCTTTTGAATACACCTGCTTCTCACTAAGCCTTCTAAGAAGCTTAAGTACATCGTAGTGTTGGGTGGACAGTAGGACTCAATGATCTCAGAGGTCTTTTCCAACCATGATCCATTTGCACTGTCATTCCCATTCTATTAAGACAACATAAATTGCTGCAAAGCAGGGAACCTGTAACATCACCAGCTCAGAAGTAGGCAAAATGTGAACTTTACATCTGTATCCACTATGTCCATACAAGTACATTAAAAAAATTGGTTAATTTGGGCTGTCATTTGTCCTGTCAGTGGGTAGCACTGAGCAGAACCTGTCTCTCTCTTCTCCATTCTCCCTCCAAGCCTTCTCTTCTCCAGGCTGAACAGCCCCAGCTCTCTCAGCCTCTGCTCACAGGAGAGATGCTCCAGTCATTTAATAATCTTCTTGGCCCATTGTTGGACTTTTACCAGTATGTCCACTTCTTTCTCATATTGAGAAGCCCAAAGCTGGACCTAGCACTCCAGGTGTGTCTCACCAGGGCTGAGTAGAAGCCTCTTGACTGTCATCTCTACAAATACTGAGAGAAGAGGGAGTGGAAAAAAAGGTTTTCACCCTTTGCTCAGATCCAGTCTCTGTGTTGAGAATGGCCAAGCTAGTGTCACCTGATGGTTAGGGATCTGTGCCATGACTGATGAGTTCAGACTGCTCTCTGTTGGAAAAGGATTTGTATCACCAAAATCACTGTCCTAAACACCACCTTTTGCAGAGTATTAGCTAAGAGGCCAAAGAAAATTTTTCAAGAAAACAGGTAATCTTCTCCACCTTGATGGCAGAAGTGAAATGTTTTGGCAGGAAAAGAAGGTCTCTGAAGAGCCTACTGCCTGTGTCAATACCCACAGCATGTCACAGACTCACAGAATGTTAGGAGTTGGAAGGGACCTCTGGAGATCATCTAGACCAACCCCCCTGTCAGAGCAGGTTCACCTAGAGCAGGTTGTCCAGGTAGGTATGGAATGTCTCCACAGATGGAGACTCCACCACCTCCCTGGGCAGCCTGTTCCAAAGGAAAGAAGCTCCTCATTCTGTTTAGATGGAACTTCTTATGTTCCAGTTTGTGCTTGTTACATCTTGTCCTGTCACTGGGCATCAATGCAAAAAAGCCTGGCCACATCCTTCTGACTCCCACCCATGAAGTATTTAAATCACACCTCCATGCAACTTCAGGAGCTGTCTGTAACTCTCCTACTAGAAGAAGAAATAATTTGGGCAATGGCAGAGATGTCTTTGGTTGTTGGAGAAATGGGCCAATTCCCAACACAGTGTCACAGTGTTAGGACTTGGTGTGCATTCCTGGTGAGCTCCTGAGTGTGTGAGTGCTCATGAGTGCCACCATCAAAACATCACAGCGTGGTTTACCCATCCTATTGTTTCAGTCCCTTGTAGAGAATGTTCTAGCTCAAATGTATTTATCCCTGCAAACAAGTAATCTTACTTAATAATGTTGGGAGGGGCAAAACTTCTCCCAGGTATGAAATGGCTTTTGGTAGACCAGCACAGGAAACAATTAATCAACCAAACAAAACATTTCCTTGACTACAATAAAAAGGAATTGTTTCAGGTGCTAAACTCAACACATCCTTTAAAACTGAAGAAGAAGACAAAGAGTACACATAGGGTAAGTGGGAACCAGGGGAGTGCCTCAAAAAAACATGCAGCAGAGGACACGTACAGTCCTGTTGCCTTCAAAGCAGAGATCTCTCTATTGTTTGTCAGGACTGTGCTGGCAGAGGTCAAAGCCACCATCCTGCAGGGATCCAGGCTGAAAACCTACACAATTCATGTCTGACAAGCTCTCAAGAAAGCACCTTTGCCCCGGAGCGAATATCTTGCATTAGAAAACAACAGGTTTCAGATCTATTGCGTCACTAGCTATAATTAGCTGGCAAACAGAACCAGATCTGTCTGACACGGAGACCACACAGACGAAGCTATAGAATAATGATAGAATAAAACAAATCCACCCGGCAGTGCTGTGAACGAGAATCAGAGCCATCAGAACATCTTTCTTACAGATACCACCTCCACAATCCACACCTAAAGCACCTTCTCCCGCGACATTTAAGGCCAGCAGTGGCTTCCCAGTGGCTTCCCTCCTCCCTAAATTATCCACCAGGTCCCTCCCGGTACCCCCTTAGCCCCGTACATCCCCGGTCCTACCGGACACCGTCGGCCACCCCCCGCCCGCCGCCCGCCGCAGCCTTGTGTGGAGCTGTGGCGCCCTCTGCCGGCAGCACCGCGAAGCTCATCCCTGAGCCCGTGCTGGGCGCTCCCAGTGGGAGCGGCATCCTGTCGGGCACCGGTACCGGTACCCAGTAGCGCACCGTATGCCTGGGTAAGGCGCGTCCTTCCTGCTTGGTTTGCTTTTCTGTTAAGCTTTTATGCGACGTTTTCTCGCAGTTTCGTTTCACCTCCGGAGCCTTACACGCTTAAGTTTTGCTGGAAGATGGAGTGGGTCCAAGGAATCCAGGCTCCATTCTTCCTCACCGGAGCACCCACATCTCGCTTGCTAGCTCCAGGCTACTCATTCCACAGCTTTCTTTTGTAAAATTATGTGATTTTGCCCAGGGCAGTGGTGGAGTTACCATCCCTGGAGAGGTTTAAAAACCATCTAGATGTGGTACTTAGGGACATGGTTTAGTGGCATGGTGGTGACAGGTTGATGATTGGACTTGCTGATCCTAGAGGTCTTTTCCAACCTTAATGATTCTGTGATTCTGTGATCACATGTTTTTTTACAACATCACGTATACTGAGGTATAAATAGCTCATACTCGCAACCAAAGCCCTGTAAAAAGTCTGATTTAAAGCCTCCTAGGCAAGAACATTACCATAAGAAACTATTGATGCTTGATACTACTTCACTCAGATATTTTGAAGCACCAGGAAAGTTCTTTTGATGGCATCATTCATTCATGACTTCATATTTACTGAAGTCAGCTGAGGAACAACATCTATCATTGGCTATGCATTGAAGATCATTGATCAGTGCTGGAAAACCTGAAAGCAGATAATCACAGCATATAGTGAATTTAAAAAAAGAAAATTTAAATTCATAGAGGCCAGTTTTTAATTCAAACCATGAAGAGCATGAGCCAAGCATACGTACGGTGACATCCTCTATGGAAATGTGCTACAGGACCAGCATCGATTTCCGCGGAGGGATTAATTTCATAGAGGATTTTTTTATGGCTGTAGGAAAAAGACAAATGTTTCATTGATCCATTATATTGCCTGAAAGACAGACACCACCTTGTTAGATCTGCTAATTGAATAACTGAGTTGGGAGCATTATTCTGAAGTATGCTCACAGCAGTATATACTGGAGTCATATTTATCACATGCAAGATGCACGTGTTTCAAGGTGTAGCTAAGGTGTCTCAAGTCATCTCCAGGCACTGGGACAGCACAACATTCATCTTTAGGCTAGGGCCAAATGCACCAGATGCGTGAAAGCAGGCTATGATAGATGTGACTTGAACATGTCGTGTGATGCTCTCTACACCGAGGCTGTGAAGCAGTACATCCATTTTTCTGGAATAACACTACACAGTGTCACAGGGAAACCTCGAATATCTTCCAGGTCACCTGAAATTTTTCATACTGTGGATGTCTGCTGGTGAGGATGTACACATAAAGGGAGTGAACATTGGGTATACAAAGCCCCACTCCAGCATGTAAGAGTTATAATGGCTGAGATCAGGTCCCTTGGCTATCGAAGAGGAACATAGATAAAGCCCTACGTATGAATATGTATGTATGGTTGGACACCATGATCTTAGAGGTCTTTTCCAACCATGATGATTCCATGTATGTTTCTATATCGGTTTGTACGGAGTCCATATCGTGGAAGCTTCACCCCCAGCTGCCCCACGGTTACACCACACCTACCCCCGGGGGAAGGATGCTCCCGGGACCCCAGGGAGCCTCAGCACCCTCCTGGAGCTCTGATCCCTTCCTTGATGCGGGCGTCCCGGCGAGGGTCTCCCCTAGGCACGGGCGCGCTCTTATCCGCGGGCTCAGCGCGGGGGCGGCGCGGGCTCGGGCACGGCGCTGNGGCAAACACCACTCCCCCTTCACCTTCCTCGTCCTCCCTCCCCTCCCTCGGAGGCGGCGGCTGCTAAGCGGTAGGGCTCCCGCTCCCGGCCGGGCCGGCGGAGGGCGGAGGGCGGTGGGGGGAGCCCCTGCCCGCAGCTCCCCCCTGGGGAATGGCGCTGCGCACCGGGCCGCGCACATGGCCGCGGGAAAGTTTGGCCGGAGGGTGGGATGGGGACTAGCCTGGGGATGGGAAGGGAAAGAGGAGAGAAGGCAGCGGAGCGAGACTGGGATCGGGATCGGGATCGGCATCGGGAGCTGGAGAGGGAGCGGGAGAAGGAGAGGGAGTGGGAGCGGGAGCGGCAGTGGGGCGGGCAGGTGCCTCCCTCCGCGGAGCGGTGCGGAGAGGTGCGGAGCGGTGCGCGGTGCCCCGGAGTGCGGTGAGCTGAGCTGGCAGTGTTCGGACAGGTGAAAGGCAGAAGCGGGGCTGAGCGTGTGTGGAAGAGAGCGGAGGCTCCGCATTGCCCGGTGCGGTGCGGAGAAGTGCGGAGCGAGCGGGACCCAGCGCGGGGCAGCGCGGACCGCGGTGAGGGGAAGCCCCAGGGGGAGAAGGCTTTTGATTTGGGCTTTGTGGGGAGAGTAAGTTGCTGAGGGATGTAGCGCAAGGGGCACAGGGTTCAGGTGGAAAATCCAGGCAGGTCTGCTCTAGATGGATGTTTTTTAAGGGTTGTTTTGGGGATGGTTTGTTTGTTGTGATTTTTGGGGGGTTTTGGGTGGTTTTGTTTTTTTTTTCTAATAGGGCTTAAAGGAAAAACCTTAATGCACGATGCTGAAATGGGTGATGTGGGCACTGAGGCAGGTATCCGAAAAACAGCATCACTGGAGCAGCTACATTACTGTCATTCTTCATGCTACCTTTTAGGTGCCTTTGCCAGGAAGGTCACTTTTTTCCCCCCTTCTCATCCCACCCTCTTTTTTGTTGTTTTGGGTTTTTTTTTTCTGAAGCCGTGTATCGGTGTGGTGAATTCCAAGAAGCCGTAGGTGTTTCTTGGCATTTCAACTGGGATTTTGGAAAGGGAAGCCGGGTATTTAATGAGGGAAAAGGAAAGGCAAGGATGCGGAGGCTGCACACAGCCCTGGGTTTGCAGGCGTGTGGAAGTTGTTGAAATAGGTATAAAGGGTCGATGCTGGCATTTGGAAAATGGTGACTATTTCTTTAGTTACTTACATCACAGAGGAATATAAAGGAAAACTGGGCCACTAAGAATTTTTCCTGGTTTGCAGTTTGCTGGTAGCAGAAGGTAAAATATGTCCTTGAAGATATACAATTTTACATAAACAGCTGATGTTTACATAAGCCTAGATAAGTTCGTGAAGAGCAGAGATAGCAGAAGATGCGATGTTAGCTGAACTCAGCTAGCCTGCTGTTCATCTGTGTAATAATTCATCTTTTTTATTATTATTATTATTGTTGCAGTGCAAGAACAAAGTGAGCAGCTGCACCTTTACCAAGGCAACCACCTGCGTTCCTCCTCTCCTCTGGAATGGACAATGGGATGGTCTCTGACTTTATCATGATCAAAAACTTCTTCCTTTTCTGCATTTCCATGAGTTTAGCCAGCCACTTTGGGTGAGTTGCCAACTGGGTTTCAATTTTTGCTGTGGTGGTCTTATTTTAAGGAAAAATCTCACTACAAGAAAGACATAGAGAAGGGCAATGAGGTTGGTGAGGGGTCTGGAGAGCAAGTCTTATGAGGAGCAGCTGAGGCAAGTAGAATTGTATGGTCTGAGGAAGAGGAGGCTCAGGGCAGACCTTATCTCTCTCTACAACTGCCTGAAAAGGAGGTGGTAGTGAGGTGGAAGTCAGTCTCTTCTGGGTTATCAGTGATACGACAAGAAGAAATGACCTCAGGTTGCATCAGAAGAAGTTTAGATTGGATAGCAGGAAACATTTCTTCCCAAAAAGAGTTGTTAGGCATTGGCCCAGGCTGTCCAGGGCAGTGGTGGAGGCACCATGCCTGGAGGGGTTCGAAAACCATTGAGATGTACTTAGGGACATGGTTGTGACAAAATAGTGATAGGTTGATTGTTGGACTTGATGATCTTAGAGGTCTCTTCCAACCTTAATGATTCTGTGATTCTGTGACATTAAAGCCCTTGGCTCCCTGTGGTGAAGAACAAAACAAAGGAGCTTTGCATTTCATCTTAATGTGCTGATGTCAGGGGTTAGTTAAGGGAGAAATTTGCTTTTCTGCTCAATTTTACTGTCTCCCATCGATTCTTTATGCCCATAATGCTGTTGTGGGAAGGCTTGGGGGGCGCAGGGAGCTCAGAGCAGGCCTATAGCTGCTGAGTGCTCGACCTGGGCATAAATCCCTTGTCCCCAAGGCTGTGATGAGAGGGGAGCTGGTATCTGTCCTCTCACCTGGCAGGTTCGGGCTGTAGGCAGCAGTTCAGGGCTGCAGCAGCAGGACGTGGTGTATGCTGCTAGCTGTTACAAGCTTCCCTAGTGAGTAATCTAAGATCGTGACTGCTCAGCAGGATGGCCGAGTTTGAAACTTGCTGGAAGAATTAGGAATTGTGTTTCCCCCAAGCATATGCCAAGGAGTCCTGTTTCCTTACTGTTATGTTGGATGCTTTCCTGACAGTGGTGTTCTGAAAATTGAAGACATACTTCTGTGAGAGCTCTTAAGGAAAAAAAAGAAACCAACAAACAGAACCCCCCTACCTATGTGGTTTTTCCTAAAGCCAGAGGTCTTAAGACTTTCCAAAATGGGGCTGTGCAATGAAGTCTAGAAAAAGCATTTTGCAAGTGCTCTGGAAATGTAGGATGATTCTTTTTTTTTTTTTTTTTTTTTTTGTGGAGGAGAACAATAATTTATGATTTCACCAGGAAAAAAAAAAAAAGTGAATCCTCCCAACATGCTGATTCACAAGCACACCCATCAAGCCCTTGCTGTAAGAAGATACAAAATGGAGATGCCAAACAGTTTCTCATTTCAAGCAAACAGGGTTTTTTTCCAGATTGGAGCTAGAAAAAAGACCAAAGTTTGAGTGATGACTGTTTATGCTGTAAGCAAAAGTTAGCCCTGTCTTCAGTGTCTGCAGCCTGTGTCCTCTGTAGGCAGGTGGAAGCCTGTGGCCACAGTGCCTTATACGAATGGTTGTAGGACTGCACAATTTGAAGGATACAAAGAGCTGCACAATGATTTATTCACCTTGGGAAAGCTTGGTCCTGATTTCACTGTGGTCCAAAGCAAAACTCTCCCTGGACTTTGTGATATAAATGAAGAGGGCATAGATAGTGTGGGGCAGGTTTTAGAATAGTCTTGACATGGTTGTAATATGACAAAGTGTTACCCCATCGAGAAGATCTTGAGGACTAGAACCTTAAATCCTCCCTGATTGTCCAACAGCCCTGCAGAAGGCAGCACACTGCATTAGTCGAGCATGACCTGTTTGGTGTGGGGTCTTTTAACTGTGTTACTACTCTAACAGAAGCAGTGAGAGGTGAGGCTGAAAAAAAAAAACCACAAAAAGAGGGTTTAAAAGCTCCAAAGCAAATCCTGAATCCAAGTCCCTAACCCTTGACACAGGAATGGGTGTGACCTGTAACCTGGCAGATAATCAGAACAGGACAGTTAGGGGAAACTAGGACACTTGTTTTCTGCCAGTTCCTCAAAGAGCTTCTATGCACTAAAATGAGATCATCACATAACCTCCTATCCCTCCCCACCCTCCCTCCTCCTCGCCCCCCATTTCTGATCTAGTAATTTTAGTCCGGGCCTGCAGAGATAAGCAGCTCTAATTCGCTGCACCATTCACATGCTGCCTGAGGGCTGAATTTTGACCCTGCTCAAAAGACAAGAGGATGCTCCAGCGCTTCTCTTCCAGAGGCAGAAGCAGTTTCAGAGTGTAATTTGCTAAGTGCTTTGGGACTGACTCTTCAGGACAGAGCAGTACCATTTACATGTAGGCTGATATATTAACAGCAAGAGTCTAATCCTGATAATACTTGCTGTTGCTACCAGGTTCTTCTTTATTAGCTTCATCCATATTTAGAGTGCACCGTTCCTTTGCAGTGAGTTTTGCAATGTGCTAAGTAAAAGTGATTGGTCACATGAGCCCAAATTAAACAAGCAAACTACAGTAGGATGTTACAGACAAAGGCAGAGATTTGTCTGTGGGTCTTCACAGTTATTCCATATTTATATTAAATCATAAATACAGTTTTTGATGATGTAGCCAAAGCCACCTTTGGGGACAGTGATGCTTGGTAAAATGAAGAGGAATTATGTATCTCAGTCTCCTAGGCTACTTCAGGAAACTCAGCAAAAGTCTGTGATTAATGTTTACCATAAATGTGGAACGACTATCAAGAGTTATCCACATCAATAGGTGGTGGAGAATGACTGCAGGCAGAGTTGGTAGAAGTTATTTAAAGAAAAATCCCTGAATTAGTGTTCAAAGATAGAGATGAAATGAGAAGAGGACGTGAAGCCCCTCACCATTGCTAGTGTGACACTTTTATGAGTCTACTTCTGCAGAAATGATCCAGCGCAATCCAAGGCTTTTACAAGCTTCCTTGAATTCAGCCTTGAGTTGCATAATGCTCCAAAGAGTTAAGGTATTTTCCTGAAGCCTTTCAAGATAGTTCACAATTATCTTGAAAGTAAATATTAATAATAGCTGGAGAATAATTTAAAGTCAAATATAACCATGAAGAGTTTTTTCAGATGAGACAAAAGTCTGATTCCTCATCTGGAAGGGTTGGCACTGTGGGTGACTACCCGCACCAAAATCTCCCTGGGATGAGGTAGCATGTGGTTGGCCCCATTCTGACCAACCTTTCTGCATCCTGACTCTTTTTTTTGCCAGCCTCAGACTGTCCACAGGTACCTCTGTGAGGACACACTGGTGACACACAGTCCCTTTTGCACATGCAGTTGTCGAAATCTGTCGGAGCCAAAACCAGCTAGGACAGATGTTGTTGCTGTACCCATAGTATGTCATCTGCTAAGGATATTTGTAATAGTAGAGTCATGGAAATCAGAGGATCCCAATTAAAAATAACCAACACAAGACTTCTCTGTACACAGTAAGACTTCAGACTGCAGTGTGACTGTAGGTTCACTTATTTTCCACTAGCTCACAGCCCTTATCAGTAAGACCATAGTCTTGCTATTTAGGCTAAACATACCTCTCCTTCAGGCTGTTTCTTCAAGTTAGTCTCTGCAACCCTAAGCAGTTAGTTCTGCTGGGTTATCCCTTTCCAAGTACTTGCAGGTGCTATGGAGTTCTTCCTCATATTTTTAAGACTCATTTTGTAAGAGTTGTCATATCCTTATGGAGTCATGCTTGTCTATTTACTTTTTTTATCCTGTTTTCCTTTCCTTCTCCAAGTCTCTCAGTAGCTTTTTGAACCCATTAGACAATTGTAATAAATGGAAAAATATGGGAATATCTCAAACTGCTTGGAGGAGGCAGAGAGACATCTGTCAACCCCTCTACCAAAGAGAAAGCTACAGCTTCAGCTCTTCTCTCTTAGGCTTGGCTTGCCAGCTGGCCAAAGAGCAGGTGTGTACCTGCAGACCATCCAGCACTTGCTTGGTGCAGGACCAGCCCTGGCACACATTACCTCCTAGAAAAGCTGAAGGTCAGTGACCTGAGGAGCTAAGAGTACTGGGAGGTGTCCAGTGACCCTGGGAGAAATTCAGGCTATTGAAAGGGGTGTTAAGGTGCAAAGGAGGTGAGGATGGTAGAGGATGTCACCCTATGGAAAACATGTTCTCATTGCACTGCTCACAAATTGATCATGCACAGAATGTAGTGAAATACTACTCTTCCTAAATAAAAGAATTAAATTACTCTTTAAGGAGCTGCAAAGACCATTAAAGTTTTGCTATTGCAGTCAGTCCTCTCCTCCTTCCCCTATCCAGTGGGAAAGAGCTGAATCTTCATTGCACAGAATTCACAAAATACCAGCATTTCTAGATCTCAAGAGCCTGTGAGAAAGGGATGGCAAGAAGCTAACTTAGGGAAGTAAACCTCTTTCCTTCCATGTGTGGCCAACTGGCAGTATCCAAAAGAGTGCAAGAGCATTCTCCACTGTCTTTTCCACAAACTGTTCATTTGTTTGAAGTTCTGGTACAATTCCAGTCCTATTAAAGGAAGTTATTGGTAGCTCTACTCTTAAGAGAGAAAGAGAAAAAAATACAACTTTCAGTAGAAAATACTCAGTTATTTTTCCAATGTCTCAATTATTTTTCCTTTTCTTTTTTTTTAAAAAAAAGGTGGGAAAATCATGAAATATCTACTGTAGGTTTTCCTCTTATTAAACCTAAACTATGAATAGTACCTGTCATGATTTTGACTAGATGGTAAAAAAAGATAGTGGTGTTTAAAATGGTAAATGATGAACTCATCAGCAGAGGTAGCTAAGCATCTTTAGAGAGTTATTATATTTTACACAGATGGGCCCCTTCTGTGGCTTCATTTTTTTTTCAGTCACCCTGAAATTGCAATATTAAATAAATGTGATGAGAAGTATTCCTGGCTGGTTTAGTTTATGTTCAATAATGAGCTATAAATGTAATTGTCTTTGAATTTCCTTAGTGTTTTCCTAAGTTTCTTTTCTAGGTTTATTTTTATCCATAACTGAAAATGACTGCTATAAAAATATTTTTGGTTGCAGAGAGGCAATAATGTGCTTACCTACTGATATGTTGATAGAACCCAATCTTTAGCTGTGTGGAAATAATTAATTTAGGATCTCACCTATTTTATCTCTGTTCATAGAGATATAATATCTACTCTATGCATTTAACTTTGCAAGCACAGTGTAAAGGTCATATGTCATACGACCTCAACACTGCCTTCAAAACATGTATTTCACCAGCAATTTCAAACCCAGAAATTAAACACTAAATTATCTGTGGAAGAAAAAGTACCATTTTGCATTAATGGCAAACAGTTAACCCAGCTACAAATGCAACTTCCCCTACCACTGGCATTTAGCTGAAATTCAGCATCAGATGCCTTCTTTTTCAGGTGAAGCAATCTGCCAAACCTGAATTGGATTGCAGTTTTGCAGATGAAGTGCAGACTTTATCTAAGTCTTCACCCTAGTTGTTTCTCCATCTTTTCCATGTATTAATTAGATTTTCCTGTGGAGATATAAAAGTACTTCAGTATTGGAGGTGTACAGACTATTCTGGTGGAAGATGCACGTGGCTGAGAATGAAGCCTCAATTTCTCTGGTTAGATTCAGAGGAGCAGTTAGGAGAACTAAGTATGTTTTGTCCCATCCTCACAAAAATAGTTCAATGGAAATCTTCCCTCTGAGTTCAGTTGGCTTTGAATTCAGATGCAAGCACTAAAAATAACAAGCTTTTTCAAGAGCAGAGGAACTAGTGAAGCTTTGTATCCTGTGCCCCCAGGAACATACCTTTGCAAGAATCCTGGCTCTGTGGTTGACATCCCTCATTCCCATCTCCCATTGCAGTACCTACATTTCACCTCTGCAGTCCTTTTTCTCCCAGGATCTTTCCTAATCACCCTGCAAGCTTTCTCCATAGCTCTTAATTAACAGAGAGGAGGTGGGCTGGTTTTGCTGAGGCTGTTTCTGAGCTACATGCATGCTGACTGGCCCAGTCAGCAAGCCAGAGGGAATAGATGACTGCTGACCTCACATTTTTACTTAATGAGGCACTAATTTAAATCTCTCTCCCCTTGTCTAGTCTCTGCTTCTCATGAAACTTGTAGGAATGAAATGAAGTTTGATGTCTCCACTTCTTTGTCAGATCCATTGGAAAATGAAAAGGGGTTCCTACATTGATAGAGTGAAGCAGCATGATGCATATCTCTTTCTTATGTACAAGAAAAAAAAAAAAGGCTAAAATAAATGAGAAAAGTTTAAAATAGCATTCTAGGATTTTACCAAAGCATTAGTTATGGTCATTGCACATGAAGAACCTCTGTGACTTCTGAATGCCTATAGCATTCCTTAGGCTGCTGGTTGTAAACATTCACCTTCACGTGGTGAGTCTCTGATTACCATTGACAGAAGAGGATGCAGTCTTTTAGCTTGGATGGTCCAACAAGCAAGGACCTCTGATGTTTCTGTAATCAGTTTGTATCTGCTGGATTTACTGTTAATTTCATTTTAGTCAAACAGGCTCCTCATGTTGTCTGCCTCAGTTACTCAGTACAGGTTGTGACCAGAATTAACCTGGACTTTTGACCACGAAGAGATGGAATGGCCTGAGAAAGGGGCAAGACTTATGTCTATGCCTCCACCTGCAGTACTTGGGCTCTCCACTGTTGAGCTGATTGAGGATCTCATCAGTGCTGACAGCACTGAGGCCACGAGGAGCCTCCTGAGCCAGGTGTATGCATGTGCTTTGGTATTCCTGGGAATGCCTCCCATTGCCTGGCCTCACTCTCTTTCCCCGAGAGGCTTCGCAATCCTTTACTTTTCCAGCAGGAGCACACAGGCTGTAAAGAGAACAAGGACACAACTGGGGATTCCCTGGCTCTGAGGGACCACCAGCAGCTTGTTCTAAGCCAGGTCTTGTGTCACTCAAGATACCAGACCCATTAAAAAGGAGTCAGAAGGGTCCCATTAGTGTAAACCTTGTGCAGGTAAAATCAAGTTGAGGTCCTTTGTCTTTGTTTTTTGTCTAAATCCTGTTCTCTTAGGTAAGCCTAACACATATGTTACAAGCATTCTGCAAGGCAAGCTTGTCAGAGAGATGCTCTTAGGTTCTCTATTCCCTGATTTATTTCTCTGGGGGCTGGTAGCAAATAAACATGGATTTTTAGGAGTTTTTTTATCTCTTCTCAAGCTCAGGTTGTTGGAGTGGAAGTTGGCAAGGTGCACAAAGCAGGTTAAGGTTCCTAGGGAGGTGGTGTACCCTGTCACAGCTGGAGCATTTGTTGGTGCTTTCAGCAGAGACTGAAATTGGAATAAACACCAGGTGTGGGCAAACTTGTCCAAGGAGATGCTCATTGCTTGCTGCAGGTGAAGGATGCTTAGGGGTAAACTTTAGTGTCTGTTCTTTAGGTAAGCAAAAGCATCAGGAGGAAGGGGATTCTCCTAAGCATTTTTAAGTGAAAATCAAATAAACTTAAAAATATAAATTGCAATTAGGCTATGAGCTGTCAGCAGCTTCCTAGCTCTGAACCATGAATAGAAAGGTGAAATAGAAAAGAGTTTAGAATAAAAACAAATCTGGCCCAAAATATATGGAATCAGGGTCACTACACATTGCTGTTATTTGCATACTACAAGGAGGACTAATTTATGCAAAAGAGAGAGGAGGAATGAAGAGCTGTGTTTTCTGTTCTGTAGTATGGGCTTTCAGATATCCTAGTGGTCAGGGGCTGGATTCTTGAATGCAAGGGGAGTTCATTTATCCTTAAATAGGGTTAGAGTTCACCCTTTGTTCTGGCAATAAATGACATCAAGTGTGGAAATGAGAAGTTGTTTGGCATGTAAGGATTAAAGAGTAGCTTCAGGCAGACTTGAAGAAGTGTTCCCAGGCAAACCTGTGCTGCTCCTGCAGCTCCCCTGCCAACTGATGCACTTCCCAAAGACTGGAAAGCTAACTCAGGGAAGAAAGAGTAACAGCTTTTTCTGGCCTCCTGAGCTGACCTTGCTCCTTGCAAAGGATGGAGACATGTCGGCACCGTGGAAGTGGTGGGGTTGGCATGGGGCAGAACAGCCTGAGGGACTGGTATCTCCCTATGCATTATAGCAAGAGGGTCAGTGGGCTCAGGTGTCCCCTGGGACACCTCAAGGCTGTACCTCCATGGCATGGGTTCTTCCTTGAGTCCTCCTCCTACAGGGACAACTATTTACGATTGCTTGCAGTGGTGATGAAGTTGTCACAGCTCCCTGTACTTCTCAGAGCTGGAGTGGCAGGAGAGGGCAGAGGCTCAGAGGCTCTGTCATAAAGTTCTCTGAAGCCCCTTTGAAGCTGCCAGGACTTTTTGACATGTTTCTTTTTGTTTGTATTAACTAGCTTCTCGCAAACACCAACAGCATCAGGAAGAGAGGACACCAATGATAACATCACCATCTTCACCAGGATCTTGGATGGGCTGCTGGATGGCTACGACAACCGGCTGCGCCCAGGACTGGGAGGTAGAAGAACATGATCACTGTGGCTAGTCCACTGCTATGCAGGACCATCACCTACATGATACCCTCCTGAATGGATATCTGCTCTCAGCACAAGGGAGTTGTGTTTCTTTAGCTAAACAAAGCCCAGAAAGTAGATTTGTCTCCTAGCAGATGGGCCATAATACAAATATCACGGAATGTCATCTTCTTTCAGTCCTTTGAGGTCATCTGAGGTTGGGTTAGAAGAGCAGGTGTGCTGCATTTTTTTTATAGTTGAATACAGTTTGGGTTTCTTTTCTTTCTGATACTCCTTAAGGTGAGCAAGAGAAGGTGCTAGCAGGTTGCTGTAAGGTTCCCTCACTGGTCATCATGTATAAAATTAAGCTGGTGATGAAAATCTCTGTTCAAAACAGATCCCTGAGCCACCCATTTTTAGACAGCAACAGGAAATCTGTATTGATATGTCATTTTGATAACCTCTACAGCAGCTATTTTAGAACCATAACATGTGAATAGTTGGCTTGCCATCCTAACCTTGTTGAGCCCTCCTGCAGCTCTCTATCCCCCAGATTTCTCTCATCTTCTACCCATGTGTAAACCATCTGTTATGTTTCTTCCCGGCCCTTTTTTAATCTGGCTACCCCCACCCCTTCCTCTTGTGAGACCAACACATTGCTTTCATCCCCTTCTCTCCTTCTCCTCTCACTTTACACAGAGATGCTTGAAAATAGGGCTTGGTGCTCCTATGTTATGTAACAAACTTCTGAAATTTCTGCCCTTAAATTAAATTAGTCCTGGATTTGAAAAGATGCCAGAAGGGCTTAGAGTTTTGAGGGTAGAATTAATTTCACCTAACTTTAGATATTTATAATAGAGATGTCTGAAACTGGGCAGATCACCCAAGCCAGTGGATGGGAATAGGTCCTTCCTAGATACACATCACCTCATCCTAGAGCAGGTATTGAATATGAGCCAACAATGTGTGGTCACAGCCTAGAAAGCCAATCACATCCTGGGCTGCATCAAAAGAAGTGTGGCCAGCAGGTCAAGGGAGGTGATGCTCCCCCTCTGCTCTGCTCTAGTGAGACCTCATGTGGAGTACTGTGTCTTGGTCTGGGGCCCCCAACATAAGAAGGACCTCTTGGAACAAATCCAGAGGAAGGCCATGAAGGTGATCAGGGGCCTGGAGGACTTTCCTGTGGGGGCAGGTTGAGAGAGTTGGGTTGTTCAGCCTGGAGAAGAGAAGGCTCTGGGGAGACCTTATAACAGCCTTCTAGTACTTAAAGGGAGCGACAGGAAAGATGGGGAGGGACTCTTTTTCAGGGAGTATAGTGACAGGATGAGGGGTTATGGTTTTAAACTGAAAAAAAGGTTGATATAGATATTAGGAAGAAATTCTTCACTGTGAAAGTAATGAGGCACTGGCACAGGCTGCCCAGAGAGCTTGTGGATGCCCCATCCCTGGATGTGTCCAAGGCCAGGTTGGATGGGGTTTTTTTGAGCAACCCCATGGCAGAGGGATGGCAACTAGACGATCTTTAAGGATCCTTCCAACCCAAATCATCCTCTGATTCTCTGATCTATGATCAAAACCTGTCAGTTAGAGGAAATGCACCCTTGAAGGGTCTGTGTCTTTCCACTGATTATAAGAGAGCCTGTAGTCCCAAAGGTCAACATCTACATTTGATCCGGGATGAAATTCATCCTCAAACGTCTTCTTAATTTCAAGCTTCTGAGGATTTTTGAGTGGTTCAGTTATTTGCATCTGAAAGCAGCTCCTAATGCAGAGCCTCTATTTCTTCCAGAGAGAATAACTCAGGTGAAAACTGACATCTATGTCACCAGTTTCGGCCCCGTGTCAGACACAGAAATGGTAAGTTTAGAGCACGTGGCTGCCAACTCTATTCTATGTCCTTTGGGGAACCATAGCTTCCCTTCAGATCCTGCAATCCCTTGACTCTTTCTTTGTGCCAGGAATACACCATTGACGTTTTCTTCCGACAAAGCTGGAAGGATGAAAGGCTGCGATTCAAAGGACCTATGCAGCGCCTCCCTCTCAACAACCTTCTGGCCAGCAAGATTTGGACCCCGGACACTTTCTTCCACAATGGCAAGAAGTCTATCGCTCACAACATGACAACCCCAAACAAACTCCTGCGCCTGGAGGACGATGGCACGTTGCTCTATACCATGAGGTAATGACTGGGATGGATTTCCTCTCATGCTGATTCCCAACTAGCTCTGCAAATACTTCCCTGCTCCTAGCAGAGCCAGACGTCCAACTTTTTCCCCATGTATTTATGTGAATACCCAGAAAAATGGAAAACATAATCGCTGCCTACAAGTACCAATTAATTTGTAGCTTCTGAATACTGCTAGTGCTTAAATATTTCCTTTGATTAAGTGGAAGGCATATTCTCAACAGATTTGATGATTCAGTCCAGCTTTTTTGTGAAGGTCTGTTCTCTCTTACTGTTTGTATTTGCAGCTGCAGAGCTGATTGCAAGAGAACTGTCTCCAAGGCTAGAAACTGAGTTCTTGTTCTGGGGCAGTACATCTTGAACCCTTGGAGCTTTTTATATTACATTTTGTTTTCTATTTCACTAATAGTGGTAAAAGGCAAACCATCATAAGGATAAATAAAATAAAACAGCAGCATTGTAAAGCTGCTTTAGCAAGTCCTTTCCTGAAAACAGGGCTGGCACATTATATTGGCAGAGAAGCAAATCTGTGTCTCAGAACTTCAGGATGATGCTCTTCATCTGATCAGAGGATACTGTCAAGCTTTATCATTGCATAACCTAGATATAAGATATAATATTGGTGATGTTAGAGGATTGTCTGAAATTCTTCTCAGGCCAAATCCCATATTGCTGTATAGCAACTTGCTCATTAAAAGCAATTAGACTGTAGTAATTAAGGCTGCTGTCTACCTTCAACAGAGTTTTCTCCAAGCAGCATAGTCACATGGACAACACTTAAAAAAGAGATGAAAGGAAAAACCTACCAAGCAACAAAGTGTTATTCTGAGCTTTGCACATAGGAGCCCAGAGTGGTGCCTGAGACACAGGGAAATGCTCAGGAGCCTGAAGTTTGGTGCTGAGATGTCCAGGTTTTCAGATACCCCCCACCCCAATGAAGAGAGGGGGAAGATGAGCTCCTCCACCCTGTCCCTCTGTGAGACAGAGCCTACAGCCACCTGGTGCTGCACGATGAGAGCACAGTGGTTGACTTGTTGGAGCATAAGAGGATTATGGTTTTGTATGCAGGTACCTGGAGCTTCTCTGATTTTATTTTGGCTGTTTTCGACCTGTTTTCTTACTTTCTTTAGGTAGGTAGTTTGGCCCTGGCTTTAAATCCCTTCTGCAAGGAAAAGAGATTCAGGAGAAGTAAGGTATCCTTATGTAAGTCTTCAATCTTTATCACAGTTGTAACTGCACTAGTGCTAAATGATATGATATATGATAGAGGTCATGTTTAAAAGAAGGAAGGAAAAAAACCCCTAATTTTCTCTTCTGCTGTGTGTATTGCTGTTCTTATGAGCCTCAAGTTAGTGATCTCCACAATATTAAACTGAAACAATATGAGGATTAACACAGATGCTTAGATGAATAAAAGTCAGACTAACTATCAGAGAAACTTATTTTCACCAACACATTTGTAAAATGCTGGCCTTACAACTCATCTCAGTGCTGTTAGGACTACACTAGCATCACTCCAGAGACTGCTGCAGAGCCAATTCCTGATTACCTGTGTAAATTACTTGGGTATATAAAGCCCAGGTCAGGTTCACAGTGAGCCTTTAGCAAACCATTAGGTCCTGTGGTGGCTTTGCAGCTGGGATGTTATTTCTATGCACACAGACTGGGTTTTTGCAGTGTTAAAGAAATGCAGTGAAGTACCAATTGATGAGGCACCTGAGGCAGCAGAACAAGACCTGGGTGAGGTCACCACTGAACCAGAGTTACACTGTGGAGGTGCCTCTCCTGTCACCATGGCAGAGTATTGTCACTTTAGATGCCACAAGCTATAGGTATACTGAGGAAAACACAGTGCCCTGCTAAGCATATGCAGCTGGAGAATAATTTGGGTTTGACACAGACTTTCTCATCATCCCACTCAGTTCCTTTTCCCTTGCATTTCACAAGGGGAAAGCTCTTTGGGATTGATGTTTTTTTGTAGGCTACAGAAAGAGACAGAATGCCTTTGTAACCTAAAAAACATGCAACATAAGTTTTTTTTTTGGAGGGTAGAGTATTGTGTGTGGGTGTGCATGTGTGTGGAAATAAATTCCCACTAGCCATGGTGGATGTAATAAGAAATGGAGCACAAAGCTTTTTAAATAACTTGCCTTCCACTATTGCAAGTAATACATTCAAAAATAAAAGAGTGTCTATGCTCTTCTGTTTAAACACAAGTCAGGAGACAGCTTTTGTGATGTTCATGGAGCTGAGCTGCTTTAGGGGAAGGCAAATTTTCATGGTGGGTGTTTCAGCAGCATGAGCGACGCTCTGGCTGGAAGTGGCTTGAGGACGCAGCCTGGAGAAAAGGAGACTGAGGGAAGACCTCATTGCAGTTTAGAAATTCCTCACCAGAGATGAAGGAAGGGCAGGAGATGATCTCTTCTCTCTGGTGACCAGTGACAGGACCCAGAGGTATGGCATGAAGCTGTGCTAGGGGATGTTCAGGTTAGAACTTAGGAAAACGTTCTTCACCCAGAGGGTGGTGGAGCATTGGAACAGGCTCCCCAGGGATGCAGTCATGGCACCAACTCTCCTGGAATTGAAGAAGCATCTGGACAATGCTCTTAGACACATGGGGTGCCTTTGGAGTTGTCCTGTGTATAGACAGGAGTTGGACTCGATGATCCTTGTGGGTCCCTTCCAACTTGGGATATTCTATGATTCTGTGATGCTATTCCAACCTGTGCAGAGGTGGCTGGGACTTGCAGCCAGCACCCTCGGGGGCCTTTGCATGTCTCAACAAAGGTAACAGCTCAGGATCACTACCTAGGATGGCTTTCTGTTATAAGATAGGTAGCACTGGGCTTTTTGAGGGGAGAGCTGTTTGTCTCAGAGGTGGTGCAGTGCTTGAAGGTATTGGGTGTTAGCTGGGGCTTGAGCCCTATCTCCTGTAGCTGCCACCAAGCTTACTCAGCTCTCAGGATCTGTGGAGCCAATCCTCTGTCAGCTCTGCATTCCCCTCGTTTCCAAGGAGGAATTGTGAGTTTCCCAGACTGTACGTAGGAGTAATCCATGTGGGGAGGATTGGCCCCTCTGTCATTGACAGAGATGCTTCAATTGCTTTTGCAACCTCGCATCTGGCTGCCTGAATGAAGAGGAGGGAAGCAGCTGAGATGATGCTGACCTCCCATCTTATTTGACTTCCAAATAAAGTTGTGCACCATCAGCTGAGCAAACTTCCAGCTTTAGCACTTGTCAGGACATAGATTTTCATGATACATGTGTTTATTCAGAAAGGAAAATGTGTTCTTTGCATATTGCATTGGATGATATGTTGTCTAGGTCAGAAGTTAATAGGATATATGTTGCTAGGGAAATCTGATAAATGGGCTTCTCTATATGTGTAGTATTTTTCTGCATCAATATAGGAACACAACATGCTATTTAGACAGATTTCAGAGGCAGCAGCACTCTCTGCAGGGTCTAATTTAATAATTCTGGTTGTCTTTGATTTGGTTGACCCTATTTGTTTTATGTCAATGGGATTGACAACGGATCACATTGCCGAATTGAATGTTGCAAATTCTGTTTCTACCCCTAGAGGGGAGCATTGGTCCATCTCATTTTGTAAATTATTATTTTCTTTCTCTCTTTATTCTAGTAAAAGCACTGTGGTAAAAAAGCTCTGGTAACTATAGAATCATAGAATCATTATGGTTGGAAAATACCTCTGAGATCATTGAGTCCAACCATCACCCAACACTACCATGCTCACCACTAAACCCTGTACCTATATAGAAAATAGTTCTCTAAAAGAAGGCAAAAAATTTGATTCTTTCCCTTTTTAAAAAAGTATTTAATTTCTCTTATCTGAGAAATAAATGTGAAAAGCATAACATTTGTTTATTCCATGAAACTCCTCTGAAAAGATGGTGACAGTGATTTAAGCAACATTTGCAGGCTAAAAAGAGAAACACCATGTCTCAGGGAGCTGCATTTTTTTCACTCAGTAAGAACTGGCTACAAAGACAGAAGCTCTGATAAACTTTGCTGTAGAATGCCAGAAAAAAAGGCTGCAAAGAAGCCAGAAATTGTATGAAGTAGAGCATGCTCACTATGGCTAAACTTTGCACCAGCAGCTCATAGGCATTTTTAAAGATGATTTTCTATCAGCTTGTAGCTACTGAAGATCTTTCTGTGCCATCACCAAGGCTAAGCTCCTTAAAGCTCCCTTCTCATTGACATTTTGGAAGGAGTCCCTTTTGCTAGCACTAGGACTGACAAGCACTTGCTATAATTTGGGATTAGGACAAGAGGAAATGGCCTCATATTGTATCAGGAGAGGTTTAGATTAGATAACAGGTAAAATTTCTTCCCAGAAAGAGTTGTTGGGCATTGGCCCAGGCTGCCCAGGGCAGTGGTGGAGTCACCATCCCTGGTGGGGTTCATAAAACATCTACATGTGGCTCTTAGACACATTCTTAGTGGCATGGTGTTGATAGGTTGATTGTTGGACTTGATGATCTTAGAGATATCTTCCAACCTTAATGATTCTGTGATTCTCTAGAATTTTAAATATGGCATGATCATATATCTGAAGAGTGTGCAGACAGATTTTTCCCACAGTATTATGGTGACTGAAGAAGGGTTGCCAGAGATCCTGAGAGCACTTGCAGTTTCTTCTGTCCCATTAATCTGCAAATGCACCATTTATCAGCTGGAGACTGCAGACATTTGTCAGGATGGTGTTAAAAAAATCCCACATTTTTAGTATAGCCCTGAAATCCACTTGTCTTTACCTCTTCTGGAAGATCTTTAAAATATTAATATTTAGAGTGACGTGTAGGGTGGCTCCCCACTTGATGGCAGCAGAGCCACGCTGCTTGCTCTTAGGAAGGAGCCCAGGCACAAGCTTAGCTACTCTGAAAATCCAGTTTCTTACATTAGCACTGAGCCTTATAAGGGTTTGCACAAGTGTGCACATGTCCTAGGTGCATGGGGCTAGCACAGGGGCTGCTCCTTCATGAAGCACTTGGTCAGGAAGCTAACCATTTCATGCTGTGGAGCTATTGATTATAAAAGCAGTTGGCTGGAATCATAGAATCACAGAATGACAGAATCATTAGGGTTGGAAAGGACCCTCAAGATCATCTAGTCCAAAAGATAGCCCTACACTATTCTTATCCCTAAATCATCCCCTGAAGAAACACATCAATCCTCTTCTTAAAAACCTCCAGGGATGGTGACTCCACCACCTCCCTGGGCAGCCTATTCCAATAATTCACAAATGTGGCAGCAGCACAGCTAATTCATCAGCACTGAATCATAGAATCCTGGTTGGAAAAGACCTCACCCAACCATCCACCAAACACTACCATGCTCAGCACTAAACGATATCCCCAAGTACCACATCTCTTCCAGGGGTGGTGATTCCATCACTTCCTTGGGCAGCCTGTGCCAGTGCCTGATAACCCTCTTGGGGAAGAAAACCTTCCTAATATCTGATCTGAACCTCCCCTGGTGCAACTTGAAACCATTTCCTCTTGTCCTATCACTTGTTACCTGGGAGAAGGGACCTAGCTTCACCTCAGTACAACCTCCTTTCAGGTAGCTGTAGAAAGCAAGAAGGTCTCCCCTGAGCCTTCTCTTCTCCAGACTAAACAACCCTAGTTCCCTCAGCTGCTTCTCATTAACACTTGTGCTCTAGACCTTTCACCAACTTTGTTCCCCATCTTTGAATACACTCCAGCACCTCAATATCCTTCTTGTGGTGAGAGGGCCAAAACTGAACCCAGTATTCGAGGTGCAGCCTCACCAGTGCCCAGTACAGGAAGACAATCACCTCACTAGTCCTGCAGGCCATACTATTTCTGACAGAAGCCAGGATTCTGTTGGATGATGCTTTAAAGACTTCCACTGGGGAAAGCCAAGGGTTTTTTTGCATGGGCTTTTTTCTTTTTTTAAGGGAAAATTATTCTATAAAAACTGTGTGGGTTCTGAAGTGCTGACTGCCAGCAGGCAGCCTGTCCCAGGTGCAGATTTGCTTGCATGGCCCTAAGCAAGGAATGGTCATCAAATCCACACTTCCAAAAGAACCCTTACTGCTCAGTCACCCAGCTGTCTAGAAGGGAACATTTCTGTTCAATCTGAATATGTTGTTCTTATTTCATAAGGAAGATTTCATTTATGCATCCATTTATATTTCCAGAAAGGGATCTGTCAATGCTTTTGGGCATTGTATAAACATTACAAAACTAATTAGGAGCTATCAAGCCATACAAATACTCATTTCCTTTCCCCATGTTAGACTTGCTGCCTTTTCTTTCATATTCAAGCATCAAACTGCCTGAAGTTGGAAGAAAAAAAAAAAACACAAAAAAACCAACAACATTGGTTTGAATCTTGCAGAGTGATGACAAGCTTCCATGGTGGCAAGGACTCTTAGCTGCTTTTCATCAATTCAGATTTTGACAAAGTGAGAGAAAATAAGGTTATGTGAAGTGAAGGGCCCTTCCCTGAGGATAGCAGCAGGATTCTTGTTTTAACACCAAGCCTATTGGTTCCTGTCTCTCTCCTTTGATTGCACATTGCCCTACTTCTCCAAAGCTGTCCTTCAAGAAACTGAGACTTGTTGTTTGGAAAAAAGCCCCCAAACATGGCTGGAGTTATCCACAAGGAGAGAAAAGGCATCAGAGGAGATTGTAGTGTGACACATTCCAAATGGGCAATTGTGACCTGCCCAGATACAGTCCCCATGCAGAGTGTATGACAGTAGCTTGTTCTGCTGGTAGTCAAAGTGGGCAGATCTCCATCCCATCCATGAGACCTCACACACCAGGGGCAGAATTAATTAAAAGACAAAACCTAAGCCCAAACCAGCCCATCCTTGGATAAGGGAGATGCTTGCCTGGACTTGGAGAGGTTACAAAAGGTCCTACTTTTGTTCCAAGCCTGCAATAAGCATGGAGTCAAACCCAACCTTCCCTTGGGGTTAGCTGGTACAATGTCTGCCAGATAGCCTGTGCTCCCCTAGCTTTATAAGGATGAACCAGGAGGGCTGACCTGATGTCTCCTGGTGTGCATGGAGGGGATGGGGTGACTGAACAGAAATGGAAGGAAGCAGTGCCCTGGTGGGTACCCACCAAGCACTCCTTGAAGAACACCTCTGTGTTGGTGACTCTTTCTCTGCCCAAATATGCAGACTGGTCCCAGCTTCTGCAGCTGAGGGCTTCAGATAGGCCTGGTAGATGCTGAAGAATTGTTATGGCTGTGCTATCTTTATTTATTATCAGGGGAGGTTAACAGTACAGTGAACACCTTAGTCATTTCACTTGCACCAGAATTCAAATCTACATCTGCCTGATTGGAAATAGCATCCCCTGAAGTGCATTTATGTTTGTGCTGAAACATCAGACTGCCAATGACTAATCTAAAATATGCTGTGCTGGAGTGCACCAGGCTGGATGGGTGGGATTCACCTCAGCTCATTTTCCTCATCTGTGATGTTGATGACTGCAGCTAAACCTCTTGGCTCAGAATTGCTCCCAGTGCAGGAAACTTTCTTAGAAGTTAGGTGTCTGCATTATTTCATGTGTCTACTTTACTATGAAAGATGTTTATATTTCTCTTCACTCACACTTTAGGATGTTCCTGGGTGTTTTTCATAGTGGCAGAAAAAAAGAGCACAAGGTAGCTGCTGATTATATTGAGGTCTGTTCAGACACAAGTAATCCTACTTCCTTATTTCCATTGGTGATTCCCATCCCCATACTCCTGTCTCCTGGAGATGGGTAGTGTGCCAGCCACCCAAAGCTATGGGATATTCTAGCCAGCAGTTAGTCCTGTACCTGTGTTGTAGAGAACTTGCAGTTTCCCCTCCATGCAAAAAAAAGCCCAAGGTTGTGTAAGTGTAGCACATATGACCACACTTAAATTAGGTTCAACCCACCACTGTGGTCTAGGTGGGTGTAGGAGGGACTCTAGTACACCCAGAAACCTCAATAAATTGCAATCCTTCCTTTGCTTGTTTAGGTGAAGGGAAGAACCCATAAAATGTTGGTGAGGAAAGGTGTGGCTAGTGAGAGATGCTGTAGCAGGTGCTAACACTGATGAGGATATAAATAGAAAATGGCAAAGTGAAGCTTGCTTAATGACTGGTTGTGGTGTGAAATAGCTGAGGGATCAGAGGGCTCTCCCTCTGGAGCAGCAAGCACTTACAGTCTGCATCTTTACCTGGCTATGCTGATCAGGAGCATGTGGCATTTGAGAAGCAAGGTAACAACTCTGGGAATGAGGTTCAAACTGAAGGGGGGAAGATTTAGATGAGATATTAGGAAGAAATTCTTTACCCAGAGTGTGGTTAGGCACTGGAACAAGTTGCCTAGAGAGGTGGTGGCTGCCCCATGCCTGGCAGTGTTCAAGGCTAGGCTGGATGTGGCCCTGGGCAACCTGGTCTAGTGGGTGGCATCCCTGCCCGTGGCAGGGGGGGTTGGAGCTAGATGATATTTAAAGCCCCTTCCAACCCAAACAATTCTATGAATCTATGATAATAATGCCTTTCCCAAATGGGTGAACAACCTCCCCTGTGTACCAACAGGGGTACATGCAAATAGGCATGTGCACATGTTTTTCTGTGAAAGAGCATGTTGTAAATCCCTTGATGCATTCCCTCTCCACACAAAGGCCTTGAGGAGCATTGAAGTTACACAAAATGAGGAGATTTTGTTGAGAGGTGACCTGGAAGGTGGACATAGAAATGTGAGGTGAATAGGAAGAGGTTGGTGTGAAATGTGAGCAGCTGAAAGGGTACAGTGGGAGATGTTTTGGAGCTCTAGCTTGTTTGTCTGAACTGTGCAAAAAATACCCAAGGATTTCAGCTCTGTATCTAGGGTTGCCAGACCACAATCCCTCCTACCTACCCTCCCATGTCTGTGCATCTGAGTCAAGATGTGAGAGAGCCCAAATAGGCTGGTACCACCCATCCAGTCTCCTCTATATCTTATTACTTGCTAAATCAAACTAATTTTTCTCTGTAGAAAATGCTGCATGCAGTTTTGTGTCTGTCCATACAGCTATAAAGGCTGTGTGAACCAGGAGGAAGGGAAAGACTGGCTCTGCAGCCAAGTTAACTCTCATCCAAGGGGAAATATGTGCCATGCTGGCAGCAGAAATGGAGGAACAAAAGCCCCTTTGGCTACCTAAAAAACCCTGCACTGATCCAATTGCCTAACAGGGGGTATCAAAACTGCAGGACAGGCACAGTGTGCTGTGCCCATCACAGCCCTTACCCTAGGGTGTCTGCAGGACTTATTTCTGCTCCCTTCTCCCTCATGGACTTGGGGTTTCTCCCGCTGGAAGCAGTGATTGGATGACTCCCTGTGTGGGCAGGTTGCAGCAGTCATTGCTGCCACCAGCTGGTTCTGCCAGTAGCTGAAACTGACCTCTTGAGAGCCAAAGAGAAGCTCCTGGTTCAGTCTTGTACAGCACTTGAAGAACTATTGCATTTACTGCAGTTAACCATGCCACCAAAGGGCCATGCTGATGAGGAGGTTGTAGTCAAAAAGTAGCATGAACAGAGTTGGCGAAATGTGTGGCATGGCAAGATGAAGTGTAGGCTGTTCCCATTTTACCTGCATCAACAACTGCATCAGCTTCTCAGCATTGCTAGTATTAGATGTATTTTCTGGTTTTAATTCAAGAATTCAGTAAAAATAGAAGCCACTAAGGAGATTTCATCATGGAGACCAGCAAGAAGAGAAAGCTTGAAGAGGTTTTTAAGTGAAACTATCAAGTAGATGAGCGTGATATTATTTTATAGCATTCTTGGCTCTCTTATATGCCTGAGTGTGCAAGAGTGCATGCAGGAGATGCCACAAGTGCTCAAATAGTTCTGCTGAGGTCCTGTTAGAGTAGGTACCCAGGGAAGCTCCTCTTGGAGATGGTTTCTGAGAAGGGTCTGATAGGATCCTAAAGTCTCCCTTTGCAGGGAGCAAGCCAACCCTTCTGGGTGGGGTGCAGCTTGGGTAAGTCTGCATCCACTTAACTCTTTTTTTGGCATGTTGGGCAGATGTTGAGATAGTTTGGGGATGAGTTTAAGCAAATATTTTGTCCTTTTTGAAGGAAAATGCTGATGGCTGGCCTCATGCTGGAAAGGGCATTTGGCTCTGGCCTGCGCCCCACAACAGGTACTGGTTGCTAGCACAGGTAGGACCAAAGCATAACATTAAAATGCTGCCTCCAATCAGGGGCAAGGGCAGTGCACAGAAATAACCAACTAAGAAGACAGAGCTAGTTTGGGGATTAGGGCAAACTGGCAGAAGAGCTTCACATCTCTCTGGCCCCAGTACCTCAGAGCTAACAAAACATTTATTGTGTCCTCTTCATTGCTAACTGTTGTTATTCCACACTTATCTTGAGTTAACTTCTGCCGAAGCCACTGGTGACTCTGCCTTTCTGCTCCCCTCTCCTTGTAAAGCTCTCTGGTTTAATTTGTTTGCATACTAAAGCTAGTAGCTGATAAGAAAAAACAAGTTTCTGCAGCTGTTAGCTCCCTGGGTAGCTGAATGCCCTCACCTCCTGCCTGGCAACTGCAGATAATACTCCAGAAGGGTTTTTCTGCACTTCCAGAGCAGGAGAGGGAGAGGATAGCTTTGCTCAGTCTCCCAGCTCCTTTCCCATGGGCAGGAGCCTTGCATTGAGGGAAGTCATGGGAACAACAAGGAGGTCCCTGCAGCACCCTGAAACAGGTTCTTGTGGGAGGGGGTGCCTTGTGCCTCCAAGAGTTGTGCTGAGGGACTCCCACCCCTCCTTGTAGCCCACTCACAGCAGATCTCTGGTTCCCAAACACCTGTATTTATTTGCAGCCTTGGCTTTAACACCTCCTCCTCCTCCTCAAGAGCAACAGCCCCTTGAAAGCATTATCACAGGGAATTCTCTGATGGAAATGGCTGAAGGTGACTTTTCTGGAGTGAAGAAGTTTTACTGCTTGAATTGTTGTGTTTTTCTTAGACGGGTATTCACTTGTGTGTCTGTTTTGTTGAAACAGAACATCAGTAATCACTTTATTTTCTGAAAGACTATACATGATGAAGCTTTGATGAAACTTTCATTTACAATTATGGATGATAAGTGAAATAATTGGTAGACCTAACTTTTTTTCAGATAGTAAGGTGTGCAGTAGTGTCTTGTTGGTTGACTGACGTTTGGATAGCAGTGTAGAGTATTTGGAGCATTATGAAAGTGAAATTTTGTTGTTAATAATGAAGCAGCAGCTGTAACCAGGGTTTGTTACCTATTTTGGGTGAATACTGGCCCCTTTGAATCAAGGAGAATTTTACTATTAACTTCAATAAAATCAGAGTTCCATCCTCCCATCATAAAGGATCTTTAACAGCCATTTATAATCTTGTCACAAACTCTGTTTGAGTGAAACTAATCCCATAGGGCTTTTATTAAGATGGAATGATGGTGGAGGAGGGAAGCTTTTAAATGCTTCTGTTGGAAAGAAGTATACTTTGAGCAGTGCTTGTGCTGTGAGAGATAAATCCTGGTTTGGAGACTCTCTCTAGCTTACATAGCTGTGCTGCAGTGAGAACAGCCAGATTGTTCCGGAGTGACTACATTAAAAGGATTAGGCAAAGGCTGTTTCATACATGGCTGCCAAGATCTTCTTTTTCTTCTTTCACAAAAATGCAAACTGGGAGTAATTTTGTTGTAATCACCTGTGTAAACTAGAGGATGCAAAAGGTACCTAAGCTTTAACACAATGTTAAAAGCCAAAGTGTGCAAATATCACCTCAGGTGACATCTGAAAGATAAGACCCAAATATCAATTGCTTTGTGATCCCAGGATCTCTTATGTGAATATACAGCTTGTACTCTGCACCTAGGAGCAAATCTGTATTCAGTGACCCATGCTTCCAACCCCTAGAGTAAAAGAGGTGACTGCTCTGCTGCTTTTTTCTTCTTTCTTTATGCAGTAGAAAATCCAGTCTTTTTGAACCAGGAGTCCCTTTACTGACAGTTTTTTGGGTCCTAACACTGTAATGAAAAACCTCTGATACTGGGCACAGATCACTCTACAGAAACTCAGGGTGATGACATTTATGTGGTGTCTCAGAACCCACAATCAAGTGTTCTATTGTGTTGACCATGACAAGACTCTTCACGAGCCTCAAGTAATGCCCAGTTTGTAAGAGGCAGCTAGGAGAGTGTTCACTAAGCATTTTAAAATTACCTAAGAGGCTCAAATGCATACATGTAACAAATAAGTATAACTAGTTCATTTGTTCAAGATGGACAGACTAAAAGTGGCCCTAAGCTGGAGGCATTGGGAAAAGGTAAGAAGTATGCAGATATCATTGATAATGAGCAAAAGGAACTTCTTCATCCAAAGAATTCATATTAATGACTGGAAAGGCTGTACCCAAGCACATTTGCAGCTACTAAACTTGGTTCTTCCTGCCTCTGGGCTAGACCAAAAAGACTGTACCAGATACCATCCTTCTAAGGGACATGCTGCCTTTTGCTGGATGAGGAATTCAAAGGAGCACAGGAGTAGCTCTGACACCACCAGGTTCTTTGTGGCTTCTAAATCAGGTAGTGGCAGCCAAGTGCCCTCCAGCTTTATGTGCTACCCTTTCATTGAGGACAGGCAGTCATGATTTCTGAAAGGATTTAATTAAATTCCACTAGGTCACAGTCTCCATGCACCTTCCCTTCACTTCCCTTCCCCATTTGCACTTAAGGAATGTCCACTGCCTTTGTCATTACACACAAGGGTGATTTCCAGAGATGCAGGATAAAATTCATAGGACAATTAGATGAAACAGAAGGCCTTATTCATAATTCTGCATTGAATCTTCCTTCATTCCCTAATTCCACAGATGATATCTTGGTTAGATGCACCTTCAACGTTTGCAGGTGACAAGAATGTGTATTAAAATGTTGTCAAGCTGAAGCCTTTGAAACAGACTTGAACTGTTGGTAGAGAAAGGCAGGAGATGGACTGCTGTAAAACACCACAGCTTTCCTATGGCACTTGGAGCAAGGTTCCTGAATTTATCAAGAAAATGAAATTTGCAGTACTTAGTACAGAAAATGTAAGAGTGCATTGGAGGGATGGCAGCCCTGCTTTCAACTACCCATTAGAGTGATTTTTATGAAAAGGATGAAAGTTCTGGGCAGGATGCTAATAGAACCAGCTTGTTAAATTCATCCATGTAGCACTCTTGAGTGGCTGTGGCTTTGCTGACTTTGGTGCCCAAGGGCAGCCTCTGCTGTAGAAAACTCCATATTTCAGTGATTTGAAAATTTCTTCTACAAAAATGAAGTCCAAGAACAGTTTTGCCTAAGGGAAGGCATCTCAGGCCTCAGTAATTTTCTATATTGTAGACTTCCTGTCTGTTCTTACCAAATCATACATTATCTCTGTTCTGAACTGGATGGGTTTGTTTCTTTTGCTTTATTTGATGTAGTATCTTTATATTTTTCCATTACTCTTTGCATTTTGCCTTTTTCTCTCCCTGTTTCCCAGCTCATCCTCATAAGACAACCTCTAGCCAACATTCTATAACATTTCTCTGGGCTTCTTGTGCCATTTCCAACTATTGGCACTGTTAGACAGAGGAGTAGGTGCAGACAGCTCCGTTCATAGCTTGGTTTTACATTTCTGTGCCTTGGCAGAGAGTGGAGCCATTTCCCCCAATTTATTGTCCATGTAACTGGAGTGCCCCAGCAAGGCATCATTGTTTTGTGTTGAATTGGACTGATTGAACTCTGTGCCATCTGTACACAGCCAGATTGTTACTCTTTATGATCCTTTTGGACAGAAGTTCTTGTAGCAAGATTACTAACTCTGGTGTGCTAATATGAAGCCACGAGTGTATGTAGCTGGGGAGTGAGGCTAAGTGTGGCTGTTGTGATAGGAGAGGGTACTTTTGCATTCTGGTAGTAGGGTGTTGTGGATTTCTTTGGACGTTTTTGCTCCTCAGGCAGCAGTTTGGTAACCAAACAGGCAACCCTCCAGCAGAGCCCTGTGTCACCTTGGCACCGGGCAGTCTGTGAGGCTTTGAACGTCTCTGGTCTGTTGCCTCTGGGGTGGAAGAGAAGCATGAAATGAGAAAGCCATAAGGGTATTCATAGTGTAAAAATGAGATTTACATCTTCACTGTCCTGTGCAAACCATCTGTATTTTTATGCAAATATAAAAATGACATAATCAAAACTAGAATGTTACTGTGTTATGTGCTGCTTGCTCCTGGCAAAGTAAGCTTTGGCTCTCTTGATATATTTACTATAGTTGATATAGTCAATATCAATATAACAGGTATTGCACTGCTCAGAAATTAACCTCAGGTTTTAATTTGTGTTCAGCTCGATCTGTCAGTCATACAGAACATCTATGGAATAGGTCTATTTTCTCCTAAGAGTTTTCCTTTCCCTACCCCTGTGTCCACTATAACTCAAGAATTTCCAGGCAGTGGCAGGGCAGTGCAGGACAGTTTTGCTTCCCCAGGCAATATGCTGGGGAAAATGGCTCTCCTGGTTTTTCCTGACAAGATGCCCAGGCAATTCACAGTATGTACAGATATGGTACTTAGGGACATGGTGGTGATAGGTTGATGGTTGGACTTGGTGATCTTGGAGGTCTCTTCCAACCTTAATGATTCTATGACTCTGTGTTGAACTGAAATGGACTGCCCCAATACCATGGGGAAACTAACTGTAGTGCTATCTAAAGTAATATAGATATGTCAGTGACTACATACTTAACTTTATATATAGTTATAATATTTATATGATATACTTTTATCTATAATTACTTATTTTTATGGATTTAAACAGTTACATCTATATATAAAATCAATGCTTCCTTATGTCTGTAACAGTGCTATACTCAGCAGTTAGATTCCTAGGCCAGTTGCAGTATCTTCAGAAAGCAGATAAGTATAAGGTGTGTGGCAGAAGTTCCAGCACATTTCACTGATCTACTAATAAGAAAGAATGATCTTATTAGAACAGCTTACATGAAATCTTGTAATGTAACTCACTTTTACTTGATAAGGTCTACAGCATGCACACCCAGAGGTCCACCTGGCTTATTTCACATTCAGTTTAACAGAGGGTAGCTGTGATTTCAGCAGTGATATTTAGGAAAAGCTTGCTTGTGTCAGCACTTAGGTATTGTGGCTGAAAGGGAAGGTGCTGATTTATGTGTTGTGGCTTAAAAGGAAGGTGCTGATAAAAAAAATTTTAAAAGATGTGTTTTCTTTTTCCTCCCCCACAGATTGACTATCTCTGCAGAATGTCCCATGCAGCTTGAAGATTTCCCCATGGATGCACATGCTTGCCCATTAAAATTTGGAAGCTGTAAGTTCTCTTTTGAAACAACAAGTGGAAAACTCCATTATTACCTGGTTTTCCACCTTCAGCTATGTCTTGTACAAATCACCTTTACCCCTCCCCTTTTAACACTGCTCATGAGCACTCTGTCTGCCACCCCTCCTGCCACCCTGCTGCTTGTGTTCCATGAGTCTGCTCTAGCTGGTGCTGCTGCTTTTGAGCTCATGCTTGCATGCTCCATGATGAATGGTGAGCTGATGGATGATACCCCACTGTTAGATGGAGGAGTAGATGCAGGCAGCTAAGTTGATAACTTGGTTTTACATTGAAAAATGGAGCTTTCATTGGATAGATCAGATTGCTGTGCTGTTGGGGGATTTGTGTGAATCAGACTGCACTGCACTATCTACAGCACATATATTAAAGGAGATCTAGAATATTAAGAGGAACTATCTTTCCATTTGTCTTTAATAAATCCAGTCCTGTATCTTGTTACATGATGTTGTAGACACATGTATTGCTATATGTGCACACATTATTCTAAACTGTATGCTGAATTATTATTTTTTTCCTCAATTCCAAGCCTCTAATCCACTACACTGCAGCCTTGCCAGAAGCTTACTTTAAAAATAACCTTCGGGGATCAGATGGTTATATTTAAATACAAAGCTCTTAATTAAAGTACAGATGAGGCTACTGCAGTAGGCATTTTTGATTTCAGTAATCAAATCAGAGGTTCCAGGTGCAATCAGTGTCTCTAAAGACTTTTGAAAATTACCAGGCAAGGCATTTTGGTAGTCCCTGAAGCCACCTAACTTCAGCATTTTTCAGTGCTTTTTTCAGTCATATCAATTTAGAGTGACTAATCCTAGCAAGATTAAGCTTTGCTTTTATCATCTTTATCTGCCCTGGTTTGATACTGGCTATGCATTGTCTTCTGGTGATCATACTAAGAAGTAAAAACATTGTTTACTGTGATGATTACCAAATTATCAAACTTAAGATGAATTGATTCTCTTAGTTCTTCCAATCCAGGTAGACTCAGTTTCATCTGAATAGCCAGCAGTATTTTACAAGGTCACTGCTTGTTCAAGTGTGTACATTTACTTCAGCAACATTAGTTTACAGCAAAGCCAATATTAACCTGACAGTCACCTTTGCATTCAACTTAAAAAATTGTATGTACATCCATTTCACTCTAAACTTAAAAATGGGAAAACATCTTACAGGACACTGTTTGTTTACAGAGTTAAAATTAAGATGAAAAAGAAGAATAAATGGTTCTTCCTGGTATTACCTATTCTTTACTATATAAATAGGTAAAGTTGCAGTCAGACCTGTTAGATTCTAGTGCAGACTATAGAACTTGGATGTTTGGTAGTTTTATGAAATATTGCAAAATATGCAATATAAAACTAAAAGATACATATTTAAACAAAGATCCTGGTGCAGCAGAGTTGCAAAGCTCAACCTTAAAGTTAAATGGATGCTTCAATGCATTAGTAGATTAGGTGCAGTAAGGTAAGGTTCTAACTCTCCATGTACTAAGACAAAAAAAAAAAAACCCAAAATAAAACCCAGACATGCAAGTGCAGGAGATAACATTAGTAGCTAAGCTACAAACACTTAGAAGGAGTTGAGTCTTCAATAGCATTGAAAACAACCCAACAATCTGTTTGAATGCAATTAATGACATGTTCTGCTTGTGCCAAATGTGTTACATATTAATCACCTATTAGCACCCAGGTAATTTTAACCCAGGGATAAGCTAGCACTGCAAAGGCCTATTTTAGGCATGTGAGGGCTGACTACAGTTTTACACTCCCTGACACAATCAGTATGCAATCCTAGAGTATATTTTATAAGCTACTACGAGTCACCTATAAGTTCTTCCACAGTACATAGACATGGAGCCACTTGCCCTGTACTAGTCCATAGCGGCAGCCTCCGTGATAAGTAAATATTTAGGAACAAGCTGTAGGCAACCTTTCAGCCTCTGAAAGATCTGTGTTACTGGTTGTCCATCTGTGTTACTGATCTAATGTCTCACTAGTAACTTATTGGGATTTAATATGCAGATGCTTGCACAATAAGTCAGGGTTTATTGAATTAGCCCAGATGTATTTTAGGAGAATACTATATTTATTCCCTATTTACAGCAGTACATGTTTGCATTAAGTCATCTTTAGGCTTGTAGCAAGATAAAGCCTATAGGGGTGTATTATACACAAGCACTTTCTCTTTTCTGCTTTAGATTTCCTCCCAGTCTTTCCCCAAAGGGTTTCTTTTTTAATGATCTTCTTTCCAAGAAAGATTTTGGAAAGCCTTCAGGAATAGCAATCAAAGTAAATGTTAAACACATTATCAATAGAGCTGGGAGGCTGGAGAAGAGATGAGGGCTAACTGGTCAGAGAGGGTCGAGAGAGGAGGGCAGCAATACAAATCAGCCAGCACAGTAGCAGAAAGGATGCCAAGAGGCAACCAGTGGCGCATCAGAGGCAGGAGCAAGGTGTTGTTTTTCTGGCTGCTTGAGGGTTCACTGTATTTGCTATAATTCAGTGAACAAAAGGGGAAAAGCCCTGACATTTCCTTCACTATTAAAGAGAAGGAATGTTAATCTTGCTCCCAGAAATAAAGGTAAGTGTTGAATACTCATGTCCTCTCTGACTGTTTTCTTGGTATATTAGAATTGTGGGAGATTTTATGGACTCAGGCAGCATTATATGTAGCAATAGATTATTTTGTAGGAACAGTTAAAAGCAAGGTGGAATATGGGGAAAGGGATATAAAGTCACATGCACACACTGCCAGCTTAGATACCTGCCAGGAAGTTTAAATGCCAACTGCAGAAGTTATACTTCTTAATGCCATATGGCTCATCATGACAAGCTATACTGAGAGGACAGACATTCAAGGATAGCTTCTAATGAACTAAACAGAGCAGATTTTAGTTATCCTAAGTAGAACACCCCAGTGCTCACAGGTGGCAAGATCAGGTGAGTCTGTACCAGAAAGTGCATGGATAGTCTCCCTTTGGGCTTGCATGCCTGCTAGCAAGAAGCTCACCTGTAGAAATTATCCTAGAGAAATCTTGTTTAGAGGTACAAGGGAACAGAGGATGATGCATAAACACAGGTTCTTGGGTCTCTACAAACAGTGTCCTCTACCTTGGCATGAGGGATTGTCAGTAGGGATGGTCATGGCAGTCTGTTCATTACCTCATGGTAGCTTGGAAGGGATGCTGGTTGCTTCTATGGCTGAGTTTAAAATAAATTTTCTGTTGCAATTCTAGTGCTCACCTGTACTCTAAATAAATTTGCTGGTCAAACAGGATCTGATGGAAATTCCTGATGCCAGCCAGAGTTTTGCTAGCAGCATCTTAACTTAAGAAATTCCTTTTATACCAAAACTATTTCTGTTGTGGGGAGAAGGAATTAGATAAGACAGTAAGGACATTAAAGCTAAAGGACATTGCACCTCTTCCTCTGATAGGCCTTAAAAGTACATTAGAAGTATCATCTGGTACAGTCTCCAAACACCCATGTGTCACCGGGTAGGTAAACATCATTATCTCTAGGGCAGTTGAGGCAGAGAAGTTAATTGACTTTTTGTAAGGTCACACAGTAAATCAATGTCAGAAAAAGGATTAGACTCAACTTCTTTGGTTGAAGAGACAGATGTCTAATCCACTAGACCATGAAGGCCTCAGCCCAGGCAACTGACTTAACTCCTAAATCTCGTTTTACTCTTGCATTCATTATGTCAGTTTTACCTAGCTCACAGGGTTGCCCTGAAGATGAATTAGTTAATTGCTATCAGTGAATGTTAACCAGTGCCTTGACAATGTCAAACACTCTAAGGTGGACTCTATTTATGGCAACCCTCTTTTGACAGCACAATATGGAATGAAGCTACTGCCCACTAGCCACTTGGTGGAATAAAACCTCCTACTATTTTTAGAGTAAATAATGAGTCTAATGAATATTCTGAAAGTAACAAGATCCCCTAGCTCATGAGCAAAGTCATAAACAGGGATGTGTTTATTCCTGATGAATTTAAGTTGGCCATGAAGATGGTGACAGTTGATGACTGTGGATCAAAAAAGGAGCTTGCTGAGTCTTAGTGAGAAAACAGCATGAGGTACAATTTGTAGTGTCTGAAGAAAGTGGTTAACAGGGTTTATGTACATCTTCCTTTATAGCAGCTCAAACTGAGTCATGGTGTCAGCTGTGGTCTTTGATGGAGGAAGGCACACAAGCTATTTCTGTAGCAGGAGGCACACTCCAAATTATTTTCCCCTAAGAAGCTTGGTGAAGTCAGAGTAATAAGGAGACAGTAACTTCAGCAGTACCCCAGGATTTTATTGCAACACTTAACATTAAGGCACTCACTGTTCACAAACTATCCATGCACCTGCAGCTGATGAGAAATTTCTCCAAAAATAAGTATTTTAAGGTAATTTCCCTGATGGTGATGTTTCCCTGTAATACCAAGAAGGCACTGAGGTGAATGCACCTACAGGAGGTTTCTTGTTTTTGTGCTTCCCCCCATTAGTATTTGTGAAGCTGCAGGAGAACTGTAGGTGTGGAGGGAGAACTTCAAAACAGAGACCTTCTAAACAGACTCTAATTCTGGTTTAATAAAATGTGACAAAGAATGTGTTCAGCCTCTTAAAACCTGCAGGCAAAGTCTTGAATAAGAGTATAATTAAATTAATAATAAATAAAGACTAATGTTAATTTTAGGAGACCTCAAAAAGCTCTTTGGTAGGTTTTCCTGTGCTGCTCCCAGGGACAGCTGCAGTCTTATATGTAGAGGCAGAGCTTTTCTGTTATTCAGCTCACTCAGCTGGTCAGAAGAGTCCATTCCTGAGAGCAGAGACAGGCAGCATGGTTTGTTGGCTCTGCTGGGAAGTGGTAGTGCCTTGGAGAGAGCCAAGGAAGTCCTCTGTGAAATGCTCAGCAGCTAAGTTCAAGACTGAATCACTAAATTGTGATTTTGCAGTTCAAGGCAAATCCAGCTAATGTAGAAATGATGGATTTGGCCTTTCTGCAGTGTGTAGAAGCTTTACTTGAAGTCAAGGAAGGGGTGTGCTCACTCAGGTAATGTCTGCTCTTACATTTTCCTATGGTTTACTTCTGCTTCCTTAGATACCTCCACTGCAATGGACATTGAATGACTGAAATAAAGTGCAGCTAGCTGAATACTAAAATTCAGTATTTCTGAGGCATTTGATGTATTTTTCTGCTCCTTCCTCCTGCCCTATGTTACCACCAGTTACCAACCACCACTTTGGTTAGAATTCTCCTAATTTTTGGCTTTTTAAAAGCTAGATCTCCAGACACACTGAAAGAGCTGTTAGTGGCAGCTTCAGACAGGCAGTTTAGACAACTAGGTTGAACCAGGGATGTAATTTTACTTAAGTTTAGCTTGTAAAGCACAGGCATCTAACCTGAACTATTTTTCCATACAATCCTTAGAACAAGTGGAGGAGGTGGAGACTACCTAATGGTGTTGCTGTTATTTGCCTCTAGTTTCCTTGAAACTGTGGACACATGACCAGTTGTGGGGCTGTGCTGTTTAAAAAATTTCATCTTGTAGTTCAGAAGTCTTCACTACACAGAATCCTGCCTGAAACACACGTGTAAAATCATAGGGATTCACTAGAGCAATGAAGCTCTGATAGACTCAGCCTGTAACAAAAGCCTTGCATTGATAGCAAAGCTTTGGAAAATGGGTAGGATGGCTCTGTGACAATTTTAGGTAGAAAAATATGTCACTGTTAGTTGTCTAGACTCCCTTTATGGCCACTGAAAGGAAAGAAGTACTTCCTTATAGTAGTAGTGGGGTTCATTAGAACTATTTTTGATACCTGCTTAAGGATGAATCATATTTTAGAATTTCTTATTTTTCTGCAATATTAGCTCAGATGTAGGTAAGTCTATTGCACCCTGGTTAGAGTACCTGAGAAGTCCATTTTTCTCTGCAGTGCTAGCTGAGAAAAACATACTTCTGTTGTACTTTGTTCAGAAGAAACAGCCACTGCTGTAGATTACTTAGGTGTTATGTATGTTGGTGATGAGCTTCCATCTCTCTCCTAGGTACTATTTTAGCTATTGGTGCTGGAAATCCCATTTTTCAAAGGATCTTACTAAAACAGTCAGTAGGGCTCTTCAGTGTTGAGACACCTTTTCCATTTCTGCAAGCATCTTGTATGAGCTGTGCTATTCCTCCTGCACTGGGTGGAGTGGCTTATACCACTAGATACTGAAACCTTCTCACAGGTGGTGCAACAAAGCCTGTGCCCATTTCAGACATGCATGGTTAGCAATATAGACAACTTATTTAGTCCAGAATTTTGGGCAGTCAGTGCTGCCAGCAGCTTCATCCTTGTGTTGAGTCAGGGTGGAGCAGTGCAGCCTGGAGTTCCCAAAGGGCAGGAGATTCAACAAGCATGGTATGTGAAAGAAAATACTGTAATATTCAAGTATTTCAGAGATCTAAGAAGCTTGTTTAACAATAGCACCAGCTACTGTTATGGGACTCCAGTCTGCATCAGAACTTACAAATGAAGATAGCCCTAAATTCTTATTCCACTGGTAGGTTTCCCATAGAAGTGATACCTTCTACTGGGATAAAAGTAGAAAAGGCCCTTTCTAAAAGCTCCTTAAAACTATCAGGTCACTCAGCTTTTCTTCACAGAATTACAGAATGTTAGGTGTCAGAGCAGGTTCACCTAGAGCAGGTTGCACAGGATGGTGTCCAGGAAGGTTTTAAATGTCTCCAGAGGTGGGAGACTCCACCACCTCCCTGGGCAGCCTGGTCCAGTGCTCTGGCAATCTCAAAGTAAAGAAGTTCTTCCTTGTGTTTAGATAGAACTTCACCCATTATGATGACATACATTCAGGACTTTCCAGAAAAGGCTGGAGAAACTGTGCTAGTATCCTCTTTAACTGTAGTTAATTAACTTTCCAAAGACTTCATCACATATATATGGTTACTGTTTGCACTGAGGTCATTTTAAAAACACATAAAACCCACAAGCTTTGTTGCTGTCTAGTCCTCTGGCTGCATGATTGTTCTCCTGTGAAGCACTGACCATCTCTGGGTCAGTCACTTCCTACTTGGGTCACCTCCTCTTTAGAAGCCAGTGAGTTTTTCCCTCTTGGGTTCACAACAGATTGAAAAAGGGAGGTCAGAAAGAACAACTGCTCACACAGGGCATGATGCCACGTGATGCAGAAAAGATGTTGTCTTCTCCATCTGTTTCACAGCCGACACTAACCCCAGGCTGCTAGCTCAGCCAACGTGCGGCGGCTGAAGGCTTTGTTCCTTTACCGTGTGAAGCAGCCATGCAGGCCTCATTGCCCTCACTGAAACCCTTTATTTTTTATATCAGTAAGGAGTTGTTCCCTGGGGGTGCAGCTTTTAGAATCATAGAATTGTTATGGTTGGAAAAGACCTCTGAGATCATTGAGTCCGAGCATTAACCTAACAAGCTCTTTTGTAGCAGCTGCAGAGAACCCCTTGGGCGCCCGCTGTTGAAAGCATGTGCATGGCTGGCCTGGGGAGCAGCCTCCGTATCAGTCAGGAGGTGGCTCACATACACCAGGATTTTTGGGGGGACAAAAGCTTGACCAGTAGTGTTTTCAAGCTTAAGAAAGCAAAGGTTCAGGCAGGAGAAGGTGTTGATGTGGAGATCCTCAGCAGTGGGTTTTTTCTCTCTCCTAAAAGAGGTCTAGACACAATTGTGATGGAGCAGTGATGGTGCAAACATCAGCATGTATTTCCCGCTCTGGAGATTTCAGCCTTAATTTAAAGGCTGTGAAACTGCCTGATTATAGGAAGACAGTGATTCAATTTGAGTTGTCATCAGTAAAAACAACATGCAGAGGCTCTGTGCTTAATGTGCTTAAGCTTTCAAATGACCCTTGGGTGCAAACCTGCAAAGACCTGAGCCCACAGTGCCCCAAAAAGGCACAAGGGCTTATGGTTGGCAGCTGTAGACCTCAGGTTTATGCCACTGGTAAATGGGATATAATTTGTAAATGGGACAAATGCATAAACACTGCTCCACTGATTACCAAGCCAGGTTTTTAATGGCTGTTATTTTCTAAAGTGGCTGTGTCCATGGCTTGTAAGCATTCCATAAACATTTCTGAAATCATTCTCATGATGCTGGTGTGAGGTTGGTAGGTCTCTGCTGCCTGCATTTTGCAACTGGGGAGAAAAGAAGCAAAGAGCAATTACAGTCTCTTCTGAGCAAAGATAGAGTGTTTCATTACCTGCTTTTATTGCCTCTGTCATTATGGGTCCCAAGGTTCAATTAGCCTCCCAGTTCTGTTGCAGTACATTAAAGACAAAATGACTTGCCTAAGGTCGAGGGTTTTTTGCAGGACTGGGGGGAAAGCTGAAAGACACTGCTGAAACTTGGATTTTAGTTTCCAGCCTGACAGCTCCTTCATGACACCTCTGTCTCTGGTGAGCTAGGGAGTCCTCCCTCTAAATTGCCTGATCCTGTATTAGCTTCCTCTGCTACACAGAGCTCTAGGTTAGGCTGAGCTCTCATCTAGTGCTGCTGCAGTCACAGCTCAGCAAGCTTCTGCAAAGGAAACAGTTGTTTCTTGCTGTCCCTGAGGAAGAAATGAGAGGGAAGGAGGAGTAGGAAGAAGGAAAGCCTGAAAGGCCTTGTGTTTCATTCCCCATCAGATCCACTGAAAGTCTCATGGACAGCTTGTGCTAGCAGGCACATCCCAGTGGTAAGTGTCAGCCAAGCTGGGATTCCTCCCTTCTAAATTTATATTTCTGTAAAGTAAATATATACAGCTGAACTGATTGCTCTCATAGCCAGGAGAAAGGAGTAGATATTTTTAGGCTCAGGTTAATCTCCTCCTAAAGCAAGTGACTAAAATAGGTCAGCCAATGGCTCTAGATAAGGAGATGTTTTGCATGTGCCCAGGGAAGATGAGACCATGAGGACCTTTGGGCCTGGCTCTTTGTGACTGGAAGGGGCTGGTTCCCAAAGAGGGGACATGTGCCTGAATGCTGTACAGACAGCAGGCAAAATGACAGTGCCTCTGCTAAGCAGCAGCTCACCTCAGAGAGGCTGCTTGTATCCATCACTGAGGCTGGGCAGCAGGAACTGATGCCCTCAGGAGGTTTTGTCCTCTTCTCTTAACTATGGGGCTGCACTGTGCCCCACAGCTGGAGTGTATAAACCAGCTTCTGAGTTTCAGAAGACTCCTCTGCTGTAGGGAGTAAATTCTAGTGATTGCAATCTCAGAGCAGTATTAAACTGTTTGAATAATCATATTTCAGCTTGCTATCTCTCCATAGCTATCGATTACACATTTGCACACTGTTATTCATGTAGCACTACTTCTGAGAGTTGTAAATGTCTTCATTAAGGGACTGGGTTCAGAAACAAAGGTATATATTTAGTTCTTCAAGCAGTCCCAGTCACTCCTGGCTGGTCTCAAATCATACTGATTTATAAATGAGCATACTTTGAATGGTAAGCTCAGCAAATAGGCTAACTATGATGGGTGAGTTCCTGGTGCCACTGAACTGGGTGGGGAAAAATGTCTTTTGGTTATGATGAGGCCATGGTTTTTAGTCTGTGACGTCAGATATGGCCAAAAATACCACGTGTGTGAAGGCACCCTTCACAACAAAATGAAATGGAGCATTTTTTAAAATTCCCCCTGCATTTCTCAAAAGAAACTCCAGTGATACTCCTGGAGAGCTGATCACATTAGGTCTGCTGATATTAAAAGGCTGCTTGCAAAATGAGTGGGCCACTGCAGTCAAGATTGCTTAGAGAGTGAGGTACTATGCAAAGGGAGTAATAGTGTCAGTTACACTTTGGAGGATACTTTTGTTTGCCTTGCAAAAAGTAAATTAAATCTCTAACTTATTCCTCATGACCATGCTGTTTTTTCTAATGAAGCAGTTAATACAGCTGCCTAATATTGTGATGGCAAATTCAGAGTTCATTAAATGTTAGTAGAGCACTCAAGCTGGCTGACTGGTTTAGAATAACCATATGCCTGGCCTACAAAGACCAACATAGAGTCATGAAGGTCCAATTTTTTTAATGTCATCCCAGCACATCCCCCTGCTCTGTGCTCTAGTCACCTTACAGCAGATGTTTATACTGGCCTTAACAGTAAAAAAGAAAGCATCAGAGGCTGAAATAGCAGACTCCTTCCATATGAAAAGCAAATGTGTAGCCACCATTAAATGTGGTGTAAAATCAGTTCTCAGATTAGTTCTACATTGAGACAGTTACCACTAAAGCTGCAAATAAAGCAAGAAGTTGTGTCATAAATACTGACTGCAGTGAGAGGAAGAAATGGAAAGAGGCAAAAGAAGCCAGGCATCACATTCTCCCTAACATCAGCCTTCAGATGAGAGGAGGGACCCTGGGAAAACAACCTGGTGCTGTCTGGTACCTTGGAGAACCTGGAAAATGTAATGGCCCCCACATCAGACCCTGTTTACTTACCTCTTTCAGTCAGCTCTTGGCAAGTAGCCCACAACCATGGGATGCAGTTTAGTTCTCTACACCTGCTTCTCTGTTGCCATGCCAAGTGCTCTGGGCTGCCCCATGGGAAACCTTTTCTTTGCTGGTTTTCTTTTTGCTTTTCTCCTTTTCTGAATGAGCCTGTTGTCCCAGGACACACAGCTCAATTAGGTGTTGTCATGCCTGGTTTTTAACCCAGCTGCCTATATTATCAGATTTCACAGTGAGAAGTCTGTTCCAGTCATGGTCCCAGTGCTTTGGGAATTGATGCCCCATTCTGCTGCCCTATGGCCACATGTATGAGTGGCATGGGGCAGGGAAGAGCTGAGCCTGTCACTGGTTCACTGCTGCTACTGCCTGGGTGGGGGCAGATAGGAACACCCCATTAAGGGGCATTACTCAAATTGTTGTGCTGCCTCCATAATCATCCTAGAGAGTCTGGATTCCTCTGTGCAGATCCTAGCTCAGGGCTCTTCTCAACTGGTGCAATAGCATCCTGTCTATCTAAGTGAATTATCAGCACAACTGTTCAGTACTGTTTGTGTTACATTCAGCATTGGGATGACTGTGATTTAGTGTAGCAGCTTGCAAATAGTCTATTTATTGTACTAAAGCAGTCAGCAGACTTGTCCATGCTCATCATGAATCATACCTCCAAAAACACAAAAGTTGCTTTCAGGCAAAGTCAGAAGGTTTCGTTTTGGTTTGGGTTTGGGGTTTTTTGTTTGTTGGTTTGGTTTGGTTTTATTTTGGGGGTTTTTTTCCCTTTTGCTGTACAGTTTGAGCTCTAAGGTCATGTTTAGAACTTTCCCTCCATGAACTGGAGTTTCTAAAAGGAAGCAGGACCTTCCACCTGTCTCTTGCTTCGAAAAACTGAAGCAAATGACTTTTCCACAGCAATGTGTCTCAAAATTAATTTCACAGGCATCTTCAGTTCTAATTCTGACTGCCTTGTGGGCACAATCTGTGCTTACATTTCACTTCCAAGGCATAGACACTCCTATCACATTCCAATTCCCAACTTTTCTGGAGGTGACTTCTAAATTACATTCTGAAACAGAGTCATTTTGATCTCACAGCTTTATTTTTTTTTTAATAATGATTGCTATAGTATATTAGTGTTTCTTAGTAATGAAGTCTCTTGAGACCTGTCTGGCATATTTTTCAGAGCATTCTATTCTATTCTTGTGGCAACAAGATCAAATAAAACTGTGTAATGTGCCTATGTTATCAATTTATATTTTTATTTTAAATGCAGGAAGGACAGAAATGATCATTTTAGTAAGACTGAACTTTCTATTGCCCATTTCACTGCTGGTGATGTCTTTTGTCAACAGTTTTCATACAAGAATTGTTCCAAATCCATGAATAATTCTCTCTCTGGATGTCCTCTGTTGTCCCAACTAGATGATACTCTGTCATTTCAAAAAAGTTTCATTCTGAGCATTTCATTTCTATTCACATCTGGAGCACTGTATCCCATTATGAGCTCTGCAGTGCAAGAAAAAGATGGGCTTTGTGAAGCCAGTCTGGTGCAGGACCACAAAGATAATCTAAGGACCAAAGTATCTCTCCTGTGAGGAGAAACTGAGAGAGCTGGGACTGCTCAGCCTGGAGAAGGCTCAGGAGGACCTAAACCCTCTGTACAAATGCCTCATGGAAGGGAATGAAGAAGAGGGAGCCAGACTCTGCTCAGTGGTGTCCACTGACAGTAAGCATAAGTTCAAACCATTAAATTCCTCCTGAACACAAGAAAACATGTTTTTACTACAAGAGTGACTGAGAACTGGAACAGGTTGGCTGTCTCCATCCATGGAGATATTCAAAACCTGACTTGACATGGTGCTGGAAAACTTGCTTTTTGTGTCCCTACTTGAGCAGGGGATAGGACTAGATGATCTTCAGAGGTGCCCTCCATCCCCAGCCATTCTGAGCTTCTTTGCCATGCTCATTTGTAATCCCATGTGTTTATACATGTTACCCTTCTTGTCCAGGGCACATATTTAAAATCCTGTGTTCTGTTTATGCATAAGCTGTAAGCTCATGCCAGTTTAAATGATCAGTCTTAATTCTGATGACTTTAGGTCCCTAAAGTAATTTCCATGATCTTCAAATGCTCCCAAGAACAGTAGAATTCATCACACTGTGGGGAAATCTTCATTGTAGGCTCTTAATGACTGAATATGTGAATATATTTCTCTTAGTATTTCAATTGCTATTTTACTTTAATAACTTACTGTTATATAAAACTCTTTTTCCCTAGAACCAGTCTATGCATATTTAATAACATCTTGTTATTTTTCTATTTAGAATTAGATTTTTACTAGATCTCTTTTCCACTAGTTCTTCCTATAGAGTGATCTCATTTCTACATCAATTCATCCCTCACCAACTCAATTTAATGAGAAATTCCAATTACAGAGCTCAAATCCTGCCTCAGCTGCATAGGTGCAACTGTTGAGAGATGCTTTGTAATGGGTTAAAAAGTGTTTGTGCATAATCCATAAGAAACTCAGCCTGACTCTTAGAATCCAAGCTGGTACATGATGGCTTAGTAGCAGCAGTGTTTTACTGCCTGCAGAAGTCTTTGAGAGGTTGTAAATCTGGATCTCTACTGAATTGTCTAACAGCCTCTAAGTGTCAAAGACATTAATGGATAGATAAGATAGAAAGAGAGATATTTGTGTGCATATTGAGATTGTAATTAGAGCTCCTAACAAAGCTGACAATTTATGCACATCTTTTGCAATCAATAGGCTTTGATGGGGATTAGCAATACTCCCAAGATTAGGGAGTTTTATGATCCTGTGACATGTACTAAATATCATGATGATAAAGGCTAAGAGTGTAACTGCACAATTGTGTTGAATAAAATAGAAAACAAGCCAAAAGACATCTTTCTACAGTCTCTCTTGAAGTTAATTTCTCCTTGCACTAGCATAACTCTGTAAAGTGTGTTATAAATAATAATAATTCTGAAAAGTCCCAGCTGTGGTTTATGGATAAATGGTTTAATTGTGGAATGCAACTCAAGCATTTGGGGTGAGCACCCATACACACAGATCCCACATTTCACAGGTTCCCTTCAGTTAATTATGCAGAGACTGCCTATGGCTCCCTGTGAGGTCTGTCAGAGGGCTTGGGAGGTATTTTGGAGAGGGCTTTATTTCCCCCCCCTACATTCTTTTATGCCCTGTCATGCAGATATGAAAAGTTACTGGCAGACATTAGTGCTGATTTTTTTTGGTGTATTGTAGCTTCAAAATATCAGTCCTAGAAGTACTTCTGGGTCCCATGGACTCAGTCATCCACATTTAGATTTATTTGACTTCAGGAGCCAAGAAATATTTTTTTCCTGCTGGAGTTTATTCCAATATGGAAGAGAAAGAAATGCAACAAGGGAGAGTGTCTGTTGGTAACCACAGTGATAGAAGGCAGCTACTTGCTTGTGGGCTGTTTATGGGTTGTATGGGAAGATGCTGCACTGCTCACAAATAAAAACAGGAGACCTCTCAGTGCCAAGGTGAATGGCAAGGATCCTCCAGGTCTTACCAACTGGCTGCTCTGTTTTGTTAGACCTTGTCTTAGTGTGGCTGTGGCTGCTCCCCTACCCTCTGCTCACTGGTAGAAGAAGGACCATGTCATGCTTTGCTTGCCAGACATAAAAGAGCAGGAAGAGGCTGGGAGAAGAGCAAGGGAGATCTTTATCTGGTTTTATATTGTGTGATGTGTGTTGGGTGCTTGAATGTAGAAAAATGTATCTGCCCAACAATAAACAGATAGGAGAAGAAATTACTTATTTCATCATTCTGGTAGGTGATAAGCCTGCAACCATTTATCAAATGTCCACTACAAATTAATTTCTGCTGGAATTTTGTCACTTTTAATAACATTATACCTCTCTGTAATTTTTAGCTGTTCATCTCTACTTCTACCTTTTTAATTTTCTTTTCTTTTTGAAAGAGTGAGTGTAGAACAGAAAGAATAATTTACAGGCTTTCCCTCTCTCTTTGGCAAGTCAGCAAAATGATCATAAAGAACACTACATGAATTATTTGGATTCATAAAAACAGAGTCAGACCACTTCCTTGAAATAGAATAAACACCAAGCAGTCTTATTTGGATTTCCAGTGGCTTTGAATTTGAGTTTGCTTTTACAGCAACACTAGCAGCATTCTCCCAGCTTGCTAACCCAAAGCCTCTACTACATTTTTCTTACATTTGCTCTTTGGGAGATTCCCTGTACACCATGTAGAGGAGATGAGGACCATATTCCTTTATCAGCAGTAAACCTTTCTCCTAACTCTAGAAAGCATGAGCTGAAGTTCTTCAGCCCTTCATCAAGTAGACAACCTACTGGAAGCTTTGCTTAAATGGGAGAGAGGTTTTGCACAATTGAGTGTGATAATGAATAATCCCATCCCTCCATTAGCACCTGCTCTATCCCAACAGCAAAATAACATTATCCTAGACTACTCCCACACTTTCAGCTTTCAACATGACTGTGTCTAATTATACTGCATGGGTTAGCAGCAGCAGCAGAGCTGGAGCTCTTAAGAGTCAAGTTTGATGTTTCTGTGAAGACATAGCAGAAGGTTTGCAGTAGGAAAACAACTACCTGCTAAAGGGACATAAGTTTATCTACCTGGAGGTTTTTCTAGATGACCAGAAAAAAGATGTTCTGTGCTTCAGCTGCCACCCCAAGGTGCATGGGGTGTCTTTTTCCTGTCAGAGCTTAAGTTTCTCTCAAGGGTGTGTATGGCTGAGGGGGTGGCTACATCTTTTTACATTCACATTCATGTTTTGACATTTTCTCCAGTCTTCTCTCTCTCCCAAGGAGGCTTAGACATTCAGAGCCTGGCCAATAGTGGGGAAAGGAGGCACTAAGCCAAAAATCTTTGATCACAGCTTTTTCAAATACAGACCATGTTCTCTTACATTTGCATGGAAGACAGAAGAGGATCATATGATATATGTGATCTATGGCAATAGAATATCTCTAGACTGGGGTAAATTCATCCTAGTCCTAATGTGATAGATTTCTTTGAGGGGTGGGAGTGGAAATCACTGCAGGTTTGCATTGCTTTGTGTTGGGCTCCTCAGGGACAAATCTGCTACCCTCTTGTATCTTATAGCCCTAGATGTAACCATCCTGTTCTTGCATAAGAACCTCTTCTAGCTGGGCTATTCTCCTTTCTCCCCTAGACACTCTACTCCTGGCCAAGCAGTGCCACAGCTCTTTTGCCTTGTAGCCTCACAGTGAACATTCTCCTGTGGGAGAGGACCTGCAGGAGTCTTTCTCAACAGCTGGCCTGGGGTGGGCAGCCTCCCTTCCCTGCCATGGTTTTGAAAGGAAACAGCCTCACAAACTATTGCTTGAGTATACCTGCCAGATCTGGGTGGATTTATGGCACCTTCTGGCCTCTGTCTGAGTTACAGGGGTTTTTTTACAGGAGGAGGTTCTCCAGAATAGGATCCTCCAACCCTGTATCAGGCTATGTCTTTAAGCACCCAGTAAAGGCTGCAACTCAAAGCAGAGGCACTGATTTATTTTAGGACCCTGAAGGGTAGGCAGAGTACAGAACTAAAGCTTTTGAGGTCTTGTTAAGCCTTACAGGTCTATGCTCCTCTATCCTTGCAGTTTCACTGGAGTTTGGTTACAGTGCTCTCACTGGGAAGTGCCTAGTCAGGCTGAATTATTGTGTGCCATTGGCAGGCAACAGGCCAAACCCAATTATCCCAGTGCTGCTGGGATCCTTGCAATTCCAGGGACCTGCTGAGGTGGGATACATCTGGATCATCCCAGGAAGAAGTCCAGTGCTTTTTTGTTTTGTTTTGTTTTTTTAATAGGAAGTAACATAGGAAAAAGTCAAATTCTCTAATAATCCCAAATCTGCCTCCACAAATACAACATTCACTGGGGATATCAGTACATGAACTATCAGAGAAGCATTTATAAAGGAGGAGTTTTTACAGTACCTTTTGAAATGGACTCATCTCCTCCTGCTTGCCTTCTCCGGATCTGGCTTTGGAATTATTTACATGTGGTGAACTTGTAATCATCTCTGAGATGAGAAAACATCTCAGCTCCAAAGGGAAGGTGAAATTCCATCACTATTTGTGATGCAAATATTTTGAAATAGGGAAGACACCATTTCTTAGCCTTTCAAAGTGGATCATGAGATATAATTACAGTAATTTTACTGAACAGCTACAAACACAAGAACATGGAAGGCGTGTGGGCAGTTCTTGCATGGCTGCATAGCTAGAGAGGGATGGAGGATTTATAGATCTCAGCTTCCAAAGCTTGGATCAGCTCCAGCCCTAAATACAGCAGCAACAACTGTCAGATATATGACAAAAAAGATCTCATCCCATCATTACCTTTTTAGGGATGGTAGTCCCTAATTTTTCTCTCAGAAGGTTCTCCACTGTTTAATTATCCCACTCAGTAAGGAAATTGTGTCCTGTTCTTCATCTGAATCTGCCTGAAACCATCTTTTAGGCACTGAATTTTTATTTTCCTTTTGTCAATAGCACAAGCAATTCACCCTGGGTTTAGATTTCTGTAAGCAAATTATCTATACTCACTGCTTGAGTCACATCTCAGCTTCTTGTCAGTGAGATAAATAAGTTGAGCTCCTTAATCTTCAAATCATTACTCGTTTTCTAGTCCCTGGAGATACTTGTGACCCTCTTTTGAACCTTCTGCCCCCCCTCTGGCCTCATTATTTCCATATCTTTTTCTGAGGTGTGGACACCACTGTATGACTAGCCATAAACAGTCAGACCAAAGGTGTATCTAGCCTAGTGTCCTGCCTCTGGCAGCACTTCCCACAGATGCCACAAGAAGACTGACAACAGTGAAAACAAGGTGCTGCTTTCTTCCAAAAAGAAAAGTCTGTGCCCACACAGCAGACCCTGCACCAGCACACAGTCACTTGGTGTCTTATCCTGGAGATGGGACAAGACAAAGAGGGTCCTTATTGTCCCCACTTAAGCTAAGTCTTTTTCAGGGGGATTTTAGCAAAATGCCTTTTGCAGCTTGCTGGGGTTTAGGAACTGCCAGCGAGGTGAGTTTAGGTTTGAGCTGCTTTTTCCCAAAGGGAGTGATTGTGATGGATTGTATTTATACCTCCACTGTTCCAGCCTTTGACAAACCATCCCACACATCTGTTATGTTAGAAGGCCTCAAGCTAATGTTTTTTTTCAGCTGGGCATATGGGAACATGATTATATCATCTTTATCTGGTTTTCTCCATTCACTCTCCCTCCTCCATTCTTCCCTCTCCTGATCATTTATCATTTAAGGATCCACTAGAATATTACACAGTGGTTTTTACTCATTTAAGGCTCCACTAAAATATTACACAGTGGTTTTTACTCATTACTGTCTGGGTTTCCCCCATGTTGACAGATGCTTACCCCAATTCTGAAGTGATCTATGTGTGGACTAATAGCACCACAACATCTGTGGTGGTGGCTGAAGATGGCTCACGACTTAACCAGTACCACCTGATGGGACAAACTGTAGGAACTGAAAACATCAGTACCAGTACAGGTAAGGAGAATACTTCCATCCCATGGTTGCTGAAAGCTGGAGCAGGAGGGAGGAGATCCACAGGCTCCAGTTATCTTGCAAGGAGGCTAGAAAAGCATCTGTGGGATTTGGGGTGCTAGGGAGATTCTGTGCAGGTTCCTGGCTACTTAGCAGAGGCGCTGGAACACTGAGGGGGTTATAGGCTGGCTTTTAGGTATGTCATAGGGCTGTTGCTGAAGAAGGCTGTTGCTCCTGTTGAACAGGAGCATTGGAGAAGCTGCAGGCAGCTTCTTGACGACCTCCTTTACCCAAGCTGCCAGCTCGATTGCTGGCTTATTGCCCTCTGGGAGGAACCACCCCGGGGAGGTAAACACCACCCACACATTTGATCCGTTTCAATCATCGGTTTAAAATGATTTGCTTGATGAAACCGTGCAGGGAGGGAGAAGGAGGGAGCACAGGGCATGAGGGAGGCTGTAGCATGGCTTTTGCAGCGTGGCCAAGGAACCACGTGGCCGTAGAGGAGGTGCAAACTCTGAGGATTCCCGTTTCCTCCCGGGCTGCAAGTGGAGGTGCCAGATGTGGCAGCATTAGGGAGGCAAAGAACCATTAATCCCAGGCTGGGCACCCACGTGAGCCGTGCCCCCCTACTTCTGAAGGCTCCCACGCAAGGGCAGCCCTGGGTGCACGCTGCCGGGGGGACTCCTGGGGGGGGGTCGAGGCTGGGACAGGGTTCACGTGGGCTCTGCAGCATAGGAGCTTAACCGCGTTACACAATACATTCGTCTGGAGAGCATTAGTGGCCTCCAGTGCTCAGGGGGAGGGGGAAAAACACATAGCCTGCTGTGAAGAGAGGGAGGAATTGTCACTGCCATGGGCTGCCTGAGCCTTGGGTTGGGCAAAGGAGATTGCCTCCAGCAGGGAGATTGGAAGCCATTCCTGCTGGGAAAGTGTTGCAGAGTCCTCTGGTGATGAACTGTGGGTTCTGAGCCCTGGGCAGCGTTGTAGAGGACAAGGTATGTGTTGAGTTAGAAACCTGTTAGGGCCCGTAGGAAACTGAGGAGATAGGAGAAAAGGGACATGTAGGCTTGCACACGAAGTTAGCTGGAACCAAACAGGAGAGCTTTCTGCTCAAATTGTCCTAAGAAGGCAACTAAAGACAAATAGGACCCCAAGTGAGAGAAGGCTGGCCTTTGGCAGCACAGGGAAGTCACTAAAGATAAACGCTGGTTCCATCCTGTAGAGCTTCACCCCCTCCCTTGCCCAGTTCAGGAGACAAAACCAGTTCAGGAGACAAAAAGCTGTTGCTAAAGCAAAGATCCCAAAAGTCAAGAAAAGCTAATAGAGGCAGAGCAACCACCACTGCAGAAAAAGGCTGAGTATGCTATCTCCCATTAAAGAGCAAAGACTTTTTCCTTACCAGTTTACCATCATAGCTGCGTTGTTTTCTGCAATGAACGGCAGCTCCCCTCTTGTCTCCATTGCTGCCAAGAAAAAGATCCAGAGGATGGACTGGAACATCTCCTACAAGCTCTTCCTGCTCCTCAGAGCAAGAAAATCATCCAGCCCAGGCAGTGAGTGCTCCAGCGTGTCAGCTTCAGGCCAATTCCAGTTTGCAGCTTTGCTTTGGGAAAGTTCCTTGTACTCCTCAGCCCAAGGCTACTGAAGACTCTTCAGACAAAGTTTCTGCCCAGGAACAACCAGCCCTCTTGTCTCTGAAGATTTAGGCTAATAAATGTTTGTTTTTCTAACGTCAAGATTTTATATGGATGTTGTGGGTTACATCTGGGCTGGCTGGAATCTGATTGCAGGGTGGATCACAGAGAGCAGGACACAGATTGTAACTGGGGATTAGCAAAATACAGAAATCCGATTTTGCACAGGGAAAGCATCAGTCAACCATGGATTTTCTGGACTTCATCAAGCTTGTAGGAGGCCAGTAATCAGAGTTACTTATGAACAGCCAGCTAAGGCATTTCTTCCTTCTATTGAATTGTTGAATGTGAAAAAGAAAACAAACAAACAAACAAACAAACCCAAATAGCTATTGCTCAAATCCAAGTGCTTGGCTCTTTTGTGGGGTTTGGGGTTTTTTTGACACACAAGTCAAAGGACACAGCCTTTGCAGTTCATAGGCAAAATGTTTGTGTATCTCCTAGGATGTTTATGCTCTCCTTTCCAGCAGACTTTTTTTTTTTAGTGGAAATGCTGAACCTATATCAATCCCTTGGGATTCTGCTGATTTTGTAGGCAAGCTGCTAAATTTGTCTTCTCAGAAAAAATATCCTCCCAATTCACCAACCAGTCCTGAATTCTGGAATATTTTAGCCATGCCACAGAAAGTAGCTCTGACATGTGCCACCTGTTTGGGGACTTTTTTTGTACTAACTTCCTCAGTATCATTCCCCCAGGGGAGAAGATATTTGGCTGCTCACACTGCTTCCAACAGGCTCAACATCTGTTATGTCCTGGTGGCACAAGTGCTGAAAACAATCAGATACAGAATTTGGGTCCAAGTGGATCTTGCTGCTTTCCACAAATGGTTGCCCAGTTCTGTTCCTCATACCCAGAATCTCTCATTGCTAACTTAGGATCTGCAGTGCCACTGAAGAAAACAAAAACCCACTCTTATATTCTGCCAGCTGGAGCCTGAGCTCTGAAATATTCAAAGCCTAAATAATGAAAGAAGCATTCAACCCTTCATTTTGCACCAAATAATTCTGGTTTTATCCTTGAGATGAATCTTTCCCTTGCATCACTATAAAAAGGACATGGGAATCTCTCATGGGCTAAAATATTCTGGATGTCAGCATGGTCAGGGATGCTGCTTTGCAGACCTAGTGTCAGGATCTCACCAGAACAGCTGTTGATACACCTGAGTCCAGGTATATTCAGTAAACAAGCAAGCCTGGGAGCTGGTCCAGCCTCATTAAAATACTCTGTTGAATCCTAGCATAATGATGATGGAAGAATTCATGTAAGACCCTGGGTAAAATTGTAAGCATTATCTCCAGAACTCTATTGTCTAGATACTGAAAAAACAAATTCTGTAGCAGCTTTTAAAGCATAAAAAAGCCTTAAGATCAGCAGCAGCACAGTAGCTTAGCTCTGTGAAGCCATTCCTACTCTAGGGCTTTTCATTAGGGCTCAATTTGTTATTAAAATTGTTTTGCACAGTGATGAGTGGACCCCATCAGGAACAGGATTCTCTTATAAGTGCTACATAAACCTATCACAAAAATTAGCTCTTGCTCAGGAAAGCTTATGGTTTAAGGATAAAGAGTGGCCTTACAGAAGAAAAAGGGAGCTTTGCTACTCCAACAAGAGCCAGGATTTTGTTCTATATATAAAAAAGGCCAACTTAGGTAGCTTTTAGCTTTAAGCAGTGGTCCCAGGGCATTAAAAACCAAGCTGTGGGTTTTTCTTAAGCCCTAAGTCTGCTGGAGAAAGCATTCCTAGTGTAGGCATTTTTGAAAAGGACAGTATGGGAAATCAGAGAAGGTATCAGTTGGAAGAAAAGCAAGTACAAAATCAAGGTAATATCTTTATTGCAGTGGAGATGAGCTTTGAGAGGGTAAAGAAAATAAGAAGGTAAAAGTTAACTGTGGAGGGCTATCAAAATGTAGGCATTCCTTTTCTTTATTTTAAATAGGGGGGAAAAAAAGGGATCCTATTGCTCTGCTGAAGCTGTGTAGCATCTTTTCTATTCCAGCTCCAAAAGCATCCTGTCCAAATCAATAATGCACATCACGACTCCTTAGTGAGCAGAGAAACTGTGACTCAATCACATCCCAGTGCAGCAGCAACTGAGTTTACAGGCACATAGACCCTGCTGCTCCTGGCATATTGTATGGGTAATCCACAAACTAAATGCTCTCAAATAGAGAGCGAGGGGGGTTCCTCCTGAGACCACAGGATGTGCAGCATCCCTGGCTCAAAAATACACTAAATGGAAGAGAATTAGATGTTGCTTCAGAGGGGTTTTCTCCCCAGTGTCACAGCATTCCCTGTCCATCTCCACAGCCCTCTGCAGGGAGCCATTTCTCCAGAAAACCAGACTTCCAGAAGAAGGTCATAAAGCTTGAGGCAGGCTGTCAGTTAAGGTATTTCTGTGCTTTTCCAGTCTCTCTCTATAAAATCCTCAGCACCAACAAGGTCTATAAACTTCATCCAGGACAACAGAGCTCCCCTAGCATAATCTATCAGTGCAGCTATACCTGCAAAAGTGCTTTCACTGTAGACCTGTTCTCTGTTAATTAGCCATATTGTCACTTAGAAATAATCTGCCAAATCTAAATGCTTAGCAGTGCTGGCTGCAGCTCAACTCTGGCTATTCACTCCAGGCAGAATCACTCTGATAGATATTTTCCTTTTGTGGCTGTTCTGTAGAGACTCCCAGTCAAGTCTTGCAACAGAGATTATAGCTATATTGGTTTTGTTCTTCCTGGACAATATATATTTCAGAACAGGCATAACCCTGATTCACCACTACCCAGCTGAATGATGCATATCTTTAAATTTATTTGATATCAGTGTGAGTGGAGATCTATTAGAACATGAAAGGATTGGTTGATATTTTTTTAATTACATTTTGTTTTTACACTTATTTTTCCTCAAGCAAATAATAGCCTGTTTTGACCTAGCAAGACTTTGGCTTTGGGGGAGCAGTTGCCATCAATCCTTCAATAGCAACTCTATGGTTCACCAGGAACAGTCTGAAAGAACCAGTTAGATTTTGGGGTTTTTTTCTGAAACATTAGGGAAGGTGACAGCTGGTCTGTCATTTTTGGCTTTTATTGAAATTCAGAGGACCTGACAAAACACAGATTAAGGCAATGCTGTGCAATTGGCATAGAGAAAAGACATGGAATTTAGCACTGCTGTGGCAGCTTTCAGTGAGTTCTCCATGCAGACAATTGCAATATTCATTGCACAAGTTGGTAGAAAGTCTATCCAGAAACACACTATCTTTTGAAGGGCTAAGGTGTACCAAATTCTAGGAAAACTGCATGCACTAGAGATTTTTATTTAGTTATTTGTGGAGAATCTGATGGGTTTGGGTATTCAGATGGATAAGTCATCCCAGGATCCATGTGCAAAGCTGCAATTTTTGATGATAGGACCCTGGGACAGGCAGTCCCTAAAGTCTGGTGCAGGAGGAGTGTCTTGATCCATTCTCCTCCTTGAAAGCTGATGGCTTGGCAGTAGCAGTTGCTCTAATGAGGGTAAGTCCTGCTGCTAAATCAGGTTTCTAAGAGTAGATGGCCTTAATTTAGCTCTGAGAAGGCAGTTTGTATGGCTGAGTTAAAAGCAGACAAGACTGAGGCAGTGCCAACAACCTGAATGTTTTTGAGCCTGTGACCATCAAGATGTCCCAGGCAAATCAAGGGCTGCAGCTTTCCAGTGCGGCAGGACTGGTCCACCATTGTCTTCTGCTTTTGGGGACTCAATGTGAAGACTAGGAGGATCCAGCAGCAGCTCTGTCTCAACTCCTGCTTTTCCACAGTGCAGAAATCCAGGCATTATTCATGCAATTAAGAATGGCTGAATGGTATCCTCACATGGGGTGGTTGGAGCTAGACTGCTTAAGTCTTCTTAATCACTTCTTAAATCACTAAGCCTCCCTTATTTTACCCACATGCATATTTCTCTCCTTCTAGGGGAATACACCATCATGACAGCCCATTTTCATCTGAAAAGAAAGATTGGTTATTTTGTCATCCAGACTTACCTTCCTTGCATTATGACTGTGATCTTATCACAAGTGTCATTCTGGCTGAACAGAGAATCTGTCCCTGCTAGGACTGTTTTTGGTGAGTACCTCCCTTTCTCCTAGCATTTGAGAAGGTTTGGGCTGGCTTGAGGAAGTGATTTGCTGTAACAAAACCACAGTGCACTAATGCTTACCTCTGCTTGATGTGTTCTAGATGTTCCCTTGCTGTCTTCTAGTTTAAACTCAAAATCTATTTAAAAACACTATCTGGGTTGGGTGTTTTTTTGGTGAAGTTATGGCAGAAATTGCTCAAGAGTCAGTCATATGAAGGATGAGGATAGAAGACAGAAGAATCAGATTGGTGTGATTTGTAGAATTTTTTTCCACTTGGGTAAATACTGGATGGTTTAGAACAAAAAAAAACCATACATTTGAAACAGATTTCACTTCAAGATATTTTGTTTGTCTCTATTTTAAGATGTTTATCTGGGAAAAACTTGTAGAGGTTAATTAGTGACAATTATCTCTATTACCATCAAACAAATTAATATAATTTCACATTTAGAAAACATTTATTTACTACAGAAGTTGTCAAGGAAAAATCCTTTGGGTTCTCTTAAATTACACAATTTATCACTAGAAGATTGCAGAAAATGAACACAATCTTAAGTGAAAGTTGATGAAATACAAAATTTTCACTAGATGAAAAATGAGGTGAGCAGGAGCAGTTCATGATGTAAAACTTCATTCAGCTGTTCTTGAAACAGTCATTCTTCTGTACAGACCTACTGTGCTTTGATCAGAAATCATTCCAGCAAGCTTTGTGGGGAGACTACAGTTATCATCAATCCTTTGCTTTATCACTGATAAACCATTCTAGGTTTACAAAGTAGTGAGGGCTGAATTTTGTCCTATTGAGGTCATCCTGGCACAGATGAAAGTAATGGCAGCTCTGTCATTTACTAGCCTATGGGAAAGGAGGAGCTACAGCCAAGGAAACCAGGAACAGCCAACAATTTCATAAAAAATGTATGAAAATAAAGAAAATAAAATCCCACTAATCCCACTTTTTTTCTGACAGTTGCTGCCAAACTGGCTGCCCACTGATTTTGTCATGTCCCACTTAATGAGGGACATTCTATATACACCATGCATGCATCAGTGTACAGGGAGAAAACACCAGTAAGGTTTTGGGTTATGGAACAGCTGGGTTTGCATTACCCCTAAAAATACTTATTTAAATACACTATAACTAGAGATAAACAGAATACTACACAACTAAAGACCTGAGGGTGGAGGCTTTTGGTTGATTCTTGGAGAACAAAGTATCTTACTTTTTGGACCATAATATGAAAACACTGACTGACTTCATGTGACATACTCCTCAGGTATCCTGCTGAATGGAGCCTGCTCATAACTCATCAGGGATATCATAACAGTTACCAGACTGATTTCTCTTTTCCTTTTTTTCCCCTTTTTTGCAGGAGTAACAACAGTCCTCACCATGACCACCTTAAGTATCAGTGCCCGGAACTCCTTGCCAAAAGTGGCCTATGCTACTGCCATGGACTGGTTTATAGCTGTCTGCTATGCCTTTGTATTTTCTGCATTGATTGAATTTGCAACAGTCAACTATTTCACCAAGAGGAGTTGGGCATGGGATGGCAAAAAAGCCCTGGAAGCTGCTAAAATCAAGGTGCCAACCTTACATTTTTTAAACACCTAGAAAAAAAAAAAGCAGGTACTCAGCATCATTCAAATAAGTGAATGGGTCATTTTCAGCTTCTTACTGAAAGTATGCCCTCTTCTCTTCATAGAGACAGACTGTCAGTCTCTACAATCTGTATGAGCAGGACTCTCTTCAGGAGGATATAGGGCATTGACTACATGTGGCATGGGATTTCAGTGACCCAACTTCTGATAAAGCAGACATATACTGTCACAGAATCACAGAATCATTAAGATTGGAAGAGACCACCAACATCATCAAGTCCAACCATCAACCTATCACCACCATGCCACTAAACCATGTCCCTAAATACCACATCTCCATGTTGTTTGAGCACCTCCACCACTGCCCTGGGCAGCCTGGGCCAATGCCTAACAACTCTTTCTGGGAAGAAATTTTTCCTGCTATCCAATCTAAACCTCCCCTGGTACAACCTGAAGCCATTTCCTCCTGTACTCTCACTGGTAACCCAAGGCAAAGACAAAAGAACAATTCTGTGAAAACATGAACTTCTGAGTTTCACACTGAAATGAAAATTTTGGAAGAGGACTAGAAAGATCTCATGTCCTCAGGCATCTTAAAAGAGCAGTAGAAAGAAGACAAGCTGGCAGGGGCAAGGAGCCCTTCACCACACTCCTTGCTGTGCAGCTAGGAGGGTGAGGTTCACACCTTGGCAGCAACTTCTGCAGGTGCAGGACCACATTGCCCTGACAAAAGAAGCTGCTAATGCACACACCAGGTGGGACCTGGGTCCAGCCAGCTGCCTTTAGCTTCTTCTGTTCTCAGGGAAAGTTTAACCTGAGTAAGGGCTATAAAATCAGGGCAAAACCAGCTGTTTGGTAGCCCAAGTCAGAATAGCCAAGGGGCATTTGTTAGCATGATTGATTACAGTACTTACATTTTGGGGGTTAATATATTGAGTTTCCACTTTCTGTTCCTGCAGCCTAACATTTTATTCTTTATACTGCAGAAAAAAGAGCGTGCACTGCTGGCAAATAAATCAACTAATACCTACAGTACTGGGAAGATGACCCCTGCACCAAACATGCCAAAGGACTCAGCCCCATCTGTCATCTCAAACACTGCACCTGCTCCAGTGAAGCCTGCAGAAGAAAAGCCTGCTGAAAGCAAAAAGACTTACAACAGCATCAGTAAGATTGACAAAATGTCCAGGATAATTTTTCCAGTGCTGTTTGGAACTTTTAACTTAGTTTACTGGGCCACATATCTGAATAGGGAGCCTGTTATTAAAGGTGCCAATTCTCCAAAATAAACTGAAGGACTCTAAAGCCACATGTGAGCCATACTTACAAAACAGATGCTACCAAGGAAAATTTGAGATCCAGACAACTTTCTACATTTGGGCAATATTCTTCAGGAAGTTTTTTGCATGTTTAATAAATATGTACAAATAATATTGCCTTGATTGTTTCTACATGTAACCTCAGATGTTTTGGAGATGATTATCTTACTTACAGCAACAGATCTTTTTCAAAGATCAGAAGACATTGAACATGGCTTCTCTGCTGCTGAGTATCTTGCATTGATAGTTTACAAAGAAAAAAAAATAAGTTCTATTTTTTACCTGTTCAAGTGTACTACATATTGTGGGTTTTATACTTCAGATGTACAGGCATACAAATGTAGGCTTACCCTATATTTTACAGAAGAGCTCCACTATTGTCATCTGATAAGTTACTAACACCAGTTGTAAATGTGCCAAATTACTCAGTGGAGGGCTATGTTTGAGCACTTTTCCTGGCTAGAGGTACTGCATCACTCCACAGGTAAAGCTACTCAGCCCAGTTATCATTGGAAGTGAATCCAATGCAAGAAATCCCAATGGGGCTATGCTGATCTTCACTGCTTGAGCCTCTAGCTTGCAGTGAAGTAACACAGGGAACAGGATGCTACTTGTGTAAATAAAGGTGGTGGAATCTTGCCCTTAAAAGAAACGAGAAGTTTGTTTGGGTTTTGCATTCCAAGGAGTTTTCTCAAGAGATTCTCAGTATTTACTCCAAAAATTAAGAGATATATTGCATGAAATTAACATAGATTAGGCACATACTTGTGCAGATAAAACTCTTAACAACAGCAGTAGACAGATTTTATAGGGTAAGGTAAATGATGTTTGGACATTTTCCCAAGAAGATTGTGTTATATTAGCAGAGATTAACAGTAAAAAGTCACAGTAAATCTGCAACTATGATTTGTTTCCCACAGTGAAAACCAATCAGTCAACACTAAGAAGTGTGATCAGAAAAAGAAAAATCACAAAAAGAGCCACAAAAAAAAGATGTGCTTCATGACAGCAAGGTATTTCAGTGACAATGTTGCCAGAAAGGTCTTTGTAGTGTCCCTCTGAAACTTTTCTAGACAATGCCTTGCTGCTGCCAATGTGTTTTGCTTTCACAATGAATGAGAAAATGCAATCTTGAGTTTTCAGCTCTTTCCTCTTTGGCATCCTTTCCTTGTTCCAGAAGCTTTTGTAATTTAATCTTCATGTTTAAATAAAAAAGGCATTGGGCATTTGTTTGCAAAATGTCATTCTTATACTGCTTATCCTTTAAGAGAAACTTGAAAAACATCCCCTCAAGAGCTGCAAGAAGGAATTGGAAAGCATGGATGCACTTAGAGATGTGTGCATGTCCCATTCTCACTGTTGCTCAGAAAGGTACATCCTGAGTCAAGGCAGTGAATCAAGATGTTTCAGAATTAGATGCTATCTTGCTCTGGAGCATCAGTCTCTTGTTCTGTTTGAGACAGAGAGGAGAGTTTGTGCTTCCCTTTGAGGTGAGGGTCTGGTCTGGGGCTGGGCAACTGTCTGGATTTCTTGTGTGTCTTAGAATTATTAAGGTTGGAAGAGACCTCTAACATTATCAAGTCCAACCATCAACCTATCACCACTATGCTGCTAAACCATGTCACTAAGTACCACATCTCCATGTTTTTTGACCACCTCCAGGGATGGTGACTCCACCACTGCCCTGGGCAGCCTGGGCCAATGCCTAATAACTCTTTCTGGGAAGACATTTTTCCTGCTATCCAATCTAAACCTCCCCTGGTTCAGCTTGAGGCCATTTCCTCTTGTACTCTCACTGGTAACCCAGGAGAATAGACTGACTCCCACTTCACTACAGCTTCCTTTCAGGTAGTTGTAGAGAGAAAATAGGTCTGCCCTGAGCCTCTTCTTCCTCAGACTAACCAACCCCAGTTCCCTCAGCTGTTCCTAATAAGACTTATTCTCCAGACCCTTCCCCAGCCTTGTTGCCCTTCTCTGGACATGCTCCAGTCACTGAAGGAGACTGCCTGCAGCACTAGAGATGTGTGTTTGCTCACTGCCCTCAAGTCTGTTGCTGTGGCTGCTGATGATAAGCCCTGCTATGGACACTTGTGGGAGATTAATGCCTGCTGGGTGACACATCTGGACACTGATTCTTGCTAGGAATCGATTTACCAACACCTTGCTATTTCTAGTCCCACCAGAGTAACAGATGAGCTGTAACTCTGGCAACATCAGTGACACAGCATAATGCACTGAATTAATCTTCCTCCATCAGATGTCTGAGGATGATGAGTGGGCTGCTGAGGACCTACCAGGAGACCTTTATTGTTCTGACCCCACATGTACACATGCTACCATGTTGTTAGCAGGTATGTGTCAGTGCCTGTAAGCTCAGGTCTCTTCCCAACCATTCTTGCAGTCTACATTGACACAAGCTCAAGACTTTTTATCACACATGATTATTTATGGTAAGATTTGCAATTGCAAAGTTGGATTCTTTACATTTTTCCCCCTGACATACCAAATATTCAAGTTACATGAAAAACATGATGGGTTTTGTTTTGGGCTTGGGTTTTGTGTTTGATTAGTTGGCTTTTGGTTTTTGGGAGGTGTTTTTGCATTTTTTTCTTTTTCTGGTTGTTGCTGTTGTTTTTCCCATGGGAAAGTTAGGTAGTTGTAGGGTTTTAAAACAAAAACACTGAACATTGATGTTTCAAAGATTAAGGAATTAATTGGACTGTCACTGACTGAAACCAGGTTATGTGGGTTTGAGTTCAATCTGGAGCATGGGACTTTTGCATAATTCTCTAAATAGGTTGAAACTATACCAGGATCCTGAGATGCTGATTGCTAGAAGCTAAAGGAGTATTTGGGAGGAATATCATACATACATGCCCTGCCCTCTTATTCTTCCCCAAAAACACACCTGTTTCTGGCTACTTTCAGAGGAAGAATTCTGCAGCATCCAGACCTTTGTCCTGACCCCATACAACTACTCAGCAAATGTTATTCTACAAGAGAGGTCTGAAGTCAGAGCCTGGGCCACAGAGTGCTTGTGAAAGTGGCAGCAGAGTACTTCTGGGACAACACAGAGGTTGTACTTAATGACACTGTTGCAAACTATGAACACTCTGTGAACCTCCAGAGGTCACCAAGCATTCTAAAATGATACTTGAATACACATGGATCCCAAAACAAGAAAGATAATCACAAGAAATGGCTCTTCACTTTCCCCAGGTTTCCACAAAAAGCCTCCAGTAAGAAGTTTTTTCACGACATGAATGAGAATCTCAGAGGTATCTTTACAACATCTTCTCCAGAACCATTCTGTCTGTTCCAGAGGGTTTTCTGTGCTTTGTTTTATTTGCTTACATGAAGTCTGACTCTTACACTGAATGTCTCAGCATTATTTTCTGGTCTCCATTGCAAGAATTGGTGTCAGGATCTCTAAATCTGACCTATTTTACTTACTTGGAAAATCTCTTTGTCTTCGCTGAATACAGAACTACTTGGAAGCATGGTTGTAGGATCAAGCCCTTTGCTTTATTATAGTAAACAATTTGTTAGAGTTCTCTTCTGGACATAAATCATTTTCAGTTCTATTGGCTATCACTTTCTATGCTGAAAGGGAAAGGCAGAAAATAATGATTAGAGACCATTCTGTTATTGTGGATTTGCTAAACCAAATTGAAGTTTCCTGATGAAACAATCTCTCTTACCTTCCTGAGAGAATCCTACACACTCCTAATCCATGCTGAGAACTGGGGTGGTAGAAGAAACAGCAGCTACCTTGAGCAGCTAGTCTTGCCTCAAGAGTAGATGTTGTCCCATAGTTTGGGAGATGCTTCAGTAAGCCAACTGATTCCACATTGGAGTACTTCAATGCCACTGCTTCACACCAACTCTGCAGTCAGAGCAACTCTTTGTGTAGGAGACCTTTATTCACTGATGGTATCTGAGCTGTGGGAGATGGAGCACTTCCCACATCCTGGCTCAAGGCAAACAACTTGGCCTTGTCCTGCTCCAAGGCTAGGGTGGTTTCTGGACATGCATCAACCTCCTCTGGTTTCCCCTGGGAAGAGCTTGGGTCTTCAGGAGTGGGGTGAGCTGCATCACTCTCCCCAGTACAGGTGAGCTGGGACCCTGCAGGGTTTTTCCTGTATGCTTCTGTGAACATAAATAAATAAAGAGTTAAAAAGTGAATTATAGCAATTCAGCCCTGGAGAAGAAGAGTGTAAGTTCTACTGCCAAATTTCCTCACTTGTGCCCATTAAGAATGAAAGAACAGGTCAAATACAATCAAAAAGGGTTTTATTTCTGATTTTTGAGCTGTGCCTGCTTACTCCAAGGATCAATTTAGGCAACAAAGTAATTTTAAAAGAGCTTAGCCTTCCTCTGTTATCTCAAATTGTGTTCTGGGGTTTTTTTCCCACTATGGAATAACTAAATATATCTGTACAAAACCAAAACAAGAAATTATTTTATGAAGTAATCTTGTCTTTCAAAAAGACTTACTCAAAATATAAATTAAACTCTCAAGAAAGCTGAATGAAACTGCTTTGCTATTTGGTTTATGCAGGCAGGATGAATCCAGTGCTTGCACAGATATTTGGGTTTTTTTAAATCTGGAGATAATGTTCTTTATGCTAAGGATATAGTTGCCCTAACACCCTTGCTCCTTAGATTTGAATTGACACTGATAAGTTCAAAGGAACAAGAATTATTCTAAAAGAGTGTTTGATCAAATTGCTTGAATTCTTTCTGGTTTTTTATATGTCTTTATGTCATTACAAACACCTAAATATGGCCATCGTGTGGTGACAGTCTCAGATGACATCCTCACCTTACCAATTTTGCATCTTCTACTATTTTGTCACGGACATTTGTTCAATTTGGAGAAAGACAGAAAAACAAATTAGATTTTATGAAGCCCGAAGGACTTCTAGAGGATCTTCCTAGGATTACTACTAATTTAGACTCAACTGTTTAAGTATCCCATTCTGCACTGCATTAGTTGCCTTTTCATTGCCATCCTCAAAAGCTATTATCACTTCTCACAGTCGTCATGCCTTGAAAGTTGCTGTTTACGTTGGCACTGACTTAAAACACAGTGAAAAGGACATTAAGCATGTTGACTGAAGGTACAAGCTGACTTCAGTTAGATCAGTTTGAAGAGTTTCTGAGAAATGCAGATAGACTGCAATGCACCTGACCGATAATGATAGCTTGCATTTGTAGGTGGGAAAATTCGATGGGGAAGAGAGGAGCAGTCAGTCTGACCCCGGGAGGGTTTTCCCGGAGGGCTGAGCGACTCGATGACAGTACACAGCACCAGTACGGACACACTGAACAAAGGCAGGTCAAGGGGCAAAGCAGTCCCGTCCCGCCCGCTCCCATCCCTCCCCATCCCGGGGCTCTTCCCGCAGCTACCGCCAGAGGATCTCATATCCGCGGCAGGAGATGGTGAGGACGGAACGGGACCGGAGGGAGGGTGGGGGGAAGAGGCGGAGCCGCCGCAGCGGGAAAGCCACCCCCGGCTAGGGATAGGGGACGAGGGTTCTTGCAGCTCGGAGCTCCGGGATCGTCACCGCTCTTTACAAACCTCCGCCAGTGTGTCTGTCTGTCCCTCTCTTCTCCGGGTGTTTCTGCCATGGTACCGTACGTAGCAGAGGCGAAGGCAGACCCTCGCCGTCGGCCGGTCGCTCCGGTCCCAAAGCGTTCCTGGCCAGGAGAGCCGCAGCCTCACTCTACCGGGAACCGCACTCCATGGGCACCGCTACGAGCTAGGCTTTTATTTATTCTACTTCTCCCGGGTTACCGGTGAGAGGACAAGAGGAAATGGCCTCAAGTTGTACCAGGGGAGGTTTTGATTGGATAGCAGGAAACATTCCTTCCCAAAAAGAGTTGTTTGGCATTGGCCCAGGTTGACCAGGGCCGTGGTGGAGTCACCATCCCTGGTGGGGTTCAAAACACATCTAGATGTGGTACTTAGGGACATGGTTTAGTGGCATGGTGGTGATAGGTAGATGGTTGGACTTGATGATCTAAGATATCTCTTCCAACCTTAATGTTTCTGTGACTTGTGTGTGTGTATCTGAGTCTGAATACATAGATTTTTCTATACGTGGCCATTGCGGGAGTAGCCCGCGATGGCGAAACCCCTCTCTATGGGAACGCAGGGCGATTTCCAAACTGCGAGTCGGGACGTGGTTACCTCGACTTGGGAACCCCAAGCGATGTTTCCATAAGTACCAGCCTTCGACAAACCTTTTGGGTGCCTGAAAACCCTCTAGGCTGCAGCGAACTGCCGTGTATGTAGATCAGCCCGGTACCGCCGGGAGGTTCTCCGGTTTCTGGGTGTCGGCGGCTGCCCTCTCTTATCCCGTCCCGCCCGCAGCTCTGGTGGTTCTGCAGACTTCCCAACAGCGAATCTGCGTCTTCGCACAGCTCTTTCTGGTGAAATGCAGGCAATCCCTTTCCCTTCCGTTTTCCCTTTTCCTTTTCTCATCCCTTCTCCTTTCCCTTCCCTTCTCCCTTTCCTTTTCCGGCCACTAGTTTCTGAAGGCAGCAGGCGGTCTGGAGTTCACCAGCACTTCTCTGCTGGCGGCGGAAAAGAGCACAAGTCTTGTAACAAGTGATTGTTAGCAATTCACAGTAACTGCAATTAGCCAAAGTCAACACGAAGAAACTGCTCTATAATCTAGTAAATAGACTTTTAGGTTGAAAAAAAACCCCAAACAAACCAACGAAGTAAAGAGCATGATTGGGAATTAATTGCCTGGCTCACAGCAGATTTTCCCTAAGCTGTCTCCTTCCTTCAATAAATAACTTCGGGAACAGATCTCTCTCCAGCCAGCTCTTCTAGGCATCATGTAGGAGTTATTCTAAAAGCAAGATGACATCTTCCAGCAGATTTTTTTTAATGTATTGTCATGCTTAAAAACGACTCCCGCAGAACTTGGAAATAATGTTCTAGAGAGGAGGAAGCAAAGATTTATGCTTCCGAGATTTCTGATCACAGCAAAACCATCACTCGTTGTACCTTTAGCAGCGCTTTTTGTTTCCAGATTACCATCATGTAAGTTAAATTTTGTCATACCCATTCTGAAAGCAAAGGGGAATATTCTTATTACACTGGTGCCTCGGGCTCCACACACCTGGAGAGAACTGAAATCGCTAAAAATCACATCTGTGCTGTTCTTAGTGGAGTAGAAAGACATGATGTCGAGACCCAAACTCTTTTTGCCCTGAATACGCTTGGCTGCCGTCACATTTCCCAGTTCTCCCAGCAGAAAATTTTATTCTAAAGTTCCCACGGTCTACGGCATCTCTCTTTTCTCTGTGTATACATTTTACAGACATACCTTATGCATGCATATGTTTATCCATACATTCGTACAGTGCATGCAAACTTCTACATATATCCAGCTAGAGACAGAAGCATATACAAACAGCTGAGTTTGTCCTCTCTCTCTGTGGAAGACTACTGTAGGTCTCTGGTAGCCGCACCGGTTACATGGATCCACATCTCCATGTACATCGGGATGCCAGTGGTTCCGACCACCCCCAGAGCAGAAGCATCTCCAACCGCTCTCCCTCCTTCTCAGGAGAGCACCTCCAGCACCCTGAGAGGGAAGGCAAGTGAGTGTGGGATATGGGGATGGGGGCACCCCCAAAACAGCAGGGGGTATGCTGCCCCCTCAGGGGCATGGAGCTGGTGATTGATGGAGAGGAGGAATCTCCGCTCCCGGCTGACTGAGGCTGGCGACTTCTCTGCTCCCCCTCTGCATGGTGCGTGCGCCCGCCGGGGCGGGGGCAGGATGCTCTTCCCTGCTACCCCCCTTACCGGCGAGGCGGATACCTGTTGGGCAAGGGAGCGGGGACGAGGAGCTCCCCGATGCGGGGCGGTCCCCGGGTAGCGCACCGGTGCCGCGCTGCGGGGCTGGCTGCGGGCACGGTGCTCCGTCGGGGGGAGGGGGCGAGGTGCGACCCTTCCCCCCACCCGAGCCTACCCTCCCTCCGCCCTGCCCGGTCTACTTCGTGCTACCGGTGGCCCGGCGGGGCCCGGGGCTCCGCCGCCACGCTGTACACAGCCCCGGGGTGGGGGGGGGACACGGCCAAGCAACAGCCGAGGGAGCTGCTCTCGGCAGCGGATTGCTAGGAAGGGGGAGACGCCGCAAGCTGAACACCTGTCAGTCCGTGGAGCCTTGATTTATACCTGATCCTGGCAGCCTCTCCCCTGGGGATTTCCTCCTCATCCCACTTCTTCTTCTTCTATTTTTTTGTTTTGTTTTGATTTGTTTGTTTGTGGTTTGGGGTGGGTTTGTGGGTTTTTTTGTTTGTTTTCGCCTCCCCCCTTCCTTCCCGGAGGGGAAAGGGAGGATATTTTCTTCAGGGCATAAAGCTGAGAATAATACAGAGGAAGAGAAGCTACGAGCTTCACCTCATCGTCTCATTCTCCCTTTTCCTGTGAATATCCTCCTCCTCCAACATTTCCTTCATCCTGCCGCACCCCTCACCTGGCCAAGCGCTGCCCGGATCATGTCCGCTAAGCTCCTGCCGGTTTTCTTCCTCCTTTCGGTGTTCCACGCCTGGTAAGTCCTCACTCCCCTTACCTTCTCCCGCTCCTTCTCTTCTCTCTCTCCCCTCTCTCCGGGGCTTGGCGGCTGGGCTCCCAACTCACCGGAGTTTGCAAAATACTCCTCTCCCCGGAAGGACAGAAGGATCTCCCCCACCTCCCTCCTCCGCGCCGTGCCGGGGCTTTATTATTCCCAAACGTTGTTTCCCTCTCCGGGACCCTCCTGGCTCCCGGCACAGCTGCAGCTCCACTGCTGGTGCCACTGGCGCTGCGGAGCCTCCGCTGTCCCTCCCCGGTCCCACCAGGGCTCTGTCCCGAGTCGACCCTGTAAAAAGTTTTCCCTCTCCGGCTGCTTCCAAGGCCCCTGGCACCCGGTGGGACTGCGCCTGGCTCAGCCCGGGATCCCCTCACGGCATTCCCGGCTTCCCTCCGCTTCCCGGGAGGAGTGAGGAGGGAAGGGTCAGCCGCGGGAAGCGTGAGCCCAGTGGCTGGGAGCAGCTGGGAATGCCGAGGGGTACCCTAGAGGGGGCTGGCGGCGGCAGTCGCTACCGTCAACATCCGAGGAGGGGTCCGGGAGGGGTGCGAGGGAAAGGGGAACACCCTGAAGAGTGGAAAGGGTCTCCCTGGTGGAGCTTCAGCAACGATGGGCGGTAAGGGGCCAAAGTGGGACAGCTGGCAGCTGCAGCAGGGATTCTTTTGGACCAGGCTCACCTTCGGTTCCAGCGGTTGTGCAGGGTGCTAGGAAGGGTCCTCACTGTATAACCCAGGCAAAGGGGTTCAGAGAGGCAAAGGGGTTCAGAGAGTCAAAGGGTTGAGTCCATCCCAAAGGATCTGTCACACACTTGGCTGCCGGTGGGCTTAGAGGCCTTTCCCCTCCCTTCCCTTCTCATTTATTGACCATGTCCTCCGCCTCAGCAGCCTGCCCCATACTCAGGTTGCTTGTCTCTCCCAAGTCCCCACAGTAACTGGAGGCTTTTTCCTGCCAGCCCCCAGAGCAAGTCACGCATGTTATTGGAATTAAACCTTTTCCCCACAACCTCTTGTGGTTTTCCAGCCTTCCTCCTTTGCAGTTAATGCACTGCCTCCTCAGAGGATTAAAAAATAATGCCTCCTTAGGAGTTTGGGGAAGGTGTTCAGTCTTTTCTTCGTTCTCAGTTTGAGAATGGGCTGCCATCAACCCCTGCTTGTTTCTGTGGGTAGCAGGAATACACTGGGAGTTGGCAGCCACCAGTAAGACTACTGTGAGTAGGCTCCAGTGCCTTCAATGAGCTTAATTGTATAGAGGCAAGCAAGGGAAGCGAAATAACAAACTCTTAGGGAAGAAAACAACCCTGAACAATGCATCTTCCGTATTAGTCTGATTCACTGTGAAACTTCTTCCACCTCCAATCTTAATGCAGAAGGTAGATAGGAATTTAGATGGTTTGGAGGTACTTTCTAGGGCACAAGTATCACAGCATCTACCGAGCTAGAAGGGACCCACTAGGATCATCGAGTTCAGCTGCTAGAGCGAGAGGATTAAAAAGGTCTGCTAGTGCTTAGACTCTTGATAGTTATAAAGAAGTAGCTCCCTGAAATGGGAATCATGATCCTACCTGAACTCAGTTCTCATTTCCACATGCAATCTGAATACCTCCAGTAAAGCTGTGGTGGCTGCAGCAGAAATAGATGTAGGATTTGTGCTCCTTTCCTACCTGCAATTCATCACCGCTGCAGTGTTTCAGATCTGAAATATCAACCATGTATGTCTGAAAACAGGGTCTCCTTTGAGAATGGTTCTCTAACTGCAGTTTGAAAACACAGGGCTTGTCATGAATCTGAGGGAGAAAAAACAAAACAAATAAACAAAACTCCCTCTTGTTTGTTTTTTAATGCTTTTTGGGTGAACTACATCAAAAAGACCAAGTGTTTTAAAAATACAGCTCACTACCAGAGGAGGAATTGTTCTCTGTTCAAAATTTCCCCTAAGTTTTCTCTACTTTTGCAACTTGATTCTCTGAGCTCCCTCTGTAGAAAATCACCAGGAGCTAGGTTTCACAACTATTTTTATATGGAAATTGTACCCAGAGCACTCCCAATTTGTGAGGTTATGTTAAGTGATTCATGGCTAATCCTTAGGGGCATACTGGCTGTAGAAAAGTTTAAATCAAGTTAATTTTATTATAACATTAAATGCTTGAGGGGTGGTCTACAAACAACATTGAGGATGGATGATCTGCTATGGTTAGATTTTTAAACTTGTATTCATTTTTTTTTCTGTTAATATAGTGTCTCTCAAGTCTTCTGAGATATTTTAAAAGACACTAGTGTCATTATGGAGAGGAAGAGAGGGAGAGAGAGAGACAGGAGTTTGCTCTGATGCACATCTCACGAAGAAGCAAGCCTGGTGCCTCTGATCTTCCATCTCTTTGCACCTTGAAAAATTAGTGACATTTGTGTAAAAAGGTTGTGAAATTATATCATGTCACCAGGGCAATTGCAGGTTGAAGCAACACATGATTGCTGCTGTAGGTTCCACCACTGAGGTTCTTTTCTCCTGATAACTTCATCTCAGTTTAACTGTCACATATTTTTGCCAGTGAGAGACATCAAAGAGATTTGGTTTCTAAGAGACCAAAAGATACAACTTCAAATCAACATTTTACTGTTGGTGCGCAAAAAGCCACACAAATGAAACTTGTCTTGTGTGAAAATGGCTCAAGCTGTCATTTCTGGGCAAAATGTGGTTTCCCCACATTTGTAGTAGCATACTCTTAAAATAAAAATAATCCACCTGTGAAAGCAAGAATCTGGAGCTCTTGGTGTAGTGCAGTTTTGGTGTTTGTTTTTTTTTTTTTTATGTCATTAAAAATGCAGGGAAATTCAGATTAATTTATGCAGTGTATTTGTGTGCTTGTGATAATCCATCTTAAATTTAAGGAACAAGCTCTTAATTCTAAGCCTTGTAATACATTAAACTCTGAAATTCAGGCCCTGAGAATATAATAATTTATTAATAGGATAAAATGATCAGGAAGTATTAAAAGATCTGAATTTTTAATACTCTTATTAGCTTTTGTGCAAGAGATGAATCAGTTGTCTTGATGTATTAATAAAGTAATACTGCAGATGGTCACTCTCTAGAAGAGCATATTGTAAACTAACTAGTGGGGGTAGGTTGGTTAAATACAGGATATAAAATACTGCCCTGAACTCCCAAAATATAATTTTTTGAGAGACTGTCAGAAGACAATTTTTAAACAATTCTCAAGCATGACCCAGCCACAGATGCTCAACAGCTGTTACTGGGAACATCCTGTTTCAAAGAAAACTTCAAGGCTCTGCAGATGCAAAGCCAAGGGAGAGATCTGAAACTTCTTCAGATGAGTGTATAGATTCACCCAGAATGTCAACTCAGATTTTAGTTATGTTCAATAACATCTATTTGTTTGCATTGTTATTGCAGTTCTACAAAAGTTGAAGAGGATGAATATGAAGATGGAACATCTAACCAAAAATGGGTTTTAGCTCCAAAAACACAAGACACAGATGTAACTCTGATACTAAACAAGCTGTTGAGAGAATATGACAAGAAGCTACGGCCAGATATTGGAAGTAAGTACTCTTTCTGCAGAAGTGAGGAGAAGCATTTATGGGTGCAGAAAAGACATGATATGTTTTGATTAGTGTGGACAAGTGTCTAGGAAACTGGACATTAAGGTTATTTTTTTGGCTGAAGATCATTTCCAAGTCAATACTTCAAACATGCTGATTCTCCTGGGAAGATGTGGTGGTAGCTTAGGGTTCTACACTTTGGTTTGGTTGTGCTTATTGGGTGAATTCTACCAAAAAGATTAAATGTTTTAAAAATACAGCTCTGTTGTTTTAAAAATAAGAGAGAAGGAATGGTTGTCTATTCAAAATGTCCCTTAAGTTTTCTCCACTTTTGCAGTTTAGTTCTCTGAGATATGGAAGGGCTAGCTCTGGAATATTCAAGCAGGTGTTTGGCAGAGTTAAAAACATACTTCTCTTTTTCATTATCCAATCCATGCAGATGAAAAACTCCCACTCTGAGAAGTGATCAAAACCCCAGGATATTAAAAACAAAATGTAGGACAGAGCATGTGCATCTGCTCCCTTCCAAATGTGATCATGGAAGATTTGTTCCTCAATGCTGAAAAGGCAGTACTAGTATTTGCCTGTGTATACGGCAACTCTAGAGATTTTCTTCTCCAGATCAGCAGATATCTTGGCTCCAAAAGAAATCTGATAGAATGGAAATGCCTTGTGGGCAGTTCTACTACATATAGATATAAAATTTAGATAAAACCCAGTAGATATCTACATATAATCATTTTGAGTTATTTTATTTTCCTTATTTCCTTTTTCTCCTTTATTTTATAATTTTATTTGTATAATGAGGGTGTTTCAAACCAGTATTTTTTTACCTTTTGTGCTTATGCCCTGTTTGCCTTGTTTGCATCCTTGCATCAGCATGACTAGAGCCCAACTTCTGCTTAGCTTGTTCCCAGCAAGTTTGCATGACAGAAATCAGAGGCAAGAAGAAAACAGAGATGTCCTTTACATCTGCTGCACCTTGCTGATACTTCAGAACAAACTGGGAATGGGGAATACTCAAAACAACCACCTAATACAATTTACTTTTCCTAATTTTTTTCAGAGATTAGAGGAAAAATTCCTGGCCCTGGTTATAAGTGAAAGTATCATTTGCTGATGGTAGATATATTGATGTATTTTCTAGGTGATCCCTTTGGGTCAGTTTAGAGGGAATTAAGAACCATCTGTATGTATCCACTGTTTTGGGTTTTTTTACACATTAATACAACAGTTCCAGGAAAAAAACCCTATGCTGTGGTATGATACATTCCACATGTTTTGTTTTCCATAGCTATTGCTTCGATTTCCCATAGTATTTACAAAGATTGTATTTGATAGATGTGTCTGTTTTTAAAGACAGTGGCATTTATTTCTCTCTCTCTCTCTCTCTCTCTCCACTTAGTTTGCGAGAATGGATTTAGCTAATCTTTAATATTTGATGGAGAAGTGCTTTAATGTGGTTGCCTACCTATTTCAACATCTGGAAGGTGTTCTCAAATTTTTTATTTTACTTTGTACACTGTGTCCTCAATCACTAACTTCAGACAGAGCAAATTATGTTATGCCTGCATGGGACAAAGTAATCACTCGATGTCCCCATGTCAGTTGCAATAGCATCAGCAGAGGTCAAATACCTCTTACAGTACTGGAAAATCATTGTTACCAAAATAATTCCTTTTGTCTCTCCACAAACTTTCATAAATCCTGTTTTAGAGAAAGGAGTTAAATTACAGAGCTACTCATCTATTGTGCCAGAGATTTCACAACTTCCCACTACACCTATCTATTTCTACCAAGCACCTCAGTCCTAGGCCATTTTTCCCTTTGATAGGAATCTGGCTATTTCAGAACTTGGGCTGAGTGTTGCTCAGATGCTAAAGAAGTTAGTTCACCTCTTCTTCCTTCCCTTGTCCTTTCCTCCCCCCTCTCCTACCTTTGCTGTAGATAAATAGCATTGCCCTTTGGAAGCTGAGGAGCTGTTGCATTTATCAAGGAGAACACAAGGGGAATGTTAGAGAATCAGGCATTATATCTAACTTCCATGAATTTCTGGCTGGTGCCTCATACTCAGTCACATCTTCCTTTCCATTTGGGGCAAGATTAGCCTTCAAACTCCATGGTTTACTTGTCCAGGCAACTGAGCTGTGTTCCTGCCCTGAAGGTCTCAGTATTAATACAAATGATTTGTATTGATACAAATCAATTAAAGACCAATATGTATCTGTTAAAACACTAGAAAAAGCAGTATTAGACCAGGTAACATAGAACATACAATAGGAAAATGCATGGTTTGGAATTTATAGAAAGCATGGAACCAGTGGAAGAAGAGAGAAAGAATTCTCAGAATCAAGCAGAAGTGCAGGCACATATGTATATATACGTATATGCACACTTACTTACATTTTAAAGCCTATATACCTTATGACTCTGACTTTATTGCATATTTATAGGCCCCATTAAGTTCAATTTTAAGTAGGAAAATGTATATGCATATGTGTATATATATATGCACACTTACATACAATCTCATGCTTATATACCTTATGACTGACAGCTATCTTGAGAGTCCATCTGTTTTTCTTTGCTCTCAAGTATCTTTTTAAGCATTAGGCAAATTTCTGAAGACAAGAGCAGTCTCCCAAACAGCTGGGCAACTCTCAGAACCTTGAGTAGGTTTATACAAGTGTAGCTACAGAAATAAGTGGGCAAAGACAGGAGAGTAAGTTCTGCCTGACTTGCTTTCCTATACTTGCTTGGCAGGGCTTAAGAGCAGTTCTCATTTTCAGGCACTTAAAGCTTCTCTCTAACTAATTTAAGCAGTTTCCCAGTGTATGCAAGGAGCAGATCTGTTGGGTGAAAAGGCATAACTTTTATTCTTGTTGCTTTCTGAAGGAAATGTACATTTTCAAGCACAACCCTAATGAAACCCTTAAGTTTTGAAAGTGTATCACAACCTTATTTCTGCCTGACCAGTCTCCCTTGTAGGCCACACAGAAATGAAACCTGAAGTGCACCAGAGGCTGTTAGCACTGTAGCTGTCAAGTTATTTTTTGCTAGCTGCTCATTGCCACACCTGATATTCTTTAAATTGGCTCCAGTAGGCTTTCCCCAGACACACTGACAGAAGGCTGTTTATTGCCTTACAGACCAAAACATTTCCCAGATCACAGTGCAGAGAAAGCTGAAAACTCTCATGCAAGGGCAAATTATTGCTTTTAGCTGTCTGTATATACATAGCCTATAAGAGGCAGTGCCAGGTGCCTTATATCAGGGAGTGGTGAGAGCTGTCACTTAGAGGTTGATTGTCAATACCTGTACTTGGAGATAAGCAGCATATAAAGCTACTACACAAGGAGGAGGGAAGGAGTGATTTCTGCTTGTCTTATGGTAGCACTCAGGAAAAAGGAGAAAACCATGGTCCTGCATCCTACTTCTGAGGTATTGGTCACTGCAAAATATTGTGGAGATTTGTCTCATTTAGGTTTACGTGGAAGAAGAAATTTGTCTAACCTGTTGGTGAGGATGAGGAGTGCTGTGGCTAAGAGTTAACTAGGAAGTAAGGCTGAATGTAGTGAGAGTTCTGGACCTGGAAAGTTCCTAAGAAAATAAAAAATCAGGAATGTTTTGCTTATTCTCATGGATACTTTTTGTTTGTTTGTTCTTGTTTGGTATTTTGGTTTGGGGTTGTGTGTTTTGTGGGTTGTCTTTATTTCAGAAAGCTTTTGTTCTGGTTCAGCCACCAAACTGGAAATCCATAAACTGACCATTTCCCTGAGGAACAGTAAATATGAAGACTATATTAGTGCCAGTCATCTCCCATTATATGTAGGCAGACTTATGCAAGGAGAGGAATATTCCAGAGAGAAGGGTTTCTGCCCAATGCAGATGAGAACAACCTGTGTTCTAGGTCTGCAGGAGTTCCAATGCTCTGGCATCTTCAGTATATGCTTTCTTCTGCAGACTTTGACATAGAATATTGATGGCAAGGGTAATAAGTGAAGGGCTTAGCTACTCTGACTACTCCAAAGTCCCAGTTTTAGAGCTTGAAAGCTGTGACCCATGACTCAGTTTTAAAATATGACATAAATAAATAGGTTGGTTGCACCTAATTTTTGTCTGGTACTAGTATAGTGAACAAAATATAGGCTCTTTCAAAATCTAGCATGAGGACAGGTTGTTGTCAGTGAGGTTTTTTTCGTGCTTACATTTTGCTTTTCTAATCATTTAACTGTGGAGCTGAGTAAAGGGGAATTTCTGACTTTGGTTTCTGCCCTGCTTTGGTTCAGAGCTCCTGAACTATCAGGGGACACACCCTACTTTTTGCTTCTCCTCCTCTCAGGTAAAACTCTTAATGTGTAATGAGAAAAGAATACATAGAGAAATTTTATACCAAAGGAGTGACCATGAAGCTTTCCAATTTAATGTTTCTGTTAAAAAAGTATTTTATTTTTTTAATTACTTAACAGGCTGTGTCTTTGCCTGTCTTTTTTTTTGAGAACACCTGTTTTAAATCAAAAGCTGGAAAGCAACACTTGAATTTGAAGCTTACAGTACTTTAATATATAGAAACGTTTCAGTATTCAAACAACTTGTTTTTCTGAAACTAATCTCATAGTTTAACCCAAGTAATACAATGTTTTGCAGATAAAACTGCTCTTTTGTACTGTTTCTAATGAACCAGTGTATCTTTGCCATCCTTATCTTGCATGTAGTTGAGCTGATAAAGGGTTTTGTGTGGGAGGGAGAGACCTTTTGCCTGAGTACCTAACAGCAAGGTCCTTTACAATGAAACCTTCTCTTTGTGAATGTAAATCATTCCTTTACACAGATAACTCCTACTTAGAGTTTTATTTCTTTACAGTGATTACTTGCTGCAATAGCTGGGTACAAACTCAAACTGAATGTTTGTCTTGAGTGCCACTGTAGGCTGGAAATCTGAGAGGAAGCTGGCAGTATAGCAAACAGACTTCTGGGACACCACAGGTTGAAAGTTAGGTTAAAATCAGGAAAAAGAAGTCCGAGTTATCAATTACATGAGAAAATCCCTTTTTCTCTTCTCTCCTGCCTTCTGTGGTTACCTAAACTATAGGTAGAAGTGTATGAAGGAGGTTTGTATATGAGCAAGTAGTTGTGTATATTGGGCAGAAGTACAGTGCTACAGTTGACATGTTGAGGCTGTGGCACACTCTAATAAATTCTTCTGTCACTTTCAAACAAGGAAAACCTTTCTACACATAATATTTTAAAATGATTGCTTTTTTTCAATTCTATGGTTTTCTTATGACTGTTATTGCTCCTCCAGACCTTGGTTGCCAGCTTGCTAGAACTTGCAGGAACAAATAATAGTATTGTTCAATTTTATATCACACAGGAACTCCTCTCTCCTGTGAATATAAACAAAAATGGTAACTTTAGGTGCTGATTGTAAAAGCAGCTTAGCCTTCAAAATCCACAGTTTCCATTCTCAAAACAACAGAATACTGGAAATTAGAGCTGGTGCATGAGAGAAAGGTAAATGAAAGATAAAAGTGCTGAAGGGTGATTGATGGTGATGATGGGAGATGGAAAAATGAAAGTGATTTGTAGTTAATTGAGGGAGTCTGTTTATGTGCACGCTGTCATTCACACTCCTGGACAGAATAGCAGCAAAACCTAGCACATGGATAAAATACCCTGTTCAGAAACATATGTTCATATCCTGATATTATTTTTGATTTTTTTATCTTTTTAATTTTCATTTCCAGTCCAGTTTTGGTAGTTTGATTCTCAAACAGGAACCACAGTTCCATCAGAGCTTCTGTAGCTCTAGCAAGCAGAGCCAAGTTGTTCAAGCCCGTTCTCTTCTCTACAGGAAGAATGAGTCTTTATTTTCCTCCCTGATACTTTTGTAGAACCATGAACTAGAATCATTTAGGTTGGAAAAGACTTTTAAGGTCACAGAGTCCAACCCTTAACCCAGCACTGCCAAGTCTACCACTGAAGCATGTCCTTAAGTGCTAGATCCATATGTCTTTTAAATACCTCTGGGGTGGTGACTCCATGCTTCCTGTTGCTATGTCTGTCTTCAATTCTGCTAATTTGTCCTACAATATAGAAGTTTCAGCTGAACACAATTATCCCTGAGAAGTGACTAGTTAGTATAGCTGTTTGTTTTACAGGAACAAACAGATAATTAGATGTTGCCTGTAAGGAAAATAGCAATAGTTGTCACTAATGCAAAATAAACATTAACACTGTAGTAACTACTACTGTGGTTACTGATAACTGTGTAATGATTTATTACAGCTTTATCTCAATTTTAAAATAGCAATTTATGTGCTAATGAGATAATGTAAAATATATTTATAGAGTAATTGAAAAAAATCTCATTACCATAGAGCCAATCTCGTTAGTCTTCTGCATTTGGAGTTCTTGTGGAACTTGGGCAGAGTTTCAGTAGCTGTGTATTACTGGAGCAGAGCTCATATTTTCTTTGTGTGGCTGTGTGCCTTCTAGGCATCCAGTGCTAATTGTTTTCCTTCTATAATTATGTGTATATTGATCCATAACATTTTTACCACTGCTGTTTTGGGTAAAACCAGAATAACTTGGACCTGGAAGTTGCTTGAACAATGTGAGAAAGGATAACTCAACAGAAATGAATTTCAGTTTTACTTTAAAAATTCTGAGCTCAGCTAGTTTTACTCAATGTGTAAATGAGCTTCCAATAAAAATATTTCTAAACATGAAAATTTAAAAGATAATTCTAAATATTTGTAATTTGAGCAGGAACATAAGTGCAATTTGGAGAGACTTCAAATGTGGAGGAAGTTTTCTGTAGGAAGCAGACAGAGTGGTTTCATTCACAAAATAAACATCAATTCTGATATCAAAAATTGAGAGATTTTGAAAAGCCAGATAATTTGAAGTACTAAAGCACAGGTATTGCAAGATTTTTCCTAACATGACTTGTGAGTTTTTTACACTAGTGGTCAGCTTGTATGAATCCAAGAGTAAAGTAATCATGAATTTTACTGGTATTGTTTCTTACACCAGTGTAAATCTATAAAGCAGGACTACCCAAATCCTATAGTTGGCTTGCATGGGTATTTGTGCTCAGAGCATTTTTCTATCTGTTTCTTTGTTGTCCAGACATACCTGACCTAGCTTTACACTAAATGTCTGAAGTGTTCCCTTGGCTTCTTAAATGACCTTTGCAGGCAGCATTGAGCTCAAGTCCTGTAGATTGACAACTTTTGAGCTGTGGAAAGTTTGTAGATAAATTTCAGTTGGATATGTCTTTGCAATGTGATAGTCAAAAGGCTAACTGGGATAAGAACACTGTCTGTCTCAAACCATGGCATTTGGATCAGATGTGGACTGTCAGCTAAACACTGGCATGACCTTAATATTTTCTGAAGACATTTTGGTTGGCTTGATAGATCTTCTTAATTAAAGCCAACAGGTTTGAAGATGAAATGATTGTGATAAGCAGTTAGCTAACCTTCAATAGCAGTGTAGCAACCTTATGCTACTGGTACTTGGATGCCCTTACATTGTCTTTTAGGGAAAGTGAACTACCATATATTAACATATTTCAGAGAACTTTGAGAAAGTTGGTGTATTTGTTGGCAACCTTTAATTACACTCTACATGGTTCTGCTAGTAATTTGTCTAAATTTCTGACAGCTGTTTAGAACTGTTTTGGGCTGGTGCTGATATCAAACCAATACTGGAGCTGAGTATCCATTTGGAATCTCCTAGTCAGCCTTTAGTGTGGTATTAGCACTTCTGTTGTATGATCAGAAAGACTGAGGACTTTCTTAGTGCAAGAGAAAAGGCTCCAGCTGCAGCTCCATGTGTGGTTTAAATCAGTGTTCACAAATGCATTTAATATCCTTGAAATAATTAGTGATGTAACTGTTTACATCTTCCTATGACATTCAGTTTATTTTGAAGACTGATAGATGGTAAGCTCTTTCTACTAAGACCTGGTGAGACTTGAAGACTCAGTTATTTTGTTTTTCATGATGCATTTTGGATGAAGTATTCATAAAGTCTTTACCTCATTGTGGTTGGTATTTTTAATTAAAAATCTATGATAACAATATACCTGGTGGCTCTCCCAGTTTGCATGTTTATATCCATGACAGACCATGTGCAATAAGAACTGGCCTCTTTTCTTTCGAAACCTGAACACATTTGCCACACAATCATATTGCAATTGTATTTTCTGCCTAGGAAAGCATAATGTAATTCAAAGAAACTTTAAGTATCATTTGCTGTAGTAATAGAATAGTTTCTCTGGTTTGTATTTTTGTTTCAATTTGAATTTCACTGATTGTGTCTGAAGCTAGATTCTGATTTAATTTGATATTAGATGTGGCTGCTGCTGAGTTTTGTCTTGTTTCAAGATTAGACCTTTACTATAAGACCAAATTCTCTCAAGCTTTAACAAGCAATACTTCATTTATTTTCACCACAAGAGAAAATGGCCCAGGGCATTAAAGAGAAATGAGCATCTCATAATCTATATACTTCACTACAATGACTTAAAAAAATGGATTCCAAGCACTAGACTCTGGTTCTAAACTTTGTCCCAGATCCTGACAAGATTCAGTTGCAATGAATCATCAATGTCTAGTCTCATTCATGTTCACCAGAACTTGTTAGTGTTGAACTTCCAGCTAGATATGTGCATAAAGCCTAAAAACATCACAGCCCTTTATTTCATTTATTGTATCTTGGTAAAAGAGCTAGCTGTAGTTGCCTGTTATTACTAATTGCTATGTAATTGACATTTATTACTGCATTTTGAGGCAAGTCTCATTACTGGCTAGTTATTAGCTGGGTGCAATTAAAGTTGCATTAATCAGTTGTGCTTGTTTAGCTGAGTTCAGATTTTCTTTTGCTGCAGGGAGGATTTGAGTTCAGTTTACTTCAGACAATTTGAAGCCATGACCTTAAATGATCCTGGGTGTTCTGACCATGTGCAGTCAAAGGCTTGTGTGGCACTTAATGAAGTAGAAGGGTTATCATGTTTGACCAGTGTTTCTGCCCACTTTAAGACCTGTTTTTGCAACATTAGATCTAGTCTTCCTAATGATATGTACATTCCAAAGTCTGAAGTGACAAGGCAGCCTTCCTATTTTGCAGAACCATCTAAGTTTCCGGGTACTTTCAAGCTCCTTAACATCTGAGGATATAGTCTGCATTTTGGGGAATGCAGGCAAAAATTCTTCTTTATATGTGAAGATTCCTGTCTATCTGCAGCCTTGTACCAGATGGCTTAAGCTTTAGACAAATTAACTTTTACCCACCTGAGAGAACCACAGAATCATTAAGATTGGAAGAGAGACCTCTAAGATCATCAAGTCCAACCATCAACCTACCACCACCGTGCCCCTAAAACGTGTCCCTGAGTACCACATATAGGTGTTGTTTGAACCCCACCAGGGATGGTGACTCCAGCACTGCCCTGGGCAGACTGCCAGGGCCTAACTATTCCTTCTGGGAAGAAATTTTTCCTGCTATCCAATCAAAACCTCCCCTGGTGCAACTTGAGGCTATTTGCTCTTGTCTTCTCACTGGTAACCTGGAAGAAGAAACCAACCCCCATCTCACTACCATTCCTCACTTCTCTGCACAATAGCTTCTCCAAAGAAAGCTCTCTGAGTTTTGAGCGGTTAATGTACCTGCATCTCCTTTTCCTAGTGGCCTTGTGGATTAGTGCAAAAAAGTCCAAGTCAAACTTTGTTGATTTGAACTGCTCTGTGGAGGTTTTTGTAGGTTCTGGAGAAGGGAAGGTGCCCGTATAGAGGTCTCTAGCAGAGACTGTTGGCCTATTAGGGCCAATTTGCATCAGTTCTGATTATATAGGTTAGAACAGGATTTATATTTGCTTAGTTTTGAGTCATCTGACCCTGGAGAAAGTAAAATACCAATTTAGAGTTGGGCCATGTCCTATTCAGACTCATCCAAATAATGTTCAACAGGTAGTTTGACACCAAAGATGCTAAAAGGAAGATAAATCCTAGGGGGCTTGGCTAAAGACCTTATCCTGGCCTATTAAATCCTGGAAGTCTGAAAACATGGAAGCTCTAGTGAGAAACTTTCATTGACTAAACCAAATCAAATTCAAAAACTTTTGGATGAATGAGTGCATAGGCAATGTGGGCTGAAAGGAATGAGGCCAAATTGAAAGGAGTAGTTGCTCAGGTTTAGCTAAATGGGTGTCATCATGATCTTACTCCAAGTTAGGAGGATAATAAATGGAAATCATGATGATAAAGTAGTTCAGGCTCTAATTTATGGAAATGTTTTTGGGGTAGGAAGAGAAATATTTTCTGAAAAATAACCCATATTGCTTAAGAGTTCTACCTGAACAGTAGATTTTACAGGTATTGGGAAAGAAAATATTTAAAATAACTCATGTTTTCTGCAAAATAATATTAAATAATATTTTTCTTTTTTCTCCACAGTAAAACCAACAGTTATTGATGTTGACATTTATGTCAACAGCATCGGTCCTGTATCATCAATAAATATGGTAAGTGACTTGCTGATGGCATCAATACTAGCTTTTGGAAGGGACAGTAAATACCAGTGGGATAAGTTGTTGTGTTTGCTGATTTAGTTTTGTTCTCAGCTATAGCCCTGTTTTTCAGATGACTGTCTCTTCCAGAGAAGAACAAGCCTATAAGCAGTATTATGCTCTGTGTTGTTTACCACAGAATTCTGGGAAATCTTAAATGGTAAAATATCCATCTAAGGGAAAAATAAGTATGAACCCATGCTACTGTCAAGAAAATTCTTGGGTTAATGTTTTAAGAGTCAATTGAATATACAGGGCTTCATAATGTGGATTTAATGACAGTCATCTGGATACTATCAGTATATTTATTTGAAATTCATCTCTTCACTGGTTAGTTTTCTTTCACTGAGTTATCAACAATCTGTAGCCTTAAGGTATAATGTTGAAGAGGTTATACATGGCTGTGCTACATGTGAAAAGGCAGGAGAAACTGAAGGAGTTTGTGTGGTAGTGTGGCAGTAGTGAACCTCTCAAAGATGGTAGTTGGTGTGTTTTTGTGGTCTTCCCAACTCCAGGACATACTTCAGTTCTGCAGCAACATGTTCAGATAAAAGTGGGAGCAAGATGGATGTTTAGGTAGCTATGGAGGTATGGCTTCCTGTGGTTGGTTGTTAACTAGGCTGAATGTTTTGGCAATACAAGTTGGAAATGAAGAACTTGTTAACATCTTAATTTAGTTAAAGTTCTTATAGCAACCTCTTCCAAGCAATGACGTTCTCTTGCTTACACTGACACTTGAAGGCTGCTGGGTACAATGCTCATGTAAGAATCTAATAAATGCACTGCATGTGTTTATTATTATTTTATTATTGTAACAAAACCACCTGAATTTGAAAGGTGGTAATTCAGCCAAGCTGTTTGATTTTGCTTCTGTCTATGGGAGAATGTAAACTATTGGAAATACTGGGTGGTCAGAGACTCCTGTGCCCCCTGGCAGTGGGAAATCTGGCAAGTAAAGACAGAACAAATTATATACTGGGAACAACTTGGCCACATGTTCAAAAGAGTGTGAAATGTATTGGTCATATTTCATGTGAAGCATTGAATGCCAAGCAAGGGAAGTATCTGCTCCATTGTTGAACTAATTACCTCACCCCTCCCTGACTGTGTACCAAAATGACTGGTCCAGGGAATGATTTATCAGATCTATTCTGCTTACACTCCTCTGGCTTGCATGTATGTACATACTCAAGCAATGGGTACTATTTTCCAAAGCAATGAGGTAATGGTAAGGAATGCTACTTTTCAAAGTCTTTTTGCTCTTTGCACCTCTGACTTAGTGTGTTAGTAGGATTTTGGATGCTGGAACAGTGTGTGAAGTGATAATTAATAAAGCAGTTGATCAGAACCACTTTAGGGAAAAAGAATAATAGAAGGAACCAGTGGTTCTTGGAAGATTATTATGGCATAGTTTATTTATCCCTTAACTTTGGCTATCATACAGTACTGGGATGGAAGGGTGCACCAAGATATCAATTTAAATGTATACCCCATCTGTTTGATAGCAGATGGTCTTACTAGTATAGTTAATGATTATATGGCAGAGATACTTCTTGGTTACAGGTGAAAAAAACCTAGGTATAATCTGTAAGGGCAGAATAATAAAACAATCAGTGATGAAGTATAAAATATAGGTACCTGAAGTTTTAAGGACTCAAGTCTGCCTAAAGCTGTATTTCAGCTTTTGAATAAAAATGGATTTTGTTTCAAATATGATTGTGGACAGTATATCCCACTGAAACTGAATCTGATCTAGCTAAGAACTTCTGAGTTTTACTTCTGTTCTCAAACCCAATTATCAATGTGGGAGATTAACCTTAGGCATTTAGAGGTAGTGAACTTTTGTCCAAAAGCTCCATTTCTGTTCTGATACTTGAGTTTGTTCAAACCTACATGAGAGAGCAGAAATGAGCTTGCAGTCTCAAATTTACAATGAAGATGGGAATACTGAAAAATATTTGAGCAAGCAGTTTTTCATGTAGCCTGTGAGCTGCTGGAGCATGGGTACACAAAGAGCTGAACAGAAACACCAGCTGGAAATGACCTGTGGCAGAGGAAGAAGGAAGGGACCAATCCTCAGTCTGATTCCTGTCATATAACTGAACTCTCAAAGGGAGAGGAATGTTTGTGAAAATACAGAATTTAGAACAGTGTTCTGGGAGGGGGGGTGGAAAGAGTATTCATGTGAGAATCTACATATGCTGTATTTCTCAGCAGGACAGGAACTTTCAGCTTTTCTCTCTGAAATTATTATTAAAAGTTAAGCTATTTAGTCAAGGCAACTCAGCAAGATGGTAGTTGATTGAGCAAAAGGAGAGATGATTACATTGATTTCCATTCCTTCTATTTCAAGAGTGAGATCATCAACATGTACAAGGAGGACTTCCCTGCTGTGTACTTCCAAACTTAGCTTTTTTTTCTATCACTTTTTTCTTAATCTGCAACACTTGTGAGGGAAAATCATGTGGAGCTTCTCTGGAGATGAAACTCTGCAGGTAGATTTTCCTATCAGTTTTCATCAGCACTTTTCATCCTGTGGGTGAAACCTAGAAAGTAAAATCACTTTAATTATATATTCAATAGGTGTTCAACTTAATGTACAAGTCGATTTTGTAGAGCAAAGCCTTTCAGATGTCAATTACTTTGTTGTAATTATAATTAGACAGCAGTATGAATATTAATATTTCACTGTTTCTTTAACAGTCAGAAAACAGACAGTTGCTACCAGATGCCTACCTACAGCAAAGATAACATCAGATGAATTCTATGTGAACACCTGTGACCCTGAGGAAAAAGAAACCCTCTTAGACTGAGGCTGGAAGTACCACAAGGGGAAGAAATGTTAGGTATCCCTTCAAAAAGGCTTATAGTCAAAGGAAAGGTAATGTTCCCTGTGGCAAAGTACAGGAACATGTGACTGCCCCTGCATTCCAGACTGACTGCTGAGGGTTTATGCCACTTCCCCTAATAGCCTTACCAGTGATTCACTTCCTAGTTGCTTGAAAAAAAATCTGTTCAGAACCTCAAGATTTCCAGGAGTGATTGTGAGAAGGTAATGTAGTTAGTCTGCTATTAGTCTCATCATTATAAGATCCTTATGTTGACAACAGAATCTTCATTTCAGGATAGGCAGTGGTGACATGGACGATTTCTTTGGGGTATGGTCCAAAAAAAAAGCTAATTTTAAACAGCAAGAAATAGGAATTGTGTAAAAAAATAAAGAAATAAAAGGCTGATTAATGAGCTGAATGATACTAGGAGGTAGTATTGAGTGGCAGTGACTTTGAAAAGGAAAGTAATTTCAGCAATTGGAGCTATGGCATGGATGTTATGACATGAAGGAAATGATTGACATTAGATAAGAGCATTTTGAAATTTAGAACTCTGAGATGTTTAAACACCCATTCAAAAATTTCAGGGTAGCTTTTGAACAGATAAAAGTCATCCATGGTATAAATATCTTGATGCCTGTCCTTTACCAAATTGTAATAGGATGTGAGCTTGACTTAAAAGTAACATAAACTGGCTGATATAAAAGTAAATGACACATGGATGCTCTGTCTTCCTGAGTGCATATTGTATCCTTGTGTCTTTTTTGTCTCTTTATAAAGTTAGAGAAAACTGCAGCTTGTCATTTCATGTTACAATGTCATTACAGACCCTGACTTGCAGTATGCACAACATTCACATTATCATATGATTTTTATTGACTTTTTCTGTATTTAAAAACTTTTGTTATCTGCAATCAGAATGAGCATGCTCCTACTTGTGTTAGGGGTATTCAAAGTGACTTTAAATTTGAAAATTCATCATTAGTTGAAGTGGGTCTGGTCATTTCTGAGGACTAAGATTCTAATCAGACATTTAAACAATGTGCCAGATGATAATCAAGTTACTATTCTTGTTTCTAAAGCATATTTATATATCATCATTAAGTGTGGATTGCTCCTGATAAAAAAGGTATGAATTCTAGAAAACTTTTAAGCTGGTAAATCAGAATCACTTCACATAGACTCATTCTTGTTGCTTCAAGCTCTGGCAGTCAATGCCTTGCTATGGAAATGTTTCTGGGGTTTAGTAGTAATAAGCTGAAAGTTGAGCCTCTTTGACCTATTTCTCCATTGAGCTTCTGAGAGGCTAATGTTATCTCAAAAGTGAAACAGAGTGGAAAGGAGGAAGCTGGAGGGGAAAAAAATGAGCATGGATTGACTTTTTTTTTCCACATATCTTGGCAGCTTCTACTTTTGATCTCCTCTAGAGTCTGACTTTGGGAACTATAAGACCTTGCTGATAGACACTTGGATAAGTCTTAGGCTGTCCTTGTGTGAGGTGCAATAGGATGAACAGGAGTAATGTTAATTTTTCTGTAATGAACCTTGTGTACTGTGATGTACAGCAGTAAAATACTTCTATAATTTACTCAACTGGCAGGAAATCCAGTGTGCTGCTTGAAGTGCTAGTTTCTGTCACAAATCTCAGTTAATGAACTGATGTTGTGTCTGTTGGTCTGTTTTCTCAGTTCAAGCAGATTGTCAGCTATGGATAACTTAGCCATAGTGTTGTCTTGGAATGTGTGTAACAAATGAGCAATTAACTTTCAGTTACATAGGAGAATGAAAAGTCTCATCTCACTAATGAGCATTGATTAAAAGATCTGAAGAACAGCTGGCTTGGATGGCTGCTTCCATAGTTGAACAGTGTTAGAGTATCCAACAGGTACCTCATCTCTGAGCGAATGAATTGACCTTTCTACAAAGCATGGAAAGAAACTACTTTCCAGCCTGATGCCTTCTCTTATGCTTGATTTCTCCCACTTCAGTAACCTATTTCTTGGGCTTACAGGTCTTAGGCTTTAGAGTAAATGTAGACACAGTTAGGATTCCTTTGGAAAGTCAGAACTGCCTTCCATGTGCTAAGCCACGTAGATTCCCTTGCTTTATTGCCTGCATTTGGAAAAGTTAATTTAGAAAAGCCAAATCATTGCAAAGGATATTGAATTACTTTAAGGGAAGTTGAGGGTCTCTTGATCAGTTTAGTTTTTTGAGTGGTCAAGCATTTATCAACTTTGCTGTGGAGATGGAACTTTCCATGATTGCTCCCTGAAAGAATAATTACTTTTGTGTTGACCTGTTTATTGGATTCTTGCATCATATTGACATAATTTAAACCATGGTTTTAAAAGTTTGGTCTTGCTTAATTCTTTCAGTAGTGGATTTACCCAAGAAGCAAATGGATAACTGATTGGTTTTGTATAAAGTAGAACAGTTCTATTTTTTTTTTGTAAAATTTCATGCTATAATGTTTTGGGAATGCAGACCCAGCAAGCACAGCATGCATAAAGAGATTCCAGTGGCATTATTAATGGGCTTGTAGTTAGGAAGGAACACCTGAATACAATGTGTTGCCATATAATCCCTAACTGGGTCATGGAAGAGTCTTCATGTTTCTGAAAGGTTTTTTTGGTTGCTAAATAATGAATCCTATTCATCAGTGTCACTTAAATACCAGAAAAATACCCTTCATTTTTCACACCATTATTTCAATGAATAAAACTGAAGAACCCAGATATCTTATTTTTGTTTCTACATGAGAGCTTGTCATTAGTCTAATTGGATGTAATTTCCTTTATTGTCTTATTGCTGAAATATAAGATCGAGAGAGTTGTATTTCATTTCCCTTTTATCTTTTATAACGAGCGTGGTGAATCTTGGCTCTTAGGTACTCCCAGACATGCTTTTTCTGGTACAGAGAAGGTATTTCAACTGAGTGGCTACACAGAACTGAAGAACAAAATAAATGCTTAGTTTCTGCAATTTAAAAAAAGTCTACAGGTTGCAGGGACGTATCTGTATCCTAATATCTCTCTGCTTTGGTTAACATCATGCACTTTTCTCCTTTTAAATCACTCTGTTCTTCATTTATGACTTCCTTGACCTGGAGAAAGGACTTTCATGTGGTGAAAAAGTGTTATTCTAGGGTCTTTTTATGTTTTCATAGGTTTCTTCCTCAAAGCTCTCTCCACCTCTTCGTTAGACTTTTAGGATACAGGTTGTTCTGCTGGGAATGAAATGTCATAATTGTGTACAATAGGGAAAAGTACAAGCTCAATAGCAAAATGAGGTTTATATCTGTACAACTTGTGCTCCTGATAACTTCTGTGAATGATAACTAGTTGTCACTTTTTCTGTCTTTTCTGTTACATGATTAACTAACCTTTAACTTGATTATCTATTAATGAATGTGGCTTAATTTTACTCAGAACATATTAATCTCAACAGGCTTGAAAGTTGTAATGCCTCTCTCAAATCAGAACTAAAATGGCACGTGTGCCTAGGATACTGTAATTTTTTTCCAGCTGTATTTACCCAATAAGAATAAATTACTTCTGTTTTCAGACCTTGCCTCTTAAAATCATTCTTGGAAACAGTAGCTGGTAGACTCAAGGGATAGTGAGCTTTGGCTGACAGTTCATGTTTGGTCAAGTGTGTTGGCTAGCTGAGACGAAGAAACTGCCATCTGCTTCCACATGCTCCATGTATCAAAGTTTCATACTTCTATGCTTTCAGATGGATTTTCAGGTGGATATTTCCCTGAGGTATCTTTACTGCACAATATGATTTAGTTTTGTTACCAGGAAGGCTTGTAGATTGAGGTAGAGGTAAAAGGCAATCAAAACGATGAACTGTGGGAAGGTATGACCTTATTCTTTCAATTTATACAGGTTATTGTCTTGTAATAAGCCATCTTTTTGTCTAATAAAGTCAGTTACTTAATTTTATTGCTTTTAGTAATTGAAGAATTGAGATCATCAAGCTGTTTGCTGATATTGCCTGCTGAAAATGAAAATGACAAATTTCCTCCTATATGACTTATCTGCCTCAGTCTTGGTCTTCACTTTTCTGGGTGAAATTGTCACTTGATCATATGCTTACTAAACATCTGGCCATCTTTAAGGCAAAGCAGTTTCAATTTTCCTAAATTGGACTTCATGCATTATGCAAACAGTACCTCATTAGACACTGAGATGAGCTATCAAGCTATATTGTTTGGTCAGAATGATGTAGGCTTTCCTTTCCTCTTGATGCTGGTTTGAAATCAGGCTAACACTTTTGGATAAATTCAGTTCATACAATCACTTTTTTGTTTGTGATTCAATTAGGGCTTACAGAGGGATCTAGGTAAATGCAGTCAATGATTTTTGTCTCTGTTCCTGACCTATGTACAAAGTGTGAAACAGCATAAACAACAAAAGAGCTAAATTAGCCTCTCAGGAATTAAATGGAACTATGCCAGGCATAAAACTGAGCCACATTCTCCTAAAATATTCCACACTGTGAGGCTAGTAATACCCCAAATAACCCCAAATTCATTTTGGTAGTAGAACACATTAGATCCTTGCTACCTTCTGTCTTTCCTTTCACTTTGCACTATTGTAGAGAGTATAAAGTGAAACACCAGGAAATACAGCTTTTTTTCTGTGCTGGGTAGGGATGAAAAAACCAGGTGATGTGTACAACAGCAGAGGAATTGCCTGGTTGTGGCTTGAATTGATGGCCTCTCCTAGGAGAACTAGAATATAGGGCCTTCTAGTTGATGTTTCTCCCATACACAGCTGAAGACCACTCTCTTATCCTCATTTTACCATCACCTTCTGCCTGCATCTGAGAATTGTAAGTTCTGCTGCAGTGAGACATGATTTAGGTAAGGCTTAAAAAAAAAAATCCTGTTGCTGTTTAAAATGTGTTTTGATTTCTTTAGTACCTCAGTCCTGGATTTCTGGGATGGCCATTGAAAGTAGTTTTGATACTGATAGTTTGGCTCTGTTTTCCTCCAGGTAATCTGAACTGACAGACCTATCCAGTTCATAGCTTAAAGGCAGGACTTGAAATACAATTGGAAATACTACTTCTTTTCTCTTTCTCTCAACAGTTCAGTGTTATTTTGCTCATCAACTGAATTTTCCTCAACACATTTTTTCCTCTCAAAGATTGTGTGAAATTGTGTGTATTTTTAGAAAGCCTCTGAAGTAAATATGATGATGTTATTTGGGGTTTTTTATTTTCTCCAGAGGACAATTGTGTGGTAAAGTTGCTGTCTCCTTGGCTTGTCATTCCCTTGCCTTGCCTCACCTCACTGTTCCTCTTTTTATTGCTCTCTTAATTTTCTTTCTTTTCTTTTTTTCTTCATGGTTAGTTTCTTCATGCCTAGTGTTAGTTATTATATTTCAAGCTGTTACTTGTAAACAATTGTCTGTTTCCTTCTCTGTGGAGGAAAAAGAATCTCTAAGATGAGACTACTGCCTTGGGCCTGAAGGATGCAATGCCATTCATTCAGGTTCTCATGTCTTTACATGTCATGCTAAGCCAAAGAGGGTCACTGCTAAAATCAGGAAGAGGGATCTGATTGCTCCCTGATACCCTCACTTTTGCTCTTAACAGAGAAAGTTGAAATGTTTTTGGGAGTTCTCAGGTGGTTTTGAATCTCCAGTGTGTTTAACTTTTTCAGATGTGATTCAGCTGTGCAGGCCAGAGGCTTGATTGCAATTTCTAAAGGATCTGGTGCATAACATGGTCCTTCCTACCTCTATTATGCTACAATTCTGTGAAGCTAACAGAGTCCAAGGGCCCTGCTGAGAGGATCTGTTGATTTGCCTGTGGATGTTGGAAGGAAATGACAGAATCACTTTGTACCTGCAGTCTTCCATCTCTTGTTTTGGACCAAGAGATTTTGTGCTCCCAATTATTCCCTCTATAGGCTGTGGCCAGAAAGTTTGGTCAGACCTCTTCTTCAGCAAGGAAAAGGTCATGGGAACACTGAGGTTATTTTTATGTCAGGTATGCAAGACAATACAATCTTTTAAAATGGTTCAGGTAGGCAGGTGTCACTGCTGACTGAGAGAAGTCATGGATGGAAAAATTGATTGTTGTCCTAGATGTAATACAGTTAATGCTTCATGATGAAGGGAATAAAAGGTGTGCTACAAAGAAAAGAGGGTATTGCCATTACTGTGGGATTGCTTGATGTCCATTTAAGCAAAGGGATAGCTGTGCACCTTGACTGTTCTGATACTCTCAGTTGGCTTTGTGACCAGAAGAACCTTTCTATGTCATCTTTTTATAAAGATTATAAAGCTGCAGTTACTTTAATTTATAATTCACAGTAGCTGTCCTGACACTTGCTTTACAGGCCACAGAACCTACATTTGTGTGTAACAGCTGTGTACTGGTTGACTAAGTCTTTTAGTGAACACTGAGTTGAAAATACTCTTTGCAGTGCTTGCTACAGTGAGAATAAAATCCTTGCCGAGAGCTCTTCATCTGAACAGAACAAGATAACTTTGTTATGGGCAAAGAACAACTTGATGTCTGAGAGGGACAAGTTAGGGAGCTAAGTTAGTTAAAGGGGAAATCTCTCAGTACCTAGTAACTGTAAAAATGTTGTGGGACAGCTGGATTGTAGACCAGAGAGATGGACAGGTTTGCACAAAACCTTAAAGCCATGCTTGAAGACACCATTTCTTTATGTAGGGCAATAAAAGCCTCTACATCATGGTGCTGTAGGAAGCCATTTAAGCTAGCCCTTTTTCCTATGTCCTTGTTTAGTTGTCTTATACCTAAACAATTGATTTTTACTTCTCTGGATTGACTGACCAGACTTTTCAATTTAGATCAGTGAGATGAATGCAGAGATTAGCATCTCCTCCTCCTGTGAAGGAGCACATTATACACAGTGTAGAATGACTTTCCTATATGTTTCTTGTATGAGAAGGGAGTGTGAAATCTAGGCTTCCAGCTCCAATGTGCTGGATACAGTAAATGAACAGAGGAAGAGAAGATCTGTGTACACTAAAAAAGGTGTGGGGGGAAGCTGAAGGGAGAACTAGTCACTTTCTGAGTTTTAACATACAGTCTGTCATTGATAGAGAGTGGAAATAAAGCCCAGATACCCTGGCTGTATCTGTCTTGCCTCTCTTAAGGGTAACTGCTGCAAGCTGCTGGCATTACCTGGTTAAATGTACATCTGGTTATATTTAGCATGAGAAGCACATAATCAAATACTATGTGGAAAGACTGAATGGAAGAGCTACTGAAAGCCATTACTGATGGCCACAAAGGAAAGGTTTTCCTCTGTGTTCCTCTGGTTTCTTCCCCATCACTGTAATTAATCTTTACTCCAGTTCTTTCTTAATTCCTTACTCATTTCCCTTAAAGTCCTTTTTCCTGTCCTTCCTTGTCCTTTTTCCTGCCCTTGTCCTTCCCTAACTTAGACCACTCAACATACTCATAACATTGATTTCTCCTTTCTAGCACAGTTGACTACTCTTCCATAACTCATACTGTGCAAGATTTTGTGCCTCCTCTCTGCCCTGGTTCTGTCATGCTCACTGATACTTTACAACATGGAACATTTATAAGTGTGTACAGCAGAACTGTAGTGGATTTTACCCTTTGTATAATTGCTCTCTAATAAATATGATTAATATTTAATGCCTACTATTAGCCTCATACACAATCTGTACTGAAATTAAAAGTTTGAGGTGTACTTGTACAAATGTCACCTCTTACAGTTGTAACACTTTAGGATTGCAAATGTCAATGTGTGCTGTGTAATGGTGTTTGCCTGTGTGAAGTACATGATAATCACCAATGGATGACTCTCAGAATTTTCCAAAGTTCACACAAGTTAATCAATCCAAAGTTTGGGTGCTTTTACAGACTACTGACTTCTGTTTATTTTTCAGTGTGCAAATAGAGTGGAAATCAAGGTTGGTCAGGATTAACTAAGAAAATGTTGAAGTAGTCAAACTGAAAGATCAAACTCCAAGGAATCTGGGCAGTAGACTATCACTTAAGGTGTGTGATTGAAGATTTTCATCAGTTTAGACATCATTATGTGGTCATGGGGGGGGGGGGGGNGTTTTCTTTCAGCTCACTTTTCCATCTTAAGATATTTCTGAGTAGCAACCCAGCCCTTCAGCACATTGATCAAAGCTCTCAGGGTGGTGCAGGCTTTCTGAGAATGCCATGTGTCCCACCGCTGAAGTCATTAATGAAGTTTTGAGAGAATATTGGATTTGAGCTACTGATGCCCTGAGGGATGACACTAGTAACTGGCTGGCAGCTGAACTTTGTACCATTGAGGATGCCCATGTGAGCCCAGTGGTTTACTGAGTTTCTATCTCACCAACTTGGCTGTAAGCATATTATGGAAAACAAATTTACTTAGCATTCTATCTCATGGTACCTCTTAGAATTCTAGCTTTCCCTTTTGGATTATTCACATTGCTATTAATCAGGGCTTAACTATTCCTTTAAGCAAGACTGAAGTGTTAGGAGGTGCTTGATAGAACCAAGACACATTCTTAATATGAAAATAGACTAAACTTGGGTCAGGCAAGTATGTGATGAATTCTGTGGCATGGTTTTCACCCAGCAATGTGTGGTTAGTTATTACAGGGTAAGACTGACCAAGACATGAAGAAGAGATATGGGGCCTCATGGCTGGTTTTTGGGGGTTTTTTTGACCTCTATTTAGAGCAACAAAACATGGAGGAGTACCTCTTCCTTTCTTGATATTTGGTGATAGTGACTGATTGCTGTCATGGAAGGATACATGATTTAATTGATGTCTTTAAAAGTTAATTTAAGGTTTGGGAAGAGGAGTGGGAAGGGGCTGGATGACAGGCTGTCAAAATCTCTTACACTAGAGATTATTCAGAATTTTCTTTTCAGTAGCCTCCTAATGCAGTGATAGATCTTGCTTGTGAAGTTGACTGTATCAAAAGAGAAATGTTAACTGTGCAATGCCTTTGTTGGTTGAACTAATCTATAGATGAAAGAACACATTCCCATTGTAGAAATCCTGGTGTAGCTACCTGTAATTGCATTATTCTCTCAACCCCAACTGATTTAATTTAGCAACAGACAAAACAGCAAGGAAGCTTCTTCCCAGCCTTTCTGAGCTTTGATTTATCTTCATTTAGCTGGCTCAGAGAATGCTGACTATCTAATCCACATGTAGAGACTGCTCTATTTTTAAGTCTGTCTCTGTGTCCAAGGCAACCATTTGAAGCCAAGGAAATCCTGATATCTGCAGAACTTATTCCACCTGTGTATGAATCCAGCTACAGGAGGCTATCTCTCAGTCTGCCAGTTTATCACCAGAAACATACAGCAAGGTAGATATCATCAATATGCCTGCATGAGTTTAAAGCTGGTGACAGCTCTTGGGGGTTTAATAACACTGCTGATGTTTAGACATAGAGAGCTGCTCTTTCCTTTTGCAATCATTTTTCACTTCCTTAAAAAACAGGTTGTTTTTTATCTCCTGGGGTTTAGGTTTTGTTAATAGATTGGCCATATTAATCACAGAGCTATTCAGCTTTCACAGAGTGCTGTTAGAGTTGAGCAAAGAGCAAACACACACCTTAGGCAATTCATTTCTTCATCCCTGGTGTTAACTATGGCTTTGTGATCATCAAAAGTGTCAGCAAAGTGTCCTAAAAGTGTGTCTTGATACCAGCCAACTAGGGCAAGATAGAATCCACAAACTCTTGGAGGCAGGCTGCCTTCAAGATTGTTCCTAAACCAAACTGGGGATATCAAAGGAAAAGATCACCTCTTTCTTTGAGATTTACCATGATATACCTTGCAGGTAGAAGATATGTGACAATCTCCCATTTCTAATTTCCTTCCTCTTATTAGTTGCTCAGAAATGCTAAGTATATGAGGATATTTCTAAACTAAATGCCCCAAGTGCTTTCCAGTTCCATTCTCACACCTTGATCATGTTGTGACCTCAGCCTGAATCATCCTCAGTGTGCTTTGGTCTTGAAGAAGGTGGGGTGCATAAGCAGGAAGGGATCTGAGGACTGCAGCTTTGCTCCTTTGTAGGGATGGAAGGGTGTTTCCAGATCAAGGAAGCTTCAACTTGGCAATATGCATATATTATGCTAAGGAGCTGAAAAAAGTAATCTTCAAACTGTACCTTACATAGAATCATAGAATGGCTGAGGTTGGAAGGGACCTTAAAGATCATCTAGTTCCAACCACCCTGCCATGGGCAGGGACACCACATGCACTAGACCAGGTCATCCAGGGCCACATCCAGCCTGGCCTTAAACACTGCCAGGGATGGGGCCTCCACAACCTCTCTGGGCAACCTGTTCCAGTGCCTCACCACCCTTTGGGTAAAGAACCCCCTTCTAATCTCCAGCCTAAACCTCTCCTCCTTCAGCTTGTAGCCATTGCCCCCTGTCCTGTTGCAACCAGACCAGGAGAAAAGTCTCTCTCCTTCTGCCCTATAATCCCCTTTCAGGTACTGAAAGGTCGCTATAAGGTTGCCTCTAAGCCTTCTCTTCTCCAGGCTGAACAACCCCAATTCCTTCAGCCAAAAACCTCATTGCTTCTTAACAAATGTTTTTATTTCTAAATGTTGTTTTTTAGGTTCAAACTATGGTTATATTTTATAATAGATATATCATGAGACAAGTGATGAGACATCTCGGGAAACATTTATTTCTAGAAATCGGTGATTTTTTTTTTTTCTCTTGAATCCAACAGAACACTGCAAAGTAATGATGTGGTAGAACAAAAATAGCCAAAACTTCTGTTTCCTCTTTTGCATTGCTAAACTGCTTTTTGAGCACTGATAGTGGCTTTCCAAAGAGGTGATGGAAGTCTACCTACTACTATGGAGTCAAACCTAGTCTGGAAACATTTGAGACCTCTTTGGAGGAAACAGGGTTGTCCCAGAGGAAACACTGGGAAATAAACTCCTCAAATTAAAGGAAGTAAAAGGGCAAGAAGAGATGATTGCTCAACTTTTTCTGAATTCTTGTTACTCACCTACTAATTTATTGGAGTTGATTCCTATTTGGATAAACTATCACTTCTGAATAATCTTTTATTTGCATTTGTGCTAAAAGTAAACATTCTGGTTTGGAAGTGACTCTTGCATCCATGTAGCATTTTCTTTTTTCACCTTTAATGATAGTATAGTCAAGAAAGTAGGAAATCCATTAATTTATTGATTAATTAATCCATTACATTTCTCTTGTGTTGAATTAATGAGAGAAGCAGTAGTGTCTGATATTAGTATTGTAGTTCCTCTAGTTTCCTGGAGCAGCTTGTCCACAAGTACTGTGGGTTTAGTTTTATAAATCATAATTATGTTTAATAAATTGATGTCTTACAGTCTTTCCTACCAACCAGCATTTTCATTTTTCTATAAACATTTGCCAAACTTAGTTTGCCTCTGTCTGAAGTTTGCTACTGCATTCAGTTAAACTCTGAAGGTCATAATTTTGTCAAAATGATCAGAAATAATAACCCAGATAGCTCAGGCCTGCATCTTACTTGTTAGAAACTGTTCATGATCCTTGTTCTGCTCCTCTAATAAGCTGAATATAAGGGTTTTTTGTTTGGTTTGGTGGTACCTCAAGCTCAGAAAGGTTGTGCAAGAGGGACCTAGTTGAGAAAGTCCTGGGGTTTGACTGCCAAATAGTAATAGCTTTTGAAAAATCTTAGGATCAAGCTAGTAAAACTAACATGTTTTTATGATGTCAGCTGTGATTTTTCAAGCCAATGCCATACTAAAGTAAAGTACCAGTTTTTGTTAATAAGGAGTGTTGAATAGACCATTATTCAAATAAAATGGTTGAATTTGGCAGACTTATCTCCTGTTTCCTTGTCCTGCTCATGACTATCCTAAGTAACCCTTGATAATTCCTGGAGATTTGTTTCTTGTTACCATGCAATGACAGAAGGAATTCTTAAGAAGACAGTTGATTAATTTAAGGATAGGAGATCATGACAAGGGTGTTGAGTGTACAGGAGTAGCATGAGAGGCTTTCAAAGGCTTCTGGATTGTATATAGAAATGTTGAAACTAGCTAAAAAAGATGCTTTCAAAACTCAGTGGTTAGCTACTGGTAGTACTTTAATGGTTTGTTCAGTTAATTTATGCAGATTTTCTCAGCTGTATTTCTTTTTTATAGTTTCTATTGCTTGTGTCTGCTTTTTCCTGAAATGATTTTGCTTTTCTTAAAGAAAGTTATTTTTCAGTTTCCTTATCTATCTTTATGTGGAGAAAAATAGCCTTGCTTTTTGTATGGCTTTAGAAAAATCTGCAAGTCTGACAAAGTGCAATTTCATTAAATTATCAGGCTAGAAACAATGGGGTAGATAACAGGATTCAAGATGCTAAAAGCTGAAATATTTTTTTAAAGGGATTTCTGAGACTTGATTCTCATCTAAACAGATTTTAAAGTTTGCAGGTTAGCTTGCAAGTGCAGCCTTAAAGTTTTAGCAATTCAGTTGGGCATCTTTTAATATAGTAATATTGGCTCATGCTCATCAGGGTTCCAGAAAGTGAGAAGTATACTTCTATAAACCATGAAACTGTCATGAAATAGCTAACAGAAATTGGATAAAGCTGTAGTATTTTGATTTGCAAACCTTAAGTATTATCTTCTGAAAGATTTTCCCTGTCCTCTTGGCCTGAGTGCAGAGGAAGTATGAGAAAGTTCAATATAGCTGGAAATGTATCACACCACATTGTGATGTGGAACTGAGCATTGGTAAGGGGCTTGGACCATTTTTGGTTCTGTTCCAGGCTCATTACACAATTTTGATCAATTCATTGTTCTTCTCTCCAATTTTTCTTACCTTACAGTACAGTTGTGACAAACTTGTTTCCTCTTTATTTCCCCAAATGTCCAATCTGACACATCCCTAAAAAGTGATGGAATACTGAAGCACTAATGTCTGTTACTGTGCAGCCAACAAGACTGTCCCAAAGACATTAGAGTCTGCATGCTAATTGCTTTTCCCCATATTTCTGTCTGGAAAATCCAGGGGAAGTGTTGCAGAAATGCTTTTCTGTAGGAAAGTAGAATATTTAGAGGTATGTCAATATTTTTGTACTTTGGCAGTTAAACAGATTTGATCCACAGGCTGCCAAACCATTATTCTCCTTGAACTGATCTGATCAGCAATGTGCACCTTCAATATCTAAGCCAAGCCTAATAAATAGGTTCCTAATGGGATTCTGGGTATCCTACTCTGAAATAAACAGAGCCTTCTGATCCTCAACATGCTAGCAGGAATCTGTGTAAGATTTCTTGGAATATTAGGCATGAAGTTGCTTTTGTTAGTAGGAAAAAGATTGTGTTAAACTGAGAAGCCCAAATAAAAGAAGCCAACAGGTGAAGGAATTTATTTTGGATGCTTGCTTTGAAGATTATCATCTTAAATTTTTGGATGCCAGAAGTGTGGAACATAGTTGTACTTGTTTCTGTTGTTGGTTTTGCTTTGTTGGGGTTTTTTTTCTCATAAAAGAGAGGATGAAGACCTAAAATGATGCTGAAATGTTGCTGTAGTTTATAAGATAAGATGAAAATGGAATGAGAATTTTGGACACCGTTCAAATATTTGCCACCTTCTAGAAAAGAAGAGACTATTGGAGACAGATTTTTGGACTGGGAGTGTGCTTTATGGAATTACATGACTGTGGTGACAGAGTTGAAGGAACTGAGAATGGAAGAGAAGCTGTCAAAACAGAAGCTGAGCCAAGTGATAAAGGCAAAATAAAGTATATGGGGGACTTTTTCTTCTGTGACAACAGGTAGAAGTGTCATAGATCTAGGCTAGTTTGAGAAAACTGTTTGTCAAAATGGAGGCTTGGGTGATATCTGGAACCTTTCAGTCCTAAACCTGGCATTGGGCTGTGTGATTCAAAGATGTTTGTTCTGTTAGTTATTCCAAGACTTTTACTACAAAATCTCCCCCACTTTCAGTGGGAGGCACATGGACTACTGTCACTCTCCTCAGAGTAGCACCCAATAGCTCCAGAGCTTGTGAAAATAGTTGTTTTATGGAAGTGAGAGATAATAGTTGTCTAGAACACAAGTTCTGGTTGTGTTCTGTTAAGGGAAGGTAGACCATGTTAGTTGGCTATGGGGTAGCCAACCCCATATGGGTTGGTAGATCATGGGTGGCTCCATGACAAATTTGTGTTAGGAGTAGAAGAGACTTCCCTTCTTCTTTTGCATGGAGTTGGGGTTGTTTTAGGTTTTGATTTTTCTTTTGCTTTTAAAGAAGCCTTGTACAGGCTATCCTATCTATTCCTAGGACTGGATTTTATTATGAATAGCCATTTTCAGAGTAATGCTGTGAGGAATTTTTCTAGGAATGGTGTCAATGTCTTGTGAAGGTTTCCTGTAACAATAGTGGAAAACTTACTGAGGAATTTTCAGTAGATTTAAACATAGTATTTGCTGTAATATTGCTTGAAGAAGGAACTTGAGAGACAAGTTAATGTTTGTTATTTTTACTTTTGATATAAAGAGAAGATGATGCAATCATGTATGATTGCTTTCTTGAAACTTAGTTGCCAGTTGAGATAAATTAGTTAAGATTTCTGCCTGGATAAGTAGTTTTATTATTAATGTTCTTTGAAATAATAATCACCTTTCCATTTAAAGGTTTACTTTCTGTTTTTTAGATCCTTATTTTCAACCTGTCTTTAGTTAATCACACCTCCTTATCAGTATAGCATGTCATATCTGATATGGCTCTACCCTTCCTGTCTCTACTGTATAATTAAGTTGTTGGCTTAAAAGAATTCTACTTTTTTACTGAAAGTCTGGTCACTTTTGGGCTTGTAATTTTCCCAGCTAATGTGCAAAGGTCAGCATAAAGTTCAGTTATTCTTGGATGTGATAGCAGTTCTGGCTCCTTTAGAAATAATTACTGAGCCAAACCACTGTAATGTTTGGTTTTGCAAGCACTGAAAAAATTATTAAAAGAAAAGAGTATAACCCTGATAGATTAACAGGTCACACATCAATTCATTTTAACTTTCACTTCAGACCTGTTTTGATTTTCCTTCCAGTTGATTTATTTTCAAAATAAACTTTGAGAAAGTTAAGGGAAGTATTTAATCGAGTCAGGTTGACTGCACAGCTCAAGAAGTTTAGTGTTAGAGAGGCTTGTACTTACTTCAAAGTTATAAAACTGACTTTCCTGCCAAGCAAAAGGAAAGGTGGAATGGAGGTGAAAGGGATAATGAAAGAGAGGGCTACAGAACAAGGTAAGATGGAATTAGGAGTCAGCAGAAAGCCTGTTAGGAACAGGAGTTGATTTAATTGCTGAAAAGCCAGCCCATTTATCCAAAGAATCTGAGGATAAAGTCATTCAAAAGGCAAAACACTTTCCAAAAAACATGAAAACTCCTTGTACCTTAGCTGCCAAGTACAAACACAATATGGACAACTGAGGCTGTTGTTCACCAGCTATGTGATGTGATCCCAAGACTAAATGAACACCTGCTCAGTTCAGTGACAAGATCGTGCAACAGAATAATAGCTGAGGGATGAAGGAATAAAGGTAACTGAAGTAAGAACATGCAGTCAGGTCAAGGGACAAGCCACTTCCTACCCAGTGCATAAAATTGCCAATTTATCACCAGCAGGTAGGGGTAGTGATACTGTAGGAGACAGGATAAGAATGGAGATGGAACTCTTTAGGAAAGATGTCTTGAAGCTGGAAGACATGCAGAGAGAAGCTCCTAAAATCATTAGGTGAAGTGGAGATTTTACTTTCTAGGGAAAAAAGAAGCAGCACAAAAGCTGTTGATAGACAAGCCATTCTGGCTGCACTTGAGGTGGATTCAGATCTGTATGGATGATTTGTTATCTAACCCATTTTTGTCAAAAATCCTCCAGTAGAAGAAAGCTTTAATATAACATTGACAGAACTGTGAGAGGAAATGAGATGGTATATGGTTATGTCACCTTGTTGGAAGAGACAGGGAAGATGATGGACCTGTTTGAGCAGGTCCAGAGAGCCATGAGAAAGATCAAGGGACTGGAGAACTTCTATGAGGATAGGCTGAGAGAGTTGGGGTTGTTTGACCTGGAGAAGAGAAGGCTCCAGGGGACACCTTTACAGAAACCTTCCAGTACTTAAAGGGAGCCTACAGGGGGACTCTATCTGGGAGTGTAGTGATAGGATGAGGGTTAATGGTTTCAAACTGAAAGAGGGTAAATTTTGATTAGATGTAGGGAAGATATTATTTACTGTGAGGGTGGTGAGGTACTGGAGCAGGTTGTCCAGACATTGTGGATGCCCTGTCCATGGAAGTGTTCAAGGCCAGGTTGGATGGGGTTTTGAACAACCTGATCTAGTAGAAGGTGTCCCTGCTCATGACAGAGGGGTTGGAACTAGATGATCTTTAAGGTCTCTTTCAACTTAAACTGTTCTCTGATCTGTATATTTATATTCTGAAGGTTTAAGTTAGTGTAACTCCAGTAGAACAGTACAGCTGAACAATGTAAGCAAGTTTGACTTCTTTAGTAAAATAATGTTTCATTGCTGATTATATACAATCTTGTCAGGCTAAACCCCAAGGATGAAGAAATGAATAGAAGATTAATGTAAATATGCAGTTATAGATATGCAGTGATTTGTTGCAGGCTGAAAGAGTTTTCTTTTTTCAGAACAGTGAAACCAAAACTGTCTCTAAGGAGAGAGAAATGGGATTCAGGAGGGAGGTTCTTAAGGGATTCTATGTTGTGTTCACAAGCCACAACATAGGACTTAATTTGATAACCCAGTTCCATCATTCCAGGTGACAAAACCAATCACAGCATCACCAAATTACTGATAATAATGCATTCAATCAATTTTATGTTCCCCAGTGCTTGCTTGTACATGTCCATTATTTATTTCTAGATTTACAATGTAATCATGTTCAGTATGATGTAAAAAGTTTCTTTTAGCTTCAGGTTGATTCCAGTTGAAAAATATGGCATTTGTTTCTAATACCTCAGCCTATCTGGTTTATTAATGTAGGTCTACAGCCATCTGTTCATAAAGAGACTTTGAACAGAATATTTAATCTGCTTCCAGGAAAACTTATACTTTAATAAAGACTTCATAGATTTTTAATGTTCATGCACCTTCAATAAGGTTTTAGATAATGTGATTTTCTTTAGTACTACTTTTGGGACTTTGCAATAATCATATGTCTAAATTACAATAGTGTGGATAACTAAGTTTTCAACCAGCACTAGGTGACCCTGCTTTGACAGGGGGGTTGGGTTAGATGATCTCCAGAAGTCTCTTCCAATCCCTAACACTGTGTGGTTCTGTATGAAGTTCCCACCCAGAGAGGATCTATCTGTCAAATCATTCCTGTAAGCATCAGCAGTTATCTCCTTGACTGATGGAGATGGACTGGCCTAAGCTAGCAGACAAGCTAGAAACTAGGTGATTGCCTGAAACTTCAGTGGTGACAAGGTTGCACCTGGGCCAGGCTGGGATGTCAGAGGCATCATTGCAATACAGCTGGAGACCAGCACTGCTACAACATTGAGGCAGGGACTGACAACCCTTGGATGGACTGAAATCAGGCCCCTGGGTCTGTGGGCAGAGGTCCCAGGTGAGGCTGATCAGGGCAAGCAAGGTCTATTAGTGCCCTTAGGGACCTGATATAGGGCTACCACAAACCCCTTAGGCCAGACATCAATCATATGGCTGCCTGGGCTGGAGAAGTGCTGGAGCAACACTGAGAAGTAAGTCATGGTGTTCTGCACCAGGAGCTTTTGTACAGCTAATGATGGCATTTCTAGTACCTGTGATTTATGGCCTCATTTTATATGGTGCTGCCTTTGTCATGGATCTATTCTTAGTCCTTGCAATGGAAGAAATGTTATAATATATAATGATTTCATGCAGGACTTCAGACTGACAATGATGGCTTCAGGTTGGGGTTTTTTTTTTCTTGTTACATGCTACTTCGTTGTGCTTAAGCCCTTACCATTTTTTAACAGAGTTGCTAATTGTTGCTCTGCTTATGCAACTGTCTTGATGCTGAGTTTCATAATGTCCTATTAGAGCTCTGGTTAGCCAGCAGATCTATCTTGCCACCCACTGTAGGAAAGCACTTTCAGAAAAGTGCACTCCCAGTGGAAGTTATTCAGATTTTAATGAGGATGTTTTATGATATTTCTTAATAAAAATGAAACTGGAAGAGAGTGCTCTTTTGCCAGAAGGTGTTCTTCTCTGTATTGCCAGAAATTGCAGGCTACACATAAACTGTTGTAATTCCAGGCATATTCTGTCAAAATATGAATATGTATTATTCAGTTGAGTGTTACAGTAGGACCATAGAAATGGTAATAATATTATGTGCTGATATGGGAAATCCCATCATATACAATAATACCACCACCAGAATAGAATACTAATGTGGCTTCTTAAACCATTCCATGAAAAGTAGTTATTGACCTTCCTGCCCAGCAGCTCTCTTCAAGCAAAAGACCTAAACTACTCTCAAGTCTCTGAATTCCCAGAGGAGCAGCATATATTAAGAGCTAACTGCCTACAGATTGTGGGCTTACAAAATATCACTTCAGTTTTTCTCTCCATGACAAAAGCTATTTGAAAGCTTTCTTTCACTTAGAAATAGCCTGAACAGTTAATACTTCTTTTAAAATGTGTTCCTGAATTGACAACCTAAACCTAATGCTAATGTAAAATTCAGTCTGGCTGTTGAAAACTATATCCAGCTAATAAATTAGAAAAATAATATTTGAGATAGGAATAGATTCCTTTTCTGTCTGCCTTTCCCAGCCCCAAGGAAAACATCTTTCTTTAAGCAAGTGAAGTAAAAAAGCAAGAATAGCTCAACCTGCACTATTGTGACATGAAGGACATAAGAAAAATGAGTCCAGGACAGGGCTTTGCTGGTGTCATGACTTCTGCCTTATAGCCACCATGTCTCCAGAATCAGGAGAATGATGATGGTACATAGAACTGACATTGCTCTAGTAACTGACCATTTAACCTAGGGAGGGGAAAAGAATGAAGGGGCCATGGGAGAATGGATATTCCAGAACTACAGATCCAAGATGAAGATGTATGTTTGCAAATCCTGCAAATAAATTCAATTATTTATCAGAAATCCAAACTTGATAGTTCACATGAGAGCACAGTATCCTGCATCCAAAGGGCATTGCTCAACTGCTCCTGATTATGCTTGTAGGTCCTGGATGTTGCTTGTTGTACTCTGAGACTATCTTCATAATGTTTTAATTCTAACTTTTGTCATTGTTTGAGTGGCTCTGGATAAGTGCTAGTGGTGTTAATTTACACTAAGATCTCTCTATGGTTTAATTACTGTGGAGACCTGCAGGCTTTACTGCTATCCTAGAAAAGGAAGCTGCTTAGGTGGCATGCCTCCTATCAGAACCTAGCCACTTATTTATAAACCCTCTAGATGTTTGATCTAAGATAATTATCTAGATTCTTTGTAGAGCCAATTGACAGTGAAGATGAATTTGTCAAGGTAGTGTTTTATGGAATCATTAAGGTTGGAAGAGACCTCTGAGATCCTTGAATCCAACTGTCAACCTATCACCACCATGCCACTAAACCATTTCCACAGGTACCACATCTGTACCTTTTTGAACATGTCTAGAGGTGGTGACTCCATCACTGCTCTGGGCAGCCTGGGCCAATGCCTAATAACTATTTCTGGGAAGAAATTTTTTTCTGATATTCAATCTAAACCTGTCCTGGTGCAACTTGAGGCCATTTCCTCTTGTCCTCTCCCTGGTAACCCAGGAGAAAAGACTGACTGCTACCTTGCTACCACCTCCTTTTGGGGGTTTTAGACACCTGTCTTAGGGATTTGCAAGGAAAAGTTTATGGTAACCTTTTTTCTTTCATTGACCAAGCAGCACACAGGTGCTAAAACTCTCAGGCAGCTGAAAGATGTTGACTCTTGACTATCACTGTGGCTGCAGGATGCTGTGGAAGTAAGGGAGGATAGAACTGGCAACTACAAGCTACTGCATAGTAGTCTCAGTAATCTCTTTGAAAAGAGCTTCTTTCATTCTGACAACATGGCCTAAATCTTTTAAGGCATAAAATATGAAAAGCTTTGGATGCTTTTCAAGGTTAAGATACTTCAGATGAGCATGATGTTAAATATGTTGTCATCTCTAAATCTTGGTTAGTAAACATTTTGACTTGTGCAGACATGTGCATAGAAGCCAGAAGCAATGATGTTATGATTTGAGATGAACAATACTACCTTCATGTTTGAATTAATGTTTAATTGTAAGGTAACAGATTGAGGTTTGCTTAAAATTAAACATTTATAGGTACTGTAAGAGACTATGATTGGAACCAGTAAATAACTAAATTAGCTAATTGAAATAGCACATGCTGTGGCCATACAGGTCAGTGGAAAACTATAAATCTAAAAGCTAGATTGAAAACATGGTGAGAAATTCAGGCTGAAATCTTGAAACTCAAGGGAGACCATGTGAAACCACAAATAGTGTTTCTTGCTTAAAATAGATTGTTCTATTAATAGAAGCCTAAAGTGATGCTTTCACACTGAAATGCTTGGCTTGACATCAGATGTAATTTGCTGTCTGACATTCAGAAATCTCTCAAAATGATGATGTTTAGTCTTAGCCTAGTGAAAAGAGTTTCTAATGCATCCTGCTTCTGCTGTATTTTTTCCACTTGTTACTTAGATATCAAGTGAAGAAAGTATTAAGAATAATAAGCAAGGCTTTAGAGTAATGTCTGCATTGTTTCCTTTCTACCAAGGATATAAAACTGTATCATCAGACTCCTACAGAACACATTTAATTAATTTGTAAAATTACCTACTACTGTTATATTCAGATGAATATAAGTATGTATCTGAAAGCATAAACACAGCTGTGAGTTCTTCTACAATAATTACCTCAGAATTTTGCAGTGCAAAGGAGGGATGGTTTCCTCCACAAACAGAAGGGTGCTGTTCATTTTATTTCCTTTTTTTCCACTGATCTTTCCTAAAAGGCTCTTGAAGAGATAAGTTTCAGGTCTGGTAGTCCTGTTGCTGTTAAAATGCTGCCAACTGCAGAGGCATTTTGCTAGATAACTTTAAAGTCCTGAGCTTTGACTGCCATACACTGCTTCTACATCCTTCTCCATTGCTGTCTGTGGTGAGGACATTTGTGCATCTGTAATGGTTTTCTTTTACAACAAAGAGAAATACTCTTATACTGTCACTGTTTTTGTCCATAAGGCTAGAATTATTCCCTCCCTCTACTTTTTCCATATTTTTTTTCCCCCCTAAGAACATGGAATATCAGAGAATTAAGATGATGAGAGGAAATCTTGTCAAATGAGGTCCTTGCAGAGATTTACTACATGGTGTTGAGGATACCAAGAGACACTTGGACACCTGTTTCTTTCAGGAGTAGTATTGTGTTTTCTGCTTGTCAGGAATATTCCTCCTTTGATGTGCCTCTGCATGTCTGCTAGGGAATTCAGGTCATTCTACCTTGATGCTGTATGAGATAAAAGATGTACTGCTAACATAAAGAGAAAAAAAAATGTTAAAAGCAACTTCTAGACCTTTTGCTACCAAATTAGTACTAAGTAATTATGAAGAGTAAAGAGAACTGAATTGTACTTCACACTGACTTCTTTGTGCCTTTTCCAGAAACCTTCACACTGTCCAAAATCTCTAAAAGAGAGAGTTAGGATGAAATCAAGGTGGTTTTGCATTAGCACCAGTGGACTTAGAATGTCACTGTCTTTAATGCAGTGTGTCTACAGCACGCTTATTTACATAGAGAATGGCACATAATTTTTTCTTTGCACACTAAGCACTATTATGGGAAATACTAATTGCAGTCCATATTAGTTACACCCAGTTTAAGCTTGATTAAGCTGTTAATTTCCATGTTGGCAAGAGTTGGATTTTCTGTTATGTTCTCTGATTACTAAGACTTCCAGCTTTGAAAGACAGACTGTTACTAAATTGCTTCCTATTTTTCTTTTCAGAGAGTCTAAATCTTGTTAAATCTGAGACTATCATGCCACAACTCTCTGTACTTTGTTTCCTTTCTGGCTGAAGTGCCACCTGTGAAAGATTGGTTCAAAATACAACCTGTAGAGTTTCCTATTGATTGCAAGGCTAAAACTGGATTATCTCCCTCTTGTTTTGTCAGCTCAGTTTTTCACTTTTGTCTTTCATCTTCACATTCTGTTTTCTCTGGTTTGAATTTCCTCTCAGTTTGGAATCATCTCATTAGGAGGCAGGTCACAGACTAACAAGGCATTCTTTCATGCTTATTTCCATCTATTAAGCATTCATTTGGGGTTAAATAATGAAGTAAAGATCCCTTGGAAAACACCCATACATGCAGCCAGTTGTCAATCCCTTCTTGTTCCATGTAACGCTCCCTGAACACTGCTGTGGTAACCACAAAACCTGAGAGAAACTGACAGTAAGGAAGTGATTGACACAAATCTCATTTTGGAAAGCTGCTTATGCTGAATAATAACACTTGTTAGCTATCTGCAGGATTTCTAGTCACTTTATTTGTAGGAAAGCTAGCAAGCATCCTCAGTGTCCAGGAAAGCCAAAGTGGTTAGAGATTAAATTCATGAGAAGACTGAGGAAAAAATGTATTCCTTTTTATGTTTGTTTTAATGAAGTTTTTCTTTTCCTGTTACTGTTAGAGGAAAATGCATCTAAATATCTGATGAAAAAGGAAGTCTATGCCAGAGGCCAGTGGTCTGTCAGCAGATTAATTACTCATATTTGATTTTGAGGGTTGAGTACTGGTAATTAATGGAATGTAGTGGCCAAAGTGTTCTCTTACAAAAGTGACCAGTAGCCATGCTTAGGCTTATGGCTGTGACATCACAAAGTCTGGAAACTTCATTGATTAAAGTCAGTGGAGCTTTAAAAGACTGAGACAAATAGGTCTGGTTTCTTTATTTTTTTTTCTTTTAAATGTGCAAGCATGCAAAATTTTAATTGAATATTGATGTGCTAATCAAACTGCTTTCTTGTTGGAATTTAAAATCAAGACATTGAAAGGAATTGCACCTCCAAAATGAAATTCTGTATATTAGAACATGAACATATACTAGAAAAGTAAATGTGTAATACAGAGTTATTTTAAAAGTATTTTTTTCCCCAAACACATTATTTACCTCATAACATTTATTGGAAATCTGTTGTATTGGAGTAAAATTGGATTGATATTGAATTTCTAGAGGAATACCAACTTTTTTTTCCCCAGATATTGTTCTTTCACATGGCATTTGGTGGGTATGGGTCTGGATTTGGGCTAGAAGGTGCCTGTGACAGTGAGAACAGGAGTCTGAGCACATACTCTTTGAAGTCTGGAAGGACTCCAGGCCCTCACTATTCTGACTTTAGCCCCACAGGGCTTAATAGCAATTTACTGGTGGAATATTAGTGGTGAGTCAATATCTTCCCAGGGGCAAAAGAGGGAAAGGATAAGGAATAATAATGCATGCAAGTAAAACTACTGCAGGGATTATATTTCTTGCTGGTGCATGAAGGACATCACTTATTGATCAGTTTAAGACTTTAAAATGCCTGAGACTAGATAAAATCTCAGCCAGTGGACTACAGCTAGATGAAGCAATGTTGTTGGGGACAATTCCCATGAAGAGTTTACAGTTTTATCAAACACTTGCCATGTTTTTGTTTTGTTGTTTTTCTAATGGAAAAAGACTCTTGTAGGAATGTGATGTAAAAAATATTGGCACTGGGAAAGATTCTTTGAGCATTTTAAAGGAGTGAAAACATCAGACTACTTTCTTTTAACATTGTTGCTTTCACTGAATGAAACTCAATTTTTATGCATGATAGATTTCAGATTAATGCTTTAAGTACAATTTCTTACTGTGTGTGGAGCATCTGTTGAACTACTACTACTGCTTTAACCACAAATTCCAGAAAGGCTTTTTGGTTTGTGGGGTGTTTTCTTTTTGTTGTTTGTTTTTATATTCTGTTTAAGTAATAAGGAATAATAAGTAGGAATGGTTCCTAGCCAAGCATCTGACCAACTGTGATTTATAGGCCATATTTATTAGTATTTTTTGTGTAAAGAGTACTGTAGTGGTGTGTTTTCCATATCTTCTCTTCCCAAGATAGTGCTGATGTGTACTGGTAAAGCTTAAGGTGCAAGGGAATCTTTCTGCTTAGCCTAGTCTTCATCAACAGGCAAAATAATCTTGTTAAAATAAAGCAGTGATTATAATGGAGAAAAGAGAAAGTGAGGATGATAAATTATTATATATATATATATATAAAATTTTTTTCAGTGAACTTAAGAAATTTGACTGTGGAACATCACAGAGAACCTACTGGAAAATCAGTAATTCAACCATAGCTGAATGATACAAATAACATTTTACAGAGGGTTAGTCCTTATCTTTTCATGGTCTAGAAGCTATTTCTGATGGCTTACAGCTACAAGTCAGTACAAACTTGGGAGAAAAAAATTTGCCAGCTAAAACTGTCTTTTCTTTGTAGAAGCTGGGAATTCCTGTTAAGAGATTATCCAGTCCTGGGAATGACTTGAAAGAGGGGGCTCTGCCCAATTTATTCAGTGCAGTTAAGGATGCAAAACTGTTGAATTTTTCAAATGTTCTGTTTCTCAGCCACCAGCCACTGCAGAATTTGTCACATACCATCTACCCTGGTGAAAAGAAGATAGAGAACTTGTTAGAGAAGTTAATTCTTAACAACTTGCCTCACTAAAGGCAAAATAGGTGTCTGAACTGGGGCACCATCTGTTCAGCTGAGATGGTTTCTAAGCCAAGCTGTGACTATGTGCAGTAAAGATGAGGTCAATGCGAGTTATGACTCCTCTTCATCCTGTGTGGGTAGGTTCCCTTTTGAAAGACATCAGGATTTAGGCAAAAGATTATTACTTGCTTGAGTCCTACCCTGCTGTGGTACTACTGTGGTACTACTACCACTACCTGTGGGTAGAGGTAGGAGATATGACCAGACTTGGAAGTTTGGAAACATTCCCAAGCTCCCAGATTTACATTTTGCTTGAATTTATTGTTGAAAAACCAAGAGTTTCTGTCAGAGGGATGGTTCTGCTCTTCATGTCAGGACCCAATGCTTGTTATTGCTGATGAAAACTTTCTGGGCAGCTGACATGGCTCAACAGTAGGCCCTTAACTCTCTTGCAGAAAGAGCTTGTGAAATCCCATTGGATTCTTGACCTATGCATCCTGTGCCTGTCTGTGGGGAAATCCCATTTCTGATCCATTAGAAACATTCTAGGGATGCTTCTCACTTTCTTCCCATCAAAGGAACTCTTTTGAGCTATAGCAAAGTAATATCTCTGTTGCTATGATCAGCCAAAAGATGCTCAAGTGGGGTTTGGGTTCTTTCAGACTTATCTGCTCCACCAACACACCTGCAGTTGTACGTGATGACTTGCAGCATGGTGTTGCTGGCTTTCATCAAGGAGAGGCAAACAAAGGCTTCATCCTCCCTCAAAGAGCCCTTGCTGGGAGCTAGTGTTACTAGCAATCAGCTCTGCACAGTAGGTGTTGATTCATTAACTTTTACCAGAGTACTCAACATAGGATAGAGTGATTAGTTCAGCCATAACAGGGGCATGCAATGAGAATGATGAAACATGGCACAAAAATGGGGAGAAGTATTGAAGTTATTAAAAATGATAAATGGGCTTAGATTGTATTGTGAAAATAAAAGTGCATCTTATAGTACTACTTGGTTGAAAAGCAGTGATGGAAAAGCATTTTCAATCTTTGTGCTGTTGTATTTATTGGAATAATTTAAAGACTAGTATTAAAATAGTTTATTAGTATTTTTTCCTAATTAAAATACTCTGTCTGTATCTAGGTATATGATCCTGTTAAGGAAAATCCTTCCTAGGTTTCTAGTAGTTCTGATCCTGTGGCAGATTGACAAATCTGTAGACAATACCATTCTTTAATTATGGAACTTCAAGAGCTTCTAATTCTCCCAGGGTTGTAATCAAGAGATGTTGCAATCAATTTCTGTTGTTCTTGTAATGATACATGGGATTTTAATTTAAATTGGTAACTTCTCCCTCCAATCACTTGAAAGGGAAGCTGGCAGCATGGTCAATTAAATTCAGGCTTTTGTAAATTATTTTGTGCAGTAGCACCTTGATGTACACAAGCAATAACCTGCTAGGCTTTAGGAACGTGGGTTTTAATCACTTCAAGAAGCCAAGGAATTCAATGACTTAATGACAAGTCCACCTATTTTAATAGGAACTGTGTGCAAATTAATTGGTAGAGATGGGTAGTTTCTCAGCTTCTTAAGAAACATTGATGACTATGCTGCATTTGCACATTGGGAATGTGAACGATTAAGTTTAGCAACCCAATCAGTTGGATTGGGGGAAGAGGAAAGATTGCTGCAGATTTAACAAAATTCTATGTTTTTTTTCCATAAAATAAAACCTCAGGATTTTATGTTCTGTTGAACAACAAAAAAAGCTTCATTTAGTCAAATCCAAATTACTTCACTAACTTTAATATTAACATTAAATCAGGAAGAAGCTAATGAGAAACAAAAGTTCACTTTCTTGTTCCCTTTGTCTAGTAACTGAGGAGGTTTGAAGAAATGGTTGTAGCTAGAACCTTCTACAGTTTGGCTTTTGGGGGTGTGTGTGTGTGGTAAGATTAGCCAACTGAAATGAAACAGCAAAACTCTGGTCTCTGAACCTCTCTACCAGGATTTAGAGCAGGAATTTGCAGCAGGCACAAAACAAAGTCAAATTGTAGCTCTTCAATAAAAATAAAATGGATTCGTTTGCAGTTGTCACTTCTACATACAGCTGAGTTGGTATCTACAGTATATAACTTATATAGTGTATATATGCTTTATTATACATATACTTATGTATATAGTGTGTGTGTATATATATCTTTTATTGCCAGAATACAGAAGATACTGGATAAGCTCCCTTTCATCTGCTTATTTTTTAAGCAGAATAATTGGCTTTGAATGTTGTTTTTCTTTAGTCCTGTGCTTGATTTCAGCATACCCCAAACTATCACTCTTATCTTGATTAAGATGTTATTTTCTTTCTGGAGTTTCTCTTTGTATCACAGAATAGTTTGTGTTGGAATGGGATCTTCAAAGCTCATTTAGTCCAACCCTCCTGCCATGGGCAGGGGTATCTTTCACTAGGTCAAGTTGCTCAAAGGCTCATCTGAATAGGGCTCAAATCTCCTCACATTTGAGACTTGAATGGAGCCTCAACTCTCCTCACTTTGTTTTTGTCCATGAATCTATCAAAATTACTTTCCATAAGGATTCTATGGTGAATCTACTACAAGTGAGGTTAGGGTGAACACACCAGTGTCTTGGTGAAAGAAAAGGGCACTAACACTTCTGAATATGGTGGGAAACTTGAATGAAATGTTTGAAGCTTTCACCTTGTAGCTATTTCCAAGAGAGACACATTTGTTAGACTATTGCTATCCTGCTCTAAGACTGACTTGTCTTCAGCTGAAATCAGTAGGAAAAACCACTTACAATTTAAGAAGATATTGCAAGAGCAATAATTTGGTTTAGAGTAAGTTTGGCAAGAGTCTGAAAAGCTGTAACCCAAAGTTGCTTCTGCTGCTAACTGATCATCAGGTTCTTCTGCTTGTAGCTTCTCACTGCATTACTTGTAAGATGTCTTTGTTCCTCATGCAAGTCACACACAACCATAAATATTCAGTGCTTTAGGTTTACTTTTATAGCAATTTGTCATTCAGTGCTGCAACCAGTGAAAATTTCTATGATGTAACAAAATATAATCTGAAGTAATTATTCTTGGAACCTTCTTTTTACAGTATTTATTAAATATTTACAAATGGCAGCTAGCTCTTGTGGGTTTTCTGCTGTTTTTTAGAAACAGGAAAGGAAAAGCAGAGGAGGGAAAAAAGTCTGATAGCTTTTCCAGTACTGTGTGCATAACATTTTGGATCAGCAGATAAAACATATGTTGTTGAGAGACCTCTCATTATGTTGGCTAACAATTAAAGCAATGAAAAAATGTTTTGAAGAGAGTGCTTGTATAAGATATAAAAGTAATCAACTAAAAAAAGTTGGGTTTTTTGTCCAAGCACCTGAGAGAGAATGTGTTACCTGAACAAAACCAGGAAAGAGCTTCCATTGATTCTGAAGCAGTCCTGCTTGCTGAGCTTGGAAGTATAAAGATTCTGCTACTGTGAAGTGAATTGGGGTGGGGAGGAGGAGGGAAGTAGTCAGCAAGAGTGGCTGAGGTTCTGGTGATTCTGGTGGAATCACCTTAAAGACCTGCTGAATAGAAATGACTGCTATGGTACTGGTCAGTTCTCAAATACTCTATTTTTATATATATATTGTGTCACTTTTTAACTTCTTTGACATGCTGTTGCCATTTACACTCATTGGCTCTTACAGACTGTCATAATTTTAGGTTTTTTTAAGATGCCATCCTTTAATTGTATTAGCAATGTCAGTGAATTATTATGACATCAAAACACCAAAAAGCAGGATAGTATTTTAGGTGAGGAACAAGCACTAGGCAAATGTAGTCCTGAGCAATACATTAGCTGCCTTTTATGAAGTCTCTTAAAAATAAAATAATCCCAGTCACTCTTTTTGAAAAGGATAAAACAAAAAAATTGCTTTGGAATATCATCTATAAAATAATTACAATAAAAAGCAAACCCAGAAAGTAAAAAAACAACTGCTAGGAGTTTGTTATTATTCCTCTCCTTTGTGTTTCTGCCTGTTTATGGAGTTCTGAAGCAATGTAGTTTGTTCAGACCAGGAGGGATAGTGGATCTGGTTTGACAAGTAATGAAGGTTAAATAATTTAAGTACAATCTACATGCTCTGAATCCTTTAGCATACAAGCAAAACCAGACCAGAATGCAGCCAGAAATGGAAAATTTCTCTCCAGAAACTGACTTTAATGGGAGATAATGGTCAATAATTGTGAAGTTGCTTCAGTTTAGTGCCATCTCTGAAACTGTCTCCTTATCTGAGGACAAGCTATTTTCCTCTGCTTTTCCAGTTTATTGAAGTTGTTTCAGTCTGATAGTGCTTTCTCATCCATCTCGCAGAGTTTCAAGGAGCAGTTGTGGCTACCTGGAAGCATCAAAGCAAGGATGAGTTAAGAAACTAAATGCTACCATGCCTGTCCTAGGAATTGTAGTCAGCCTTCTCTCTTGCAGTCTCCATTTGACAATCTGGTTTTCACCTGTAGAATGGTCAGCAAAGGAACTATCAAGTTCATGAAATAGAGATGGGAAGAGTTGCCTTCATGTGGGAGAATTTTGCCTCAAGGACACCTTGATTGTAGATCTTGCCTTTCACCTCAACAAATCAAATGCATTTAGTAAGTAAAGTGCATTTGTGTGTAGTCTAATTGGTGAATGCTGGCCAGGAAGCTTTGGAAAGAGGTTGTTTAATAGTTGTGACTGCAGAACTGCATGCAGGAAGACATGGCCTTCCAGTATCTGAAGGGGGCCTACAAGAAAGCTGGGGAGGGACTCTCTAGGATGTCAGGTAGTGATAGGACTGGGGGAATGGAGGAGGGTAGATGTAGACTAGATATTAGGAGGAAGTTCTGCACTGTTAGGGTGGTGAGACACTGGAACAGGTTGCCCAGAGAGGTTGTGGAAGCCCCATCCCTGGAATTTTTTAAGACAAGGGTGAATGGGGCTCTGGGCAACCTAATCTACTGGAAAATGTCCCTGCCAGGCAGGGGGGTTGGAACCAGATGATCTTTAAGATCCCTTCCAACTCTGACAAGTCTATGATTCTATGATTGTTAGTATTGTTGAAGGTTATATTTGCAGAGATGTGGACTAGGAGGCTCTTCTGTGAGAACCTTTCATTCCTCTATACATTTCCTATGTCTTTATGCTTGTCTCATTAGTTCAACAGGCTGGCAAACCTCCTCTTCAGTGCTAGCCCATGCAGCAGGAAATAAGAGGTCCATTAAGGCTGGATATCATATTACTTATCATATCAATACTTCTATCAGTTATTAAGCATAAAAGATGGAGATTCTCCAGCCTCTTCACATTCCAGTTTTTCATACCTCATACTCTCAGGAACTCAAATATTTCTTGCTGCCTTGGGCATTGTAAATGTGGAGGATGAATTACACCAGGCCTTGATATATTTGAAGACTATAATGTTTTGTTGTGTCTCATTCTTCAAATTGGTATTTCTCTTTCCACGGATCATTCAGTCTGAACTAGTAAATTTTAGATCTTTCCTTTCTGCATTCGTACTCTGTTCTCTTTGAACTTTCCGACAGTCCATGCCTATCTTGGTTTTATGCCTGAAAGTAGGTCTCAAAACAACCTTCTGTGTGAGACCTTACCACTGTCACATAGAGCAGAATGATTTTTTCATGTACCCCTCTTGTTTATGTAGCTGATGACAGTGACCTACATCTGGAGATTTACATATGTTCTATCACGTTCTATCTAGTTTTCCTCCAGCACGTTCTCTAATTTTCATGTTTGTTCTGAGTTCTCTGTCCCTTAGCTGCTTAAAGCAAATCCCACATTGATGTCACCTGCTGGGGTTTGTTTTGTTTTCTTTTTGGGGGTGGGTGGTGGCATGTCTATCTTTTGTATACAGATATTTTGTATAAAATTATCTATAAAACTATTAGGTAATTCTGAATCAAGATTAGACCCCAATGGAAGTTTGCTTCATTCAGCCTTAAAATTTCTTTGGTTGTAGTCTATTAAGAGGAGAATATAACAAAGTAGTTTTCTACTATGGCTACTTGTTATCATGTTCATAATACATAATAATCCACCTTAGTAGGGAAAATGTGTTTGAGGGAAGAAGAATGAAGTTCCCAGATAACCAGTCTATTTCCTTCTCAATTAAAATCTCCTAATTTCTTTTCTCCAGCCTTCTCTAGCTGATAGAGGACATTTAACTGCAAAACAGACTTGCACAATCTTTTAGAAGACTGGAAATGCACACTAAGGGAAACCATTTTTTCTCTTTTCAACATGCTAAAACTATCTGGGAATTTTTTTCCTATCATAATTTTAAAGATTTTGAAAAAAAAAACAACAAACCAACCTGCATTTGTTTTGAGACCTACTGAAAGGAAACTATTTAGCAAAAACATTTCAATGGGGAAGGATTTGCATTTGGCTAACACTTCTCCACTAAGTGGAGAAGTCAATACCATTCAGGCAAAGAGATTTCAACGCCTACTCAGCCGTTAACTGTTGCTAACAAACATGCCTGAGTTCTCTCTATGGCTAAATGCATAACATGCCACTTGCATAATTCTCTAGGCTGTGGATGGTTAAGTTCTATTCATATCATTCAAGTGTTCTTGTTGCCAAAGGATCTGAGATGCTCCTAGGAAATTGACAGTGATATGATCTACCATCTGACACTTCTTTTGCTTGCTTTTTTTTTCTTCACAAGGAGAAACCTGAATGTGAGACATTTATTTTTTTTTTAAGGGAAAAAAGTGTATAGTGTGTTAAGTAAAAGCACTTTGTGTTCTCAAGAAAGACTCCTAACTCAACTTGGTATAAATCTGCATAAGGGGTCAGGGCAGCGTTGAACCTGCATTTGTCAGAAGTATAGCATTTGGCTTGGATGATTAGACATGGAACCTTCAAATTTAATGGAGTAACTTTCCCTTCTTACTTAATCTGAATTTCATATGTGCTTCTCAGGCCTAATAATGCAAATCAGTCTTGTAGAAGATTCTTAGCAAAGACACATGTTTCCAAGCTCGTCCCTAGACATTTCCAACAGTCCAATTCTTTTGCTTGGAACTCCTGCAGCTGTACAGGCTGCTGAGTTGATCTGTCAACATGCTTCTTCACTTGGTCTGGCTACATATTTTTATGCAAAGTTTCCAATTCTAGCTGTTCTCTACTGATAGAAGGAAGTAACAGATGAGATGTGCTTTCCATTATCAGTTCACAAAAGACAATCAGCCTCCTAAATAGCATCATGTGATAAACTAATTAAGCTAACCTGGCAAACACAGATGTAACAAATGCTTATTCTTGGTGCTTCTGTGGACAGATTTTTATCCACCCTCACTCTTTTCTCTCCTTGTTTGCTAGGAAACAGACCAAGCTGCAAATTCAACATAATCTATTTTTTTTAACTCCTTATTTAGTGCCTCAAGCAAAGTAGATTTGATCCTGTATCTAAGCCATTGGTTTTGGGCACTGTCATCTTCGCTGTGTCCAGGTTTAAGGGACAGAGTGAGGTTTTAAACCCTACCCTCCCAAGCCTCCTGCCCCCAAAACCCTATCAAACTATGACTGTCTTTAAAATTGGAAATATAATCCTGGCACTCCTGTTGACCTTGCATCAGTTAGAAAGAACTGTTGAAGGGCTTGTCAAACTCTTTCTTGTATTACTGGTGACAGGGAGAAAGTTCTCACTATCCTCTCAGCTTGTAGACTCTTTCTCAACATTGGAGGGAATATTTGCTGTTGTTTTCCTTTAGTTTAGGATAACCAGATTAGTAGAGGTCAATGGTAGTCTTTTCCTAGCTTGGCCTGTAAATGGAGCAGTTGACTTGCACTGCCCAATGGAACTCAAAAGTTGGGTGCGTTTGTTTCAAGCTGTTTCAGTTAAAGCAGGATCACTGCTTGTATGAATGTAGCTTGTTTTAGGACTGCTACAAACCTGAGAGAGAGAGTGAAAGCCAACTTGAACATGCTTCTGTATTTTATCAATGTAAATAGCTCTTAAACTGGAGCAGGCCTGTTCTCTTTCATCAATTAGCCATCATTTCCAGATGGCTCACTGTGGGGTTGCTATGTTTTAGGGTGTTGGGAAGACTTCACAGAATCACAGAATATTAGGAGTTGGAAGGAACCTCGAAAGATCATCTAGTCCAACCCCCCTGCCACAGCAGGATTCCCTAGACCAGATGTCAAATACATTATTAAAGTGAAGCTTCAGAAGTAACCATTAGTTGTCTAATCAAATTTAACTTGGCAGTTTCTACTCGGAGTTGAACAATTTATAGCTGCTGTAATGGATACCAGATCTTTATTTAAAGGAAAAGACAGATTGGAAAATTTACTGATATTCTTACTCTAACTTCTTCAGAATCTTCTTCCCCATCATCTGAGATGATATCTTCAAAATAATTAATATCTTCTTCTTCTTCCTCTTCCTCCTCCCTGTTTTCCTTCTCTACATGTTCTAAAAAAGCTTCCATCTCAGCCAGCTTGAAAAACTTGTCATCCACTACAGATTTTCTTCCCCTTTTTTTCAATGTAGTTTCCCTGGCTATTTTAGTTTGTTGCTCCAGTGCATCTTTGCTGGAGATTTTTCCACATCTTAGTGACAGTGAGAAGACAATGTAAGACAAGGCAGGATGTTCCCATGCCACTTGAGAAACAAGGGAATTCTGCCTGCAGGAGGTTTGCTTTTTGTAAAAAACTCACGTTTAGTGAATGGGGTCAGAATTTGTAGATAGTTAAGGGATTTGTATCTACAGGAAAGCTGAGAGTGTCTTGGAGAATAACTTGCACTGTGGTTATGGAGTAAAGCCTCTACAGTGAGTATGAAAGAGTGAAGTGTGTAGATAGCATGTTCCTGCCTCTTGCTGGTCTTTGTTCGCACTTGTTGAATTCTTCCCTGTAGACAGTTTCTATCTCTGCTTGTAAGGCAAGAGTGCTGACCTTTCAGACAGGTGCCCCTCACACAGATGATGAGAGTGATGATGATTTATATATTAGTTCCCAGCAGCTTGACTTAGGATCAGATCAGAAATATAAAGCTCCTTCCTTAAAATCCAGGAGTCATCTTTTCTGTCAGAAATGGGGCATGGCTGTGTGTGGCTGCTGCATTCCTAGGCAAAGGATGGAAAATGCTTTCAAACCCCTCCCTGCAAGTGATTATTTTTGCTCTCCCCAGTACCATTCTCATCATAATTTGCCCTTGCTTCCAACTAATAATCAATGCTTACTGGTGGAGGTTAAATGTGATTGTTAAAAGAAATAGGTTACAAAGAGTGGCAGCCAGTTGGGTTCACATTGATATAATAAAAGCAATTACACTTAAGAGGTTAGGAGCATTGAAATGGCAGCTGAAGCAGCCCCACACTCTGAGGCTCAATAGGAAGTTCAAATGCCCTGGTTTGGTTTTATTTTTGGATGGAGTTTGTCAGAAGTGTGGATTATAAGTGGCTTCTACTGGGAAAGCAATTGGAATTAACTGGTCAAACAAGTTGGAAGTAATGACATAAGTAAAAACCCAAGAGAATTTTTATTGAATGGTCAGGTGAAAGATGAAGAAAGGTTTACCATATCTAAGGAAATAAAAGCTACTGCAAATTAAAGGCTGAGTTGATGTAGCAGGTTTTGGTTGGGCTTGTAGATTCAAATGGGCTGTGCTTGCAGACTGAATGTAAAACAGTGGGGAAGTGCAAATGGTTTTAGATTGAAGGCACGTTGTTTCCTGGTGAATAGTCTGTGATTTGGGGATGAATTTTAAAGACCCATGAGTCCAGAAAGTAGAGAAGCACCACAACAAATGAAAATGTAAATAGACATACAATTCCCAGTGTTTTCTTGACAGTAATGAACTACATAGACTCTGAAAATAGTAGTGGGAACCTGCATCTGGTTTTCAACATCTAGGCAACAGCAGTAGACAAACATCAGATCAGGACCACTCTTATGATTGCACAAGTCTATGTGCAGTGTTAGACACTTTGTCTTTACATAATAACAAATCTTAAGGCTGTAGAGCAAGCTATAAGTAGGACAGTGGCACCAAAGAAGAATACTAGTCTCAGCATTTCCCTACTAGTTGTAGCTTGGACAATATTCACAGTGGCTAGAACAGAAAGAGAAGTTGAGACAGGATCTCCTGGCTCAGGTGCTTATCAGTGCTGTGCATAAGTAAACCTATGCAACTCTGTTCTGTGCTGAAGGCAATTCCCAGCTCAGTTTGTAAGTCTGCCATTGCCCCAACATGAGTAATTTCCATTTGCACACTTCTGCTTTTGCAGACACAAGAGGCTTTTCAAGCTGAAACTGTGAAGTGGTGAAAAAGATGATTATTGTAGAGTGAACCCCACAGAAAATCAAAACCTAGCATCCTGTACTGCTGCTTTTGCTCTTGCCTAGATATTGAAATGTAAAACAAATAACAGTATCCCAGTAAAATGACTTTCTTTTTAAATGCACTCCCTCAGCTCACCTTTATCTTGGATAGTCCATTTTTAGAGTGAATTTATCTAGCAGCAGATTTTCATAATATGCTCATTGCTGAAGAATATGCTCTTGATTAGAAATCCATCACACTGCTTTTGGACTGTGTTCTAATACAGGCTGTAAATTTCTCTGAAACAAAGGCATCTGGAACAGTCAGGTGGTTCTGGCAGTGTCATTTGTTCATAAGAGATGGGGCCATGATGTAGAATTGAAATGGTGACACTGAAGTCCATATCTGGAGCATCTTCATACTGGGGAGGGAAGAAACTGTAACAGAAAAAATAGATATGCTTAGAATCACAGAATCATTAAGGTTGAAAGAGACCTCTAAGGTCATCAAATCCAACCATCAACCTAGCACCACCATGTCCCTAAAAAATGCCCTGAAGTATCACATCTAGATGTTTTTCAAACCTCTCCAGGGATGATGACTCCACCACTTCCTTGGGCAGCCTGTGCCAATGCCTAACAAGATGTTGAAGAAGCATTAGATCTTTTATCACCTTATTTCTGGTGCACTACAAATATGCTCTAGCTTACTCTATGCTAGTGAAGCAGAAGCTAGGTACATGAAACTAGATGAAGTTACAAAACCAAACTGAAATGGCATTTCTGGAACTTTCACCAGGCAAAGAATCATGAAAAAGGAGATGACTTCTGTTATAACAAACAGTGCTACACTTTCCAAAATGCCCTCCAAAGCCCTTGCTTATATACATGTTTCCCATGAAGATTTCAGATTTGGAAAAAGCTAAATGTTGTTAAAGTATAGTAGTTCACCATCCTAACTGGAGTGAAAATCTAAGCTCTTTTTGGAGTTTTTCCCTTTGAAACTTGTAAATGTATTTTGGTACTGTTTTAAAATGCTTTTGGTCTCTGAAGTGGGAGCTCACCTGTACTCTCACGTAGTCCATTAAACCTGGGAAAGATTATTCAATTGTTAGGGGAGGCTAGAAATACAAATAAAAGTCATGGAAATAGTCTCTTTGAAAATTAGTTTGAAGAGAGGAGATGTTTTTGTCTACATCTTCTAAAGTGAGCAGTAGGAAAATGCTTCAACCTCTTGTAGGCAATATAAAATCCACTGATGTGGAAAGCAGCAAAGACAGAAAATTGAATATGTCATAGATTGTAACAGAGGGAAGTTCAAACAGCCTGTTGGGATGATGGACTGCCATAAATATATCTGTGACATGGAAAGCATGCCAGCTGAAATTATAGAGGATTTTCTTAGTCTGAGAAATGCAGATTCTGAAGATTGTTTCTGGTCTAATGCTTTCTGTTCCAGGAAGACTTGGTGAATTCAAAATATCTTTGCAGTTCCATCATGACTTTGAGGTAGAATATTTAGCATGGGATATTCAGGGAGAAGCTTTCTTTTTACACTTTATTCATGTCCTTTCTCTCTTTCTGTCCTTTATGTTCTTATATTGAAATGTTTTTTCTCATCTTTATTTTTAACCCCTCCTCCTTCTTTTCCGGATTTTTAATTTTTTTTTTAATGCTTGTAAAAGGTGAATTGGGGAAGGGTCCAACTCCAAAAACTGGAGTTTTACCTCAGTCTAAATGCCAACATTCAGAACTGAAACTTCAAGTCCATTTTACTTCAATTATTCATGTTTTCTGTCTATATGAAAATTATTCTCTTCCAAAAACAACTAAATACTGTCACTGACTTATCAGCAATCTCTGCTTTCCCAAGTGAGTCTCTCTGTAGCAAAAAGAATGAACACAAGAACATTTTGCTGCATATATCAATAGTCTCTAATCTTTCTTAAACTTTGTGCATGTCTCTGCATTAGCTCTGAATTTTTAGTACCATGTTTAAGATGTGAAAACCAGAAGCCTCCACAAAGTTAGTAGTAAGGTCTCATTTTCCTTTGTGCATATGAACAATGGTGGTGTCAACCTCTTTACACATCCTGGAAGTCTGTCTTTTCCTGTCCACCGTGACCTGACCAACATACTTTGCAGAGAAAATTTACTTCCTGGGATAAAACACAGCCTCAGCATAGGACATTTTAGGTGTATAAAGATATGACTTTGCCTTTGGCTGTATGGAAATGGGGTTTATGTTTGAATTAGCATAGCTTTTGCTATGGCCTTCTTGCAGTCATCACGTATTTCAACTCGAAGTGCAAATGAAAGACTACTGTAAATATAATGGTTAGATAACTCCTTCACAAGGTTTGAGAGGTGGTAGCAGGCTGCTTCTGTAAGTTTTAATAAATCAACACATGTGATTGTTTTTATTAGTGATAAATATGAGATGGCAAATAGTGCACTCTTAATTGGCTGTATTTTCCATCTTCAGCCACAGTGAATTTGATACTTATTTTTCTCCAGAGGCTCAGAAGGGGTAGCAACAGTTAAATCTGTCACATACAGCCTCCTAAAAGATGTATTTGTGTTTTCTAATGGTAAATGTTGCTGGAAGTAAATAACACAGAAATCATTGGTGGTTTATTTTCATCCTCTGTCTAAAGTGACAGCTACTACATTTGCTGCTGTGTCTTTTAAGCAATGTTCTTCTTTAATTTAAACTTTATTTGCCTCTTTCCTCCAAAAAAATAATTGATTTAATGCAATAGAGGCTCCTATGCTAAGATTCATTAGATTTCTAGCTTAATTGTGTCTGGGCAAGGAGCAGGACCTGACTGCAGATTGCCACTTTTGATATGTCATTTTCATAAAATTTTGGAATTGGCTTGTCCCTCTTTCACTGACACAATCCTCAGAGAATTCCCATACAAGGACAGAGGTAAAGCATAGCACTGACCATTTGAAATACAAATACAATTTTTTGGGTGGTTTTTGGTTTGTTTTGGTTTTTGTTTGATTGTTGGGGGGATGTTTTGTTTTGTTGGTTTGTTGGGTTTTTTGTCTGTGTATGGGGTAGTTTTTGGTTTGGTTTTTTAGGGTAGTTTTGAATTCAATTTGTATTGTTATAAACCACAGCATGTGAATTTAGTTTTTCATTTTCAATTTGTTAGATGCAAGATCCATTTATTGCCCAGTTTATTAACATACATTATTATGTGTATAATGTAACCTGGTAGTAAGAAAAGAGTTTGGCTCACTAACTACTGCTAGAAGACATAAATGTATTAGACTGCCTTTTAAGAAATAGTTGCTATATTACTCTTCTATTTAGATAGACATATTTGCCACCACTCTGAAACATGTTCATGCACCCACACAGACAAACTGAGTTCCATCATATGGAAGAAGATGACTTTTAACCCATGTTGGTAAAATCTTCAGGCAGACTAATGAAAATCATCAGAAACCCTGAGAATGAGATTCAGTGAGTTAAAAATAAGTCAAGAAACCAAACTTGTGATATTATACCTGAATTTAACTGAGATTGTTTGCTAGGGCTTGAAGCAGAAGAGGATTTTTGGTTTAGGCTATGACAACTGAAAGGTGTCACTGTATTTGAATAACAATTCATTTTACTTTGACTTTCAGCCTGCCATCAGCTAATAATGGCTTTGTCATTAATGATTTGGTGGGAATGATTTCTTTTTTACCTAAGACCTGTCATCCAGAAACATCCCAAAGTGCTCTATAGCCTAATTTACTGATTACTCAGAAATTCCTTCCTTCACTAGCAAAATGCAGCTTTGGATGAAAGGTGGCAACTGTGTGCTCCAAGCTCAAAATCTACTTAGCAGAGATGGGAGGTGAAAGTGGTATTTAGGAAGGTCCAGGAAGATCTCTCCAGCTCTGGTAAATGGGAGTTCAGCTACAGCTAATATGTGGGAGTTTGTGCTGCACAAACCTCTAGATAAGGAGGGAGACCTTGGGAGGAGCTGGCAGACAGGGGACAGCTAAGGAAAGATAAGGTTTTGCTTGCAGGGGTATCTGGGTTGTGTCAGGGAAAGCCAGCTCAGATGTTTTGCTTTCTGAGACACCTTATCCTAGCAGGTTGAGGGATTTTTCTCATGGAGGAAGTCTCCTGCACTGTCATAGATTTCTGCTGATATGACTTAAAATTTTTACACATTTGCTAATTGGAAGAGTCAAAGGTGAAAATTACACAGCATCTGTTGAAGAAAAACACAATGTAAATACTTTAAATTTACAGATTTATTCCCAAGAGAAGAAGGGTGAGAACTTAGCTTTCTGTTCATCAGACAGTGATATTTTGATGTCAGTTCCCTCAGGACCTGTGACTGCATCTCATCAGCTCCCATGGGCTTGTGCACCATCAGGTTCCTTAGGTAGTCTCAAACCTGATCTTCTCCCACAGTGGATAGCTCTTCATTCTCCCAGTCCCTGTCTTTTCCTCCTGTGACTTTAATGGTAGAGATGGGGACTTCACAAGCTTTCTGGGCAACCTGTTGTGGTGTTTCACAACTACTGCAGTAAAAATGTTTTCTTACATTCAGATGGAATTTCAATGCTAATCTCCATCACAAAGTGAACAAAGATATTCTTTAAGTACAATATAGCTTTGAAAAATGGAAATTACTCCTGTTCTAGGAAAGGTCAAGTGAATTCAAAGGATTGTTTTCTTCCTTTTTACTCAAACCTGAGTGACTTTTTTTTTTTTACATGGAATTGAAAAAGTTGTTTCAGGAAATGAGAAGAAAAACTCCACAGAAAGTATTTTAGACAAGATTTCAGTTCTTGAAGTATCTCAAATAAGAGTAACTTAAAACACTATAAGGTAAGAATGAATTCTAGTGTTCTTGGGAAATAATTCATTCTGCAGGAGGATAATAAAAGACTTTTCAACTGTGTTCAGATATGGAGTCTTCTCTGAAAAATGAGCAGTGATATTGATGAAATCATAATTGTTCAGTTACTGGCATTGCCTATTGTGTAAGAAGGAACATAGAATCATAAATGATCAAGGATGTTTGGAAGCCTGCTGAACTAACTACTTTGACAAGTACTAGGAACCAAATAAGATAGGTTTTTTTCTATTATGTGATCTCCCAGGAATGTAGAGCTTTTGCAAAGGAATCTACTTACTTAGCTGCCTGACAATACATTATATAGATGCTAACTGCAGCTGTCAGGCTAATAAATACTGGTTTGTATGGTTTTCATTTCTCAGCTTGTATATTGTTATGAGGCTGAATTATTGTGTCCCATTAGATCATGAGTTCTAGCACCAGTGAAGATAACTGTGAAAGTAATCTTCTCTGAGACCTTGATTTCACCTTGTGATTAAGTGAAAAAGTGCATGAAAAAGTGTGTGGTAGGAAACCATGTGTAACACTGGGTGATGGACAAGAGAGTGAGAGAGGCAATTTCATCATCAATTGATTCACCATCAGTGTTAAGGGAAAGACCACACCTGACAATCCTACATCTGAATGAATTCAGTGTCACAGTGATTCTACTTCTGTAGCCTTTGACAGCACTCTTGCAAACTTAATTACCTGCAGTTATGCCTATTTAAACAGCTACAGAATGTAAGTTGCATGATTGATGGTTGGACTTGATGTCATCTTCGAGGTCTTTTCCAACCTTAATGATTCTGTGATTGTTTGGAGTCTTTAAGCCCTATAACTATTACCCCTTAATGCTTTTTTATTCTGTTTTGTCCTGTTCACCTTCATCAGTCCCATACACTGTTGCTAGAACTCCTTATACAAGGCATTTACACAAGGTCCCTAAACAGTTTGTTTGTTTATTTTAGTGTTTACCTAGTTTTTCAAATTATGAAATGGAAGATAGATTTACTAAGAAATCCAAACCCCCACACCATCTGGACTGAACCAGGGATTTGTCAGTTTTACCCTTCTGGAAAATTCATTTATATTTTGCTCTTCAAACTTCTTCAAAGAGAAACTGACCTTTCTAGAGAAACCAATTATGGTTAGAAACCCCAGTCAATATTTGGATGCTCTAATAGTTCCTATTGTTTTGAAAAAAATATATATTGACCCTTCTGTAATGCACTGTCACCTGTGGGAGCTAGAAGGTTTCATACTGAGTTATAACAGCTGAAGTTGTACCAGATTATGCATTATGCTGAGTTTCATTATCATGTTTTATGTGGGTGGTTTTTCCCCCATCAAAAACCCAAGTAAATAAACCCCAAATTAAGATAGTTTTGCACACAAATTATGCAGACCTTTGGAGTAGTTGTTTTATGTCTGTAAGTAAGTGAAAGTTCTTTCTGAATTCTTATGTAATTTAAAAGCCTCCTGACTGGGTGACACTTCTCTAATGTATTTTTCAGTAACATTTAAAACCTTGTTCTTTTTCCAAATGATGCAATAAAGAATATCAAGCTACATCTTCCAGAACATGACTTCCAATAGCTCTGAAAAGTTTTGATGTTACAGATTCAGATCATGCTTTGCTTTGAGCACACATTGTTTTTTACCTAGTCCTGAAGGATGTTGTTACTCTTCTGGGGACTTTTAACAGAAGCACCAGAAAGAAATAATCTATTTCCAAGAGGAGAAAAACAATTTTTCAGAACAACAGTTTAGAAGAATCCATTGTGATCTCAACAGTGCTGTTACTTAAAGGCTTTTATTATTAATTCTCCCTGTTAAAATTTCTTTTGTGAGACTCCAAGTCAGCATGATACCTGTGAATAACATCTGTAAAAAACAAAATAAAAAAGGAGGATTCCCCAACTTAAACCTGTAGCTCTAAACTAATAAGTACAAACCCTCCTTGCTGTGTCTTCACTGAGGCTCTAGAAAACATTTAGGAGAGTTCTAGAGAGAAATCAGGCTGGTTTTTACACAAAACTTTCCAAAGACACTGGGAGGAGTCAGTGGGAGGATGGACAATAACTTGCTGAGAAGGTCCCCTGTCAGTTTTGTCTTTGCAGGAGCACTTTACTTCCCCCACTTCCCCTCCTTAGCACAAGAGATGGGGCCTAAATGAAGATGCAAGCTTTAGAAATTAAACTTGTTTAACATGAGCTATGAATGACAATGAAAACATGTTTCATGGCTATCATATAGAAGTTGCAGTGTGTATTGACTGGTTCTTGGACTGTTCCCTTCACCATGCCACTGCCATGCCTTTAGTAATGACTAACATCTGTCACATGTTTATTCTTTACCCTAGATGCCAAGGGAAAAAGTGTGTGCAGTGAAATATTTTATTAAATTTATCCTGCATACACTTACAGTAAGTTTGTTGTATGAAGCAGGGTAAAAACAAAATATTCTTTGAACTTGAAAGCTCAAATTATTCTTATTGCCTTTAGTCCTTTGAAAGATTTCTCCATGGCCTTCAAATATCCCTGGAGAAAGCTCATCTTTATCAAGGATAGCCCTTTACACTCAAGGTAAGGCAGGTCAATTGGTTAAGCTAAGAAATACCTGTTTATATCAAATATTTGTAATAGTCAGTGAAGCAAATGATAATAGCAGAGATGCTTCAGCCAAGAGAATTAAAATGACTGCATCACATGAGAACTCAAATAAGGTTTATACAAATACAGCTAATGTAACTAAATTTCAAATTAGCAGGAGGAGGAGAAAAAAACCTTAATCTTTCAAAGAGTCTTAAAAATATATTCAGCAAAATATTCCATTCAATAATATAGAAACCTAATGTTTTTCAATCAAGTTGCATTTTTGAACAGTATTTGATATTTAAAAGTATACAGACACCTAAGTAAATTTATAAACACCTGAGATTGCAATTGTAATAAGATTAAAAGGCAAAACCTCCAGGAAGGCTGGCTATAATGCATGCTAGAGCAAAGAACAAGACTTCCCTTAGAAGATTAGTGTATGCTGTACTTCCAGAGAGACTGAAAAATATTGCTGCTGAAAAACTCATAGTAAAATTCTTTTATGAGATATTATAACTCCTAACAAAACAGCTAAGTGGACAGAAGTGAATAATCTCTGGTTCTCCAGGTTTCATCAAACAAGCATTAAAACCCTTTTAACACAGACTGGCAGGAATTCAGTATGTTTTTTGTTCAAATAAGGGAAGTCACATTGTCATAAACCCTTAAGGTGGTACAAGGTATGAAATAAAATGGAGGCTTTCTGATCCTGATCTCACAGCAACCATGGAGGTATGGAGAAAAGAAATAGTTTCCTTTTAAATAAGTATGAAATAGGACCTGTGACTAGGAGAAGGAAGACAGCTGGCCAGTGAAGCACAGTAATTTTGCTGCTGAGTCTCTTATTGAAGTTTCAGCTGAGCCTTGATAATAACGGGTTATTAAAAAGCAATGTAACCCAAAGAGGTTCATCTGTGGACTCTGTTCTTGCGTGTTCTCTGTTCAGTAGGAGTTGGTGGTTTCTTGAAATTTCTGGGTGTATTTAGTCGAACTTGGGTAGCTGGGAAGAGGAAAGTAAAAATTCAAGAAGCTCTAAAGGCTCTCCAAGCGTTTCCTTTTGTTATTCACACAGAATACTTCTATTGCTATTATGCTAGTGGAGAAAAAAACAAATGACAGACAAGATGAGAGAGATTTGTGACCCAAAGTAATTTTCCTGGCCCCAGAAGCACCTCTTGCTGGGGTAACTGCTCACCACAAACTCAGCAGAGGTTTTTACACTGACTCTAATGCTCTTTGCATGGTGCATAAAAAGCACATTTATTGTTTGTGCCTTGTTTGTCAACTGGAAACAACTTTTAACGCTGTTCAGAGACTACATTATCATATGTAAGCGTCTAAATCACGCAGGCATTAGGATGATTTTCTGACTAAAGCTTTGATGTTATTTTGTGACCTCAAGCTTTCAGTCATCCTTAGGCAATGAGCCTGAAGGTGTGTTTGAAAGATCAGACACCAGTGAGTGGGTGCTCCTTTGCTGTTGGGAACTGAGTGCTAAGCAACATGCTACTTGCTGACATCATTAACAGACATGTCAGGTAAGAGCAAGCATCATGTGGTCTGAAATAAAGCAGAGAACAAGGTGATACCTATGGTAAATATTCAATGAGGATGTGGGATTACTTCCAGGAGATTTTTTGATCCAGGTAGTAACATCACCATCATGTTGTTAGTTTCTCTGGGGATGGATTGGCATGGTTTACCAGCATCTCCTATTTCACTTGGATGCAGTCAATGTTGCATGCCATTTGCACACGAGGCAATCCCTTTGCAGCCACTGGAGGAAAGCAGGCACTTCTAGAATATAAAGCACTTTGTAGTCTCTGTTTTTCCTATCAATCCAGACAAACAGTCATGGTCTTGTGGTTTGTGGGTTGTGTTTTTGGGGTTTTTTTTTTGGAAGTACATGAGTTCATGCCTTGTTGCTAATGTCAGTGTGCTACTGGAGTCATATTTGAAGCTTGCCACCTATTTGGTTAAGTTAATTAGTCCTTTTCCTGCCAGGAGCCAATCTGTTTAATTTCTTGTTTTTATTTTGCTGGGTACATTAAGAAGCACTTCAAAGAAGCTCTATCTTTGCTTTCAGATGATTCTTTTGAACTTGTATAAAGCATGAGCTTTTAAGTAGTAGACTTTGCACATAAAAACACATTTATAGAATGCCTAATCTTTATCTTTGCACCCTTCAGACTACTTATCCAGCACTGTTGTGACACGGACAAATGGGCTGCCTTGGATGTGACGTTGTCTCTGGTTGTTAAACTCTGCCACTGAATCTCTCTCTGTTGTTTCTCAGTTGATTGGTGCATAGCATGATACATAAGAGATTGTGTAAAATGTACTGATTGCCATAGGAAAATAGCTGTACTTATCCTTCAGAACTTAGTTGGTGTATCTTTGGAAAGGAAAGGCCTAAAGAATATTTTTGCCTGAAATTTTTCAGCAGAGCTGTCTTTACAGATCTCCTTCTTCTATTAGCAAAGTTAGAAATTAGTAATAATGATGTAAACCATCAGTTCCCATCAATGAGGAATCTGTACATAGGATTTTCATGTAGATGGGCACATATTAATGGGACTTTTGATAGATCATTGAAATAGGGCAGCAGTAGTCAAAGCAATGAGAGAACTTCATAGGTAGTAAAGAACCGGTTGTTTCCATCTGCCCTGCTCCAAACCCTTTCAGCTATGAAGGAGCTTAAGAAATGTACCTCAACATTTCTTAATTTTCCTCTTCTAAGATAGGAAAGAAACACAAGGAACAAAAGTAACTTCTTTGCTGCCAAGATGGTGTGGACTGGTCATACTCTATTTCATTTTAATGGTGCATTCAGTTCCAGACTAAAGAAAAGGTGAGTCCCAGATTTTTGACACAATAGTGCTCTCCCCTGTTTCCACTACATGGAATAGAAGTGGTCAGCAATTGGAAGAGCTGTTGACCTTCTCTCTCCCTCTCTCATGATGCTCTCAAGGAGATCATAGGCTCCTTCAGGGTGACTTTACTGCCTCAAAAGCTCTTCTTTCTACATCCGTCCTAACAGACAAGGACTTCTTAACTGGACTGTTCTATAGGACTTAGTGCAGTGGTGACATTGTTTTTAAAATGGCTACAGATACCAACCTTCATAGGTCTCATGGCTATTTCAGTATCTACTGCACTTGTGTGTCTCCATGCTGTGCTTCTACCTGCAATTGGGCTGCCTGTGCTCTGCTCTTCAGGAAGAAGTAGAAAGCAGTCTGGGTTTCTCCTCTCCTCTCTGCTCAGATATGCTTCTTCATCACTACTACAGAGAGAGCAAATAATCTTGAAAAGAGGTTGAGTGAGGATGGTGCATTTACATCTTCACCCAGAATCACCCTTCTCTTCAGCCTAGAGGTTGACTAGTTTTGTGGTATCTGGCTGTGGTGTTCTGCTTTTGATGCTAAAATCCCCCACACAGTTTACCAGCTAGGCTGTCCTGTTTGAGAAGGGCACTAGACTCAATGATTCTTTGCTGTGTGAAAGTGAGTGCTGCTTCTCTGTGAAGTTTCAGCCTAATGTGAAATTAGAGCAAAGAAAGAGAAAGTAGGAGCTTGCCTTTTCACAGCAGAGTCAGCCACTTGGTAAAGGACCACCCAGCAAATAGAACTCTGAAGAGCATTTGCAGGTGGTATGGCCAGATCATCTCTCTGGGTCCTTTCCTGATGAGGGTAGGAAGCTGATGTAATTGTCAGAGAAGCACAGTGCCATGTTCTTTGGCAGCTGAAGGGATACAGTATGGGGAGAGTTTGGGGGCTTAATGTTGGTCAGTGTTATGGTGATAAGGTCTCTCTATAGCTGAGATTGGATCATGTGCCAGTAAAGTATTTTCCTGGACAGCTGAAGAAGGTAGGAAGTGTTGCCCATCTGTGTTGCTCTCTGAAAGCTCAGGGTCAACCAAGGAGCCAGAAATACCTCCCAGTTGCTATATTGAGTGTCTGATACACTAATTTAGGTCCTGTTATTCCCCAGCTGAACAGTCTATTACATCTGAAATACTTCTGGCTGATGTAGGGGCAGTTATCACTTATCCTACTTCCATGCATGCTTTCTAGTTGCTCTGCTCTGTTGAACTATACACATTCAAATTAAAGTTACTATTCAGTGGGAAACACTGCGCAGCTTTTTTTATTATCTGAGTTATGTTTGCTTTGTAGAGATATTTATAACAGTAAAAGAAAACCCCAAACCTAGTGGAAAATAGTATATGCTTGCATCATGGTAGAATTTACATGGATTTAAATAATTGATAAACCACTACTTCATCACTTTGCAGTTAGTGGAAATCCAGTCTGTGATTTTTAGTTTTACTTTTTTATTTCAGTTATAAAGACTCTTGTTGGATTGGAGGGAGGTGGTAGAACTGAGAGAGCTTACAAATCACAGAAACCTATTACTTTAAAAACAATTTCTACCAAGTTTAAGAGATATTAAAAAGGAAACAAGTGAAGTTAACTACTTATCCTTCACAACTACTGTAGTGGAATAAAAATTAATGATAGATGAATATCATTTGCACATAAAGGTCTTTATAAATAGATCAGAGATACTGGAAAAGAGGAAGGAAAGGATGAGAACTCAGTGGAAAAAGCAAATTTTTTTTTCTGTTTTGCTTAGGAAATGAAAGCACAGTTCTGGCAAATTTATTTGTGGCTCTTTATGCACTTCCAAAGGTATTTACTGCCAACTAAGGCATTCAATTGCTTCCAAACGATGAAGCAAGAGAGAGACTAAGCAGACTGAAGCAAAGAAGGACAGGGAAAGAGGTGTCATGAGCAGGACTTGTGGCAAATCAACCAGGTGTCAATTCTACTCTGAACTCTATTTATAACCCATCTGGCACCCAAGAGCTTGGTTGTCTCTGTGTTTTGATCTCCACAGCAGCAGCACAGACTCCAGGTGAAAGGATTTCAGGCAAACTAAGGAGATGTTTTGCACACAGCTAACTACAAGTTTGGAATCTTTTTATTATTAGTGTTATTTGCAAAGAATTTCCAAGTTATTCCAAGTACAGTTTCTTTTTAAAGATCTAGAGGGAAAAAATCAGCTTCTTTAGGATGACATGGAATGCAACACTAAAGCCTCATTATGTTTATGCTCATGAAGGTGTTGCTTAGGAATCAGGAAGAGGACAACTAGGACAAATTGTACCCCACACTGTGAAACACAATTTTTTTTAAATGTGTTTTGTTTTCTTGGGTTTTTTTTTGTTTGTTTTGATTTGGTTTTGTGTTGTGTGGTGGTTTGTGGGTTATTTTTTTGTTTGCTTCCTCAATTAAATGCTGCCTTGCTGCATAATGCCTGAAACTGTAAGGGAAGAATTTGGCAAGATTTGACCCAGAGGAGGAGAGATTGTAGTAGTGCTTTCATTGCAAACTTCTGTGTAGAGAATGAAAGGAAAACCCAGGGATACTGAAAGATCCTAGCCACAGAAATGAAACTATTTCATGATACTTAAGACACTGGCCTTACAAACACTGTAGAAGGCAGGTGTTCTCAGACTAGTTGTAGTGAGAAATAAAAAGATTCAGTCTTGAAAGGGCTTTTCATTTTCACTTTTTATTCTAGCTACCCATGAGAGCTGAAATGAGATCTCCTGGGCTAGATCTTTCAAAATTGTTTTTAGAAGCAGGTTGTGATTTGAAGAGAATAAAGCTACCAAAATATTCTGATGCTTTGGCTGCTGGTGTCCCCTTGAAATCTCTGGGCAGTCTGAAAGACTTCTGATGCTCTTCCTCCATGCTCTTTTAGAAGTAATGCTGTTGCCCAGCTAGGAGCTGCACAAAAGCTCATGTTTCATGTTTCTAGCCCGAGTCTGTAAAGATTTGTGCATGCTCTTAAACGACAATGAGAGTGCTGCCAGTGACTGAGCTGCCTTTGAAGTTGTGCATGAAGTCCTTTTGGATCCTAATCTCCATAAGAGATGAACACATTCTTGTTTTGCAGTGCTAAATTGTTCTTGAGGTCAAATAAGATTTTTCTGTTGCTTTTGTTGAAAATAGGTGGTCCAGCAGGTTGGGTTGAGTGTTAAGGTCTACCATTAATGACTTCCCAGCAAATTTTGACCTGGCACTTTTGAGTTCCCTGTTGGCTATTTGAAAGGACAATGCTGGTTTTATTTTTCATGACTTTTCACTTGTTATTTTTCATTTTTCTGGAGGCTGTTTACTGCAGCTTATATCTGCACGTTTGCAAGGAAGTCACTAGTGTATTTACCAAGTCATATAAAGCAAAAGAAAGGGATCAGCTTGCACTGTAGCATTAACAAAGTGATGGCTTTCAACAGGCACTCAGGAAGGGAGCATTTGCTAATGCCAGGATCATTTTTAAGATTTCACAACTGATAGTTTGAGGTAAGACAGTGAACATAAACATTCCTGTTCAGAAAACAAAAACTACAATGACCTAATGGGGTTTCAGAGCCTCTGGACAAAAACGGCAATGGCAGGATTTGTCAGCTCTGGAAAGAAAGCAATTCAAAAATATCTGCTTTGAGCATTTTGGCAAAGAAGAGACACTGCTGAAAAGAAGTCTATGGTCTAAAAACATTAAAAAGTTTTCCAGCTGCCAGGTATGATAATTAAATTAAGCCATGAAGGAGTATCTCCTGCCTTTAATGACCCTGCTCAGAGTTAATGGTAACCGTGCTCTCTGGTTTTGTGTGTAATTGTGACTTCAGTGTTGAGTAAGGGCAGCTGGAAAAAAGCCTGCTTTTTATCTTGACATCACTTTTTCTAGCTAATATTTCCCTTCCTGATTTTTTTATAGAAATGGGCTATGTGTTTCAATTTGGCTATCTCTTTTGCTAGCAGCAGCTTTTTATGAATGTGATACAATGTCAGGCATTTCACACTGAATGTGCTTTGCATATGCTATGCCCTTGAATTTAGGCTCCCATCATTTCCCTAAGAAGTAGAAGAAAAACTCCTCTCAACCCACCTCTTGTTCCAAAAAACTCTTTTCAGGAAACTTGAAAGGCTTTTAATTCTTCCTGGGCTGTTTCCCCCCTTCTTTTATTCCTTCTTTCATAACCATCAATGCCATAGTGTTTCAATAAGTATTTCTAAAAATAAAATCTGCAAATTACAGGCCTTGGTTTACCACAGTGTTGTAAACTGTCATTAACAAACCTTCAAAAGCCACTGGTTCTGCAAGCCATGAGGTAGCTTAAATCCACAGAACTGTATTGTTCTCTTCCAGCATTCCCAGTCACTGAATATTTTACCTAGTTTTTCTTTTCTTTTTTACATACTTGTTGTTTGAAGATGCTGGGGATTTATGAGCAATAAATTGATCTCCTCTCTATCACTCCAACCATTTTCCAAAGGATCTGTGACTTAGAGGATGCATAATTCTCAGGACATGCTCTTCTTAACAACTCATTTCAGAAGTTTTGGCATCTCGTACCTGCTGAGATTTAATGCTCAGCTTCAGAAACAATGGTCTGTTCCTTCCCTTGTCCCACACTGTGAAATCCAGGATGAGGTGATACATAGCTGAGAAAGAGATCAGAAATCTGCTTTTTGATGTGCCTTCCTTTTTCCCACCTTGTATCTGATTCACATGCAAATTATTTGTAGGCTCCTTTGAAAGGCTTTTCTATAAAGTTGACTGACTTAACTCATTTTGCTTATCTAGATGAAGGTCTGTGTGTGATTGAAAAGTTGTTTTCAGCTAAAAATGGCTTTGCCAAAGTGCTCTTCAGCTTGGGGTTAAGATCATGTCTTTGGCAAGAAACTTAGTGAACTATACAAGTGCTGGGGCTGTGATTAGGAGAGTTTCAGAGGAGCCATAGGAGCCATCCATAAAGACCCTTTGGATTTAAGAACATTCCAAAGATTTAAACACTTTTCTTCCTATATACCTCACACAGACCTACATACCTTGTTGTTTTCCTGGCCCATCTACCACCACCTGCCAGAGAGCCTTTTTAACAGGGGTATGAGGCCACATGGTTAAACACTGTTGACATTGATTGTACTGGCCAGCAAAATGAGGTGTGATATTGAAACTCCTGCTGTTATTCTCTACTTGCAATAAGTCCTGTGGCTTTCTTGCCCAACCTCTCTCTCACTATAACATTTGTATGTTGTCTTTTTAAACTGAAATTTCATTTTCTCTCTTTCAGATTTTCTACTTCTGCAGATTATAGTAATTCTCCTCAAGGTGTTCTTGACCTGAAGTGATAAAAACAGAAAGAGAGGACAAGATAGAATTTGATATAAACTTATATGTGAAGAAATGAGCATTTAATATGGCACTTAGATACCTAGGTTGCCCAGGTATCTATTCAGTCACTGCAAATTCCATGTGCTAAGATGGCAGAATGGGGCTGGGGGGGGGAAGGGTGTATGCTTTGTTGGTTTGTTTGGGCTTTGTTTTTTTAATTTTTTTTCCTAATAACCATCTGTTTAATCAAAAATATATGGCCTTCCAAGTTTTAAGAGCTAGTCTCCCTTCCCAAGTGATTTCCTAACCACTAAGCTAGAGCACTGTCCTTCCCTGGAAGAGTGCAGTCTATAGTATGTGTATAGTGTATATGAGACCTAATACATTCAGTAGCATCAGTTATTGATGTATCTTGTCATCTAGGTCTGGTGCTTGTCTGTCCTTCTCAGACTAGGTTCAAGCTGTCCAAAGGAAGGATTTAAGCTAAAGCCTTTTGTATAAAGCCATATCTATAACCTTGACCTATAGAATCAATTTTATAGATTATTTCCTTTTCTACCAAATTTGGAAAGTAAGGCAGCGACCTTTATAGCTGCCTCCATAGCTCTTTTGCTACTTTGTTTTCTAAAGGAAGGGCTTTTAAATTGTTTCTTTCCAGGAGGAACTTTGGGACTGTGAGTTCTGAATAGATGCACATGTGTCATTATAATGGTATGAAGTGCTTATTGTTTTTATAAGAGCAGGGTTTAATATCTAGTCCTTCCTCTGAACTCCTCCATAAGCAATGCTCAGTCAGCTGGTGAAAAATCTTGAAAGAGGCAATTGTCAAGTGTTTGTTGATAGAGTATTTCAGATCCTAGGTAAGTTCAGGGCAAGTAATGTTTCTATAGTAGTATATTCCTATGGAAGCATATTTACTGATGGTTGTCTGGATAAAAGAAGAAGAAGAAAAAAAGTAACATGGCAGTTAAATGAGGAGGCTGTTGGTGTGCTGTGCTCTGACAGTTTCAAGTAGCTGCAATTGCTTCATGGCTATTCAGAATTTTTTACCAGAAATGGAAAGGTGTTGGTGTTAGTATAAAATCCCAATCCCACAAATGCTGTCTGCAGGCTGTTGAGAGTTGAATATTTGAATCTCTTCATTTAAATCCACTGAATTACTTATGGCAGTAAAGCTACCCACAGGTATTTATTAGTGGAAGCAGGCTAAACTCTAAACTGCCAGAGGACAAAGCTGTTGATAAAATGTTTTGACTGAGTAGAGACGAAAGAGGAGTTCATCTGAGAGGCAGAGGCTGTCATTAACTTCTCAGTGTGGGGAAAGCCTCATCCACAGTGATCCATAACATAGCTTTTAGGAGCTAAGCCAATGTTGCATACTTGTGAAGAAAGGAGGCATGCTGTGGCTACTGCTTCTAGCAGTGGTTTTACTTTTGAGATGAATGGCTGACCCAAAACACTCCTCCATTAATGAAGACTTAGATCACTAGAGATGCCTTTCCAAGGTCAAGACCTTGTGCAAGCAAGAAGAATGGGAATTCTTCATGAGGAAATGAATGGACATTGCAGATAGTTCCTGACTGCAGCTTAAACTTTCATGCAATGGCTAGTTTTCACAGAAGTCCTATATTTATATATAGGTCTGCATATGCTCAAGTATGTGGATATATAAACACCATAGATGTTCCTTTCTCCCTTTTGTCCCCTTTCCTCTTCCCTTCTTTTTTTCCCTCTTTGTATGGATGTGGTGCTTTAAAGATCTGCAAAGAGATTTGGAATAAGTAATGACAATTCTTTTTTCTATGATATAATTTAACCATTTTATCCCCTTATAGCTGCTGAGGTTATACTGGGATTTTGTTCAAGGAATCCAAATTCCTAGGCTTTAGTAAACATTGCTTCAGTCAGTATTCTGTAATAAATATTTTTGGGATCTCTGAAAAATTAATTACAAAACCAGGTAAAGTTGAAGGAAATTAGTCTGTGTTCATTACAAAGGCAAACAGGTCTCTTCTACTTCTTCTATTATTAGAAAGGGTCAATATTTTTTTTTAAAGTTTGTATTTTTTTGGCTTATTTTTTCTATTACTTATGAAATGTGCCCTTAAGTTTCAATCAGCTCAGCTAATATTTAGAAGAATATAGATAACCACATCAATTATACCTACAACAATTGTAGTGTTATTTGTTTGCAGTGGTAGCAAAAATTGAAGGCAGAGCTTTGCTGCCTTTGTTTTTGTTTTTTTTTGCTACAACAAAAGTTTTCTGCAATATTTAGATACTCCAGGAGCCTTATTTTTCCTGTTGTTTACTTTTTCTCTTTCTTTACTTCCAGCCTACAAAGTTGTTCCTTTCATAGTTTTGGCAATCAACACAAATGGAAGTGGCACAAGTATCTCAAGGAGGCCTGTTCAGCCTTGGGGTTTTTTCTTAAGACTTAAGCATCTTAAATAATTCAGATCTGTGGAGCTTTTACCTAGCTTGGGCTGAGTCTGAGAGTTCTAGTGAGACTGAGATATTTAGAGACCTTGTCAATTACTAATAAATTCCCTAGTGCAAGGGGTGGTCCTCTTCTCCCCCCACTCTAACTACCAGTTATATCCATTGCATGAAGAATGGCTGCATGCAGGCATAGAATTGCAGAATGTTAGGGGTTGGAAGGGACCTCTGGAGACCACCAAGTCCAACCCTCCTGTCAACCCTCCACCTAGAGCAGGTTGCACAGGATGGTGTCCAGTTTGCATCCCAACTTCTTTTTATGCCAGTCACTCCAACCACCCTGGCATATCATGATCTTTTATCACATGGTTAGATTGTCTTTTAGTTTTTGTTTAAGCTATTGAAGTCCAGAGCATGAGACTTTCTTGTCAGGCTTTCAACATCTGCTGTCCTCTACAGCCTGGAAAAGACACATCTGAAGGAGTAACTCCAGCATTTCCTTGTTGATCTTCTCTAGCATAACTAACTGTTCCTGGGAGGATGGTGATAATCTGGCTTTTTACAGACTCCAAGCAAATATTCCCCAGGCTGCTCTGGAGGTTCTATAGCACTGCACATTTTGTTCTAGGTTGCTTAGTATTAATAGATGAGTGTCAACAAGGCTTCTGCCAAGTGGCTGCTATCCTTCTGTTTCTTAACAGTGGGAATATTTTTGGTGCTCCAATCTGATAGCAATTTCCAGTCAAAATAGCAGTGCCTGCTGGATGCTCTTTTGTCTTGTGTGTATTTTTCATTCTTACAGAACTGGTCCAACAGCTCTCAAGTAAGCACCAAATTTCATTTCTCACTTGCAACATTGACCAAAGTGGTGTGTTCTGTTGAATATCAGTGTCTGCTACCAGGGAAGGGAAGGAAATGGAAACAAAAGGAAAAGGGGGAAAAAAGAAAGGAAAGGAAAAAGGAAAAGAACATTAGCCTGCACCTAATTTCTGATCATGTATCTCTGATCAGTTTAGGGATTTTTGGGGTTTGTTTTCTCTTTTTTTTCTTTGTAGAAATTTTTCCTATTGCATGGTAGAGTAGTTCTGTATTTTTAGTAGTCAAATAGGAGTCTTGGAGGTTAATGAAATTTGTTCTTTTTGCTTACCTCTACACACACAGACATTTCTTCTGAGAATGCCCTCAAACACTGGATGGAAGTCCAAATCCATCTCAATCTAATTATCCATGGCAAAGGCTTGCTGGCTTTGTCAGCATTATACTGATCTGTCCAGTGCCATGGTAGATGAGTTTACAAATCTTACTCTTTATGGTGTGGATGTTGGCTCTATCCTACCTACAACTTGTATTTCTACATAGGTCAGCAGTCCTACAGCAATTGCATCTCTGTCTTGCCAGCACAACTTTCTTTGATAGTTGAATGCTCTTTTTCCCTGTTGCTTTAGCTTCTGATCAAGAACAAAACACAAAAAAGACCCCAACAAACTGTGCTGTCACATTATGTGACAGGTGCCAAAGAGGGGAATTTATCCCAGAGATTTCATTACTGTAAAAGTGTTCTCATTTTGTGCACTTTCATTTTATTTGTTGTAATAGTCATTTCGTTTAAGCTTTGTTCCAACAAACATCAGCTGCACACAGATTTTTAGAGTCAATTAGTTCAAATCATTTCTAGCACAGCAACAAAGTGTATTTCTCTCTTAGTGGTTAGTCAGCAAAGTAGAACTACTTAGCTTTCACACTTCTACACAAATTCCATCTCCAAACCATGTAAATTATACATCCCTGTGGTTGTTTTCCCCTTTGAGTAGTAATGGAACAGCATACTCAAGTCCTCTGGCATGCCTTAGATAAATTCTTCCTAACCATTCTTATAAATGTGTATTTTATGCTATTATTCTCTACTTCTTCCTGAGTGGAGAGTACTTCTGTTTGGAATATGAATTAAGTTCCTACTGACTGTACTTTTAGCTCTCTCTAGGAGGAAAACAGCTAGGCATAAAGACCCATGAAGTGTATGAATAAATATGAAAGAATAAAAGACTTTTCCCACTCTGAGTTTGTTTTTTAGTAATGTTTGAGTGTTACAAATAGAACAAGTCAGTACACAGTTTTAATCTAACTCTGTTAGTATGTAGCACTCTTTAAAACACTGCAGTCTTTTGTTTTTCTGAAGAAAAGTGAAGAAATTCTCAGACTGTTGGAAAATCTAACAGTGCTTGGAGGGAGCTGAAAAGATATGTGCTTTTTTCTCAGGCACAAAGTGATAGATAGTAAAAGACTGCAGAGCTGCACTTGTAAATAGGTAACTGTTCTCAGAACTGCTGCAATGGATGTGTCGTTAATTAAAGAGCATGAATAGTCAAAGCTGCTTCAAACTTATTTTTAGAGGAAATAAAGTGGATCTGCTCAATGAACTAAAATTGAATTGAGAACTGTGTTAGCAATGTGGTCACTTGCTGCCCAATGCAAGAGGTGAATTTATGGAGCATATCAGAGAGAGTTCTAGAACAAAAAGGAACTTCAGAAACAGAGCACATGCATAGACTGAGCTATATAACATTGGGAACTATTAGTTACAGTTGTGAGACTGGAAAAAATGCAGGTGAATGTATTTCAGTGCTTATTGTCTAGAAACAGTGTTATGCAATGACTCTATCCTACAGAAACAGAGGAACCTGATGCAAACACTGGATGAACTATGGGGATGCTTCATTCTCATGTTCAGCCACAGTTTTGGATCCTTCATAATGCAAAAACCTCAGTGCTAGTTTTGTCCAGAAACAGCATTATCAACCAACAAAATAAATGCATATTTCCCTCTCTCTTTTCCTTACTGATACAAGTATACTTCTTTTCCTTTTCTTTTGTCCATTTTTCTCCCAGATATGTGATACCCATAGTATCTTCAAGTTTTCCAACTGACACCTATATGTTTCACAGGGAAGTTATCTGGGAAATGTCCTCCTTTTTCAATTTACTTAAGGACAAAACTTTTGTTTTGCTGAGATAGAATTCTGACCTCACTGGATCAATAAAAATATGACCCCAAGTGTCATATTTACCAATGTTAAATGTTGCAAGGGAAGACCATCCTATTAGACAAAAGTTGTTCCCCTTTCCTCTCATTAAATTGGCAGAAGGTTAAATCTCTGCAAGTTTAGAATGACCTTGGAAAAACCACGTCTGTATATCTAATGCTTGACAATCAATTGGCTACTGCAGTGAGTATGTAGGTTACCTTGAATATAGCAGAAAATGCTACCCTGAAGTTTTCTACCTTATTCCCTGAAGGATAAAATACAAAATAGCAGCAAAGGCTCAAAATGCAGCAAAGGGAAATGGCTTATTTGGAATGTGGAGATGACCGAGCCAATTATCAAAGGCTGAAAGCCAGATGCAGCAAAGCTTAAAGGTTATTCTAATTGGTTATTAACCAAACAATATGAATGCCTCCATAGCTGCAGTATGTGGAGCTGTTAGGACAGATTTTGATGTTGAGGCATATTTTGCTGGCTAAAAATGATGGAGCATGTTTGTACCTCTCCCAGGATATCTTTACTGGGAAAATGAAACATAAACAAAGAAACAAAACAACTTCCCTTGATAAATTCAAGAGTGTAAAACCATTTGGCTAAATCTATGCACAAATTCAAAGTGGTCCTCTGTGTAATATTGTCTTTCTTCCTTTCCTAAACAACACTCTGTGCATTCCAGCCAGAACATAAGGGGCTGATTCCTCCCCAAAGGTCACAAGTGCAGATGTTAAAATCTGAACAAGGCATCTATATAGGTATGCCTGGATAGCCAAGAGAGGGGAAAAAACCCCAAACAACAACAAAAACCACCAAAACATGCTTCAGAGTGTAAATGGTTTAAATAACCTGTTTTTCTCTAGGGTAGTTGACACTTGGACAACTTTTTAGTAAACAGTAAATGTCTAATAAGATCAATCCTGCCTGAGAAATTTGCCTTCAGAGAGGCTTCTTTCTTCTTACTTTTACTTCAGCATTAAATCTACCACTCCCTGTATCTTGACAGTAGTTCAGTATCTTAGGGCTACAAAAATTATTAGGGTACTTGGACATCTCTCTTATTATTATCTCTGATTTAATAGGAGGTGTCCCTGCCAGGCAGGGAGTTGGAACTAAATGATCTTTAAGCTCCCTTCCAACCTCAGCCATTCTATGATTCTAGTGGGGCCTTTTTGTGGAGGTATGACTTGCAAATTAATACAGTTGTATCTCATAAGCTTCCTAATATAGATGGTGAATGAAGATGTCAGTCATTTCTACAGTGACTCTTAAGCCACAAGAAAATATACTTGTTTTAGTTATGCTTTATATTATCAGTTTAATTTCTTTTTCTGAAAATGCTAAGCACTATCACCTGGGGTCTGCTCTTCAGTTTGCCTTAGTACATTATCCCCACTGGCATTTGGTAGTGAGACCAATGAAAACATTTGCTTATGAAAATTAGTGCTTGAATGGAGCAAGACCTTTTACTTCAGCATCAGCTGACACACTACAGCAGGATAACTAGTTCATATATATTTGCACTTCATTATATATTCCTCATTTATATTTATATATTCCAAAATTCCTGCATTATGTTTTCCTTTCCAGTTGTAGCAATATGGACTTTTATCTGAGTGTGTCATGAAGGTGTTGGCTTAATTGGTGATACATTGGTAATTTAGGCTTTGGAGGTACTTGGACTCACAGTTGCTAATCGTGGGAGTACACAAGCAAAATTCTGTGTGCTCTATGAAAAAGTATCATGTGAAGGCAAAATAGCCCAATCTTTATCATTTTTTATTTTAAAAAGCTGTATATGGCTTTATATTTTCATAGACATATTTAGTATTACAGGTGATGACTGCACTTGTTAGTAATTCTAAGCATTGTATCTGTTCTGATTAGTGATCCTTACATGCTTGGTTCTGAGATTATGTAAGAGATTGAGATGTTGGATTAGGCTCCTCATAGACATGTCCTTTGTCTTCCACCTCTCTGGGAAAGAGTTAGAGCCAGCAGGTATTACATGTGATTTCTAAAAAGAGATTTTGCATTGCTTTAATAAATAAAACAAACCAAACTCTCAGTAGGAGACTGAGTTTTCTTAGTGTCTTGAAGTGGGACTAATTTATATTGCCAAGGTTTTCAGCTGACTGTGTTGTGATAAAGCACCACACCTTTAGTGTAATAGTAACCCTTTGGTTGTGCAGTACATGTTAAATGCAAATCACCTACTGATAATGTTTTGAAACTCTGTTCCACCAGAAGCTTTACTGAATTACAGCTGTTAACAAATTCATCACTGCTAATGAAGGTTAAATTAGGGTTTGGGGAAGCATGTTCCAAAATCATTCAGACCATGCTCTCACCTTTGTATTTTGGAGCTGCATCACAGAATCATTAAGGTTGGAAGAGACCTCTAAGATCAAGTCCAACCATCAACCTATCCCCACCATGCCACTAAAGCATGCCTCTGCATACCACATCTAGATGTTTTTTGAACCCCTCCAGGGATGGTGACTCCACCACTGCCCTGGGCAGCCTGGGCCAATGTTTAACAACTCTTCAAGTGAAGAAATTTTTCCTGCTATCCAATCTAAACCTTCCTTGGTGCAACTTGAGGCCATTTTCTCTTGTTCTCATCACGTAATGGCTTAGAAAGTACTCTGTGGAGGTGGTTATGTACCAGTAGGAAACTGGGCTACATCTCGGTGTTCCACACCACCCTTCTCCCTCTGATTTCTCATCACTGAGATACCAGCAAACCACTGCTGTAAGTTCTGCACATTACCAAATGTGTAAGTGGCTGACTAATCAAACTTCAGAAGTGCTCTGTACATAAGGAGAGGCTTAATGGCAAATATCGTACTTCCATAGAGAGAATATTTCCAGGAGGTTTTATGCTATGCTATCAGTCTATTTTGCCTTTTTTAAACTGATGTTTGGAAGCTGCTTTTGGCTCAATGAGGTTTTTAGTTTTGTTTTATTTTGTTGTTGGGTGGGTTTGTTGTTTTTTTTGTTCTGATTGTAACATCTGTTGTATTCATTCCTTTGGCTGGACATTCTCAATCAAGTAACCATGCCTACAGTAACAGACAACAAGGAGAGAGAGATCTTCAGCTCATCCAGCCTGACCCCAGGTATCACAGTACCCACAGAAACAAACACATAACCTACTACTTCCAGCTTACATGCTATACCCCCCAGTTGGATTCTGGAAACAAGCTTCTTCCCTTCATCGCTAAGTTCTCAAACCAGCTGACATGGAATATTGGTGGTGTATAAAGCCACACTTTAACCCCCAGCAACACAGATGGGCTTGGTTTGCAGAGGAGATGCTCATAAGTTTTTAAATGTAACTTTAAAAAGTGCATAAAATATTAGTGCCTGGGGTGCTGTAACTCTGCATCATCTTGCTGTACTTCCATCTGTAGAGACTTATTTTTAAAGCTGGCTGTAAGGAAACATTCAAAGACATCTGCAGTGCTAAAAGCACATTGATAACCCAGGAGGCTGCTCCCTCAAAATACAAAATATTTCCCTATAAATATTAATCTATTGATAGTGAAAATTGCCAAAATATTTCCAGTCCAGTGGCAGCTGTTTAGGGACTTTGTTTTGTCTTACAGTAGGCAAAATGAAAGAAATACAGGATAAGAGTGTTTAGCTGCCTATTTTTATATTGATTTTAATTATGCTTTAATACTATGACATTTGGAATAACCTTTCCTAAATGTAATTTTTGACTTTTCTGAGCAGCAGGTAATGGTTTTATTGTTACTAATAGCAAAACTATAATTTAGTCACTTCCTTTCCTTACCATGTAATTTAAGTCTTTCAATTTCCTTCATGTTCCAAAAGATAGAAGCAGGTATTATTTTACTGGATGGAGAAATGGGACTGATGACCTAGGTTCACTCAATGCAGTCAATATTTAACATAGCTCTCAAATGGATAGTTTTGGTTGTCTGGTTTTGCATATTTAATGCAATCACATCCCTTTCCTACCCAGGTAGTTTTAAGAGTAAAATGACAAATTATGGTTTCAAGCTTGAGAGTTTTGTCTTACATCTTCATGTTGTGAACAAAGACTACATTGCTACTCACCTAAATTTCTGGCTAGTTGGTATTAGTTAGAACAAAATATTAGCTACTCTGAAACTTGCTGGTGTGATTTTTAAGTGCCTTTGCCTTCCTTCATTTGGCCCCAGTGGATGGGATAAGCTGAGACAAACTATAGATTTGGAGTGCAGCTTTCTCAAATCCCATCAAAACCCTTCCCAATAGCATTTTTGGGGATTGTAGTTCAAAAGCAAAAATACCATTTGAAAGATCTTGGTAATTCTTAGTTGTTTTTATGACTTTTAGTGTATCTCCAAACATTTAAATTGTTACTTGGTGGTCTGTGAGGCACAGTGTATGACTTCAAACAATAATGCCCAATCTCCCCCTCTCCAAACAATAGATTCAATATATGGTCTTTCAGCTAACTAACTTCTACATGCTCATGTTTAGCTTTTGGTTTGTATATCTAGATATTTAAAATCATAGAATAATTTAGGTTGGAAGGGAACTCCAGAGGTCATCTAGTCAAACCCTATGCTCAAAGCAGGCAAGTCAGATTCGGTTGCTCAGGACCATATTCAACCAGGTATTTAACACCTCCACAGGTGGTGGTTTCACAGCCTTTCTGGATCCATTTCTTAGTCTTTGACCACCTTCAAGACTGAAACCCTTTTCTTTGTATCTAATCATAATTCCCCAAGTTCCAGCTTCAGTCTTTTGCCTCTTATCCTATTGCTGCATACCACCAAGGCAAATCTGTTTCTGTGTTCTGATCAGGTAGTTGTAGACAGTATAAAGGTCTCCCCCTGAGCCTATGGAAATTCCATTTCCACAATGGACTAATAAATTTTCTTTAATTCACTCTACACTAAATTCTAATCTTTAATTGTTTCCTGAAAAAAAAGTCATCATTCTTTTCTAGAAAGCCATTTTCCATCTCTTCAGTGACTCCATTAGAAAAATCAATATCATTAGGAGATATCTGCAATATTCTCTAGTTTCTGAGGTATTTTCACCCCATTCTAACTTAATGAGAATCTTTGGTATTACTTTTGTACTCAGTTATAAGGAGGGCTTGCCTACATGAAATTTTTAAAGGCCTTGTATATGGAAATGAACTTTGCACACATGAATGAAGCTAAGGGTATGTGAAATGCTGAAATTAGAAGAGGTAATAGATATTTTCTGTAAAAAACTGTAGGTCAACAGTGTGTTGTGTTAGCAAGTGTCTTAGATGGGGGATTACCTGGCTTCTCCTCTTGATAGTTTTTCACATTTCCAGCTTAAAAGTCCACTGATGCTCTTTGGATTCACATTGACTAGATGTCCTTCAGAACTCCATTTTAAAGGCTAGTGGATGGCTGTGGTTGAGATATTCTCCATTTTTTTGTTCCTGGGATTAAAAACACCGTATTGTGGTTTGCACTCCTGCTCTCAGAGGTGTGTAAAGCACCCTGTGCACCTGCCTGGGGCTGGAGAATTGATCTTTACTCATATCTCCTGGGCTCTGAAGTAAAGAGTCCGGAAGCCTTCAAGCATAATCATCACCACAAGGATGTATCTGAAGTCAGTGCTGAAAACATGTTATAAATGAGGATAAAGGAGTCTATACCAGCTTATAAGAAATCTAGAGATGGCACTTCCTTTAATACCAGAGAATGGAGTATGAACTTGCTCACAAGTAAGATCAGTTTACACTTTATTGTCCGTAGCACCAGATGAATGGAGCCACTAAGGTCTTCAGTAGCAACCAGGGTATCAGTGATGAGTAACACATTTTTCAGCAAAAGAAACCCAAGGCCTCTTGAAAGAAAATGTCTACACTGAGTCCAAAACATTTAGAAGCCCTAAATTAAATTTTAACACACAGACCTCATATCAAGTGCCTGTATATACGTCTACTAGATACCACCACAGTATATGAACATCACCTAGTGGTAATAGATATTGAGGCATTGGAGCATGTCCAGAGAAGGGCAACAAGACTACTGAGAGGTTTAGAGAATAAGTTTTAGAAGGAGCAGCTGAGGGAACTGGAGTTGGTTAGTCTGAGGAAGAGGAGGCTCAGGGCAGACCTTGTCTCTCTCTACAACTACCTGAAAAGAGGTTATAATGAGGTGGGAGTCAGTCTCTTCTCTTGGGTTACCAGAGAGAGGACTAGAGGAAATGGCCTCAAGTTGCACCAGGGCAAGTTTAGACTGGATATTAGGAAAAATTTCTTCCCAAAAGGAGTTGTTAGGTATTGACCCAGGCTGCCCAGGGCAGTGGTGGAGTCACCATCCCTGCAGGTGTTCAAAAAACATGTAGTTGTGGTACTTATGGACATGGTTTAGTGGCATGGTGGTGGTAGGTAGATGGTTGGAACTTGATGATCTTAGAGGTCTCTTCCAACCTTAAAGATTCTCTGATTCTGTTATTTTGCTGACTGCACCTATGATCAAATAAATGGTTTCTTTCTCCCCTCACTTCCAGATGTTGTTTCTCAGTTGCCTGCTGCAGGAAGCTTTTCTTGTGCCTCACATCTGAGGGGCAGCCTTGCACTAGCTGTCATCTCTCTTTGGACAAGTCAGATTTAAAAAAGAAAAAAACCACATATATAAATCCTGTGATGAGCAAGTAGAGCTTAAAACCAACTTGTCCAATCCTCTGCTAGGAGACAGAGCTGTGACATTATCAGCTACAGTTTATAATGCAGTCTGAAATGTATTTTGAAGAATTTTCAACATTCCCTATGATGAGAGAGATTTTACAGTGTTGCACCCAGACTTTTCTTCCTGGCATCCAAACCAGCATTCAAACAGTAAATAAACTGATTAGGACACACATGAAAATACATTCAGGTAGTAAGGCAGCAGTAAAGTGAACCAGAGGATGCTCTGAACCCCTAAGGCTTCAAATAATTATTATAAAACTCCATTTCTTTCACAGCAGACTTTCTGCAGGAGGTACAAAATAGATTTTAAGGTACAGTGAGTGCTCTATTTTGGATCGATGGGACCAGACAAAACTGCTTTGTTATTTTGTTTAAGTTAGTCCTTTAATCCTTCAGCTGCTCACAAGGGGGGACAACATTCACAGAATCACAGAATATTAGGAGCTGGAAGGGACCTCGAAAGATCATCTAGTCCAACCCCCCTGCCACAGCAGGATTCCCTAGACCAGGTCACAGTAAGAGATTCCTTACCTGAAACAAATAGAACCTTCCTTATACAAGGTTGAGAGATCCCCTACCAATGAGGGATCCTCAGTCAGTGACTGAAGCACCCTGATTTAATGTTATGAAACATTATTAATCTATGTAGTTACCCAATATGATCATGAATATTCTATGGATAATTCTGTTAGACATAAATGGCTGACCAGCTCTGAGATTGTGTCCAGCCACATCTAGGCTCCATAACCAATTCAGAAAGCAAGAGGGTCCACTCTGAACCTCATGACTCAACAGAAGGTTCTCCTTACTCTTTGTTTCCCTGGTCTCTCTGTGAATCATACCAACTTGATTCTAACTCCATTTTCCTTTGTATGTTTCCTTCATGCAGTAATCAGTAAGATGAACCTTGCCATCAAACCCATTGAATGTTATCAAACCACTGCTACACTTTGTTAAATTCCACCCAACTTACTGAACTGTCAACTTACTATTTTACCTCAGTAAGACACACTGCTGCTTCTCTCTTTTGAGTGAGGTACCTTCCTGGTGAATAATATCAATTCACCTCCTGTTGGGCTTTCCTTTGGTTTCCTAAGTGGATACTGCCTCTATCTTTTGGTCACAGAGATCAGTGACACATCATCCAAAGGCAAGGCAGCCATCAGATCATAGAATCAAGCATAGAATCATAGAATGGTTTGGGTTGGAAGGGACCTTAAAGATCATCTAGCTCCAACCCCCCTGCCACACACTAAGACCAGGTTGCCCAGGGCCACATCCAGCCTGGCCTTGAACACTGCCTCTCTGGGCAACCTAGATGATAAGCAATTCTCAACATTTTTCTTCTCAAGTCTCCTGTTTCTACTTTGCCTTTGTTTTTCCTAAAAATCACATGAGATGCAAAATAAAACCCCACAGATAACACCCTGAATAATTTGCCTACTTTCATCACTCAGACACTCTCTTAGACTCTTAGATATGGCACACCATGGCTCTCTGCAAAAGCACTCTATGGAGAAGGGTTGGCCATGCCATTCATGCAGATTCTCAGTTCTAGGAGAAGACTTACAGTTAGGTCAACTCAGAATCCACCTGAAATATTTTTATTCTGTCCTAAAAATAGGGAAATCCCAGTTATTATTTCTTACCTTGCCTTTCTTTACCTGAGCCTCAAGAACAGAAATCTGGGTAACTCCCTGATGCCTGGAAAATCCAAGGGGGAATAAAAGACAAATATGGTATATTGGGAGAACATCTCTTCCTGTGGTCTATAGGATGAACAGAGCTTAACAATAAATGAGATTTCTCAATTAGAAAAATGATTAAAGTCTGAGCAGAGACAACCTTACCTTAGCAAATGTCCTCCTCTGGAACAACACAACACCTGAGGTATTCTCATGTTCCACTTCTCAAAAGTCTACAACCAAAGAGCAGCAGCTCATACAAAGAAGTCTTAGCCACACCTCCCCTCCCCTGCTGTTATGCCAAAGAAAGAATCTCATTAGCTGTGCCATAACATTTGGAAAACAATTTCTGCCTAATCCTTATCAGCTGAGCTTATATTGTGGGCAAGGTGTACTCTTCACCAGACCCCTTCTCCCATCAAGCCAAGCTGGAGACCTACAGAAGCTTACCATAGCTGACATCCTGCCATACACCTGGAGTTCATACCAAAGAAATGGGAAGCCATCAAAGTATGATGTGTAACTAGATCTCATCTTGTTGTGCAGTTATACTATGGCCAGTGTGAACTGCTAGAAACCGAATGGTAGAGGTAGTCAGGGGTTGTAACAGCCTCTCGTGCACAGACATCAAGTGAGGTTTTCTCACTTCTGATTTTATGCTCTACTGTGTGCAGCATCTGTTAGAAAATAAGGCAGAGACTGTTCAGAAGCCTCCAGTTCCACAAATGGGTGGAACACTGCATCAATACATGCTCCTGAATATGTGCTCTGCCATGATATTTAGGCAGTTCTTTAATACCATCCAGTTGGCTAGCAAATAGTTTCATCAGCCAGCACAGAAGAACTCTGGAAGGTTGCAGAATGTAAGCTCTTAGTATTCACCACTGTTCTGGAATTAACCCACTCTGGATATTCATCTGGCATGTAATAATTCACTCTGAGTTCATTTGTGCAATCAACCCAGTCTCAATTAAAAAGAAGTGCCCCTTTCCACTTCTGGTACCCCAGACTGGCACAAAGAATATGGTTCCATAAATGCTCTGAGCCAGATCAGGAACAGCTTTTAGCCTGTACTGGGTGTACCTTTTCATGTCTTCATCAGCAATGTTGCATTGCATCTCTCTGCCAAGAACAAACGTGTTATCCTTCAGCCAACAGCCAAGGAGGTGTGTCCAGTGCCATCTAAAAGCCTTTTCCCCAGATGGTTAGGAAAGCTCTGATACCAAATACTGACAACATAGCAGGTGGGTAATATCCATGGGTAACTCCAGACTTAGGCCAGCTAAAATGCAGCTACCCCTCCTGGTTAGCCAAGGTCATGCTAACTTCACTCAAGGCTTCTTTTATGTATCTAGAAATAATGTTATATCAAGAGCAGCTGATTAGGTAGTTAATTATTTCCCCCCCCACCTTTCATGGTTACCCTCCTTCTGCTGCAGTGGATAAACATGGCAAGGTCTGAGGCTGGACTTGCATACTGAAGAGGTGTAACATACTTCTTCCCAAACAATCTCTCACTAATCAGTAATGCAGTGCATTATACTTCTGTTGTTTAAGAGGTATAATTTTCAAACTTCTACCAACCCTTGTGAACTAAAAGGACTTTTCCATAGGATAGTGTGGAAAGCACTAGTAGAGTTTGCATGTTGGACTCCTAGTCTACTTTTGTTGGTTGTGAGAGGATTCTAATGTTTATGTTGGAAAATGCTGTTAGTTAAATGGCATATCCTGCAAAATGCAATTCCCAAGAGAACAGGACTGGAGTAGCCATTCACAGGGCTGATGACTCACCACTATGAAAACAATGGTTTGAACTCAAGTCTGGTCATTTCATAGCATCACAGAATGTTCAAGGTTGGAAGAGACCTCCAAGATCATCAAGTCCAACCATCAGCCTACAACTGTCATCTAAAGCCATGTCCCTAAGACTAAACCAAGTCCCTAACTACTGCATCTAGATGCTTTTTAAAATGTCTCCAGAACATCTGATATGTTAGTCTTTGAACCACAAGTTGCTGTGGGGTCACCTGAGCCTAAGGCTTGTAGCTCAACTGGTTTGGCAATGGTTTTTGGTTTTTTTTTCCTCCATTATGTTTCTCCAGTCTCTCAAAGGTGATAAAAAGCAGATAGAAGGAAGGGGGGTGTGTGCATTTATGCATATGAAAACACTAATATGTCTTTTGACTTGCTTTCTCTATAGAAAACTCATAAAAAGAAACAAGAAGATTTACTTATTAGAATATTAAAAGATCATTCTCCTAATAAACTGACTGATTTAGGAGTAATCATGTTGGTTTAGATAATTTTGTGTAGAATCAACTTGATTCTTTTCCTCTGCCACAGATTGCCTTTGTCATAGCAGGTTAACCAGTAAGCAAACTAATCCCACACCCTAAAGGCTCTTTCTCTTTCCAGATTCACTGTGAAATACTGAAATACAGTTGCTTAGGAAGCATGTCTTAGAAATCTTCATTAATTTCCACAGTTATTGTAGTATGCCAAACTTTAGCTCTCTCTTCCTTTTTATTGCCCCTCATTGTCTGCCTTATGGTAGCAGAAGCACTGCTATTTATGTGGCATTGCTATTCATCTTTATCACTAGACAAAAGCACATGACTGCACTTACAAAAACCCAAAACAGCATTACAAGTATCATCAAGTATGCAAGAACAAAACCAAAGGGCCTGAGACATTTAAACCTACAGCAGCTTTAAAGAGAGCCAATATCTCAAGAGAGTATAGAAAGCTGATCCAAGTTCTATAGAGACTGGACAATCTAGTGGCTCCAGCAAGCTGTTCTGAGTCAGTGCAAGGTATTAGTATCAATTGTACTAAAAATAAAGAAAATGAAAAACATGACTATGAATCACTGTTTTGAGGGAAGCAATCTAGATTTAGCAAGTCTAGCCCAGCTAGTATGCCTGTAAACCTGGTTGATTTGATAATGACTGGGATAACACTGTCTGCATTGTGACTTGGCAAATCATATTCACAAAATGCACAGCATGTTTTGAGTCTGATTGGGTTTTTTTAACTGTTGGCTTAGCATCTGTAATTTCATTGTACCTTTTGTCCTGGTTTTGCTGGAACAGAATCCTCATCCAGCCATGGGCTGCAGGCTGTTGGCATTTTGGAGTCAGCCACAGCAGCTGAGGTGAGCTGGCTCACAGGTGTATTCCATACCATGAAGGTCACACTCATTATAAAGGGGGAAGATTGTTAATTGGTCTTGAGGACTGTTCTCCCACTTATTGTGACCACTGTACACTTGCTGGGCTGAGTATGACTTTACATTGTTATTAGTTTGGCTGTTTCATTAAAACCTTTTTCATTGCAATCCATGGTTCTTTTCTCCTTTTCCCCTTTCCAATACTCTGCTGGGAAAGGGTCATTGGGAGATAGACCAACTGCTATAGCTGAGCCCTAGATATATGCTAAATGTAGACACCTTTCAAGTAATATGTTGCACCATCCAGATGTAGCTTGCCTTGGAAGTGTTATCTGACCTTTCATCTTGTGTTTCCCTAGATATTGGGCTCTTTCCTAGGACTCTGTTAAAACTAAGTTGGGAGAACAAGGTGTCTGTGGGCTAAATGGAGAGCAGGCTCAAAAGGTGAATTTCTTTTCCCCATTGTTAGGCTTCACTCAGAACTAGAAAAAAAGAAGCAGCCAAACTACAAAGTTGTGGTTACCAATTTTAATGATGCAGATAAAGAGATGGTCTGTTCATCATTCAAGGCAGTCATTTATTAAGGGAAACTTTGAGCTGTAAAATGTGACAAGTCCTGGGAAGCAAATCAAACAGAATAAAGACAAAGAACTCATCCAACGTTGTGACAGAATAGGAAAGGTCATTTTTGAATCCAAAGATAAGGAAATGAACAAGCCTCACAGGTAAAGGAGTGGGAAAAAAAAAGATAAGCTTAAAGTTAGGGTGGGGAAAAAAACCCATAAAAGGCACACAAGTAGAAAGCTCAGTGAACATTGGATAGAATAATCCCCTAGTAGGCTGGAGATGTGGATAATTACTCCTTTCATCAAAATGATGGCCTCGTTAGTCGGTGTATGCTGTGATGAAAGTCACCAGCCACCAGAATAAACAGGTAATTGGGATCTAAAATTCTTTTTGAAACTCTGGGGCTTGCCTGCATTTAAAGTTAGTGAGAAAGATGTGGCTCTGAATCTGGAAGAGAGGAGATATCACAGAATCTTTAAGGTTGGAAGAGACCTCTAAGATCATCAAGTCCAAGCATCAACCTATCCCCACCATGACACTAAAACATGTCCCGAAGTACCACGTGTAAATGTTTTTTGAACCCCTGCAGGGATGGTGATGCCAGCACTGCCCTGGGCAGCCTGGGCCAATGCCTAACAACTGTAAGCAGCAAATATCCAAATCTCTGTGGTTTTCCTCAAAACCAGGAATAATCCCATGAGAATCCTGTATGCTGCTGTGGGCTTGGTTTTGCTTATTTGCTTGCATCCTTTTTTTAATGCAGTGGCAATATTTCTGTCAATCCCAATGATAATTAGAAGGCAATGGTTACTGATGCTATGCTGAAGGAAGCTGTGCCTGTTTATCAGGACAAATGACAGAGGCAATGGTCCTACTTAGTGTCTGCTGAGGGAAAGACATGACTTCTCTACAGTTTATGTCTGAGGAAGTCAAATGGAGCCAGGCTTTAGAAACAAAACTTGTTGCACAATTGCCTACCTTCATGCTTACTTCACTTGCAGTTGAACTTAGTTTATTCTTCACATGTACAAGTAACTATGCAAATTACTTGCTACCTGTTTTTCCTAGTAATTTTCTTTTCAGTGGTTGCTGCAGGTCTAACACATCTATAAATCAGAGTTGTCTACTGCCAGAGCAAAGGGAAATGACCTGAGAGATTGTCACATCTTTTTCTGAGGGGTCTTCTCTGACTACAGAATAGTATTTCAGCCTGCACCTGTTCACAGCTTAATCTACTATTGGGGGTATCAATTAACTTGCACATTCTACAGTGACTCCCCACCCACTACAACAGTATACTCTTTAAGCTGGAGAAAGTTCTGCAACTTGCCTGAACACAAAGCTGGGTATAGGCATGTGTTTGAAACTCTTGCTCAGATAGGAGAGCAGTCTGGAAGCTGGTGAGACCTTTTGCTTGATTTTCACATGCCTTAGGGAGAGAGATTAATAATGCTGAGAATATTTCCTAGGAGCTTGATTTATGGAGACATCAGTGACCAGCTGAGCTCAACACAGATCTCTGTGTGCTCCCAAGGAAACAAAAACCCTAGCTCATGTTAGGAATCAGCTGTCCTTAACTGCACTTCCATGCATGATATAGTCATATGATCCAGATTGAAGCAGAAGGTATTTGAAGAGTTGGTTAAAGCTCAAGTTTGGAAATAAGAAAGTAAGATTTAAGTAAGACAGATTTCTTTCTTGGTTTCTGTTAAAATACATGATGTTTATTTCTAATGTGGGAATAACAGAAGATAAAGGACTTTATTATTGGAATTCAGATGCTGGTTTTGACTGAGATTTTTAGGGGTCTTCCTTCTTAGAGTCTGTGTTACTTTAGGGCTCAGACTGACTCTTGAATCCAAACTCCATATCCTGATCATCTGTCTTGCCTCTGTCTTGTCTTTTGTGCTTCTATTCAATCTGAATTAAGCCTGTTGGTAGTCCCCTCTCTCATACAGGAAAGGAGATTGGCTCCAATTTTAATGATGCTCTGAAGACATCTGAGATGCAACTGCTGTTCTTGGGAGAGGGAAGAAAGTAGGATAAGATTTACTATAATAAATAAATAAATAAATCATCTCTTCCCCCTTCTGTACAATTCAATACTGAGGATGTTAAACTCTTAACTTCTTTGACCTTGCATCCATAACTCAATTATACCCTTACTGTGTTGGGTAAGGGCCTCCAGAAAGCTCTCTGGTGTTCTACAGTCCATAATAACTAAAAAGCCAGTGGTAAAGAAATAGGCTGATCAGATGTTGTCATCAACACTCAGTAAATATTTGACTTATTTCAAGGAATGTATAAAGTGCTGGATGGTGGTTCCTGTTCCCAGAGGTCTGGAGAAGGCTAGGGGAAGGGGAGAGGTTTCCATATTAAAGTTGTTACTTTATGGCTATTATTTAAAGGGGTCTATGCAGGTAAGAGGCAAACTTCCCCTAGGGCAAGGTGCTGTGTCCTCTGAAACTAAGTAACTACTGAAAAGCAGTCATCACTATGAAAATAACCATGATGGTTGAATAATCAGTCTCCTACCTGGAGGCTCCAGTTTCAACAGGCCAAACTCCTTTGCAGCATTCTTCTCATACATTTGACTTGTGAAATGTATGTCTGTCAAATTCCTGCTGGTGTGAAAGATCAAAAGGCACAGGTCAGAAGTTGCAGTGGACTGATTATTTGTTTGCCCAGGAAGCTTTGTAAGAGAGAAGCACATTAACAGAGGAGAGGGAAAAAAAGAAAGAGAAGGAAAAAAAAAAGATAGGAAATTTGCCATCTTATAAAAAAAAAAGAGAGAGGGACACCACAAAGAAAGAAATCATATTTGCTCTTATCATTCTAAAGGTGAGGGAAACATTAAAAGAGCAGTTGACAGGAAAGACATCCACAACCACCCTCAGGAAGCTTACCAGAACACTTGAAAAACAGGCATTTTAAAAATCCTCCTCCATCATCTTCCCCCCCCCCTTTATTTTTATTTATTAAACAAGTGAAACAGAATTATCTCCTGCTTCTTTCATTATTTTGTTGTGAGTTCTGTAAGTGTTTTAATATGGGAGATAGAAACAACTAATTGATTTTATGTAAATACTGATTGCTAATGATGTTCTCAAGGGACTGAAAAGAAGGAACTGGGAGGAGCTGGTAAATGGGAGAGGTTAATTGAAGATGCTGTGCAGAGCTGTTTTCAGCCATGGCTCCTGGGTGAGAACACTATTGTGTTCCTGTAGTTCATCCAGGTAATGAATTTATTTGATTAAAGGCTAGTGTACTGCAATAAGATGTGAGGAATCCCTATTGCAAGAGGGATATGGAAGTGCTAGGGTGAGTCCAGAGAAGGGCCAGGAGAATGATCAGAGGACTGGAGCACCTCTGCTATGAGGACAGACTGAGAGAGTTGGGATTGTTCAGTCTGGAGAAGGAAAGGCTCCAAGGAGGCCTTATAGTGGCCTTCCAGTATCTGAAGGGGGCCTACAAGAAAGCTGGTGAGGGACTCTCTAGGATGTCAGGTAGTGATAGGACTAGGGGGAATGGATATAAACTAGAAGAGAGAAGATTTAGATTGGACATTAGGAGGAAGTTCTTCCCTGTTAGGGTGGTGAGGAACAGGTGGCCATTCAGACACCTGTACTGTGTTTCTGAGTGATGAAAGATAGATAGAGTTACTCCATAGTAAAGAAGTTGGTGGTATTTGCTTTTGGTGCATTGGAAATGTGATTTGTGTTCCCAGACACACACCAGTTCTGAAATTAGATGGTCAAACAACATTAAAGCCATTATTTTTCTAGTTTCTATCTGATTTCTAGGAATTAATTCGATTTCCAGAACAGAATCTGCTAATGCACATGAATTCTGTTCCAAAGAAAAGCTTAGCCTATTTGCCTCAGCAAGCTGCTGGGTTTTTTATCTAAATTACTGCACAGCTAGGTCATCCTGTTGAGCAGGATGGTGATGATTAGTGATTTCAGATAACCTATTTGGCTTTCCTCTGAAACAGGCTAGAAGTGTTCTTGCAGCTGGTTACAGCAGTTTGAGAGCTCTTCCTTGCAGAACCTCGAGTATCTCACCTCAAGTTTCTTGCTCACCACTTGGTAACCAGTGTTTGTCTTTCCCTGCCACAAGTGTGATCCTTTCTAACCACTGTGTCCCAGCAGATCCTGGTCTGTGACCTGGGTTGGGGATGTTAGTAACTGACTACAGTGACATGAGAATGTCACCCAAGAGGCTTCTACACCTAAACCCACACAACTCTAGAGTGTCCTCCCCAAACCCAGCCTTTCTTTGTGTGCTATTATAGCTTTGGAGGCTATGTGAACAGTGACACTTAGTGGCAGCTGCCAGGACAATACCTTCAGGAGTAGAGGCTGGGTTTGATACAAGAAGTAAATTGTGAACTTGAAACATACCTCATTGGGAAATTTATTTGGCATTTGGTGTCAAAAGAAACTAGAAAACAAGCTCTGAATTATGTAGAAATGTCACATTTTTTTCTTACTGTATGCTTTAAAGGAAATACATTTATATTTGTTCTGAATCCAGTTTCAGTTATAGTTGTGGCTAGCCTGAGAACCTCACACTGCAGAATTATTACATGGACTAGAAGGGGCCTCTGGAGGTCATGTGGCTGAACCCACCATTCAAAGCAAGGACAACTCACATCAGGTTGCTCAATCTCTTGTCCACTCAAATTTTTTATTTCTCCAATAATATCTCTCTGCATTCTATTCCAGTGCTTGAGGCTCTCATGGTTGTTCTAACATCTAATCCTTGCTGTAACTTGTACCTCTTTCTTCTTGCCCTGTCACTGTATTCCACTGAGAAGAATCTGCCTCCACTTCCTCCAAACCCTGCCATTTCTTTGAAGACATTAAACCTCTTCACAATGCCTAAAGAAAATCTTTCCATTAATAAAAAACAAAACTGAAAAAATTTCTGCTGGCTTCCTATGAGGCTGTTTTCCTTGTGGCATGCCTCTGGATAAAAACAAACATTCCTGATGGATTTTTGTGTGTTATGTAACCCCCAGTGACTGAGGAAAGAATAAAATTAGCACAAATTCTGAGAAAAATTGTAAAAAAGCAAGAAATAAAAGCAGCTTCTGAACCTGTAGACCTTGTTAAAGAGAACCAAATTAGTAGTACAAAGACATATCTGAAAGAAGAGCTCTGAATGTAAACATTTGTACCCTGAAAAGACTGTGTCTATTTCAGAATATTTCTTAAAAATATTTGATCTTGGAAGGGGTAGAAGTATAATACTATGAAATTTTTTCCTATGTATTTTTTTCTCTTGATGCTGTATATATTTTAACAGAAGTAATGATTCTTCACCCTCCCTGCTTTTGATGCTGAACTGTTTCACAAGAGCAGGTTCTTAAGAAACTTTGTAAGGCATAATCTGAGAGCTAGTCTAAGTTTTTGAGTTCCTAACCCTGGAAGGATCTGGTTATCAGGAAGAATTTCTTCCCCAAAAGAGTTGTTAGGCATTGACCCAGGCTGCCCAGGGCAGTGCTGAAGTCACCATCCCTGGAGGGGATTCAAAAAACATCGAGATGTGGTACTCAGGGACACGGTTCAGTGGCATGGTGGCGATAGGTTGATGCTTGGACTTGATGATCTTAGAGGTCTCTTCCAACCTTCAAGATTCTGTAGGATTTTGTTAGATTCTTGCTGTTCAACAAAATCCCACTGTTTTCTGGCTCTGAACCAATATCTGTGTTTTCTCAGTGCAGTCTTTCTCTGAACACCACATTGCTTTCGCTTCCAAGTATTCCAGTAATGGTGCCTTCCAAATGCAGCACTGGAGCTTGATGTGATTGCCTCTTAGGTCTTTGATTACAATGGAAGTGTATTTCCAGCTACATCACCCCTCAGCTTCTCAGTCAAATTCAATTGCAGTTGGAGGGAACTCTGCCATCCCTTGCCCATCATTTCCCATTGTCCTCTTTCATTGAGCTCAACCTGTTGATGTTCTGATTGCCCAAGGCATATCATTTGATTTTGAAAAGCCTCCTCCTCGGGGGAGGATTTTCAGCTCTATTTAGATTTGTGCATTACAGTTTGAAATTGCTACTTTGGGCTCTATTAAACCAGTTCTCCAAAGAAAATGTCAGTGTGCACAAACAGGTAATTGACAATAGCACTGCCTAGGAACAAATGGGGTTTTCCTGCAAATTTCTTTAGCTTTTTAAAAGCACAGCATTAGTATTATGCTAGTGGGTTGGGGTTCTTGTTTTGCCTTGGGTAGCTGCATTAATGCTTGTTAACATAGCCATTTGTGCAAGAACAAATGATCTGTAGGAGTTGTGGTGCACACAAGTAAGAAATCCCAGGTAGTCCATTAACCCCAGGAGTTCTTTATTATTTTACAGCATAAAATAATGCACATTAAAAAAAAAAAGCATGCATATTCAGCTTATAGTAGTCTAGTGTTATCTGTGAGTGGTAAAATACCCAATTCAGCCTCCTACCGTCATAAAATTTGTATTGTAGACCCACAGCAACAAATGTTTCAACTCTGGCAAACTTTATTATAGAGTGCATAGCTAGTATCTTGATGTCTTGTGGCTTCTGAAGTCATACAAACCAGTCCAAATAATTAGCATAGAAATGGGATTGTTCCAAAGTCCTTGTATACAGAAGTAAATAATTATAATAATAAATATAAAAAATTCAAAAACATTAGAAGCCAGAAATGTATTTACAAGGTTTAGATGTAGACTGTGGTGCAATTAGGAGCACAATGGCAAGGGAAGGCTCTTGGAGCATCTGGATACTACTATACTATGCAAAGGAATATCATAATTTAAGATATGATTTCCTCAGTTTTATTCTGTTTCTAAGCTATTACTCATCTTGACTGCATTGTGTATTATGCATGAAGAGAAACTTAAGCTTTGTGGAAAGAACATTATCTTGGGATTTCCCCTGTCTAGAAGTGCATGTTGTTTAAAAAGGTGTTTAGACAACATCAGCCTCAATCCAAAGGAATTTTGTGTTGGTTTTTGGTTGTGGTGTCTGTTAGCTGTGACACAGGCAGGCATGGTCACACACACACATCCAAGCAGAACAAGCTGCAAGGGGAAAGAGAAAAGCCTAGGTTTTTTATAAATGAAGAGAATGAAAGCTCTTTTGAAGGCAATATTTTCAAATATAGCAGTGGTTAAAGAGGAGCAGGAGGAAAAGATTTAAATGTAACTGCAGAGCATTTTCTTTGCTTTCTTTAGTGGGAAAAGAGAGCAAAAGAACTTCCTTTAGCACTAGTTTCTATAGTGACAGTATCCTCAAAATCATCTTTATGCAATCAAAAATAACTTGATAGTACAGTGTAGACATGGAGCTTCATCAGAGTTTTCTCTGCAGAAAACAGTTAATGATCTTGAGGAATGAGAATTTCAACTGCATGGAACATTAAATTCTGCTAGTTTAGTCACAGAATGTTTGTTTGCTCCTGCTGATGAGGTGAGAGAAGGCAAAGGCCATTCTCCCAGTCTCCTAATCCCAGCTGAGGTCCTTGATGCTCACTGTGCATTTGTGTTTGAGTCCACAGGTGCTATGTCTGCACGTTCCTTAATATTAAGTTGCTCTAGGTGCAGCTGAACTCTCTGCTTTCCTTAGGGGTCTGTAGCTTTTCTTCTCAGCACAGACACAAGGGAGCTGAACCTGACTCTGGGGTGATCGAGGAGTGAGACAGCTCCCTTCTGACCACATGAACCCACCATCACAGCTGGAGGTACAAACCCACAGCCCTCCATGCTCATTTACCCTGGCAGCATGCCCTTCTGTAACTGGCATCTCCTGCCCTTTCTTCCTCCTCCCTGCAGTCAGTTTCTCTCTGCTCAGATGCTCCCACAGCCAGATCAGCAAGGAAAGCATATCCCCATCTTACTCTCCTGCCCTCAGATATCCTTCCTTTCTCTCAGTCTCTGCTCTGTAATGTACACCCTCCTTTCCTTTTTGGGAAGTTTTCAGGTGTCTCCCTCTGTGGTTTCCAGATAAGGACCAAACTGTTCTTTTATTTTAGTTTTTTTACTTATTATTATTTTTTAGGTCTGACTGTAGGGTTCATCCCAACCCTAAATATTTCAGTTAACTTCTGTCTTTCATGATTTATGGACTCATTTTCCAGACACAGAGTGGGTAGTAATTTACAAAGGACTTGGCTACTTCATGGCTGATTCATTCTATGCTGAGGCATTAAATATTGAGCAATTTTACATAATTAACCAGAATTCCTAAATTGCATGCAGGCAGGGTCTTCAGGTGCAGCCCCAGCTGATTATGCTTCAGTTACTGATGAAATGTAGCACTGAAAAAACTGATTAGCTTCTTCCTAGGATTGTTTTCAGAGGTGATTCTCTCTGTTATGGTGTTGTCATTCCAGCAGTGTGCTTATTTAGCTAGTTAACTGATTTTACCCTTGGAGCTGCAAGATGTTGTTAAAGTTCACTCGTTCCCCACAAAGTTTAATCAAAAAGAATGATAACATTATATTTTGATGTCCTCCTGCATGTCAGGTTTCATTTCTCTTCATGGTTCCTGTTATTTGTTTTGCAAACACACAAGTCAGTAAATAATTATGAATAATATAGGTCACCTGTGAGAGCTGAAGGGGAGAAAGGATCATCAAGTTCTTCTGTTCCTGGAAAAGCAGAGAGAAGTGGTTGAGTGGTGAAAGCCTCCAAGGTGAAATATGCCTTCTGCTCAAAATTTCTGACATGTCACTAGCTGTTCAGGGCAAAGAGACCTTTGCTTTGTTTAGCAACATGGTAGTGATAGGTTGATGGTTGGACTTCATGATCTTAGAGGTCTCTTCCAACACTAATAATTCTGTGATTGTGGGGTTGCAACCAGTTCTGGGAGGTTGGTTGTTCAGGTGTGCTGCTGTCCTCTGTGGCTGGAGCCTTGAAAGGTGCTTGTGTCACCCCAGTGAGGAGCCAGAAGTGGTGCTTCCTCCCTGGGACTCCCTCTGTTCTGTGTTCTGTCCCTGCTCCTGGGGGCCACGGTCCCTCTCGAGGGGTAGTTGGTTGCTGGCAGTTGTACCTGGGGAAAGCTAGGACCTTATTAAATCTAGATATCCCTCCTCTCTGACAGAGCTGCAGGCAGGCTTGCAGGACTGTTGAGGAGCATAATTCCTGACTGAAAGTTTTCACAGAATCATAGAATTATTGAGGTTGGAAAAGACCTCTAAGATCATTGAGTCCAACCATCAACCTATCACCACCATGACACTAAACCATGTCCCTAAGTACCACATCTAGATGTGTTTTGAACCCCTGCAGGGATGGTGACTCCACCACTGCCCTGGGCAGCCTGGGCCAATGCCTAACAACTCTTTCTGGGAAGAAATTTTTCCTAATATCCAGTCTAAACTTGCCCTGGTGCAACTTGAGGCCATTTCCTCTAGTCCTCTCTCTGGTAACCCAAGAGAAGAGACTGACTCCCACCTTGTTATAACCTCCTTTCAGGTAGTTGTAGAGAGAGATAAGGTCTGCCCTGAGCCTCCTCTTCCTCAGACTAACCAACCCCAGTTCTCTCAGCTGCTTCTCCTAAGACTTATTCTCCAGACTCCTCACCAGCCTTGGTGCCCTTCTCTGGCCGTGCTCCAATGCCTCAATGTCTTTCTTGTAGTGAGGGGCTTAAAACTGAACACAGTGTTCAAGGTGCAGCCTCTTTGAAAGAAATCAATCCCTCAGAACAAAAGCCTTGCCCGTGCATTGTTGTTTCAAAAGCACTGATTTACTTCCAGTGAAGTAAACCAGGAAGCTTCCCTGCATTTTGTGAAATTGTGAGCAGGGTCTCCTACTCTGAGTCTCCACCTGCCAGTCAAGTGTGTTCCCTGGGTTGCCCTTCCTGCCTGCTATCATGCAGCAGTGCCAGCTGGGTGCCCTTCACAGCGACCAAATGTACTCCACTCTGATTTGACTCACCATATTTGCTGAGGGAGTCACTTGGAGATATGAGAAGCAACCTAAGAAATTCTGAAATGGAAGATAACACCAAGAAAATCAATCCTCTTAATCCTCCAAATGAGCATGTCATGGAACCACTTGCATTCACTACCTAAATCTTAGATAGCTATGTATTAATTTAATGATTAATATTTACTAATCCAAGAGTTAGACTGCAAACAGCTAAGACAATTTGAGCTTGTCTGCTGAGGTTGTTTCTACCAAGTGAACTTATGCTTCTCTTTTTCTTTGTTTAGAAGTGTTGATTTTTAAAGCCTACACTGATGCTTAGCATGATACTGGCATATCTTCAAATTAGACCTAAGTCAATAGGATAAAAATAAACCAAACTGTCTTCTTGTCTGTCTTGAATATTATAATCCATAGTATAATACTATTTCTTTTTCTCTGTTAGAGATCTGAATTATCAATAACCCAAAGGCTTTTTTATTTATTAAGATAATTGGTTTTACCTTTCTGTTCTTCTAAGGCCAGTGAATTTAAAATTCTTATAATGTTGCCTAAATGAAAACATGTATTATGCAATAGGGGAAAAGATGCATATGTGATTAGTCTATGATTATATTGCTGTTAAAATAAATCTAAACAAATGGGATTTTTATTGTTCCAGAGCAGATTATCTGGATGGTAAATTATTCTAAATTGGTCATAAGCCAGAGCCCATTCAAGTTTGTTCAGAAAGTGTAGGAAAATATGTAGCTTTTATTCTTTTTAAATATAGTTAGGTTTTTGTCATTCTTGATGACTTTTTGTGGTTATAGGTATTAAATGAAGCTATATCTTACTGCTTTGTGTACCTGATATGTCAGTATGATATTCTTTAAAGCACCAATGGTACTACCTGATTTAAATTTTTAATAACTACATACCTTGTAGAAGCCACTGCAAGTAAATGATGATTAAAATTAGAGAGACACAGAAAGTGAACTTCAGTGGTAATTTGTCTCTGAACTCCAGATGCCTACTGGGAGAGGCAACAGTATGTGACCATAGGATGAATCAACAGTGTGCGCTACCTTACTGATGGAGAAAGAGCACTGCACAAGGAGATACATATACATACATATTGTGTATATACATATCCACACAGAAAGGGTCACTACTGTGTTGAGAAGATGTAGTACAGACCTTCTTGGGTTGATCTTAGGGAATTTCTTTGGGGAACAAGAAGCAATGAAGATGCAGAGGCATCAACTTCGGCCACGTGAGCTGGCTCTGGCACTGCTGCTGTGCCTTCCCACTAGCTAATGTGATCAGATCTAGCATGATCCATACATCACATCTGAGACAGTCAGTGTGTGGTGGCCTAGAGAGAATGAGACCTGCATTCCTTTTTTTTGCAGGTATATTACCTTGCAGGAGCAGCAACTGCTTCTCTGTTAAACAAACTGAACTAATTGCATTCTCTTTATTCAGATGTTAGTGTATGAGAAAATCTTATTCTGCCTTGTTTAAAAGTTGTTTTAGCTTGCTCTACAGTTAAAATTTCTGAGTTGGCATGAGCAGCAGCAGATCTCAGGAGGTAAGGTGAGAGAGGATGACTAAGGGGAACCAAGCCTAGATCTTTTCACTAGTTTAATAACTGAACAGTATTGTTTAATCTGGTAGAAATTATAACTAACTGGTTACTAATATTTACATTCTGCAGCAGGTTATGATACTTCAGTAACCTAAAAGCCAATGTTATACATTTGATCATCTTATAATGTAAATTAAATACACTTTTTTTCAGGGGGAGATGGAAATGTAACACATAGCACCCCTACAGTGTTCAACTGGAAGGAAGACTTTTGTGCACACTTAGAAGCAGGTTGATTTAGTGCCTCAAAATGCCCCTGTGCTGGTAGAGGGGTTAGAATAAAGGAACATAGTTTTCCCAGTGTGGACCAGTTAATATAACTAGCATTTTGCTATGGAAGTACAAAATTGGTTATTCAACCCTAAAAACAAAAGCCAGGCTTTGTAATTATTCTCTACCAGACTATAGCTCAATGGGGTGGAGGTGTTGTCAGCTATGAGGCACTGGTGGCATCTGTACAGCCAAGCCTGTAAGGTTTAGCAAAGTAATTGCAATAGGTTGCATGGATCAATGTGAGATATTTTGTTTTATTATGTGGAAGATATGAATCTCATTTAGTTGCTAGGTTTGCTACAAGTGACCTTGCTTGCTGTTCATTTTGATCTGTTTAGGCTCTTTGCCATTTGATTGTATTATCTTTTGATCCCCTTCAGAATTCTCACCTACCTAAATGTATTTTAATGTCTCATCAACTTTGTGCCCTTATTTCTAATTACTTTCATTTTCTCTGTAGAAATATGACCAAACTGTATCAGATAATCAAGTTTTACATAACTGCTTAAAATAGTTTTTATATTCATTCTTTGCTCTGAGAAATAACTGTTTTCTAAAATATTAGGGAAATAATATTTTATATTTTAGATGTGCCCTTTTTCTGCTACCTTTCCTGATCTGTTACAAAGCCTGTCAACTAGAGATGAGAGGGTTTAAGAGCTATGGCTTTCTTCCCAGGCTTGGGCATTCATCACCTGTTTCTGCAAATGTAAACCATACACCTGACTGCCTCCCAGCTCAACCAAAACACCAGGGAAGTTCTGAGCTTCATCCCCATCTCAGTATTTATGACAGGCAGTATTCTGAGTTCTATGGTACTTAAATTAACAAAGAGATTACTTGGTGGAAGAGGATGTGCTCTGAAGCACTGACTTTTGCATAGCCATAAATACCTTTGTGACACTGGAAGTCAGGGCCAGAAAATGATTTCTTAGGGTTGGAGAAATAAAGTAGAAGGACAAAGCTTTAACATATTATTTTCCTTTTTTATCCAGTAATTGTATAATCTGAATTGCATAAACTCCTGCTTGTCTCCCACTCTTCAACTAACTTTTCAAACAGCAGTAGCAAAGGGACTTCTTTTTCTTGTTCTCCTGGCTCTATGAAACTTACTTTTCTGATGACACACCTTCAACAGGAGGGGTGAGATGTGCTGCCATCCAGAATATTCTTCTCCCTCTGCCTGTATCCAACAATATTCTGTTCTGAGGTGTAGGGGCTCAGGGTTAAAATCCCTTTGGCTATCACCTGTCACCTCAGCTATCACCTCAGACTCCTCAGGCTATCTTCTGAGGTCACTCACCTGTCACCTCAGCTAATAAGGACTCTGCTGAGTTGGCTCCATAGCATATCTTTAGGCATTTAAGAGGTCTGAAGCACCTCAGCAAATTTGGTCTGAGCTTTCCTGAGGTTTTTCTCCTGAAATTAGGTTTCTTGAAGCTGTTAAAACTATGATTTGGGTACACAAATGCTTTAAGACATGTCCACCTGCCTTTGATGACCTTCATTGAGATAAAAATTGTTATGCTTTGAAAAACTCATCTGTTGTCAATTTTGTCTTCATTCTTTAAGACACAGGTCACAATCAGTTATCTTTCATTTTAGCTGCATTGACCACTATAACATTGGCAACTGTCCAGAGTTTGCCCCTCAGAGCCTTTTCTTTTGTTGTTTTTTGAACTTGTAGAACTTCATGTTTTTCTCACTTGCAGAATAATTAGTGTTGGCTCATTATCAAAGAATGTAGAATAGTTCCTATGTTTGCTGTTGTGATTCCTCAGTCTCCTTCATCCCTGAAGCTCTCCTAGATCTGTGTGTTGTAAGAAGAACAAGATGAAAAGAACCTCACCTGAAGGTTCAGATGAGAAAATTCTTTGATTTAATATTTTATCACTCATTTCTCCCAGCCTGGTAATGCCATTTTAATTAAGAAGGTCACTAAGTTCAGGTGAACAAAGTTGCAGCAGGTGGCCATGTTGCAACTCTGGTCAGTGTTCTTCTTTATAGCAAGAGATAAACTTCATTAGGATTGCTCCTCAAGCTTTGTTCACTCTAGTGATAGCTGACTTATATGTGTGTATTTATCACATAGAACTGATGTTGGCTTTGTAAAAAATGCATAATTAAAAATTTAGTTGTTCACTGTCTGCTTGCAAGAATTCTCACATTCCTTAGGTCATTTTGAACACGAGAAAAATCTGCTTAGAACAATTTGTAATTTGGGTCACTTGTTTTCATTCTTACTGTTATGCTAGGAAATGGGGCTAGTATGGGTGCTATAGGCATAAAACAGTTTGTAAAGATTTCAAAGCTATATATTTTACTAGCACTATGCACCTTATTATTCTGTGTTTCAGTTTGTGTATTTATTTGGGGAGGTCTTTTGAAGGTACAACCTCAGTGCTGCTGGGAAAGATAAACTCAGATTAAGAAAAGAAAAAAAGCTCAAAAGTGGGGAAGTGTTTTCTGTGCTCTTCCATCTCTCAGAGACTACTGAGGGTAGGAGCAAGGAGAGGGGAGGAGAGGAACCTAGTGTAAAATGGGAAGCTCAGCCATGATAAGCCATCCCTTTGGCACCTAAAGTTGGTGTTGTATGTTGTGTGAGGTAAATCGCCCTCTTCTGGCTCCTGAGCAGCCTCTGAAAGCAGGAAGCTCCAGGCTGGCAGAGACACTTTAGGGACAGTTCTAGGCATCTGTAATGGTGCTGCTCCTGCTGCTCCACTCCTCCCAAGCTGTGCTGAATGCAAGGCAAACTTTCAGGATACAAAGTGTGAGAATTATTGTCCTCACAGAAGGCTTGTGTTGGCCTTGATGATACCACAGGAGTTTAGAGTTTAGCCTGCATCTGAAATACTATTTTTGCAGTAGTTTGGTTTTTTTCCACTGGAAACTGAGGATCTGTAGTCAATGAAGACAAAGGTAATTTTCCTGTAGTGTGCCCAAGCTTAGCCCCATTAGAAGTGAAGACCTGAGTGGCAGTTTTGAAAGGGGCCTCTGTCCCTTCCTAGCAGAGTGAATATATTGTAGGACCATGGAGTCATTTAGGTTGGAAAAGACCTCTAAGGTCTCCAAGTCCAACCATCAACCCAGCACCACCATGGCACTGAAGCATGTTGTGGATTGCCATGTCCACACTTCCTGACATATAAATATCATAACCCATTATCTGCTTGGTTGAAGCTTGAAGTGGTTCCAAAGATTAATGGAAAACATGTACTGATCTAGTAGTCACTTCTAAAAAGGATCAAAGGAGAGAATAGAAAGGATGAAGTTGCAATTCAGATATTAAATGGAAATGTGCATTTATTTTTACTGGGAAAATTTTATTTTATAGTTTATACATTCTGACTGAACATTGTAAATACTTTAAACATAAAAAATAGGAGTGAAGTGTTGAAAAAGTCAATACAACTAATTTCAAACAGCTTTTATTGCCTTTTCAAAATGTTGCTCTTCTTATGACTTCACCTTCTCCTCCCCCCTCCAAAAAACCCCACACCTATATTTTAAAGGACTCAATAACTCAGAAGGTCTGTGAACCACTTAATATGAGTTGAAATGTTTTCATTAAGGTGAATGGAGTTGCAATGCCCATTGCAGAGGTATTTTGAATAATGATCACTGCTGGTACATTCTAGCTGCAGTAATAAGTAAAGAAGATGTAAAATGGGAGTTGGACAGTAAGTGTTAGCATGGGACTGCTTCTAATGTAATTTGTTTCTTAGCCAGATTTCCTGGATGGAAACCACCACGATACATTTATACTGCTCCTGGTGCCTAAGTTGCTCAGATCTAGCTGCAGTACCTTCTAAGGACACTGTATTAGGGAACTTAAGGTCTTTCTTTACTTTGGTGGAAGAGAAATACTAAACATCTTAAATCCTAAAATACAAAATATTATGTATGATATACTAGAAGGGAATTATGGCTGCTCCTAAATTTAGTTAAAATAAAACATTCATGCAAAACAACATCAAATATGAATTCATGTCCTGTAAAAAGACAACACTGTCATTAGACAGCTGTATACAAATGAGCTTTAGTTCTAGAAATGCTGATTCCCACATCTGAGCTAAAAAAAGCTACTCTACTCACTCAGTATTTGGAGAAACTCATAGACATGTCTGGCATATTCCTCTCTGTAAAAGCTGAATGTTCCAAATTTTTGTCACTGGACCTGCAAGGGCTAAAAAGATACAGAGCTGATAGTAGAGAAACAAGATCAGCGCTCTACCATCTTACACCTGGTGTCCTTTATGAATAATAAGACTACACTGTGTGCATCACCTTGCATCTTTGAAGTCTGTGGAGATGTGTTACTTTATGCTCCTTGAGATGAGAGAAAAATCTCTTCAGGATCAAATCTCTCAGCTTCCCTGAGAAAACAAAGCTAGTAATACAATGAAAAATGGTAGTAAGATAAGCTATGATGAAAAATGATTCTTAATACCTTTAGTGGCTAGGCTTTAATTCCTAAGGTGATCTATTACCTGGTATTTGGATACATGCTAGCATCACTTATGCACCTATTGATCATTTGCTACCTAGAGACGAGAGGCCCAGGGTGTGTTTTGGGCTAGGATTACAGTGCCAGTGAATTGGGTTTCCTGGTATTACAGCATCAGCTTTGGAAGAGTGACCTACCAAAAATGAATTGGAACAGAAGAACCAGATGGGTCTTAGCAAAAACACTGTCCTTAGCTCAGCCTACAAGCTCTTGTATCTATAAATAAGATATATACAATACTGTTTACATAATAACATTTCTTTTTACACCTTCCCTTTTAAAATTTAACAATCAACAAAAATGAAATAAAAGCAAGTTCAGAGTTGTCAAAGGCAAAGAAATTCAATACTTTCTACACAGTCTTCTCTTTTATGTAGAAAGACCAAGAGAGCACCTACCAGGGGACCTAGAGAGATGTTTTTCTCTGGATTAACCCTAACTCTCGTATTAGCCTGCATTGTGTTTCTGCAGGTTGTACCTTGTAGCTGTGACTTTTCAGGGACACTGGGAAATAATGTGCTAGGAAAAATTTCTTCCCAGGAAGAGTTGTTAGGCATTGGCCCAGGCTGCCCAAGGCAGTGGTGGAGTCACCATCCCTGGAGGGGTTCAGAAAACTTATAGATGTGCTACTTAAGGGACACAGTTTAGTGGCATGGTGGTGATAGGTTGATGGTTGGACTTGATGATCTTAGAGGTCTCTTCCAACATCAACAATTCTGTGAGGTTCTGTGCAGAAATTGTTAGGAAAGTGAGATGCTTGGCCTGTTTTCTTAAGTAGCTAGTGGGGGGAAAAGAAAGGAAAAAAAAAGATAACAGATGTCTGTAGGCCTGAAGGTATCCTGCTGCTCCATGCCTGGATAGACCTCATCAAGCACCAAGCAGTAGTGGGAAGCCTGGAAGTGGTCTCAATTTGCCTATCATGCTTTCATTGCAGGAATATCAAATTGATATATTTTTTGCCCAGACGTGGACAGATAGCCGTCTGCGCTTCAACAGCACCATGAAGATCCTGACTCTGAACAGCAACATGGTTGGCTTGATCTGGATCCCAGACACCATATTTCGGAACTCAAAGACGGCAGAGGCTCACTGGATCACCACACCCAACCAGCTCCTTCGCATCTGGAATGATGGCAAGATCTTGTACACCCTCAGGTGAGCACTCAGTGAGGTGAAGGGCTTGAAAGTTTCTCCTGCCTCTGGCAGAGTAGTAGTCATTTTGAGTGCTATCTTTGTTCTCTTCTGCTGTTTTATTCCTGAGGCTTACCTGGCCGTGCTTGACAAAGACTGAAATGTTCAGGTGTAAGTTCTGCTGAGTTTAAAACCCAACATCTTGTCTTTCTGAAAAAGAAACCTTGAGAACTGGAAATAGCTCTGTCTAAATTGTAGAAGTTGGGCTTTTTTTTGGGCTTGTTATAAAGTCAGGAGCATGTAGTTCTGTAAAATCTGTCAGAAACCTTTCTGATCAGAGTCAGAAGCAAGGCTGGATAAAGCATTTCTAGATTCATGCTAATACCAATAGTTGATTCTTCAAATAAGTCATGCTGAAAGATAATGTCACATCTCACCTTAAGGGTGAATTGCTGGAGGAAAGGCTTTCAGAGTTTTTCTAATCTTTGAGATACCATCAACTGTAGGGTATTAGAAATAAATATATATTTACATAAAAAGAGCCTGTGGAAAGCCAAATATGTGTTTATTTATGTAAGAGATAAATTGCTCAGAAGGGAGTTTTGCCATAAGTCTTATTCCACAAACTGTTTCAAACATCCCTATCCCACTCCATTTTATCTCAGTGATTGTGTTCAGCCCTCTCAGTTTACATCCTCCACAGCATGCTTGCAGTTGCAGGTCATCTTAAACAAAAAGTCTTTGGCAAACAAAAAGAGAGGAATTAAATAGCTGGAAGAGCTGCTGATATTTTTAGTGCCCTTCCCTTCTTAGGCTTGCTTCACTGTAAAGATCTCTTGCTTACTTCAGTAGCCTTTAGCTAAAGACTTTGGTGACTAGGTTGTTAACTTCAATGCCCTTTTGCTTGTGTATCTGGTTTTTTTTTGCTTTGTTTTGTTTTTATGTTAAGCCCTTTTTCAATATTTCAGGGCAAGTTAAGCATCTACCTAACAGTAGGTAGACTTACATACCTAGCACTAAAGAAACTACTTGTTGGATGCAAAATTGGTGTAAAACAACTAAAAAAGAGGTAATGCTTGACCTAGTGGATTGTTTGCATGAACATTTTTAGTTTGTGAAAGATATTTTGAGTCCTTTTTTCCTACTCAGGCCAGCTGTTAGTATAATCATGGTTCTTTGATGGCACTGTGTAATGCAAAAATCCTTTATCTGACAAGTGAGGATACAGAATTGGTATGGTATGGCATGAAAGTAGTAACTACTGTATGTCCTGGTACTGTCAGATGTTGATGGGTGTTTTGTATTCAGGAAAAAGTGTATCATGTTCTGTCATGTTCCAGGCCTTTCCATCCTCTACCCTGCTTGGTTTTGGGTGTGAATGCACTTCTGCTGTTAAACTGCAAGTCCTCTTTTGGTGTCAGTGCAAAAGTGCTGTTAGGTTCCCTACAGGTGACCTTCTCCAAGACAGAGCTTTTCTCTGGGCCATCCTAAATCCAAGGCACAAACTTTGTCCTATCCATTTTGTTAGCTTTTGGATTAGTTTAAAACAAAACAGACAAAAAACCCCCTCTAATAAACAAACAGAAACAAGCAAACAGAAAAATACCATAACAAACACCAAAATACCCCCAAACACAAACCCAGAAGAAGTCAGCCAAAAAACAATTCATGCCCACACTTGCTTCAGAAATTCAGGCATACAACTACTGTAGTGTCTGTTTCCTGAACAAGTCTGTATATAATAAACTAGAACTTAGTGAAATGCAATCTACATGAGCAAAGAGATTCACTTTGTAAGGTAGCAGACTGAGGATTATTTGGGTTTAGTAGTCATTTTAAAATCAGCTCCATTCATAGCGGGTTTTGTGTTAGGGATATCACAACAAACAAGCTTTCCACTGGGGCTGAAGACATTTCTGCTGATCTGTTTGTTATGTCTGCACAATTGAGAATGACATGCAGAGATTTACTAAGTTTTTGAAAGATAGCACAAAATTACTAAAATAATTTGAAGTTCATCCTGGAGGTAAATGTGGAGAATGTTTGTTATAAGATTCTTTAGGAGGTTTTAATTTTGTGGAATTACACACCACCACATCAGCTATGTTTCCTGCTATTATTTTAGAGAATAATTGTTTCCATCCCATGTGTTTTGATGATGAATTGTCTAGAGAAAAACATATGTGCAGATTTCCTGGGATGAAGAAACTCATAATGATGTGTCTGAAGTTATTTGTGGTTTCACAGATAACCATTACTTCTTTGGAGCAGGACTAAACAGCCAGTGAACAATCTGCAAGCACAGTTCTTTTCTTTCAGGTCTTATGGATATCAAAATGTTATTACAGAACACCTGAAGTGGCCCTGCCTCCTCCATTGTTCATTGTCCTGATGTGCAGTAACAGAAGTTTGTTTTCTCCATAGGCTTACCATCAATGCTGAGTGTCAGCTGCAGCTGCACAACTTCCCAATGGATGAACACTCATGTCCTTTGATATTCTCTAGCTGTAAGTACTGCTTTGGTGCCTTATTGTTGTAGATGACAAGTATGCAGAAGCACAAGTTGAATTCTGATCTCTGTCAGGTTGTTCAACCCTCCCACAACAGGTAGATGAAGTTTAGGTTTGTTTAAATCTTCAAGGAATTTTTATTTCCCTCTCTTGCACACCTCTTTGATGGACTTATGCCATGAAGCCTTCTGTAGACTTACTCTGTTATTTTTGCCAGAAGCAGCCTTCTTGTTGCTACTGTTGTCACACCTTCAGCAGCAGCAGCAGCAATTCATACCAGTCTCTGCTATGTTCAGCTGTACAACCATGGGACATGCAAATGAGAATAGAAATCACAGTTTTCTTGTGAAGGTACACAACTTGGGCACATGCCCAGCAATCTCTGAACATCTGGGTTTAGAGCAAGTAGCATGGTAATGCCTCTCTGATCCTTAATAAAAGTAAATGGTCTAACTACTAGAAATCTCATTTTCCTTCTACTGCTCAGCTTGTCCAGTGGTCTTAATGTTGTATTGTATGTAGTGTTGTTGGTATGCTTAAAACTTACCTAAAAGGCAAACCAAATACATTGGTGAAATGTATGGAAAACAAAGGTCAGGTGAGTTAACCTTGAGGTCCAACATTTCTGTCAAGGAAAGTTATCCTCATGCTGATTCATCTGAAAAAGCTCAAGAGCTGCCTCCTCATCAGTACCCCTGCAGAGTTTTGCAATCCAAAGTTATACAATGTGAATGTTTTCAATGTAAACAGTTTTAAAAGAGCATCCACTAAAGATTTATTTTTTGATGAACTCCAAGACTCAGGATCTGTGTTCTCCAAAAGTAAATGGGAAATGCATCATTTTCTCTTTCTATTTAGGAAATGGCTTTTTATCCATCATCTCTCAAAAAAATAAAGTGGAAAAAAAAAAAGAATAGCACTATTTAGTGTCTTCATAATAGATATGTGCTTGGGATAGTAGCATATTGATTTCCATTTATGAACAGTATACAAACAGTGATCTTCAATCAGAAATTAGATCTGAATTTCAGCTGATCCAGGGCATATTATTCTTTTTCTCCTGGAAAACGTGTTAAAAAAATCTGACAGTGTAAACCTCTGTCTTTCTCCCAACACTTTATTACTACATTGACATTTTTTATTATCTATGTATATAGGTGAACCTAGGCAGAAATGCACAGTGGTGTGTTTAATTCTGATATGTGGAATATATGCATACTCAGTGGAACAAGAGGGAGATAACTCCTGAACGAGCTTGCCTGCTAATGAACACTTGTCACTGAACTATATGCACTTCAGCTCCCCTTAGCCACTGCATAAAGCTACTCTTACCTTGTGGCAAACAGCTGTTGATTTGTGGGAAAGGAGTGTGTGATCTTAAAAATTAAATCCCAGTCCAGACATGCTAATTAAGCCTACCACATAAATTGAATACATTGTGTGCTAGCAATATTTAAAGAAGGTGAACTCTAATAAACAGGGAAGTTGCTTCAAACCTTTCATTCCCTGAATGCAAATAAGTTATGTTCTGTGGGTTTTTTGTTTAAAGAGTGAGGATAGCAGTGGGAACTTCAGAAGATTCCACTCCATGGCAAAGTTTCAAATATATCTTGATTTGCAGAGGTTCCTCCTAATTGAGATCTACTGTCTCAGAGCTTTTCTGCCCTTGAAAACACACTTGCAATCACAGAGGTACTACCATCTATGGAAATGGAGCTGAGATAGGAGCAAGCAGAAGCTGGATGTGTCACAGTTTCTATGTGTGTTCTTTGATGTTTCTTGCCAGGTGGAAAAAAACCCATGGAGGAATATTAAAAATACTAGCTTATAGTTCTGTCAGCCTTTTTGGTTCTGTTGATCACAAGGGTTTATTTCTTTAGGTTCATACTGAATTGTGTTCTTTTTCTGGAACACTTTTAGCACATAAGAGTAGGACATCTCCTGCCTGATGTGTTTGTTCCATAACTGGGATGCATTTTCAGTGCTGTGTACATTCATAGCAGCCTCAGTGGCACTTATGAAGTGAATGACTGAGTGGATGCCTCAGTGATTTACTACTGCCTTCTATGACAAGTATCTGAGGGGACAAGCTGATTACACATTCTGAGATGTCTGTCTTAGAATGAAATGAAAATGTTTGTAGAGTTCACAGCACAGTTCCACTTCCCTCTGCATCCTTTTCTTTTGCTCCCCAGCCCACAGAAAAATCTCCACAGTTTCCATGGTAGGAAAGCAGAAAACAGCACAAGTTTCAGAGAGTATTCCCTGCATCTCTACACACATGTGCAAAAGGTTCATATTTGAATTTCTTTTACTTTTTACATATGTTTCCCTTGATATTTCAGAAATGTGAAACTAATGTCAAAGCATTTCCAGAGTATTTTCCTCTAGTGCCCACTAATTCACACCCTAACTCTCTTGTTGCTCTGGGGACAGTTAATATTCCTTTGGTGGGAATACTGAGCTCTATTTGGTCCAGTTGTTAGGATGAATAAGGATAAAACAGTGCCTTATGAACAAGAGACCACCTCAGTGTGCTAACAATGCTTACTAAAACCTACCTATCTCTTCCTGTGGAAAATTTTGTTCAAGAACAGTTCCTGGAGCTCTCTAGTCTCTTTTTAGAGGAGTTAGAAAGTGTTCAAATAATTGGAAAGCTCTTTACTGTCTGTACAAGCTTTGTATGTGCTCCATAAATTTAGGCAATAGAAATTATAACATCTTTTGCAGCTCATTACTTATCTTTTCCCTAAGAAGAAGGTCTACAGTGTCCTGAGCTGCCCATTAGTGGAGGATTTCTGCAAGGCAGGAAAAAGTGGGGATGTCTGGAATGCCATTCCTGCTGCAAAAGCTAAAATACACTCATAACAGGTTCATGAGCAAGTCAAGTGTTTTCAGTTCAGTTGAAAATAGGGGAAACCAAAATTTCCAGCTACTGTTGGTCCACTTTGTTCAGTCAGATCTTAAAACATGTACTTATAGCCTTCTAAAAGCTCAAAGTTTTGGGTTGGTTGGTTTGGATTTTTTTTAAGTAATATACAAAATCATGCAAAGTATTGCAAGAAAAATAGTAAGGAAATGTGAAATGGGTTTGAAATAAATTCATCCAAATCTAACATAGTGCTTGAAAGAAACAGATCTTGTCTTTCTAAATATAAACTCAGTTCAATCAAATGTTATCCCTTTGAACATGAAACCTCTTATGGATATGCAATCAGTACTTTGAGCCTCATAGCATTAATTTTCCAACAGAACTAGCTGTCTTCACCAATTTTAATGTTTCTCCTAGCCTAGAAAAGTAAATGGTGGTTTTGTGGAATGAGCTGTGCTTTGTTTCATCTGATATATCATCAGCAGAATCATTAATAAAGTCTGAGGGCAGAATTTTACTCCTGATGATGAACAGGCCAGAGGGAACACAGCTTAATGTTCATGTCCCAAGAGGAGTTTTGTTAAAGATGCTGGGAATGCATTGCAATATGCAGAAAGAGCTTTAATCCACACCTGAACTACCAAGCTGTGCTGTCTGTAATGGGCTGAACCAGATCATGAGGCATCAGTGGAATTCTTGATCCACATCTTAGCTATTGCAGCTTTTTCCTCTTCTGGGAAGGTAGAAATTAAGGTACTGGGATGCATCCTTATCTTCAGCAGGCTGTCTTTCTCAGAGAGTAATCAATATAGAGAGGAAAAAAGAAATATATTTCTGGAAAATTTGGCTTTTGAATATTTCCCTCCAAACCTAGTGTTTAACATGTGGCTTGTGTCATATGTGATGATTCATGAACACAATACTTGAAACATATCCATGAGAAATCCCTCCTCTTATTTATTTGTTAATCCCTCTCAGAAGTAGACATTTCCATATCTTCTTATTTCTGTTGCCCTCTTTTAGACTTTACTGCTTTCATTACAGATTTTTTCCAATATTTTGGCTGGTGTGCAAGGCAATATTCAAAGACAAGTTGACCATACCAAAGATTTATGAGGAGTGTATGATTCTGCAAGGATCTTCTTTACTTTTGTTAACCTCTAAACATTGATATTTCTAAGCATTTTTTTTTCCTGAGGTATCCACAAAGACCCCTGGATACAGTAAATTTGAAATATGTTATAAACTTATGTCATTTCATTTCTTCATTCCAACAGCCATTCCATGTGTAATCTGCTACTGCATTGCTCAGTTGCTAACTCTCCTTAAGGTTTCCCTGAAATTCCCTGAGGTCTTTATTTTTTATCTAACATGATTCTTACAGAATCAAGTATTTATCCAATAAATGAGTGAGAGGTTGAGCGTTGGACTTGGATTCTCTTCCAACCTCAATGATTCTGTGAATTGGTCTGTGGTATAAGTACATTCACTGTGAATTTGCACTTTCTAAATCTAATTTAAGGTAGATTCTTGCCAAATGAGTGCATATTGTGAGTATTAATTAGCATGGTACTACTCTTAGTCTTCTGTCTCATTGCTCGAGGTATATGAGAGACATTTCTTAACATTTACAGCTTTATAGTCTAATTCTGATTTCAGATTTAGACTATCTGTTGTGATATAGGAGTAGTAGACTTAGAATAATCTAACAGTGGATCTGATATCCACCTATATCTCTGTTCTGTAGAAAAAGGAGTGAAACCTTCTTGAGGCTAAGTGTTGCCCATTGCCTCCCTGATGATCAGGGAGGGTTTATGGCAGGGAATAGTTCATGCATTATCCCTTGCTCTTCTATTCCTCACAAAGAGCAAAAGTTTTGGTCCTAGTAGCAGACTAAAAGCCTCTCTCCTTTTATAATGACTCATGAGACTTTTCTCCATGAGATTAAAGGCTCCTCTGGAGAGCCAGCAGCTGCTACTTCCAACAAAAATGAGACCCTAGGGTAAAATTACAGCAAGTGCTAATCAGTGAAGCCTGAAATGTTTAACTCAGAATACCTTGGGTCCAGCAAATTCTTCCTGAGACTCTCTGGATTGATGGAAATCTATTTCAGGAATCTGGTATCTACCACAGTTTTGCAGCAGTCTTCCAAGGATGTTTGGTGTCTAGTTCTAAAGGAAATTGCTCACCTAATTTGCATACATACTTTCTTAAGAAAGTGCCTTTAAGACTGTTCTGCATAGCCCAGTATTATATATTTACCCTGCACAGTTGCCTGAGGAAGATGGGATGCTGATGTCTTGGCACATCTGCTGCAGAGCCTACAAAAATGCTCTTATTCTAGGACCTGAAGATGAGGCTAGGTGACTGTATTTCAGTGATAGGATCTCCCAGCTCTGACTTAGATTCAAACATAGGGGCTGGAAGTCCTCAAAATACCAAGTGCACTCTAGCTTCTCAAAGGAGTCAGTCTTGTTTTTCTAGATTTTCTAATAGTAAGGTTTAAAGGGGAAAAAGAAATAAAAGAAAGGAAAAAAAAAAAATCAGTGCCAAAATCAGCTTTATCAGAGACAAAAACTACCTGTGAGCCATTTTGTTTTGGCAAGGATATATGTAGCTCACTAAGTTATGCTTGTGGTGTCAAGAAGAAAATGCTGAAGCCAGGCAGGAGGCTGGTTGCTCTTTTTAAGTTGAAAGGAAGAAAAAGGAGCAAAAGGGGCAGGTTTGTATCTTACAAGTATTTTCTTCCTATAGTGATTGACTTCAAATGAAGCTATTAGAGCAAAGGAGCATGGAGAAGTTTATCTGCAAGTGGTGAATTTCAAGAGAAGAGAGCTTTGAGGTCTGAATGGTGTGTTTGTTCACAGCAGTTGCCTGAAATAAACACTTCAACAGGATAACATTGGTGCAGCCAGAGAAGGCAACCACAAAACCTTGGATAAATGTCTGTTCTGATTAAAAGGAAACTATGATATCCAAGAGTTTCATAACATAGTATTTCCTTTCTTTTTTTGTCCCCAGCCTCTTTCCCTAAAGTTCATGCTTGAAATCTTTAAAGCTGTTCTTGTCTAACCAACACAAGAATGCAGTGAGAGACAAGTTTCAGGTGACATTCGTCTGGACAATTACATGCAATAAAGGAGGGACAATCAAAGAGCTAAGAGAAGGAGCCCAGGAACAATAAAAATAAGGCTTAAGGACTAGAGAATCTTCTTCTGATGCAGTTGTTGACAGAGGAGAAAAATAGATAGTCCTGTCCATGTTTGAAGACAGATCCGAAAGATTCATGACATGAGGTAAAGCCTACAAACTGTTAGAAAACCAAGGAGGTATCACTGAATTTCAGGACAAGACATTCAGAGTGAGAAGCAGCTTGAAATTTGGAGTAGAAAGAACACAGAGATCTAATATAGAAAGTTAGACCATGATTTAAAAAACCAAACCCAAAGCAAAAGAGAAAACCAGACAATTCAGAGGATTTCTGTGAATTTGTTTTTCTAAATTCTGTTTAGATAAATAATTGATTTGAAATGTTTTCCTGTACTCAGAAACAGAACAGCTTTTGCAGTTCACTAGAAGACTTCAGTACTTGTCTTCCCCATGATTTTCTTATCAGATACTTTAGAGTATTTTTCATTTTAAACAGAACTTGGAGCAGAAGTGCTGGAATATGATAACAAATAGTCTCAGGAAAAAAAAGGTAATAAAAATATTCCTTTGCTAAAGAAAGGCAGGACATAACAGAAATTTCTCACTGGAGATTTTACTTCTGTAGAATTTCTAGATAACAGGAATAACTGAAAGTAAGGCAGAAATATTGCTCAGACACATGTACACTTCTCAGTGATGGTCAGAACAAAACTTATGGAAGTCCTAGAAAGAACTCATTATACAAATACCATTGTGAATGACTGACTGCAATTCCAAATCTTTTTTATCTTAATTTCAGTTTAAAACCCTTATCTACCACAGGCTTAAAATACTTTTGAAACCATAGTAAAGGGTAATACCTGTAATAGTGTCCTGGTTTGGGTTAAAACAGAACTAATTCTCTTCAGTAATTTTATCATTTAGCTCAAGCTCCTCTAAGAAACTGCACTTTCTGAAACTAGCAGCATGTTTTCACAGACACTGCCAGCTTCTAGCAGTGATAAGGCCTAATGTTTAGATTTACTGCCAGGGATTGGTATGCAGAGCAAGGTCACTGCTAAATCTTGTGTCTCCTGTTGGGGGGTGCAGAGTAAAGGCTGCACCTTCAGGGAGGAGCAGACAGGGCAGATGACCCTAAACTGACCAACTAAAGTATTCCATCCCATATACGTCATATTCGATATATAAGCTGGGGGTCAGTCCCCCCATGCTAGATCTTTCTTTGTCAGCTCCTTCTTTGATTTTTCCTTTGATTTTCCTTTGATTTTCCTTTGATTTTCCTTTGGTTTTTCCTTTGGTTTTTCCTTTGGTTTTTCCTTTGGTTTTCCTTTGATTTTTCCTTTGAGATTTTTCCTTTGATTTTTCTTTTGAGATTTTTCTTTTGATTTTTCTTTTGAGATTTTTCTTTGTTGGATTTCTCTTGGGGGATTCTGATTCCTGATTCCCTTGTGAGATTTCCCTTTTCTGATTCCCGGATTGCTGGATTGTTTTCCTGTGCTTCGGTGATCCCTAAGTTCCTGCATCCAGTACCAGGATCCAGCCCCTGAGCCTGACTCATCTGCTGCTGAGGCCTTGCCACAGTATCAGTGGTGACGTAGTTACCATCAAGGGGGGCTTGGGTTCGGTATTGGGTTCTGTACATATTTGTATATATATTTCATTTAACATTATTGTTATTATTAAAGTAGTTTTAGTTTTATTTTCCAATCCACAAGTCTCTCTGTCTCTCCCTTATCGCCATAAAAACATAAGTTGTTTTTCATGGTTCCTTAGCCTTAATTTTCAATGAATATATCCATTTCAAGAGAGGTTTGGTTTGGCTTGGCTGGGTTTGAATATAAAACCAGAAATAGAACAGTTGGAGTAATTTTTCTCATATAAGCCTTTCAGGTAATGACTGAGATATAGTAGATTTTGACCTAGACCAGACTTTGATGTCACTTTGAGGGTCTTTTTTTTTCCCTCCTGGTGGCCAGTGACAGGCCCTGAGGGAATGGCATGAAGCTCTGCCAGGGAAGGGCTAAGCTGCATATTAGGAAAAAGTTCTTCACCCAGAGGGTGCTGGAGCACTGGAACAGGCTCCCCAGAGAAGTAGTCATGGTCCCAAGCCTGTTAGAATTCAAGAAGCACCTGGAAAATGCTCTTAGACACATGGAGTGATTTTGGGGGTTGGCCTGTGCTTTAGCAGTAGTTGGACTGAATGATCTTTGTTGGGTCTCTTCTACTTCCTAAGGGAAGAAAGTGTTGTTCAGCAGAACTGGAAACATCAAGTGAAAAAGTGTGAGTTATGTTTTATATTTGAAATGATTGAAGGTATAACAAACCTTTTCCAAAGAGCTATTTTCAATATCATTCACTAATATGTTTGAAATGCTGAAGTTTCCTGTGAAAGATGGTGTTTAAAGCAGTGGCATTGAGTATGTGAAGACACCAGTGGCTTGAATTCTTTGGGAAACCAGCAACAAGGTTAGGGCATTGCAGACTGAGAAAATTAATTTTTTACAAAGATTAATTGTAAAGAGCAGAAGTATCAGAAGGAATTATTTGACAGTCACAAGTGCTGTCATCTTCTGCAGTTTTTTAAAGGCCAGGTTCTGATTTGTGTGGACTCTGAAGAAAAGAGCTTTTTCAAATGTTAGGCACTGAAATGAGACAATAAATAGAATATGAGAGTGCATGCACTCAAATTAATTTGAGATTAATGCTTTTTTTTGTGGGAGTCCTTAGAAAAAGTAATTTTCTAGTTCTAAAAAAAATTGCTCATCTAATTTACATACACTTCTTTCTTTAAGAAAGTAGCTTTAAGACTATTCTGCATAGCCCAGCATTATATCTCTCACCCTTCTGGTGTTCAGTTGTCTGCCCTAGTCTTTTCTGTGCAGGAGTAAAAAGGCACAAGTGGAGTATGTGTTTATTCCCTTAAGTATTCTGCTTAAAATATTGTCCTTATTCATTGCACATCTCTCAGTTCTGGATGAGAGAGTTGATTATTTTACCTATTTTCCCTTCAGTTATTAAACTATATTGTGTCTTTTTTTTTTTTGTAATGACAACATAGATGAAGCAGTAAATGCTGAAAATGTCCTGTGGGCTCTAAATGGCATTAGTCTGCTGTTCTTCCATTGCTGCATCCCCTCTAGAAGTTCTTAGGTATAAGCTATATATATACACACATGTGCATGTGGGAGAGATGGAGGAGGAGAATGGGGAGATTTGCATAACCTGATTGAATCACCAAACATCTGAGCTAAGACTCCCAGGGGAGTCAATGGAAAGAGTTTGGCTCTTCAACAAGGTGATTCAGGCTGTTTAGAGAGGCTACAAATCAGACATTTTAATTTAAATGGTAGCAATAATTATCACTCCATCCCCATGTGCTAAATTTGCAATTATGTCCAAATGTAGATTCATGTCTGGGTTGTTGAGAGCTAGACTTCTATCAAAAGCTTAATGTATTTTAACTGATTAAGTATTGTTGAGATAGAATTTCAAGTATTTATTAATCAATCATCTGCTTTATATCTCTATTATCTCACAGAATACAAACAAGCAGAGGTATTGGTTTTTTGAATCAATGTAATTCTCAACCAAAGAATAAAGCATTTTTGTTCCTCATCATATGGAATGTCCTTAAATTTACCTTCTTTCTTTTTTTTTGTGTATTTTGAGTGATATCTGATAGGAATTTAATAACAACTTTAATGGATTTTCCTACCCAATGTAATGCTTGTGCAATCCAAATATGCTTTGCTATTTTATCAGCTGCCTCACAGAAAGATCTTTCCCAGAGCTGGAATGTCAATTCTACTATGTTTTTAGAAGAAGCTTTTTGAGCTTAACATCTATGGCTAGACAAATTGTAAGTTGCCCAAGCATAGAGATGGGTAGAGCAAAATGCATTAATCACAGCTTTTGGAGTGTTCTAATCATCCATCCACAGTTAATACACAAATTTGCAGAAAGACAATTAGATAACTCATTTCAGTTCCTGTGCCAAAGGATGAAAGATAATCAGCTTTAAGTAAATACTAAGTGGAAAAGATTAACATTTCATGAAGCTGAGCCTTAAGCAATTAAAAGTCAGTGAAAGATTGTTGAATTTATACAAGTAGCCTAATCATTTACCCAAAAGTATGTCATCACTGGGACAAGAGGGTGGCACAAGGAGAAAGGTCAGACTTTTTCTTGTTGCCTGGGTTTATCTTCATGTCAAGAAGGGGCAGAGTGTGTCCTGTTGTATCTGGGCTGGAAATGCCTAAGTGCAAGTAATGTGGCAGAGAGCACTTGTATAGTAGAACATCACTGAGTCACAACACAGTACAGGGTTTTGAGCTCCTAACACATCCTTGATATCTGCCTGAATTCTTCTAGTGCAATTTCAGCCTTTCAGTCAGCACCTAAAGGAAGGATTACATGATAGGGGGGAGAGACTTTTCAGCTGGTCAGGTTGCAACAGGACAAGGGGGAATGGATATAAACTGAAAGAGGGGAGATTTAGACTGGAAATTAGAAGGAGGTTCCTTACTCAGGCATTGAAACAGGTGTTCAAGGCAGTGTTCAAGGCCAGGCTGGATGTGGCCCTGGCAGCCTGGTCTAGTGGGTGGTATCCTTGCCCATGGATAGGGGAGTTGGAGCTAAATGATCTTTAAAGTCCCTTCCAACTCAGGCCATTCTATGAATCTATGAATTTAAAGGCATTATACATTGTTCTGCCCACACAGGAGGAGATGGCTTATTTGCTTTATGCCTCTCTTTTTACAAAGTTGTAATAATTACTTAGCTTTCTTATGGCTTCCATAAACTTCTCTAAACAACCTTTTCTAGATCACATGCTTTAAACTCTTGTTATTCCTCTAATTACTTTGCAAATTTTTAAGCTGAAGTACAATTGCAGTCTGCTAACCAGCTCTTGGAGCTAGATGATCTTTAAGGTCCCTTCCAACCTGAGCCATTCTATGATTCTATGATCACAGGTTCAGCTTCTATGGATTCCTATTGAACTATGTCCTATTTTCCTCCAACTGATTCCCCAGTTTGTTCAGTTTTGTTTGAATTTGATGTCACCTGAAAGTTTAGTTTAGTTTATTTTTGTTCTGCTAGTAAAAAACTGAGCAAGAGGATCCAGGACAGATTGCTATGGAGCTTTAGCTCCTGTTTTGGCAGGGAAACACTGCTAAGTGCCATTGAAAGATGCAGTGTGTGCTGCCCTTGCACACAGTCTCCTATTGGGAGAACTAGCACATTAGCACATTGCTGGCCACACACTCCTTCAATTCCTGAGCTTTGCACAGGTAGGCATCTTGCCATCATGCAGTGCCTGCTATGTGGTTGTAACAGCTCAAACTGCTGATCCTTTAGGGTGCTGGAATGTAGGATTTGGGAAAGGAAAACAGATCAGAAAGAAATAGGAAAATTAATTTGCAAATTTCTTTGACCAAAAATTCAGCACTTGGACTCAAACATTTTTTTCATGACTGCTACAATAAATGAGAACATGCAGGAGCTAAGACTAGAGTTAATGCAGTTATAATTAAGCTGCTCTCAAAGTCATTAGGTATTTTAGGCTCTTGGGCCATTTTTTCCAGCCCACTAGTTTTATTTAAGCATAATTACATGTTTAATATGTTAGTCCAGATAATGCCTTGATTGTGATATTACATATGTTGAAGTGGAGTAAATGTACTGCACAAGGATGTGTCTTTGGTTTGGGTCTCCATATGACCCCAGATTCCTGATGCTGAGTTATTGTGGGGTTTTTTTCAGAGGAGGAGGGCTAGGAGATGCTTTGAGGTTATGGTAGATTTTGGTTTGTTTGCTATTTGCATTTTTCTCTGGAGTGTTTACATTCTTTTTACATTCACAGTCCCAGGCTACAATTGCTTCTCAGATTGTTGGTCCTTTTCCTTTCATTACCACTGTAATTAAATCCCAGCTCTTGTTTCACAGTTGGCATCCTGTTTGCTGTAGATGAAGGTATTATATGGAACCACTCCAGAGTTAAGAGAATCCCTCTTTTACTGTGTTTGTGGAAATGTTGTGGAATTTCAAGCTTCATTTAGTACTTACATTCTGGTGGCCTAACAAGTATTAAACAATAAGTATCAAATTGGCCAAGTATTTCTCCCTGTACAGAGGTAACCCTTCAATTTTCATCCAGGATCACCCTTGTTTGGTGGGTGGAGATTGATTTGTAACTTTGAAATACCTATATCATGTTTTAAGGAAAAGCAACACATAGAAGGATGTTAGGAAATCTCTGCTTGTACAGCAAAGTCTCTGAGGACAAGCTTACAGTGTTATGTTTGGAGAGGTTCAGGGTCATAAAGATTCATGGGAGTCAGTCTCTTCTCCTGGGTTACCAACAAGAGAAGAGGAAAAGGCCTTAAGTTGAACCAGGGAAGGTAAAAATTTCTTCACTGAAGGAATTGTTAGGCATTGGCCCAGGCTGCCCAGGGCAGTGGTGGAGTCACCATCCCTGGAGGGGTTCAGAAAACATGGAGATGTGGTGCTCAGGGATATGGTTTAGTGGCATGGTGGTGATAGGTTGATGGTTGGACTTGATGATCTTGGAGGTCTCTTCCAGCCTTAATGATTCTGTGATTCTGTGTGATTAATTCCTGTCTACTTTGTGAACAAGAAGAGTGTTCCCATTCCTTACTGAGCCCATGCTCTCTCATAGGCATCTCCACCTTAGTTAACAAGGCATCCCAACTCAAGCAGAGAGTCTGCATTGCATCCAGTGACCTGCTTCTGAGTTTGAAATGAGGCAGCTTACTTTGCAGTGGCCAGTTATGGTGCCCCAGGTCCCCCATGCCATTGGTGGGGGTGGTTTGGTACAGGCTGAGGGAATCCCCACAGGCTGATACTCAGAGCTGGAAGCTGCTAGGCAAAGAAAGAATGTTTAAAGACTGTTTCTCTTTTGAGTCCTCAGGCATCTTTGCCAGTGCTTCAGAAAATTGTCTGCTACTGTTTCCCTGGAGTCTTTTTTGAACTGGGTCTAAAAAACTTGAAGAGAGAGTTTGTGCAAGTGGTACAGAACAAAAAATATTTTCATCCCTAGTCTGGAACAACTTTTGCCCTAGAGATGAGATAACAGGGTTCAGCTCCTTCTTCAGCTTCAAGGGCTTTAAATCCTCCCCCACCAGATAATGCTGACAGTGGAAAACTATAAAAATAGGCATGGGAACAAAGACCAAGATGGTCCTAACCACAGGCCATGCTGTTGAGCATGTGAATCTTGTGTTATATTTGGCCTGTCCTTACTAGAGGGCATGGAAGTCCTAGTCCAACCAACTTTGTCTGCAAGATGGAGCACTCTTCCAGTTAGTGGATCATGTGGATTTGGATCCCCAGAGACAGAATAAGGAATTTTCCAACTAATTTTCTTAACTTCTAGGCTAAAATTAAGTGACTACCACCTCCCTCTGGCCTCACCTAAATGCCATGAGAATCTGACAATGTCAGGTGGAATTGTTTAGGTGTGATCTGAAAATGTCCACCTAAGATGGTCTCTGAGAGGGAAGTTATTCCCCCACAGAGGTTTTGAGCTCTACTCAGGTGTAGGTGTTCTTAGTCCAAGCCACCTTTTGGTCACAGGTAGCCTCCTAGTGTGGATTAAAGTCAAGCAGAGCAGCACCCATGAATTAAGGTACTTCTTGCATTACACAGGGATAAGAAAAGGCTTTGGGGAGTTAGGAATGGTGCCTATAGACTTCCTTTCCTCTTAGCACTTTGGTGGATTTCTGTGTTTATGACTAAAGTGAAACAAATCATTTCAGTTATAAGGATTGTATGAAGGGGTGAAACTCACTGATGAAAAGTGGGTAAGCTACAGTATTTAACTAATGGGTTTAATTACTGCATCAAATCATTGTATTTACCTAATTACTGTGTCTAATTAAGATAACATTAGCTATGAATAAGCTATGTTGGTCTGAATAGAAAACTCTTTCCCCACTATTCTCCCAGGAAGAATCTGCCATTGTATATTGAACTGCCATGTTCTTTGGGTCTTGCACTCTTCCTCCCCTCTGAAGCAAGGAGGCATGCTTGGAGGATGAGCTGGAGCTCCAGCTGCTGTTATCTAAGACTTGTACTGCTTGACATCTTGGTCCCTTTCTCCTGTTTGTGCATTATAACTCCAGTCAGCTGTCACAATTTCACTGCTGGACTTCACAGGTAGCCACATAGCTTTCCCAAGAGTAGAGAGTCTAGCTGAAGTAGCTGAGGGCAAGGTACTGTGGAAACTTCAGTCACTTTAGTGACACATAGTGTTTTGCATTTCTTTCTGTCCTTTCTAATTTCCTGTGTTGTGCTGCTATGCCTGTAAAGCCAAGTAATGTTTTCTGAAGGGTCTTTTTCTTTTCCATGACAGCATCAGAAGTAGTATGTGTGTGTCTGTGTGTTGCAGATCACCAAAATGATATTTTCATAGACTGCAATAGGAGGTTTGTGTTGCATGACCTGGGCTTGTACAGGGAGTATCCAGGGGCATAGTTTACTGGATTGGAGCTTGAAGACTTCATGTGGAAAGAGACAGCCTTGCATTATATTTATCCATATTGTGTGGTAGGATCCAGAAGAGTCCTGGATCTCACCTCAGAGGATATCAGTGGTTCTACTTCAAAGGGGAGTTTCAAAGTGAATCTATGCAAGGCAGGCAAACAGAGGTCCAGGTAGTGGGAATTAAGCAGAGAGCTTAGATAACTGCCAGTAGACGTGTCCTGAGACTGTAATGCTGGTTTGTTGCTAGATCCTCATTTCCTCAGTTGTAGGTGCCCCAGCAGCTGCACTGTGAACAGTCCACTTGTGTGACAATGAAGACAGTGGCTCATTGTGACTGTCAGGATTTGAAACTTTGAGTGCTTAGGACTTGGGGTTTTTATTTCTCTCCCAGAGCAATTCTTTTGTTGGGGTGGGGCTGTATCTGTCTTAATCATTTGTGGTTTTTTTCTTGAGAATATATTCTCAGAGATGGGTGATGTGTTTGCATTAAAGGAACTACTAATCCAAGTGAAGGACCTACTGTGGGGGTAAACTGAACAACCAGTACAGCACCTCTGCTAGTTAAAATATACAAATATTTATGCAATTTTAATATCTCTGTCATCTATGGAAATACATCACCTTTAGAGTTAACAACACTTATCACCCCTTTCAAATTCCCAGGAAGACCTTGAGAGTTATGGTAGTCATCTGTATAATGAGCTTGGGTAAAGAGAGGAAGTTTACATTGAATAACCTCTATTTGAATTCATTTTTCTGTAAGACTGAACTATGCTAATAAGCTTAGAAGGCAAGGGTATTATTTTTCCCTTCTATTCCTGAAAAACCAAGATTATGTCCATTGGCAAAGGTCATTAGTTTCCAGAGAAAATTATCTTCTTGTATTTCACAAAGGCATGAAGACTACCACATTTTGTCAGAAGGTACTCAGGTGAGGAGCAGCTGACTGAAGGATGTTGGCAGCTGTTATTTGGTCAACATTACAGTGTTTCTGCAGTAGATTCTCTCAGTTATTTGATATAAAGTCTAGGATACAGCTGAGCAAATAATATGAAAGAATAGAATGTGCAAGCTGAATTTCTCCCCAAAGTTCCTGGGTAAATTGCATACTTTGAATAGATCAGGGATAAAAATGCTGAAAAGATTACAGTTCATTACTCCTGACTTATCTTTGAACAAAACAAAACAAAATTTGCAGTTATTTAGTCTAACAACTGGAACTAATAAAACAGGTCTGTCACTTATTTCTGTAATATCTTGAAGTTTTCACTTAGAGTCCTGCAAGCATAAAATTACTTTTTCAGTGCATAATACTTATAGTGGGGCTTGGGGCTTGTTTATTTGGGTTGTTTTGTAACTATCCAAAGGATCTCTTATGTTGAATTCTTGGGCAAAAAAACATGAACTCTTCTGTTAGTAGTGTAGCTTTCAGCTTCTCTAGGGTGATTTGCACCCCAAACAAATGCAAAACTTCTTCCTGAAAGTAAATTACAGGAACACCCTACCCAAAAGCATTCATTAAGGGTCACACTGGTGACAGTAACCCAATTAGAACAAGAACATTGCCATTATTGTGCATGACCAAACTTAAAAGTATGATTTCAGTGAATGCCTTTATTGTGGAGAAATAGCTAAAGTATAGAAATCACATCTCATTCCCTTGTATTTCCATCTGGGAGAGAGCAGGCACTGTCTCTCAGCCTTTATAGTCAGTGGAGCTTTAAGGTGGTCCACTACTGGTATCCATCCTAACATCAGGTCAGAGCCACAGCTGAGGCTCTTTCTCTTTTTAGTGGACAGGAAGGATAAGAAATGGCTTCAGCAGCACAGATGGCTGTTGGAAGCAGAGGGTAGGTAAAGAACATAACTATCCAGTGACTACCAGCACAGAGATATTGAATACTTATAGCTGTATAGGCTTGCATTTCTGTGCTGCTTCTCAAATTAACTTGGACTTTCCAGCTGAAGGCTTAGTTCTCTACCTCTGCCATGCAGAGGGATAGATATCTAAGGATTTGGTCAATCAGCTTTCAGGAAGGTGAAATAGAATTTTTGCTGATGTAGAAATTAGGTGTGGATTCCTTGAAAATTTCCTTTTATGTTATTTGCTTGCTTTAGCCCCTAGGCACTTGCATCAAGTCTTCCTCACTGGTGAAAGCTGTAGTGCCTCCAGGATTTTGGTTGTTCAGTCATCCAGGAGACCTGTTGAACATCATGCTGGAGTCCTCTCTATACCCATGAGTTTTCTTTCTCTGAAAGTCTGAGTGCAAATGGGACTGGTGAGATCCCAGATCTTGGTCTGGTATGAAGAAGTCACAGTGGGAGCACACATGTAGATCTGGGAACCAAAAAGCATCTGAGGATCAAGTATATAAAGAATGTCACAGGGCTGAGGAACTCAGCTGTTACCCAATGGAGTTGCTCAGATACAAGACACCAAAAAGCCTCAAGGTGTGAGAGGTTGGTCCCTTTTCCCCTGGAGCCTAATAAGAGAATCATAGCTTCTTACAACTGAGGAGACACAGGCTGCCTTGACACAATCCTGCTCCTTGCAGTGCTGGTGGAGTCCAGCTCCTTTTAGACAGGCAGCAATTGCTGGAAATCATCTCCAGCCTGGAGTGAGAGTCCCCCACCAGCATCTTGGTGTGATCTGTCTCATAGAAGAACAACTGTTTTTGTTTTATTTGAAAGAGAGAATAAATGAGGACAGTTATTATTTTTCTGACATGCTGTCAGTAAATCAGACTGGTAGGTTTTGGTTGCTTGGATTTCTCAGCCTCCCCCAGATTCAGCCACTTGGACTCAGCTAAGAATTACAGTTTAATTTATTTTAAGTAGAGATGTTCTGGTTTCAATTATTTTCTGTTACCTCCCAATGGACTGTTCTGTCTGGGTATTTATTTTTCAGCTGGATATTACTGTTGCCATCCTTGGATCATTTATTAGCTGATGACAGTTCTTGCTGACTTGGTGGAGAGATTGTGGAGGAAAACAGGTACCCCAGCCTTCCTCCTATATTAAGGACATCAAGTTGTTTCTAACAGAAGTAAGGGAAAAGGATTTAGGGTTTGGGGTTTTTTCCCTTCACATTTTAGCAGAGATCAAAACTGAATCATTTTTTATTCCTGAGATTGAAAGCAACATCTCTGAAAGTTCAAGTGGAAAAAGGCTGCTGTAAGGTATTTCTTTTCTTGCTCTAAAAATTAACACACTAAATCCAGTCTTCATTTCCATATCAGTTACCTAAGGAATGTTATCCAAATATATCTCCCTGACATTTGGTCTGTCACATTCCATTATTGGAGATACTGCTTAGATTTTGTGAAGCCAGTCTAACGACTCAGAGGTCATTTAATTGTTGCATTAGCCTTGTAAGCATATGCTGCTTAGTTGTCAGAAGTCTGTAGTGAAGGAAGTATAACAAAATACTTGAGCAACTTTGAGCTGAAAATACAATAAGAAGGTATTTCCCATCAGCCTCTTCTGACAGCAATGATAACAACTTCTTCCAATAAGCCACGGAGCTAATAAAGCTCCATTTCCAACACACTTTGTCCCCAACACCTACAGTAACTTAGGTTGTGCCCCAAATTCTATGGCATCTTCACAACAGGATACACAGTCTTACTTTGTCTGATTGCAGAGCTCAACCAGCCTGTAGTTGCTATTAGCTCATGAAACCTCTGAAAAATTGATATATTTGCACTTCCTTCTTGCCTTTTTACATTTGATTGAGACTGGTCTGTTGGTCTATAAACTGGTGGAGAAAGAGATCACAGAATAGATCATTTTCTTGGAAATCAAACTAACATTAAGCCTATAAAGTCCTCACTTGTTTTATATTTCAACAATGCCATAGTCTTCCTCCATAGTTTTAAAGGGAAAGGACTAAGTTCTCAAGTATGTTTTCTCCTAAAATTTTCTATATTTGCAACAGACATGAACTCTATTCTTTTACTTAATCTGCTTCCATCTTAATCCAAGATCTGCCTTTATACAGGCTATTTACCCACAAATTCAGAGACACTGTTGAGGTGCTTAAGTATGTGCTTGTATTAAGCAGCTGAGTAGCCCTGCTGACTCCAGTCCTACCTACTTAAGGACTTTGATGAGGAAGTTCAGGAATATGTGGATACAGATCTGGTGCTTTTCCAAAGTGAATGAAGGGATGAGCTGAGAAAGACAAGAATAAAAACAAACAAACAAAAATAGAAAGAAAGAGCTGAGTGTACTGAAAAGAGGGATTTTGCAGTGAGGGTAGCTGGGAGTAATTAGCTGCTTATTAGCTCATTAGCTGAACTAAGACAGACTCTGAGGGCTTTGTCAAAAATGTGATGGCAAGTTCAAATCAGATGGCTGGTGCCCCTCATCAGCCACCCTGTGCCTTTGATGCCCTGAGTCAGGGCAATCTGATCCACCTGTGAATCAGCTCCAGCAGCAATTCACTTTTCATCCAAGTACATTAAGAAGAATTTAAATCAAGAACAGAAACAGTAGTAGAAATGTCAGAATGATTCAAAACTGGGAGTGAGCTTTATCTTCTAACAGGTGATTGCCACTCATAGGCTTGGATAGTTTACATTTTGACTGATAAACATATCATCCCATTGCCTTTGATAAATTGCCTTACAAACCTCACTGTCTTCCCTTTTTGAAACTAATGGCAACATTAATCTTGGAGAGATGATTTGCAGAGCAAGGCACTCCTCAGCATGAACAAGGTTGTGCATTAGGGGAAAGCTAGTCCTACAAGGGGGTTAGGCTTAGCTCCTTCTGTGATTAATCATCTGCCTCCCAGCTGCTGCTGCTCTTATGTTTTTAATACAGTCCAAATGTAAAGAAAGGCACAAATATATCTGGAGCCAAAACTGGCTGGCAGCTTTCAAATTTGTTTTTTTTAAACACACACAAAAAAAATAATAGCAATAAAGCCAAAAAAAAAAAAAAAAGGATGGAGGCTCTCAGTCCTTCTGAGAGCACAAAGCTGCATGCTCTCTGTTTAATCACTGAGGTAAGCACTTTTATCATCTCTATCATTTTCTTGTACCAGAGAAAACTGTCTAAATCCAGCAGGACAGGGCTAAAAATACAAGTCTCCTCTGCAGGATTTTTTCCTGTGACTCTCCTCTTTCCCTGTCACCTGATTTTCCTCTCACCCTGTGACAGGTTCCCTAGAGGTCATCTTGGACTCTGGGTCCTGTTGTGTTGGCAAAAATTTCTTAGTGAGCTCAGACCTGTTTGTTCTCTCAGCTGAAAAACTTTGACACATTGAGAAATGAGTATCTTCTCCTACCTAGTTCACTGCTCTAGGTGGACCAAAATGAGATGAAGCCATTAGAGACCCAGGGCACAAAATTATCCAGGAGCCTTTGAAACTCACCAGGTAATTGTTATTTGGAATTCTTCCATAGTAATGTACTTGGGAGATCATAGGGTCAGAAAGATTCAGTTTTATATTTTATTACCCATGTTTGCTTTATATGTATTACTTGCATTAAAAAAACAAACATTCACACCCAAACAAGGGAGATTTCCTTTCAGCTAAAACAGGCAGATTTAGACATGATTAAAGAGGCTTATTAACTTTCAGTGAGGAAACCAAAGAATTTCTAATTTCTTCTTCCATATGCTTCAAAGACATAGGATAACCTATAGAAGAAAAGCTGAAAGAGAGTTGCTCATGCAGTCCTTTGTGAAAGGGTAAATATTTTATGGAAGACAATAATACATTATGTTCTTCTTTGTGCTGCTAAACCTTATCAGATATATTCAGTTTGGGGTTTAGTAATCATTGAATTCAGTTCTGTAGGGAAAGTGTTTACCAAGAAAGAAGTGTAATATAACATTAAAACTGGTCACTGAGTTTGGTGTCATAAGAAGATTTCCAGTTAAATAATGCACAAAGTTTGAAGTAACCAAGAAAATCTACACTTTATGTTGCAATGACATCCTTCAGACTCATGACATCCTTAGGCTACTGCTGATTTTCTGTAGGTGGCTGGAGACAGGGTTCTCCTTGTTTCCTTCTTGAGAAGCTTTTTCCCTGTGTATAAGGTTATCTAGCTTATCATAAATCTTTTGTAACCTCTGCTGAAGCCTGCAGGTCTTGGTTTTGATGGGCTGCTGCTCTTAAGATGCTGCATGCTCTTTGTTTAATCACTGAGGTAAGCAGGTCTGTCATTCAGCTGGCTTGCTCTCTTAGCTTTCAAACAATTAATTACAGGGTATGCAATGCCATAGCACTCTGATTGACACCTGAAAGCTGCAGACAAGTCCTCTCCAATATATGTTTCCATTTTAACATCTTCCTGCAAAAATATATAATGAAGACATGTATCACATCCAGGCACCCAGTGCACTTCATGTGAATCCTCAACTGCAAAACTTCCTAAAGATTTTCTGTGAATTTTTAGTGGTTTGGGTTTGGTTTTTTTCAGTCTATCTCACCTTTTGGGTGTGTTTGATGAGGGGTGGACACTCTACCTTTAGGACATATGTGTACTGCTGCTGGCTTGCATTTTCAGTGCAAGGACAGATGGGGGAAGGTGCTATGGGGTCTAGCAATGCAATGCTCAAACACTGCATGAGTAGAAAGCTTCAGAAACAACCAAGACAATGGTTGTAGTGAGGTAGGGGTTGGTCTCTTCTCCTGGGTTACCAATGAGAGGACAAGAGGAAATGACCTCAAGTTGGACCAGGGAAGGTTTTGATTAAATATTAGGAAAAATTTCTTCACTGAAGGAATTGTTAGGCATTGGCCCAGGCTGCCCAGGGCAGTGGTGGAGTCACCAGCCCTGGAGGGGTTCAGGAAACATCTAGATGTGTTACTTAGGGACATGGTTTAGTGGCCTGGTGGTGATAGGTTGATGGTTGGACTTCATGTTGGAGGTCTCTTCCAACCTTAATGATCTTGTGATTTCAGAACATCCCTTCCCTGAGAGTATGGTGACTTGCTGAAAGAGCTTGTACCTACAACAGGAAAATGAAATTAATTCCATCAATTTCTATTAATTATTCACTGATCTCTCATCTCCACTCAGTGGGGAATTGAACTAAACCTAGTGGCCTTTGAACCAATTTCATTAATGCCTAACTGCTTTGTAAAACGGTTTCAAACCTGATTTACTGAAGTAATATTCTCTGTTCTTGCTTAAAGAGTGTCTCCCAGGTCTGTTTTTAATGAAGGGTTATGGAGCTCTTGGAGATAAAAGCAGAAGGTGCAGTGTGTGAAGAGCTTTCACAGGCAATATTTGGAGTAATTGTGTCATGTAGTTGTGTTTATAGAAAGTTGTCAGTTGATTGCAGGTTTTCACTAGACTTTCTCCTATGATCTTCTTGGGAAAGATGAAAACCTGTCACCCTTAAGTAAGGATATTCCACATGATTTGAAGCTCCTCTTCAAGGGATATAAGTGGTCATATTGGCTGTTGGCTTCCTAGATATTCTCTACTAGATGAAATAAATCTGCCCCACACCTTTAAACACAGGAGATCACCAACGAATCTGGCACCTTACAAAACAACAAAAAGTAAAGGTATAAGCTGACATTTCTGTGGCTGAACTGTAAAGTTAAATAGGCAATGCAAGTTAAGGCTGTTTGTAGGAACCAGGAAAATGAAAGAATTTAGGATTAACCCTAGTTTAGACCTGTCTGTTCTATGTTACTCTCTAGTGATTAGAATTAGCAGGGTTAAACTGGTTTCAAAACCAAAAGATCACAATAAATGTCTGCATAAGGCTTTAAATTGACTTTTAGGAGTAACATTTCTGTACAGATACATATTTTTTTCTGACAGTGTACCCCTTAAATCTGCTTAACAATGACACTAAAGCTCAGCTAAAGCCCATGCAGGATGAATAATCTCCACATGTTTAAGAGACACAAAATACTTAACAAATGAGCCCACAGTACCAATGCATACTGGAGCTAAAAAAGATAAATAGTTCCCAAAGTATTATTAGAGGTTTTGTTGATGTGGCTGATGTTTTGCCACCACGTTTTCCAGTTTCCATGGCTACTCTACCCAACTGCCAAAGCCCTAGAATGCATTTTTACTCCAAAACCTGGTCAGCTGGCTGCAGGGATGCTGACCCACCTTGGGCATGCTGCTGAATAACACAGCGTGAATAACCCTCCAGGGGTTAGTAATCAAGGTGGCACCAAACAAGTACCCTTGACTTGACTGTGATTACATCACATCTCTTTTGAGATAGGAGTTAGCCCTAAGATGTTTTGCTCAGGAAAGAAAGGTTTTGTTACAGAGAGGGAAAAATATATTCTTTGTCAAAGTCAAAACTTTCCTGAGTTCCTCCCCATAGCAAATTCTTACCATTTTAATGATCAGATACCAAATGGCTAGGTAAGAGTAAAACCAATATTTTTTTTCCTGACTAACTATTAAAGAGATATTTACCTGTAACTTCAGTAAGGAAGTTGATTCTAATGTCAAAAAACCACTAGCAGAAGACCTCTGATAACCACCCTCCAAACAAATATTCTCCTCTGACTCAGTGTCTTATGAACTGTGATGATACTTAGAAACTTTTTATCTTCTCCCTGGAAAAGCCTGTATCAGCTTGATTATTCTCCAGTGTGCATCTGAAAAGAAAGATTTCTTTCTCTCATCATTGCTGTGAGTGAACTTACTTCTGAGAAATAATAAAAAACTGGCTTCTATTCAGTGTCTACTTCTCCAGGGGCTTTAACAGCTCCAGATGTCTATATCCCAGGATGTCACCTTTTCATAGGTGGAGAGGAGCACTTCTGATGGCATGGAGACTTTGAGTGTCCCCAAGTCTCCATTCTTTGGAAAGGCAGTGGTGCTTCACATCTCTAAAGCACAGATGTGTAAAGCTGGAGGAAATTTCAGGAGGCCATCCAGAACCCTTCTCATTGAAATAAGGTCAAGGCCACCTACATCAGCCTCAACTGGAGTTCACTTGATCAGATGTTAAACAAACTTTCAAGAGTAAATTTTACAGCCTGTGTAACTCTTACTAAAACTTTACTGTATTTTGTTTGTTTTTTGTTTTTTTTTTTTCTTTCAGAACTAAACAAGTTTCTGTCATTTCCTTACACTTCTGGAACCTGTTTTCACTCTCTTTTTCTGAAGGACTCTCTGCAACTTGTCTGCATCACTCACAAACAGTGATGCACTAAATAACTAGGCATGGGTCTTGAATAGTGTTCCTGCCTTCTTCTGCATAGCTGCTGAACAGCCATTGCACAGCTATACAGTTAAAACAGTTATTTTTAGTAAGTTGCATCTTGTTGATTTTGGACTCTGCTGACATTGTCTCAACTTTATGCATATAATTTGAATTCTGATCCAATCCAGAGGAATTGCAGCTCTTTTGAAAGCTGATGTAATTTACAGAATTTGTGGGGTTTATTCCATGATTCAAGTAATTGCTAAAAACATTAATTGAAAGCACATCTACGAAACAGTTGTATCAGATCTGGTTTGAGATTTCTTCCAGTGATCCTGAGAAGCATGCAGTAGCATAAACTCTTATTTTAGCAATACATTTCAATAGGCTGTACTGGGACAGCTAGTTAAAAAATATCACTGGCAAATCAGGACATTTCAGTGTCCTAAAGTAATTTTTGTATATGAGTTTCTCTCTCTGAAATTCCTGTCACAACTACATTCAAATTGGGTAACCAGAACAAAGCAAATACTCCTTTGCTGCACACAGCATGTTATGTATGTATTGGGAGCAGAACTAGCCAAGTTCTTCAGACCAGGTTTCCAAGGTGATCATCTGTGGGATGCAAACTGGATGTCTGAGCAATGCAACACTCAACTGCTAGCATGGTCCACTTAGGTACTTGGCCATGGTAAGCATTTATGGCTGTATCTACGTTGGTGGGTTTGCTCAGATCATCTAAGCTTTCCCTTTTGAAGGGGATCTCCTAATTGCCTCCACTTACTGTGCTTTTGTTACAGCACAGAGTGGTCTCAGAGCTCACAAACCAGCTTGCTTTTAGATGAAGATGAGCTGGGAGCTGTGCAGACCAGACCAAACCAACTTAAAGGAAAGGGCTGTTTAGTCTGAGGAAGAGGAGGCTCAGGGGAGACCTCATCTCTCTCTAAAACTGCCTGAAAGCAGGGTGTAGCAAGGTGGGAGTCAGTCTCTTCTTTTAGGTTACCAGTGACAGGACAAGAGGAAATGGCCTCAAGTTGAACCAGGGAAGGTAAAAATTTCTTCACTGAAGGAATTGTTAGGCATTGGCCCAGGCTACCCAGGGCAGTGGTGGAGTCACCAGCCCTGGAGGGGTTCAGAAAACATGGAGATGTGGTACTCAGGGATATGGTTTAGTGGCATGATGGTGATAGGTTGATGGTTGGACTTGGTGATCTTGGAGGTCTCTTCCAGCCTTAGTGATTCTGTGAAAAATTGTGGAAATGTTCAGACACCACCAAGAGCTGTTTACTGTAATACTCAGCACTTCTGCAGCTCCTAGATCTCTTTCTTGTAGCCAAAAGGAAATCCTGCTGTATTTCATGGCTTTTTTGCAGCAAACTGCATTGTCAGAGAGCAGAAAAAAGTAGAGTTGTGTATTCCAGCAGTTCATGAAAAAGTACTTTTTTCTGAATTGCCTGTCATAAGAAGGATCAGCTTATACAAGAAATCCCCAAATTGCATTTAGTGAAGTCATCTTCTTTTCACAGAATGGGAGCAAAGAGCAGCTAAACCCCAGAGTGAGTCTAAAGCTCAGAAGTACTTTTGCAGGCTACTGTGGAATCCACTGGATTGAGATTCTTGATCCTGCATAATCTGGGCACTCAGATCATTGATCTATGGAACTTTTCTTTTTAGCAAGGAGGCTGTTATTTTTCACAGAATAAAAAAAAAGAGAATAGAAATGCCAATGATTTATGAAGTACACCCAGACAGTGCTGGGATGTGGAGGCTAGCATGTAATAAGGATTTACATAATAAATAATGCATTAGTTGCTAGTCTATCAGCAGCTATATTTTACACAGAGATTTCTAAAGTCAGTAGGAAGCCTTTTGAAAACCAAGTTTTGAAAGCAATGGAGGGAAAAGAAAAAATATAACTGACCTGAAATGAGGTTATCTGTGCAGATTTCGAAGATATAATCCCCAGGAGCACAGCAAAAGCTTTGTTATTCTTGTGAAATAAGACTGATTTGAACTGAAAAGTTGACTAAGACTCAATGAATTTGCAATTCCTTAGTGCACATCTAATACTATGGAGGATTGCCACATCACCTTGTAAATACTTGCAAGCATAAATCAACCAGAATTTTTTCAGGAAAGCTTTGCTGTTTCCAACCCACACTCCCCATAACCAAGGAAATAAATTTGGGTTTTTACAAACTGAGGATAACTTTCTTTTATAACTCTAAAATAGTGGATAGTAATTTTTTTCATCAGGATCACCCCTTCAGTATTTTCTCTTTGTAGACCTTCCTGACTAGAATAAGTGCATGGTAATTGCATCCTGTGCCATCACACCCTGCTCAACAGTGAGGGTTACTAGAGGGCTCTTATGTGGTATCCACATTATCCAACATCAGGAATGGTCATCTCATGTAGATGATCAACCCTATTAAAGTAGAAGAAGATTCAGAACAAATGATTCTGTGCAGAATTAAATTTAATTAATTAATATTATTTAAAATAAATTTCACAGATTTGCTGTTCATGACATCCATGTGTACAGGTTTGGCCATAATATGACATACACTGGGGCTAGAATATCTTTCAAAACAGTTTGAGCTCTGGAAATACAGCTTTGTTGTTCCTGGTTTTGGTGCTGTATTGTAGTTAGGTACTGGCATGAGAACATCAGAAAAGCCATACACAGCCAGTCTGGAGTTCCAGCTCTGTATCTTGTTTCTAACTGTAGCCAAGGACCTATTCTCTAAGGTGTATAAACCCAGAAGGTTTATAATATTTCCTCTTCTGTGCATTCCTCTGTCCTCTGTATATCTCCAGCCCAAGGACATCTTGAGCTAAAGGTGATATCTTTGTGTTTACTAGCTTTTATGCATTTTCCTTCCATAATTTTTCTTGGGGATTTTTAGACTTTATATAAACTTTTAACATCTACAACATCCTGTACCAAGAAATTCCCTAATTTAACCATGGTTTGGGAAAGAAATATCACCTTCAGTTTGTTTTAGAGATGTGTACCTGCTAGTTTAATTAAAAATCTCCCTATATATAGTTGTAATTTCTAGATGTGAGATGGCAATCAGATAAACAATTAGCAGTCACTCCAACCACTCTTGGAACATACTTTGCTGAATCTCACTGGCAGCTGAGTGCTTGAAGATGGTAGTGAAAAAATATGTCTTGATTCTGTCAGGATATCTATAAAGAGGATTTTACCTACCACTTAGGGAAAAATGAGTCATGACACAAAAGCAACATACTTCTGGTTCTTCCTGAAACAGAACTAAGATACGGTCAGGGCAACACAGACAATTAACTGCTGAAGGTACCAGGATTCAGACAGCCCAAAATGACAAGGGCTTAGGCAAATATCTTCTTGTGAATATTTTTGAGATTATTTCAATGACTACTCCTTTAATAGCAGTTTAAGTGAATACTTCACTTATTTAAGCCTGGTGGAGGAGAAATTCAGCTTCCTGCTACTTCCTTGTTTCAGGTGTGACAATATCCAGGAGAGAGATGATATGGGCAGGTGTGGGGAGAAGTGTTTCCAGCTGCCTCACTATGATCCTCCAGTAGATACCTCTGAGTATCTTTGGAGACTGGAGTTACAGGTGGTAAGAAATCTTGCACTGACAGGAAGTCTTAAAGAGATTTCAGAAGGAATCACTTATGTCCTCATTCCCATGGTCTTGTTTATCCCTGGCTCTGCAGGTCCAACAACACTTCTTACAGGGTTTGCTTGCAGTGTAACTCCAGTAATTCCTTGTACTGATAGGTGCAGATGGTAGTTTCCCCAGACAGTGGCTTTTTTGGTCTTCTCCACAATTTAAGGTGTCTGGTGCTCTACAGGATGTGTTTGAACGTGGGGAGCGTATTGATTAAACTTAGTCTGACACTGATGGTATGGTGGAAGATTATGAGGCATCTAGCAAAATACAGGCTCAGCACAGGCTGATGAATTTGAAACTCTGCAGAGAAGATCCTGGGTATCTTGGTGGATGGCAAGCTGAGGATGAGTTGTCAGTGCACTTTTGTGATAACTGCAGGTAGGGCTATATTGAGAAAGCAGAGCCAGAAGATAAAAAGAAGTGACTATTTCTCTTCTTCCTCACCAACAAGGCCAATTCTAGGCACTTCAATACAAGGCAGATGTCAGCAAACTGGACAAAGTCCAGCTGAAGGCCACTAAGGTGTCTTGGAAGAAGCTGAGGGAGCTGAGTTCATTCAGCATGGAAAAAGGAAGGCTAAGGGGGAATGTTTGACTGGGACCAAACTTTTCTCGTCTCTGATGTAACTTTGAAGCTAGCAATACTTTGAACAGGGAGATGGCTTGAGCTGAAGGACTTCTAGAGGTCCCTTCCAGTATGAATATTTCTATAACTCTGTGAATGTGACTTCTTTGAAGTCATAATTTCTTCCCTTCATTGTATAGCCTGCAGTCAGGTTACTCTATTAATATTTAAACAAATTAAGTAAAAAGGCAATAGTTTTCATTTTGTTAACACCCAAGAATCTCACTGCCGTTCATGTGAGCTGAGTGAAAAATTCAGAATAGTCTAAGTAAGGAATCCCAGCCATCAGTAGGGAAGATTTTCCATGCAAAAATGAACCTTTTTCTTTTAGCAAAAGGTTTTAGGGTTTTTTCCTGTCTTTCAGTATGATATAACATATACCTTATGTGTCAATATATATGACAAAGAAGAAAAGTAGGTAGCTCATGAACCAAAACCCAAATGGCATATGCATTTAGTTTGAGACTCCAGCCTAGTTTCATAACCAGATATAGTTCTACCATCTCAAGAAGTTTTGCTTTTTTTTTCCCCTTGTCAACCATTTTGAAACATGTTTTTAATACAAAAATAAAAGAAAATAATGTCTCCTGACAGGCAGTGCCCCTTCACTACTGCATTCTATTATATGAAGCAACACAGTAGTCTCTTGTAAAAATGAATGTAAAAATGAATTCTGTGTTGTCAAAGAGATGTTAGGAGTGTGGCATATCTCCTCAAATGTAGAAAGCTCAAAGAAAACCTTTGTCTGCTTGTTGCTAGTGCAAGTTAAAAGCATTATGAACTGTACAGGTATGAATGCCTCTAAAAGTGTTGATCAGGCTGACAGCTCCTAGCTGGCAATGTGCTGAGTTCTTAATGCCATTACCATAAAGGATTTAAACCAGGGTTTGGGGTGGACAAATGTCCAGACAAAAATATTGTAAGAGGATGTCAAGTGTACTACAAAGATGGTAACAGTACACAACTTTCCAATTAAGATCTATTTTCTTCCCATTTCAAAGCCTGTAATTTCATCTTGGCATCAGATCCAAAATATTTCTTCCCTACCTTTCTTATTATCTCCAGAAATGGATCCTTCCAGAAATGGATCCTTCAAAAATTCTGTTTTTCAGTATGACTAAGGAATGAAGTTGGAAACTACTAAATTATTCTGTTGCTCATTGTAGAACCCCCAGCTCTAGCTATCCTCCCTGTCTGAGCTTTACTGTGCTATCGGGAACATGCATTATTAAAAAGGTATTTGTCAGCCAAGCCAATGGAAATGAGTTTGAATTCTCACAAGGGCTGTACCTGTTAAGTAATAAAAGGCTTTTCTTATCTGGTCTTTTTGCACAGTAGGATCACACACTGGAACTAGTGAGAAGTACTGCTCACTCTTTTTTAACACAGGAGACTGCTGTCTGTCAGAGGTAACAGTGTAGTCTGGAGCTTGTTATACACTGGGTCCAGATCCTCCAAAGACCAGTACTTCTAAACACCAGTGTACTGACCCACAAGCCAAACTTCTGCAGTCTTTGGAGTGGCTGCTCAAGCTTCCAGTATTTTTTTTTAATTTCTTTTTTTGCTTTGAATTCACTTCTTCACCAAAGAATCTCAGTTCATTTGAAAGAGCAAACTTTTCTTTCAGCTGGCATAGTCCTTTCTCAGAGTACAGCTGAAGGGGCATGTTCTCTATTTGAAGGCTACAAAAAAACCCCCACTGCCATGACAACATCTGTGCACCATGAACTTTTTTCCTTCCACCAAGGATGGATGACCCAGTGAATATTCTTTAAATGTTCTTTAAAAAAGGTGTAATTCTCCTGAAACATCACCAGCTGGTATTTCAGTAATTAACAGAGGTGGCTTGTTGCCTTAAACAGTTACCAAGAGATGGCAGACAATACCTGGAAAAATACCATGACTTTGTGGGGTGGACTGATCAAAAAAGTCCCCAGAAGAACAGTCCAAGAAAAATCCCTGTATTAATTTTGTGAAGAAAGCTTGAGCTGCAGTTAAGTGTTATTTGTAGGAAACTTTAACTGAGGAGCTTTTTTTAACCCTCTCAGTATTAGATTCTAAAGCAGTTAATGAACTTAGACTTGATCTTAGAGGTCTCTTCCAACCTTAAAGAGACTGTGATTCTATGAAGAAATAAATGCAGTCATAGATCTTACAGAACATTTTGTGTAGCATATTGTTATATTGAATGTCTTTGGTTTTTTATTTTGGACTGTAAAAAAGTGTGTTAAAACACTGACAGTAGCAATAGGCTCAATATTCTCTCTATATTGCTAGTATTTGATATACTAAAAGATCATTTATTGCAGATACAGATTTAAGCATATAACTGAAACATTAACATCATCAAATGCAGATATAAAGTCTGCAACAGATTTTACAAAGTAAAATTTCATAAAACTTGGAGTTCAGGTTTAGTTTGGAGTTTGACATCTTGAAGTTGGTAATTTAGCACTCTCACATTTAACATAGCCTATAATTATGTTTTGTGTGTGGTTTTGTGTTTTTCCATCCTTTTGGCTGACAGAAAAAAAGAGAAAATAAGTGTACATGATCCAGAAGCACTTTGTTTGGTATTTCATCAACCCTGATCATATTGACTAAGAAACTCAATGCCAGCAGGAAATTACTACTTTTAATCTTTTTGACAACTTATATATCAAAATAGTGACACTTAGGATTGTGACTGATCATTAGCTTAGCATAAACTCCTTTGACTCCACTGCTATTTTGGCTGAATATTTATACTGATTAAAGAGCAATTATTCTGCTCAGTTTAGTTTTCCAACATATGGGTTCAGCTCTGTGTCCCAATCAGATGTGACCTGTGGAGCCATGTTCCTCAGAAACATATCAAAAATTGACTTCTTTTTTTTATATCTGACATTTTTTAAGCTCCAGCTTCCTGATAGGGCTCAATAACATGAAGTGTCAAAACCTCTGTCTGAGGTATAGGTGGGTTAATAGCTTTTGTAGCATTCACAAGAAGTAGGTTTATCAATGGTTCTCCATGGTTACCTTCTTTGAATACAATGCATCTGCAGTGTGACTGAAAGCCAGACTGGCTTGATTTTATCCAGAGCAGTAAAAATATTAAAAGATTTTGAATTGGTGAACAAGAAATCATCCCCTTCCACCATGCAATGTCTCTTGGTACTGAAGGTAGCTTAATCTAAACTTAAAATCAAATTGTCTTTCACCAGTGTGAACCTCTGCCAACATTCTTCCTTTTCCCAACTCTTTTCCTCTGTCTTCTCCTCTGCAGACTGAAAATCTCACATCCTGGTTCCAGTTCTGCAAACTGTAGCAGATCATTTAATCATAGTGGATTAGACACTATGCAAATGTCAGCTTATCAGCAAGGGGACAAATGACAGATATTTGTGGCCAAAACATAATCTAATTGTCTTAAAGAAAGAAATATAATGCAGTAGTGAAGCAGATATCTGCAGCTATGTAATGGTGGGCAGGCAGATGAGTGGTTGGAAGGTGGACACGTCACCCAAATTAAAGGCATCCACACTGCAAATGCCATTTCATCCTACTTATTGTACAGTAACATTACTACTCCCTCTACAATAGCTTTGAGGCAGGTGATGTTAAGCAGGGTTACTGAAAAAGACCATTAAATGATGTATTGCAGAGCTGAGTATAAAAGGGATTTACCCCACATACAGATCATTCTTTGGCTTTTCTACAGAAATCAGACATAGCACTAATTAAAAAAAAAATAAAAAGGTAGTTGCAGGCAGCCTGTTTGTTAACAAAATAAATAGCCAGGGAATAAGGAGAGCAGGAACAAAAAGATAACAGCAAACCCACTGCAAAAGGTGACACAGAACATGCACCTTCTGTCCCTTCTGTTCTCTCTCTAATTAAAAACAGAAGCAGGAAGCAAATTAAATGTACCAAGCCTCTGCTGTGTGCAATTCTCAGACCAGAAGTGGCACACACACATACCTCCTGCAAAACTGTACAGCTGCTGGGTGGCCTCTGATGGGACTTTAGGTCCTTTTTCATCACAGTGCTATAGGACAGTGGGACAACACAATACTGAACTAGTAAGTGTGGTGATGCCCTCAGCTTGGTGTGTTCCTTGTTTTGCTCCTGACCCTGATTTCCACCAGCCTATGTTTACACACATCAGACTTTGCCTGCAGGCTTCAAGTACTGGTAGAGGTGGGGGAAATCTTACAGATTCAAATGCCAATAGATTGCAGAACATCTCTTCCCTCTGAACCTTTGGTCATGATAATCTTGTCACTGAGTGGTGTCCATATCTTTCTTGGTCAGCTGAAGTCAAGTGTAAGCAAACAATTAATGGCTATTCTACCAGCATTACCCATGTGCTACTGATGTAGTATTTGCAGGTTACAGCCTTCTGGAAAGGAGAAGCTCTTCCCCTGTAATAAGAATGGAGAAAAAAAAGGAACTTTGTCTGCAGGAGGGTGTTAATGTCCAGGATGCATGCAGAAGCTCTGGGGCCGACTAAAGAACTGGTGAAACAAAACGTTGTAAAAACTCAATGTGCCTGGTATGCATATTGAGGAAGTACCTCTGTCCTTGGTTAAATACTGAATAAAAGATGAAGCTAGAGGCATTCACAGTTGGAAAGAATCTGTTTGGTAGGCTTACAATGTGTGGCAGCTTCACTTTTTTGCTCTGCCGTTTTCAAGCTTCTCTCAGGGATGCTGTTGCATGTCAGAAAAGTTTTAGAGTGCAAGACCTCAGGTATTTAATTCTGTTGTGGTACAGGTTATTATCAGTCTTCAGAATACTTGTCCCAGGAATTGGCTTAGAGCAGTTGCACAACCTGAAATAATCTAGATGTGCTGCTGTCTGGGAGCACTCAGTTTTAGGTAAGAAATGGAAAGACACAGAAATTTTTAACGGGAAGCTAATCCTTGATGGATTATTTTTGCATTTAAAAAAGAAACAGACATTGACAGTTGCAAAAATAATCATGTAGGACTTTTTGGGGATCAGGACTGGGAGGATTTGCAGAACAATTGACTGGAAGCCTTTAGTCCCCTTTCAAATGCACTGTTAGCTGCACCACATAGATGATTTTCATGATTTGTTGAGTCCAAATTACATTTATATATTTAAATAATGAGGTTATACTTATCTCCTTATGGCTCAGGGATGTACTCCAGTCACTGAAGAGCTCCCAGGATGAGGAGGGTGGTTGGACTCAAGTCCATTCAGTTGCTGAGCTCTCCCATTCAGACTGTAGTTAATGTCTGCCCCAAATACTTCCATCTGTAGTCGTTTTTTGGAGTTCAGCTTCCATGCAGCTCCAGAGCACCCTTATCAGTGCTAAGCTGGAACTTTGAAGAAGACCTTCTGTAGAGAATAAATAATCAATTTGGTATTGCTGGTTTTCTCTTTGTATGAAGTCCTCTGTGCCTCAGTTTCTCAAGACACTTAAGCCCAACCTGCTATGGATTCTGCAGTGTCAGTTTAAACGTACACCTTCCTAATTACTTTTTTCCTCACTAACCATTGATTCCTGGCATTATTTTATTTATTTATTTGTTTTCTCCTGCAGCAGGTGTCATCTTACAAAAGTCTCTGCAGCAGTTAATGAAAAAGTGGAATCTTCTGGGAGTTGTAGTCTTTCAAACAGAGCTTTGCAAGGACACACCTGTATTGGAACACTACAGCTCCCTGAACTTCCTCGCCTCACTGCCTAAGAAACGTCCTGCAACGTGACTAGTTTGAGGGGGTGGTGCTCATGGACTTCCAGCACTGCAAATCACACAGCACCTTGCATCTGTGTATGGGAGCAATTGGGAGCCACAATGGACACTTGTGAATCAGTGTATCTTTAGGGTGGGGAATGGATAAAGAGGTCTGGGATCAGGCAATATGGTTATTTGCAGTATTTCACTTTAGGAAAACATTCAGCCCAAGATGTGTCTTTACCACAGAGCTCTGCAGGAGCCCAGCCACTTGGACACTCTCCAGACACCTCCATTTTAGTCAAATTTTGTGTTGCACTTAGCTGCTTTTAGACTTCTTTGAACTAAATGACTTCCAGCACTGGTTGTTTTCTTCACCTCTTCTGGCCTGAGTACTGGTAACAGACTGTCTATCTGCAGTCCTTGAATAGAAGAAGGACTCTGGGGCCACTGCTGCTTTCCTATGCCCAACTCCTTCATTGTTAAAAACTTTCTAACCCTCTGAGAACTATTTGTTTGTTTTCTTTTTATTCTTGTTGTTGTTCTTTACAGCTTAACTCCCTGGGCTAATTCAGTCAGACAGAATTCAAAAAAAAAAACCACTCCACCTAGCTGGAGATACATAAAGATCTAAATAAAAATATAAAAGGCATGGTTTTTACCCCTGTTTCTTTTGGCAATTTCATGTCCTTATCTCCAATTTGCCTAATGAACCCAGATTTAATCAAATCCACCTTACCTCTGATTTGAGAACTTAGGTACAAGTTATATATTCCCTGACAGCATGTGGTTGGCTCCAGATGTAGACTGTATTCATTGGTAGAGGAATTGGAGAGCTTTACTGGAATTTTTCAAGTCATTATAAAATGAAAGTCTCCCTAACTTCATGCTCATCAATTTGTAAACCTGTGCTGAAACTCTAACAGCAGCAGCTCTGCTGTGAGCATTGTTGGTTGCTGCTGCTGAGCAGGTGGTGGTAGAATAGCTTCTTTCAGTGCCTTTTTTTGCATTCATGATCCTAGCTGGAGACCAGAAGGTGGGAAAAAGCATAGAAGTGTAAAATAAAGAGGGAGAGATAATGATACTTTCTTTCTCCCCAAGGGTTCAATTTTAGTTTCACTTCAGAGCAATTATTTTGGGAAATCTTATTGTAGCTAACCAGCCTGATTCTGTATCTAAGTCCTAGTTTTGGTTTATTTGTACTAAGACAAACTTTCAGTGGCTCTGCTGGAGAAAAATCTCAATTTCAAGTCACAATATTCATTCAGACTATTATATCATTTAGCTTCCATGGAATACCTATAGGCATGCATTTGCATAAGCACTGAAATATTTGGAAGAAAAAATGAGATTTTAATCTGCAAAAGAAGCATACAGGGAGAGAGGGAAGAGAAACAGATGCTGAAGGCATCAGCATCCACAGAGATCATTCACATCAAAAGAAGGAACTTCAGCTAATTGGAAAATGATAGGCAGTCCATGAGAAAAGTACACACAGTTCAAGTTAATGACTACTTTTATGCTTTACAGTCTTTGCCCTACATGCACAAATAAATTTCATAAACATCTAATACTTAGATCTGGCAGAAGACATATTTATAATTAATGTCTTGTTGGACTGAATGATGCTTGTTTGGAGTTTTCACTAATATGTCTCATGTTTAACACATTCCTCAAGAATGCCAAGAAATTCATGGGAGGTAAAAATTTAACTGGATCTTGGCTGCTGTAGGGAAATTCCAGAGGCAAAGTGTTCTCAGAGGAAATGCACTTTCTGGTTTTTTAATAGATGCTGCTACCTGGTCCCTAATGGCAAAAAAAACCCCAAACTTTGTTTCTGAAGTGTAGTCTATATAGGAAAACAACCAACCAAAACTGGAAAAAAATAGTTAATTTCTTTAGAAAGTAAAGAAAATGTGAAGAGCACAAAGATGTTTTATTTCCAAATCATTTCCTAGTGTTATCTAGCTTGCTATTCTTCATAAAGCAGCAGCCCTTGTTATTATAATCCTCACCAACAAATCAAAAAGAACAGAAGCTTTTTGTCTTCCATCAAAATGCAAGTCTTTCAAAGTCTTCTGCAATAAGGAACACTTGCATGGGCCCAAATGCTTTTAAAGATGAATATACATGTTAAATGCAAGATTATTCATTCAATTAATTCAATTACTTATTCTATTAGTCTATTCAATGAATAATTAATTAGCTGTTTACTTGAAAATGTTCAAGACATCTGTGGGTAATTCGTGGACCAAAACGTCAGTGGAATTAACTACAGGCTGCACTAAAACTACAGAGAAAGTGTGACATGGTATTCAGGACCAAATTTAACTATTAGAGTGAAGGAAGATATCTATTTCTCCAGTAAAATTCAGTGTTAACCCAAAGACATTAATTCAGTTGTGTTAATTGAATATTATTACCACACATTATGGAACTGGATCAGTTCCATCCTCTGAGTTTTTCCTGCTGTCCTCTACAGTACCCTGGGTTTATAAAGCAAATTTGTCCCTTTGTTTGTGTTAATAGAACATTTATTGATACTCATTATATTTTTGGATAGCACAGCAAGAAAGGCATCAGTAAATGCTATTAACTGTTTGGGCAGCAGACCAGGAAAATGGATATCCATCAGCAAAATTAGCTGAAAGCCTTTGTTAGGAGACCTAGAATCACAGACTAAGACATGGACTGTTGGACTAAAGACTCACTTTGGCCTTTGGAAGTTACAGAGTGGAGATACTTTGTTGGTTTTTGACTGCATCACTGAAGACCTGGACACATGATGATTAATGTCAAAGAGAGTTCAACAGTTCAACATGGCTCTTGCTTTTAAAAATAATGAATTCATTAGTATCTTTTCATTTTTAACAATCTGCTGCCTCTAATAGGTGATGAATCCTTTGTGCTAATGTACACAAAAGAAAACTTGGGACTCCTTTTATCTACATAGCCATCTCAGCATGGCTTATTGGCTTTGACTGGGTGCCTGAAAACCAAGGAAGGAATACAATGTCTCAGCTGCATCCCTTCCATACTGCATGTGCATTGACATTAAGCTTATACTGCTATATAAAGAGTATTTGACTATAAAGGGGTTGCTCATGTTGGTATTTCTGGGAAGCAAACAAATTTTGAGAGAAAAATGATGAAAGAAAAATCTTTTGAAGCATATCTCCAAACCTGTTTTGTGTTAATTTTTGAAAGGCCAAAATTGAATGTACTGGTTTATCTCATTAGGCTGCAGCTTTGCTGATAATCAAAACCAACTTATTAACCACAACACATTAAAATATGTTAATGTGTATTTAAGTATTTATTTCAATTTGCATCATTATTATTTATTCATGGAAGTGAATTTGCAACTGGTGATATGGAGGAAGCCCTGTGAGCATGCTCAGGTCAGTGGTACCTCTGATCAGTGATTCCACTGAGCAATCTGTGCTGGGGAAAAGACCACATCCTGCTGTAGTCAATTCTGGTTTGAATTATTCCACAGGTAAATCTTTACAAATCTCTTCCACCTGAATTTTACTTTATGACCCAGATAAATGTGTTCCAAAGTCTGTAGGACTTCAGATGAACCTTGAGGTCTTCCAGAGACCTCATCTACTAAAAAATTAAGTAAATGCTGAAGTTAATCTTTCCTGGGAACTGTACACATGCATGTACTTCAGCATGTAAGCATTTCATTTTCACCTCAGTTTTTAATTAAATTTATGAAGTACTGGTCAAAACTATTTCATTGAAAAGCAATCATATTTACATGATTTTTCTTCTAAAAAGCTTTAAATTAATTAATATTTAAAAAAAATACTTCCCCAAATCTTTTAAAGGTTTTTTAATGCTTGTTTTGCATTAAAACTAAGAAACACCCTAAGCCTAAAGGTAGCTGTTGTGGAAATATCTCTTAATTATATTTTCCTGCAAAATAATCAGAAATTTGCTACAGACTGTAGTAAGTTTCCCAACATTCTTCATTCACAACAACCTTTTCTGCCTGGAACTCTACAGGGTGTTTGATCTCTCTAAAACCTGTGATATCAGTTACAACTGGTTTTGTTCAATGTTTTGGTATTATTTTCTCTATAATATTAAGCTTGTTCAAAGATATCCTTTCTTTTTTTTTCTTTTTCTTCTAAACAGAGTAGGTGTTTTGTATCTGTAGACAGTAGGAAATGTAGAAAATTATAGCATTGCTGTGTTTCAGGCAATTCCACTTGCCAAGGGTACAGTTTTAATGTTGCTGTTGTAGCTAATGTATCATGCTGATGAGATAACAGGAGCAGACTGAAATGCTGATATGGTCCAAAAGAAGCAGAAAGCCAATCATTGATGCAGACAGTGATGCTGGCAACTGTAAATTTAGGCCACAACAATGGGATTTTGACTTCCCATTGATCTATGCAAAGTAATGGTACCACAGAGAGGTGCAATAGTTTGGTGATCTTGTAGGTAGGATGTGCAAAACACGTAGGGTAGTGAGGAACCCCCCGCCCCCCACCAAGGTGTTGTGCATATTCCCATTGAGATGGTAACTGTGGGCAGCAGGCTCTGCTCTGGTCCAGATTCAGCTCAAGGCAAGGGCACAAATGGAGATGAGGATGTGCCTCATCCTTCCTCTATTTCTACCTTTGCTTTTAGAGTCAGATCTCGTTTTGCCTCCTGAAGAAGATACATGGCAAACATTCAAAGACTTCAATTGCATTTTGGTTTCCCTTCATGAATATCAGATCCTGTATGGAGCCTCTGACTCTGCAGTTCTCATGCCTTTCATGTGATGCTGTTCCACAGCATAAAAAAAGCTGTTTACAAATGTCAGGTTCTTTCAAACTGACAGCAGCCCAGTTAAGTCTTCTTAACATCATATCTTCCTCATGTTTTTCAATGAATAGACTCATTTCCCCCTTCCCACATCAGGGAAATAATCTACAATTGACTGAAATTATAATCTTTAATTAAGACTGGAAGGTGAAAGTATCTTTAGTCATGGTTTGAGTTGGGGTTTTTTGTATATGTGGAAATATACTGGAGGAAAGGGCATTGGTATTAAATTGATTTTTAGCCATAGTGAAAGCTGTTCCACTGACAACAGTGGAAAGTTAAATTCTCTGCCAGCCATAGAAATAGTATAATATGAGCAGTGGAGCTTCATTATTGCTGCCAAGTGTATAACTTCCACCTTGGTCAGAAGGAAGAAGGCCAAAAATCCAGCAATGACAAAGAAGTCCTTGGCCTCTCCACCTGCACCACTGCTCCTATAGCCCTGCAGTATCTGGCAGATAAAATAGCTGGGACTCAGCCAACCGTGAGGATGCAGAAAGCAGCTGGGAAGGACAGATTCATGTCATTTACTGTCAAACCAACAGCCATCAGAGAGGAGCAAAGGGCAGTCAAGGTTTGACCTCCAGCTGAACCAAAAACTTACAAAGACAAAAGGCTCTACATGTCATTGTCAGTTCCCAGAGTCATCCAGTCCTCTCATGGAGATTAAACCTTATCTTCAGTATGGCCTTCCTGAGTACTGCTTGAGAGAGTAGGAGAAATCAAGGCTGCATGCAAGCCTGTCTTTAAATTTATCTGTCTCCTGGAATCTGAAGGAAGCCATTTGTTACCAGGCTTTAAAGATAGGAATAGAATTTGATTTTTTTTTTCTCTCCAGCTGCTTTATGTGTTTATGTGTCTGAAATATTTCACTGAAAAATAATGTAATGCTTTTGTAATAAGCATGTTTCTCAAGGAAGGCGACGTTGCTGTGCCAGAGTCCCTGCTGGCTTCTGTAAACTTTGAATTCATTACTGAGGAAAAGCTATCAATATTTTTTTCATTATTGCAGGATCCTTTTGCTCTGAAATGATCACAGAAGCAGGCCAGATGCCATTTGCTTTCATTGATGCCCCATGCATTCAAAAGTCTATCATGAAATTCCCAGAGTGGCCCTTACTCTCTATCTGATTTTGGTTCCTTCTGAACCAAGTGTAGACTTTACTTTGTCTTCCCAAGAAACATGCAGGGAAAGGGTGTTCTGAGAGCAAATATTACAGTTTTCCCTGAAAAAAAAAAAAAAGTAGTAGCAGTAACTGAGCTTTGGTCTTCCCTTAAACTTCTGCAGGTGCAAACATGCTATAAACCACCAGCCCCTGTCTGGTGAGCAACACCACTGCTAGTGGCAGTTGCTAACCTTTTAGTGATGTCTCAAGGCCCTTTCACATTGATGTGATTAGAATTGGGTTGTGTCCTAAGTATTTAGCCACTCTGGAGTAAATGGAGTCATTTAGCTAGGTGTCTGGGAAATGGTATTAGCCATGGGCTATAGCCTAAGTGGAGCTTGGAGGTGCCTGGGATTTGCTCAAGTGCCCTTTGTGCTCCTGGCACCAGCTAGGAGGAGGCTGTGAAATGGTTGCTCTTTCATGCATGTGACCAGTAGGACATGGCATCTGGTTTTGGTTGTCTGTTTTTTTAATAACTTGGGTGTATTGTTAATGAAAGATAAAAAACTGATAAGGAAAAATTAGCTTTTGGGTTTTTAAAATTCTTAATCAGGAAAAAATGTCAGCAAGAAATGTCAAACTGTAGAGGAAACTCTTTGTTCAATTTAGCCAGATTAAAATATGTGCTGTGTTCTGTGAGGAAAGATGATTGATAACATAAATTATTGTTTATTTGTATTTTTTATGAGTGAAGGGTAATTAACTACATTACCATTATATAAATTCCTCAGATTTAATAACTGCAATGGGTGACAAAAGCCTAAGCTTTCATGACCATGATATACATGAGATATCCTGAGCACAAAACAATGGTTTTGTATTGACAAAGAAGGATAACAATACCACTGAGGAGTGAGGGTGATGCTGCTGGCCTTGGCCCATTAAGCTGGTTTCCAGGTCCTGTCCAGAGAGAACTATTAACAAGTTGAACAATAGCCAAGGAAAGCAACTATGAGCTTGAATGTCTAGAGACTGGGATAGTGTATTGACCTTAAAACAAGCTTACCATAACAAGAGCAACATTCTGAAGTGTCACCTCAAACATGCAGCAGTACTTTCAGAAACATGATGGGATTAGCAGTGCAATGCAGCAGATGTGGCTGGAGACATCAGAGTCCTCAGTATCTTTTCTGACCCTGTTTTGGTCAGTACTTCTAACTTTGTTGTTGGTTTTGTGGGATGATCTGCAGCAGGTTGCTTTTCATCCATATTGCTTGCTCTGCCTGTGTCCAAAAAAGGGAGGAGGTCCCAGGCTGGCTTCTCATCCCATCAAAGACCGGTGCTTGTCTGCTCTACCCCTCTGCTCACCTGACACTTAAGTTGTTGTGGATGTTATGAGAACAGAAGACAGTGTCAGCTTAGAAATGCAGTAACCTACTGAAATTTTGAAGCCTTATTCCTCTGTTCTGTGCAGCAGCAGAAGTTAGGCTCCCATTCTCCCATAATGGATAAGGAAATTCAGTCTTGTGGTCCAGCTGTAGCTATGAAAATGTGCAGTAAGGAGATATTAGTTTAATTTTCTAAGAAGACATAAATTTATATGGTTGACATTTTGAAGATTGTTTTCTGGATACATTTTGGTCAAATATTAATCCTAGAGATGAAATCACAGGAAAGCTATTCAGTTTTTCCCTCCCTAGGACCATACTGGAGAGTGAACACTGGTTAACTATAGTTTTGTCTGGTACAGAAAATGGGATAGTAGCCACCTCCTACAGTCAATGCTCAAGGGCACTGTGATTGTCAGCCTCTTTATACATAGCAGCCTTAGAGTAATCATCATTTCAGCAGCAATTGACCTTGCAAATGTAAGGTCCTGAGGCAAAGAAATGATTTACAACAAAGCTGCTGGAAAGGCATCCAGGGTGGAGAGCTCAGTAGAAGTGTAGCAGTATCTGAGACTTATGATAAAAGAGGATATATTTGTTTCCCAGACACAAACAAGAAATGCCTTCTCAGCAAAGTGTGAAGAACACTGAAAGAATGAACGTGTCTCCAAGCTGTTTTGGAGAAGGACTCACCCTTTTAGTTCTATTTAATATTGCAAGGAAGGAAATTATTTTGGCTCACACCTCATATGTGTGCAAGCACAGCAGAAATAGAGCATTTTATTAACCTAAGTACTCTGTTAAAACCATAAAAATTGCTAGATCAAACCAGACCCTACATCTAGTCCAGCATCATGTTCTAGCAACAAGTCAGACCTGAAGTTGCTGGGAAACCCTGCTAGAGAAAACAAAATCATTGTGTTAATTTGTGAAGCTGCCTATGTGAAAACTGTACATATGTGAATGAGACCAAACTTCAGTCAGATTACAATTTTCTCTCTGCTGGCTCTCTGTCTTGTTTTTGACTTTTATTAAGAGTTTCTAAAGAGTCCTGGAAGGTGGTGAACATCTGTTGGTCGTTGCTGCCACAGACACTCAACAGAAACATGGTTAACCATCTTCTCCCCCTTGGAAGGTTTGGGCTGCCAGGCAGAGCTGCTGTGGCAATGTCCCCTCCTTTCAGTGGGCTTAGGTCCTCTCTGCAGCAGCTTCCCATTACCCAGGGCTGCCCAAGAACTCTCTGTGCCCTTTGCTCTGGGCTGCTGGGCTAGGGCACCTGCAAATCCAGCTAGCCCAAGAGCTTGGGTGCCTCTTTGGCAGCTGGCTCAGAGATGGTTTAAATTATCACTGCTGAGTAGCAGAGTAGATGTGAGATGGATAAAGAAATTAAGACATTTGGGAACAAGGATTTCAAACACCTTCCATTTCTGCTGCTCACCTGAATCTCCTAGAGGAAAAGATCTGGAATAAATGAATGACAACACTAACATCAGTGAGATCTGTCTTTTGAGGAAGAAAGATAAGAATGGGAAAACTTGGAGACACACTGGAGCTAAATGGGATTGTCAATGTATTGGAGAAGAGCCATTCTGTCCCAAGAACAATTATATTTAGCCCTGCCATAACAAGGCATATTCTGCCTTGTGGCTCAGTTGTATCTCATCAGTGACTAGACATGAGACATTTAGTCTTGTGAGACATCATGTCTCACGTGATGTCACACTAGATGTGAGAAAACTCAAGCAAAATCAGACCCTGAGCTATATAGATTATATTCCCTCAACCTCCCCCCCCCAAAAAAAATCTGCTTCTCCATTACAGAAGCTTGCTTCCTCCTTAAACAGTGGTTAATCCAATGGCACATCTCAAGGGGGAAACAAGAAATCTTCCTCAGATCACCTAGAAACTTGAATCATCCCAGCCATAATGCCAGGCTATTCATTTCCAACAGTATCTGACATCTCACTGGAACAAGCTGTTATGCAAGCAATGATAATACCTTCACACTTAATGGAGTTTCTGAATTTAGCATCAAGTGTCTGCATTGCTACCTCCTCTCTTTTGAAAAGCCAAGGCTGACAAAAAACAATATAGAAAGGAGCACTCAGAATACTTATCTAAGTGTCAATCTGCTTGAGCAAGGTATACTACATTTTGAAGATTTACAAAAGTGAAGATTTACAACAGTGAAGATTTACAAAAAGATTTAAAAGTTATATTCTTTAAACCACAGTAGGCTAGACTGATATCTGGTGAGCTTCAAATTAAAATTATGTACAGTGGAAAGTCATAAGGATATAGAAAAATTATTAGAAATGTCTGTCCTCTTTAGTCTATAGACTATTGCTATAGACTATAGTTACTGTAGTTGCTATAGTTACTCTAATAATTTAGTATCATTCATATCTGCAGTACTGTTGTTCTACTAACTCCCTTCTCTTGGCAATGTTCATCCTACAAACCCAGGAAGGGGTTTGGAAGGGAATTCAGAAGCCTGTTCTCATGCTGTGCATCTTGTAAGTATCAGCTACCACAGTGTTTAACTTAGCTGCATTTTTTTCATGTATTTCAGCAATTACAAGGATGATGATGGTGTAGCTTTGATGGGTGTGTGGGCTTCCTCTGCATCAAATACCTGTAGCTATCTAGGGGACTTATTACAGCCCCTGGGAATGGAGGCTAACTGCATGATTTGCATGGTAATCCAAGTGGAGATTGATGCCAGGCTCTCTGGGTGAGTTGCCTGCAGAAGCAGGGAAAAGGGAAAGGGAGAGCAGACTCAGCATAGCCATGTCTCTGTATTGAACCCCAGGGACAGGGAGTGGGTGAGGGCTTTGCTTTACTTTGCTTTCTCACCTACCAGCAGAACTGGTGTGTCAGAAAAAGCAGATTTTAACCAGGAGCATGTATGGATCCTCAAAAGACACCAGGGAACTGGATCACAGTGGCTTCATACCCCTGCCAGTGGTGCAGCACAGTTCCATGCTTCCCTTTCTGCATCTCATGACAAAGTCATAACCAAGTCTTCAAAACCTCCCGAGCATGAGCAGCAGCATCACTGTCAGAGCCCTAAGTCTGCCATTAATATCCTGCTCTCTAGCCACAAGACAATTTTAGTTCTGCAGCTGCACTATCCTGAGAGTGTTCTAATTATATACTGAATTTAGAAAGAATGCAAGAAATACACAAGTGACACATTTCCTCTGATACACAAAAACAGGCAATCAAGTCAGTCACTGTTTTTAAAGCCACCAGGGTTTGTGTTCTTGTTGGTTTTGAAGTTTTTTTATAAAACAGAGTTTTAACTGAAAAACTAGTAGTGTTTGGCTGACTGGAAGGAATTTCTCCTTGTAGCCCTTATCTCCTTATTTTGTAGAAAGTGTGCTGTAAGCAGTCTACATCAAGGGTTAGACTCTTGAGCTCCATTTTGCAGTTAAAATGGCCTCAAGTTGCACCAGGGGTGGTTCAGATTGGATATTAGGAAAAAATTCTTCACTGAGAGGATTATTAGGCATTAGAACTAGCTGCCCAGTGAACTGGTGGAGTCATCATCCCTGGAAGAGTTAAAAACGTGTAGATATGGTGTCTGGGGACATGGCTTAGTGATTTAGAGGTGGGCATGGTAGTGTTAGGTGGACAGTTGGACTTGATGATCTCAGAAGTCTTTTCCAATCATAATGAATCTCTGATTCATATTACACTAACACATTACACCTAGATGAAGCAATCTCCTAGACAGCTTATGCAGCAGCTTCAACATCTACCTCTCCATATGTCAAAACTTAGTTTCAAACCATACTCATTTTTGAAGGGCATTGCCTGGCTTCATTAGAAAACAGATGAGCAGCATGTGACAGCTCATTGTAAGATGCTGAGTCTGAAAAAAAGTGAGTTTTCTCTCTTCAAATTCTCTTGAATTCTGTGCAGTTACAAAGGAAACATGCTTTATGAAATGATCTCTTCAAAGCATCTGTAGCCATTATAACCTCCTGTAAAAAACTCTCACGAGTATCTTAATCTAGTCAAAAAGCAAGGAGAAATAGAGTTCAAATGTAATTCCCCAGAGACTGGGTGATTATTTTGGTTTTTTTAAGAGAAAATGGTTAAAGGATCTCCAAGCACCAGAAGCATCTGTGCCACAAGAAAGAAAAGCTGTGACTGCCTTTTCATGGAGAGGCAGGACACTCACACAGTGTCCTCTCACATGTACCATCCTGTTGGGAAGTAAGCACTAGCATCTCTGACATTCCAATTAACATCTCTGGCAACATAGAAATACAAACTTTTCTTTAACAATACAACAGCTTAGAGGAAATAAAATACAGGACTGTAAGTCCAGAAAGGTCAGGGAAATGTGAATGCAGAAGACTTGGTGTTAGCAGTGATCTGGTTAGGCCACAATTTTTAATTATCTTTGAATGAATATAATTGGGATGGATCAGTACTGTGGCATGGCAGAGTCTACCAATGCATCTGAAAAACCTATGCTTGCTAAGAAGCAAAAAGCAGTGTCCAGGAGGCCTCCATGATGACAGATTTTCACCTGCTCATTGTCTGAAGGAGGAGATCTCTTTGCTGTCAGTATCCTTGGGCAAAGCCATCTGAGAATTCTAAGGCCCAATTAACTATAGCACTTGCCAAATCACTGAGTGGCAGTAGGGAAAGTTCTTTTGGGAGGGATGCTGAAATAAGTAGCACTGCTGGAGACCCCTGTGATGAAGGCAGCACAAAAGAAATGGTGTACTATAGACAATGTCAGCAGACCTGCTGAGACTCCAAGCTGAGGAATTGAGCTCTGCAGCACATGTGGTATTAGGACTGGAAAAGCCCATGTGTCTATTTTTAGAAGCAGGTGCTTTGTTCCCCTCCTCTTTTTTGGGGAGGACTGGTCCTCTCAAGCCATCAGAGTAGTGCAGTGTTCCCAGCATCAGAGGCATATCTGGTTGCAGGAGTAGTGAAACTAATGAAGGCCAATATCCCAAGGACATAGGACTTGAGGATGAGTGACCTTTCTCTGAACCTTAATAATGGTCCTTTCTGGGGTGGGGCACACAACATATATTATTGAGAAATGTCTCCCCTCTTTGGGAGCTTCTTTTCACAGAATGTGTAACAGCTAAGGCTTACTTTCTTCTGTCAGATTTCAATAAAATTGGTGAATGGGTGCAAAAGTTATTGAAGCAAGGACAAGCCCCACATTTTCAATATAAATAACAAATATGATTTCATAAGCCTCATTCCCTAAGCAAACAAAGCTAAGATTTAGTTCCTGTGACTTGGCCCAGAGACACATGAAGCACAAAGTGCTGAGGTTTTGATTTTTATGACTGTGGCTTGGATTATTTATTTATTTATTTTAAAAGAATTGTCAGCATGATTTATACAGGGCCTGGAATAGCCATGAAATGTCCTTTCAGGAGAACAGTGTTCAGGCAGGTGCAGGGATATGAAGAATAACAAGAGTGCAGAACAATGAGGAACTTGAGAAGAAACTGAAGTTTCACTTCTTTCAAGAATTCCAAGAAAGGAATTTTCACAGACAGGATCCTGCACAGAATCTCACTGGTTTAGAATTTTTTTTTCCTCAATATAAACACACAAACCCTATTTTTTTTCTTTTTAAAGAGTTTTCCATGAGCTTTCCAAGAAGAAATGATTTGGACAGAACCTGACAGCTGCTTTGTGGAAGTGGCTTCATTGCCGCTTCCACTGCCACAGGAAAGGCAATATCTCTGTGAATCAGCCAAGAAGCAGTTTGGAGCATCACTTGTAGCCAGATCATTTGGGGTTTTTGGAACAGTGACAGCTGCCTGATGCCCTGGAATGCCTTGGTGGAGCTGTAGCCTCTGGAGGATTCAGAGCTGTTGGAGGTGGTTGTGTTGTGTGCTGGTGCACACTATTGCTGCTTTAAAGCTTTAGTGGAATACAAAGCAACACAAAACCACTGGTACCTGGACTTGTTTTGGATAGTACCTTGTTTGGAAACCAAGTACTAAAGAACTTGACTTTAATACTTCTCAGTTAACTCCAGGCTAAGCTAACAATGAACTTAAGAGCTGAGGAATACTGCACTGCAAGGAAAACTGAAATGCATGGGAGTACAGCTGAGATCTTTGTTTTCTTGGACAAAAATTTTAGTGAGTTGGCTTCTTCAGCCTTACCTTCACAACAGCTCTTCAGTTTTAGAGCAATAACTGATTGAGATGTGGATTATAGATGTGGTACTTAGGGATGTGGTTTAGTGGCATGGTGGTGATAGGTTGGTGGTTGGACTTGATCTTAGAGGTCTCTTCCAATCTGAATGATTCTGTGATGATTAGTGTCTGGGACCAGAAATTGAGAAAGAAACTGTTGAGGAGACTCTGTATTTACCCTATTGTGTATTGAAAGATTTAGAATCACTGTGGGGATCTGGGGAGAGAAGTAAAAGGGCATGACTCCTCAGAAGCTTTGGAAGGATCTTTTAGCTGAGCTACAGTAAAACTAACCAAAATAATTGTTTCATGTGCTTGAAATAACATACTTGGGCAAGAGATTAAGGCACTGAGATACACAGATATATCACAGAAAGACTTGTGATAAGGACATGTATCTCAAAGGGGGAGAAAAGGATATATGGAATTCTTGTGTATTACACAAGCATCAACTAATTTCCAGCAGTAGTATTGTGACAGCAAATGAGATAAAGTACTAGAGTCTGGGGGGTGGGAAAGGCATTAAATGAAGAAGCAACAACCCTGGGATACCTGGAAAATAAATGGCAAAGGCATTGATAAATGCTTCCAGAGAAGAGGAAGGCCAAATTTATTGAATGCAAAATTAATGTATTTACCAATTCATCATAACACTGTTGCTGATGTTTAAATGAAAACAGTGCAGTGCTTTCACTAATGGAATTGAGCTTGACAATAAATATGTCAGAGTCAACACAGTGTCCTGTTCATCTGAAAATTCATCTCAGCAGATAATTTCTGATGTGCTTTTATTAAGAACAGGAAGATTGCATCTTAGCCATGACCTTTTCAGGAACTGTTCTTTTTGTAAGCATGAGACTCAAAAAAGTATGCTAACAGTTATGTTTAGCTGTCTAGTCTTGCACAAAATTGTCAGAGTTGGAAGAGACTTTAAAGATCACCTAGTTCCAACCCCCCCCTGCCTGGCAGGGACACCTTCTACTAGGTTAGGTTGCCCAGGGCCCCATCCAGCCTTGCTTTAAAAACTTCCAGGGATGGGGCTTCCACAACCTCCATGGGCAACCTGTTCCAGAGTCTCACCACCCTAGCACATGTTATACTGAGTCTAATCCTAATCTCAGCTTGATCAATGGTTTATGTCTAAGGGATTATATAGGTGTAATTGAATCTTTGTACCACTTTGTCCCCCAGGATTAAGAATGGGAAACCAAATGTATTTAAGTAAATTAATTGTTTAGATTGACTAAAAACACTCAAGAAGAAGAAGAAGAAAGGCATTAATCAGAATTTAGTACACACTGTCACTTTAGCTGTCACTTACTAATAGAGTGCACAATTCATTTGAAGCAATACTCAACAGTATTAAAGCTAGCAAAATAATTAAGTAGAGTGATGTCATTCACTCATACTAACAACTGTGGGAGAATCTCCTCTCAGCCTTGAGGGGTGACCTTGGGGATGTCCCCACCCAAGGGGACACCTCTAGCATAGGTGTTTTAGAAGTTCCTATTATTGAAAATTGGGACTAGCCTTCTACAGTATAAAGTGGTTGACTGTCAGTCATATGTTGATAGGTTGGAACTCACTCCTTAGAGAAGATACAATCCAGAAAGCTAGGAGCAGACAGCCTATTACCCATTAGTGAGGGTGCAATATAGCTAAATTTGAGGAATCTGAACATTTATCAGGTGTTCTAATCACCAGTGGGATAATTTGTGACATAATCTGCTGGCCAAAGCACTGCAAGCAGACAGGCAAAAGCAACTGCTGCACATGAGGCTTCTGAAAATTGCCTTCTAAGTAAAAGTGCTAGCAAGCAGTAAAAACAAGTATATAAATAAAATTGCATAGCAAAAATTTAAGACAGTCTATAAGATGAGACTTTTCTGGGTTTGGGTTTGTTGTTGGTTTGGGGGTTTTTTTCAGAAAAGGTTAAGGCATTTGCAAAACAATAGAAAAGTGTGATTATAGGCTAATATGTGATAAACCCAACCCTTTTACAAAAACAAACCCCTCTTGGTAGCAATTGCAAATGCATCAAAAGGGAAATTGGTGAGCACAAAGACAGGGTACAAAGGTATGATGATGCAACAGAATTGCATTAGTTTCTTAATGCAATTTCAAGACTTTTCACCTGTCCTTAACAACCTGATAGTCAGATCAGGGATTTTTCTCTAGTAGGCCTGTGACAAAATCATAGCATCCCTATGTGAGAAGTATAAAAGAAAACTATGATTTTATTCAGCAAATGAGTACATGGAAAAGCCACATAGCAAAACATCTTCAAGGGAAAACTTCTGTCTCTCATTTCAGCTCAATCATGTTGATTCACCTCTGCCTTCCTTCTTTCCATTCTCACTTTCACCTTTCTATTTTCCTCTGTCTTTTTTCTGAGTCAAGATTACAATTTGTCAATGTGTAGCACAAAAAACCCAAAAGAAAGTTAGTAACTTCTACAATAGCTGGTTAACAGAAACCCCTTCTTTTGGTTCTTACTTGTCTGACAGCAACACTTCTCTTTTCCTTCTTTCTGTTTTGAAACCCCAAAACATGCATTGAGGCTGCAAGTTCCTCCAAACACTAAGTTACTATGTAATGTATCAGTAAATGGTATCAGACTTCTAGCACCTCTCTCCAAAAGCAGAATTAGTTCTGGGTAAAAGGATAATGAAGCATTACTGTTGATAATGGTGACTGGATCCTCTAGTTCTTAGCCAAAGTGATATCACAATCATATTAAAGCACATTTTTAGGCAGGAAAACTTTGTTCTCTTCAACGAGAGATGTATCCTTTAACTTCGGGGTAGTATTAGCTCCATTATTCTGCAGTCATGGTTATGTTGATTTTTTTTTTTTTGAGCTAATGTACTGTTAATTAGGTGTCAATTACCAATGCAAGCAAACGGGGCAAAGAATAACACTTATAATTGTTGTAGTTGTCACCTAAGTGCAATTATCTATAACGGTTGAAATAAATGAGGTTTTAAAGATATCTTTACAGCATTCACATTTATCTATTTTTTATTACAGCTGCCCTTTAAAATACCTCTTTAAAAAACAAAATCAGTGAATGAGAAAAACCTAGTCACCTTGATTTGTGATCAGAGAGAACTCAGTATGCATTCAGATACAAGCACTGTTTTCTTAAGGAAACAATTAAATGCCTCCATTCTCTTTCTCTACTTCTGCTTCAGACTATTGTGAATAGTTCCTTCCAAAAAGATATAACAAATATTCTCTATCTCCTAATTTTTACTTGATTTTAAACCAATCAAACTGAAATTTTTGCTCTTTCTGCCATCTAGTTGGGCTTGGTAAGAGCATACAATGATGAAATCTAAGGTAACAGCATTTTTAATAGGGTAACTTCCAGGGTTCTCATAGAACCTCACACATTTTCTGAGACCAAACACCAGGTAGATCCAAACATGGATCACTAAGAAACCTCCTCCCCCTAAATGTTGAGAAGTTTGGATTAAAAATGTAGTTTGTTTGTTAACAAAGAGCTATTTATGAAGACTGCTAACAAGAAAAAAACCTAGGCAGCTTCTCTGGAAGCATATGTGTCCAGTGACACAGATTTTGGCTGAGAAAGTCCTGAGTTGCAGATTGCCAGAATTTGGATGGTTGTAACACAGAATACTCACTTGGTTGTCATGGTTGTCTTCTTCCCATGGCATCCTCCTCGTTGTCTTAGTGGCACCTACTGGAAATCCTCCAGGACCTCCTGGAGCTTTGCCCTGCTGCAGTATGGATATTCTTACATAAACTAAAGCAACCTGGCAGGGTAAATACACCTCAGAGCAATTTGTTCAGCATGGATAAATTGAAGACACAAGGTCAAAAATTTAAGGTAATTTATGGCCATTTGTCATGTTTGGGAAGTGAAACAAAACAAGTTTTCCCTGGATAATATACTCCCATTTGTGTTGTGGACTGGAGAGCAGAGGTTGCATTTTCTCATGGAAGTACTGAAGTTTCCAGTTCTGATCTGTTCTAAAATGAACCATTGAGAAGACTAGAAACAATTAGGCTATATGCAAGAAATATTGGATATCACTGAAAGAAGAACCACCATGAAAAGTCCATTTTGGCAGTTAAGGGAACCCTAGGAGTGATATACTATCCAAGGAAATGTGTCATTATTCCATAAGAAACACAGTATCTTTTAAATGAGTTGAAAAGTGAAGTCACCTGGCACTGGAGCAAAACATAATAGCAGTTATTTAGCAGGTTGAAACAACTCTCACTGAATCACCAGTACTTAACCTTCTTTGATGTAACTCACTCAGCCATTGCAAGAGCAGATGTCAATGACTGTAGATTAAAGGGAATGCTATTGAAAGGTCATGATGGTCTCCTGAAATCAGGTGCTTACTCTTTAATGATGATGAATAATACCAAAAGTAGTTATTCTGAAATTGAAGCTCTCTTCTTAGTTACAAATGCAGGAAAAATCCTGAAGGTTGAGAGTCTCATGAATTTGTTCCTGACTACATGCTTAGGATAATAGGATAGCAAGCTTTCAAACTTACTGAGTGTAATTGATTTTTGGTGGGATGGTCATGAGATGAAAAAAAAAAAAAAAAAGCCAAAAAATCAGGAAGAAATTGACTTCAAGATTAATTGACAAAAGCTTTTCAGCAAAATTTGGGGAAAAAAATGTTAAATTTGAATTTGGATCAATCTGAAATGATGTATTAAAACAAATAAAAGTAAATTGTTATTTCCAGGATATTTGAAACATTTTTCCTTGAATGATTATGGTGACATTTACCTGATAAAAGAGGCCCCACCTACTGCCTGCTACAAAATCTGCAAATTAGCACTTGGGGCCAGAAGTTCTGCATTGTAATCAGGAGGTAGGAGTGTATGGTAACCCTGCTTGTGCTCCTGATCCTGCTTTTGGGAGGAAGGAGCAGTTCTGCCACCACCACCTGGGCTGAGGGCACAGCATGGTGTGGAGACCATCTGATGCTTCCCTTCTGACCTGCATGGAAAAGATATCAGACTCTCCATGGTGAAACCAGTTTAAGAAGGCTCCTGAGGTAAAATGTAGGGCTTTCTGTTAGAGGGAGACATTATTTGGCCAGAAATGTGATTATAGGGTTAATCAAAGAGGAGCCAGACTTGAGAAGATTTCAAAAGATGCAGGGCTAAGGTTTGGAGGCTCTGCAAAGCTTGACTTCTCTCACTGTACTCTGCATCCTCTGACATATCTGCCAGGCAAAAAAGGTTAACATTTAGACCAATCTCACAGGCACAGCAGAATTTGGCAGTGAAATCTGCTTGGCAGCAAGAGTTCTGACAGAGAACAGGAGGACTTGTGTTTGTTGTTCAGTTGGGTCCTTCATGGTTTATTTATTTACAGTGGTGGGGAATAGATGGATGTGGCATTTTGAATTAACAGATAGTCCTTTTCTACAGGGTACTTTTGGTACTTGAGGGACTTGTGGGTACTTTTCCTGCTGTGTTAGTGAGAGGGATAAATGAGGCCATGTTCACCTTAGAGCAGTGCCCCAGAGGGGTGGAGCCTTAAAGAAGACAAAGAAGATGCTCACAGGAGTCAAATGTCAAGGAAGTAGCACCAGGACCAGAGAAGTTGTTTTGCAAAGCAAATATAAACATTTATCAGTAACCAATAGGGAAAAAACAAACTACTGCTGAGACACTTCTATTAGCTGGTTATTGTTGTTGTTAAGCTTTTAATTTTCCTTGTAATCTATATCTACTATATTATTAGATGAATAAACATTTATTGTATTATACATTAGAGAACTATCTAATTTTAAGCAGAATGGGCATGGTGTTGCCTTCTACATGGTCTATTATTATGGTTTGGGCTGGCTGAAGATTTGTTGTTGGACTTTTATTGGAAAATGTCATTCTCTAACAAAAAGGAAATTAAATATTGGCATAAGGATTAATGATGACAACTGAGTACAAAAGTGATAAAGAAGCTTTTTCAGCAGTTGAGATCAGGTGGTGTCTAATTAAATGCCACAGCCTTTAGAAGCAATAGGATGGCATAATCAGTTAAAAAAATCCCTTATTTAAGATTTTGCTTTTTTTGTACTCTATTGAGCTCATTTCAGAAGTAGAGTAACATATGCCACGTTAGAACTGTTGCCTCTTTTAAAACAACCTTTCCTTTTCAATTGGTCACTGACATTCCCCCCCTTTTTGTAACATTTTGTTGGTTTGCACAACTTCTTCAGAGCCTATCTAAAACATTATACTTCTGTGTCTGGATCTCACATTAATACAATTGACTGCATCTCTGGAGAGATCTGTTTCTGATAGAACAAACCACATTTTTTCTCCATTGGAAAAAAACACCCAACAATTGTGAACAATCAGAGTTTTGCCATGATTAGGACTCTATTTTTGTGTGGCATGCAACTCCTTAGCTGAACTATACCAACAAACTCACTGAGATCAGAACTCATTAGGTCAGAAATTTAGCTATTCCTAAGTAGCTCTAATTCAATGAGCAGATACTGTTTTACAGTACCTTTTCTATGAAATGCAATATCTTTACACATATGTATGTATTAATTTCTAGATGGCTACCCTAAAGAGGAAATGATTTACAGATGGAGGAAAAACTCAGTGGAGGCTGCTGATCAGAAATCTTGGAGACTCTATCAGTTTGACTTTATGGGTCTCAGAAATACTTCAGAAATTGTGAAAACCTCTGCAGGTAAGCATGACACAAATGGTAGTGCTTGATTTTGTTTATGACAGTATTACTTCTCACTAAATTCTTTGTTGGTCTATAATGTGAGAGCTGCTGCAACATCACCTATTTGTGTCCAGTTCAGGGATGTCTTTTTTTTTTAGTTCCTTCTCAGCAGTGTTCTGGCTAGAATGAAGTGGTCACCCAGACCACATAGCAACATGCTGCTCTTCTTCCAGCACTTGGGTAACCTTTCTTGGTAGTCATTTTCACCACAAGATGACTACATTTAGTACTCAGCAGAGTTGTGCTATTTGATATTCATTCCAGCTTCTTTTTTCAGACCACTAAATTAGCTTTATGTTAATCTAGGGCTATTATAGAGGTACACAAGTAGGAAGCCAGGTGTGATAAAGAGAGCATTTCTGAAATCTAACAAGATAAGAGAATTTATCACCTCTTGTCTTGAACCAACAGTGGCTTAAAGCATTGCCAGAGTGGTGTGCTTTACTCTTGCAAGAAGACTGTATCTTCTTTTACCATAATTTGGCAGAGAGAAGGTTTTCATTGCCATGTATTCAGCTTTTTCTAGAGGATTTCTTTTTTAAGTTCATTCTGAGATACAAACACAAGCAGATAAATATTTACTGCATATGGTGATTATATGGAATACACAGCAGAAATCACTGTGTAGGTGCTGTGGTTGTGAACTTTTATCTTGCACCTTAAGTAAGCTCTCCCTGCCAGGTAATATCAAACTAATTCACAAGGACCTAAGAATTCCCCTATAGCCATCTGGCAAGATACTCAGATACTACAGCAAGAACACTTCTCTTGCTACAATGTCAAATAAGGCTGACAAGGATAATTAAAGTAGAGGGAATACTCAGCCACCTGGCATTGAGCTGGGGGAGAAAGAAAGGAAAAGGTAAAGGAAAAATGAAAGGAAAGGAGAGAACTGAATATAAGGGGAAATTTCTCCAGCTTTAAAAACTGCAAACCAGCCAGTGGAAGAGTGTCCAGGATAACAGGACAGAGAGGGAGCATGTTGTCCTTAAAAGCACTCTGTTTCTGCTGTAAACTTCAGGTTTCTGAGACCTAGACTTTCCAAGTATGCTTGGGTGGAGGAGAAATTAAAAAACCTAAAAGAGAATCATTAAAGTATCCATGAGTAAAGCTCATGGAGTAAGCTGTAGTATTGCTTACATGTTTCTGCTGAAATCTGCCCAAGAAAAAGTCTATTCCTTCTTTTTAAACAACTCAATTTTTTTTACACTGCTGGATAAATAGAAAGACCTTGTAGCTACTGGATCTAATTTTCATTTATTTGAAAACTTCTTGGCATCATACAAGTCCTATTTGTGTTCTTCCTCAGATGCCTTTAGATTAGATTTAGATTTTGAGATTTTTGCAGTCCAAAGGAGCCTTTGCATAAGTAAGTTCAAGATAATTCATCAGAAATAGAAAACAACATAAAAGTGTCCTATTTAAAAACATTAATAGCTGGTTCATTAAAAATGAAATATAGAGAACCAGACAGAAATAACCATTTCATACATTCTGAATAACCCCCAGGCATCAATACCCAAACCCAATACATAGCCATAACTACTGCCACATAAAGGTTACACTGTACAATGGATGGGAAATGATTAGTGGAGTCTGCCTCTTATATGGCATCTGAATTATGCTCTATATTTTGAAACTGCTGTTTCATCAAGTACCTCAGCTTACCTGATGCTCTCAGACCTATATTACAGGGTTGCAAAGCAAGGATAATATCTGCTGTAACTGATTCAGAGAAATCTCTTAGGGACAATGCCAATAATAGGATCTTGAAACACTCAAGTGACTTGTACTAAGTTCTGCTAATGTCCTTGTATTTCTAAACAGATCAGTAGCCTTGAATACATTGCCTTCTTGAATGAGCCTTCTGTTTAGTCTTTTAGACCTTGTTATATAGAACAGTAGTAGAACTAGAATAGTAGACAATATTCTTATCTAGGATAGCTCTGCATGGTGGTAAGGTGCTTTCTTGTCAGCATCTCTTTCAAAACCTTCCACACTTCTTCACAATTTACCATCTTGTATTTATGCTCAGTGGAGCAGAAAATGAAAAGGTTCATTCTGACATGACCCATAAAGACTGGCACTTAGAAAACTACAGTCAGTTATTTTGAAGATCTAGGTTGCTCCTCAATGCAAGGGTTCCACAATACCATTTATGTTGTCTGTCTTTAACAGAAACAGTCCACAGCTCCTCCTGTTCTAGTTGTTGTAACTGTCTGCAACTGCAGTCAGTTCTCTTCAGCTTGTACAAATCCTTCTCTTGGACTTGGGGACACCATCCCTTCAGCACCCCTTTCCCCACCCCACCCTTGAACATAACAATGTATGCTGTTGTACTAAAGGAGAACAGCTTATTTTTAGGTAAGTACAAAACATAGAATTTCACCTGAGAAGCACAGAGCCACCACCCACATTCTAATTCATGTCAGTATTAAAGTTAATTGCAGACCTCCTACAACTAGGAGCAGTTAGACTGAAAAAAACATCTGAGGAGGTTTCTGCTCTTCTTGTCCACAGATCCAGGCATGTCTTTTGCTTACTAAAAAGACTGCACCAAATTATTCTTTCAGTATTATTGGTTCAAAAGAGAAATTTTCTCAGAATCCTGACCTAGGAGAATCATAGAAGAATTGTAAAGCAATTTGAACAGAAAAAAAGAAGGATACTCATAAACACCCTATCAGCTAGGAATGGCTGAGTTCTTCAAACATTATACAAAGGTTTCCCATTGTCAAAACTTCAAAATAAAACTGCATCTTTAAGTTCTTTGTGCAAAACCTGACATTTTTATGGGAAAAGATAATTCTTAGGACAGGGGAACTCCAGAGGAGTTAGAAATCATAGCAAGGAATTCATTTTTCAGTGATTCTGTTTTCATTAACTTCTGATTGCCTTTGCAATTGAACTGCCAATATACACCCTTTTTGCCCTATACTCCAAACCATTTCTAGAATATGGGCACTGCTGGCAGTTACTCTACAACACAGTCCCAGCCATCCTGGAAAAAGAATTTACTCTTGTAGTTTTATCTGAGATTGATCCAACAGTAACATCCTAAACCAGTTTGAATCCTACTAACACTATATTAAGCATTGCATTTGAAGGTAACTTGCAAACACTTTTTGGCAGTTCCCAAATTCATACATAAATGCACATTTTCCTCCACTCCTTCCCAAAGTGTTTAACAAATTGACAGGAAAAAAAAAAAAATTAGATCTGAAGTTTGCCACCCCTGGAAGTCATAATTTCTTGAAGAATATTGTAAACATAACTTTACATACCTAAGGGCAATCATTGTTTCTACTGCTGGAAAAACAAATAATTGAAGACTACATTCCACCAGTTTCTTGAAGTAATCTCTCCTTGATTGTAAAATCTTTGTACAACTCTCTAATTAGTATTTGGAAGTGTTTTTTAGTACTGACAGTGGCCCAGGGAGGGGGGGAAAAAAAAAAAAGAAAATTAGTTTTATTTTCTGTTTATTGTAAGCTTCAAGCTGATCCCATAAGGCAGATGTAAGATGCTGTTACCATTCTTAGCTTTTCTTCATAAAGCTATGGTGAAAGGCAGTGACAATGAAATAACTTTAGCATTATGTATTTTGGAGATTCCTTAATCTTACATTATCTGATCTGAATTTCTGTCAGAAGGGCAGAAACCAGAGTAGAATCGAGTAAGAAAGTGGACAGAATAATGTTGAAGATTTTTTCATTGCATTTATATTTTTGATTGATGTAGTTCATAAATATTTGAGCATATTAACATCTGGGTTTGTCATTTCTGTTCCTTTGGTTTTGCTTTGTTCTTAAAGTCATTTGTTATTCTCCCATTTAAGAAAGCTGTCATCCAGTTAAAGCACAGATAGAGCAGTTGGGGTCGATAGATCATAAAGGGCTTTTTAATAATTGTATTGTTAAATTATTTATTGAAGCTATTCAAGAAATGCTAAAAAAGAACAGTCAACTTGCCAAACTACTTATGAGGTAGATTGTCTTGTGTGTTCACACTACTTGTAAGGATCTTCATAGAAAATGATCTGTGGATAGATATGTGTCCTAGATAGAGCAGGAAAACCAGGAAAACAAGAAGAAATAAAGGAGATGGGGAAAGTGTTCTTTCTTCCTTAAGTGGTAACTTAGGTCATTTTAAGGGAGGTGTAAAGCTAACAGCTAATAGGTACCTAATACTTAAAATTATTTTGCCAAAGTTTACATGATTTCAGAAAGTAAAAAAACCCCTATTCTAAGTATATAGCATTTAATTGTACTAATTTCCTACAATAAATTTATTTATGCCATTTTTTTACTGCAAAAACTGACCATGGAATGATCTACATAATTGGAGACTGAAGGAAGAAAGAGGGAGAGGAAAGATTTACTTGTTCAACTGCAGTATATACACTTGGAAATTTGCATTTTGTTCCAGTTAAATATGCTTAAAGAAAAGAGCAAACTAAAAGCCCAAAACCCAGGATAACCTCTCTCTAACAGTATGTGTGGAATTAAACATGTACTGGCTTTATTGATGATAAAGTGTTTTCTCTCTGCAATTGGATGTCAATGCAGCCTCAAGCATTAGTGTTACAGGATCTCTGATACTTTCCAGCTTTGATTTTCAAATCCAAAGTTTTTACTAAGCTGACAACCTTAGCATGAGTAATGAAAAGTGGCAGTTTCAGTAATCAAACACATTCAGCCACCCAAACATCACTAAAACTTGATCTAATCTTATAGTGGAAATTCTTCAGCACCTGGCAATATTTTCATGAAATATTGACTTTATGGTAAGTGAAGTGTTGAGAAGATATCTGAGTCCTCTACTCCCTCTTTCTTTAACTCTGTAATCCAACAATGTAAATCATTAAAAGACCTGCCCTGGATTTTATAAGACTATGCTCCTGTCTTCTACTCAGCCATTTAATAGCTAATTTCTAAGCAGTCTTGCTCAGTTAAGAACTGTTGAATGCTTCATTGCTTTAAAGCACATCACCAGTGGAAGGAATTATGTTTCCAAAAGGTTTCACTCCATGAGTTGAAAAAAAAAAAAAAGAGCTGGAATAATACAAAGCTGTGGGAATAGATTTATGTTGAAATAAATCATTATGTGGAAGGAGTGTAGTTAAGTATAAAATGTCCTCATTCTGCCTGTGTGAAGGTCGCTGTGTGAGTTAAGGCATGCAAGGAAGAGCTTGCATTTATTAACCTTAAATTTAATAAATCTAGAGTAACAGCTTTCCAGGGAAAATACCTTGCCTTATTCTGTGTTTGAAGAGACTGTGGGCTCAGTCCAGGCTCCCTCTGGTCAGGATATCACTCTGAAGGAAAAATGTAAAAGCACCCTCCTGGTCCCAGGAAGGGGAAAAAAAAAAATCCTCTCTTCCAGGTCTTCTATTTCTCCAAACTTAATTAACCTAAAAGCATGCCTCATTTGGTGGTTTTGCCTTATTACTGTTCACAGTTCATTAATAAATTCATTAAAGAAACTTATAAGTTTCCAAGAGAAGACAGAGGTGGGAAGTTATGAGAAACTGGAAGCTCTAATCAGGGAGCTGGGACTGGTCAGACAAGGACACTAATACCCAGGGAGATGCAAAGTGGGAAAGTAGCAGCTTGTGAGAGGAGGAGAATGGAAAACGGAGAAGGAGCTTGGAGAAGGCTGGACAAGAAAACTTCTGTGGTAGGAAATGGAGCCATGCAGCACAAGAAAGAGTGGGGCACGGGAGAAATGTGAGATGGCAGAGATGAGGAGGCTGGGACTGAGTTCAGAAGCTAGTGCTGGAGCTGTTTGCACAAACTAGCTAGAAAGTTAGAGCTGTGAATAAGAAAAGTCTTTGGACAGAGGCAGACTATATCAAGCATGGTAAAAAGACTACATTCCTATTCAGAGCCTGGAAAGGAGTCCAAGACCCTCAGACCTCACCAATTCTCCCTTGTCAACAAAATGCTTATGAACCTATTGCAAAATATCTGTGTTCTGTCTGTTTCTGGAGTTGAGTGTTAAATGATCATAGACAGTAGCAGAGCTCAGGTATCAGCAGGGCTGCAGGATGGCTTACAAATAAAGGAAGGAAAGAAAATCTTCAGGCGAAACTGGTTTTCCTTCAAAAGTGAAGAGAATCAATAGAGGTCATTGAATAGAGCAAACTTTGGATGAAAATCCAGAAACAAGGGTGCTTGTTTTATCACAAACAAACAAACATCCTCCTAAAAGCAACAACCACAAAGCTTTGACCATGTTGGCTTTTGTCATTCATTGCTATCTGAAGAAACTCCCCACAATATAATATTCCTCATTGGTAAGGTTTCAGGCTTTGTGAGACTTGATAGACTCCTGCAGGGAAAATGAAGGCAATCTGCAATGACCTTGCACTGCTCCATACTGAAAGACCCTTACAGAAAACAGGGAACAAAAAGAAAGGTTCCAGCTAGGCTGCTGGTTTTGACATGAACCTGTTGAAAGAATTACCTTATACAATCACTACAAGGGAGAACCTGAAGAGTGGCATTTAGCAGGACAGGCTAACAAAAGAGAAGAGCACTTTTCTTGAAGAAAAGTCTTACAAGGGAAAAGATGTAGAGCCAACAACTTAAAAGAGAACATGTCAGATTTAGAGCTATAGATTTAGTTTTAGATTTAGACCTGTTCATGCTTAGATACATCCAAGTCTTTCATTGCTTTAGAACTACTGCAGATAGGTTAGAAGCCCCAGCTCCTGGTCTGCCTGTCTGCAGTGAGGAATAGTCCTGACTCTCTTGGCCTCCTTTATTTTTATTTTTAATGGAAAAAAAAATAATCTGCATTATTATGGTGTTATGTAGAAATCAATTCAAGGATGGAGTAGGTACATAACCACAAAGTAAGAATATCAGTTATTGCTGGAGTTCATTACCAGAAGGTTGAGAGCGTGGGATGGCAAGGAACAACATATACACCACATTTAATCAAATCATAATCTTACAACCTTGAGCTGCTAACTTCCTATATTGCTTCAGTCCTAAGAGTTATTATTTTAATGTTTATGCATTTTCAAATCTATGGAACTGTATCAGAAATGTTTTTAGAATACTCTGTACTACATTATACCATCCAGGCCTCGATTAAAAACACTTAAAATTAATAATTCACAGATAGTGTCATAAAATATATCACAAGAATAGGAAGATATTTCTGAGTGCTCAGGGGAACTAATTATGTTTCCCATGTCTGATGGAGACATGTATGTTATCTTGCAAAAGAGTGTAAGTCACCCTGGCTGGTATTTAGATGACAGCATTATTCATCAGAACTATTGGCTTCATCAAAAAAACGTTAGTAATTATTTTAAAGAACAAATTACATTTTCTGACATTAAAATTCAGTATAGAGAAAACTCTTGAAGTGATAGTTTCTGAAACAATTTGTAGACTAAAAGGGAGTATGCTAGAGGGGAAAAAAATCGTGTGGTAGGTTGAGATGGAGTAAAATTGCATATATCTCTTTGCTTACAGTGGGGAAAGAATCATAATAAGGAAATAATGAAACAGGAATGAAGACTACTTGAGGATAGGTAGTTCCAGTTGAAATAAAAGATGAAGAAGGTGGTTGATTCAAGGAAAAAAGCAAGGAGGAAGTGGTTAGAAGTTTCATAAATGAATTGATTTGAAGATATTCTCAGAATAAGAAGAGATTTGATTCAGGATTTTTTCTCTATTGCAGTTACTTAAGTGAGTGTACTTTTTTCAAAACAGACAAAGCAATTAGTTTATGTCAATCACTTATTAGAATACTAGCCAGAAATCATGGCTTAAATCAAAGCTGGTTATGAATTCTCCTAAGAAATCTTTGTCCAATGGAACAACTTTCTTCTTTTTTTCTTTAGGCTAATCTTTCTGAAAGTAAAAAGCTTCAAGGCTGCAGTAGTGTTTGCTTAAATTCAGTTCTGAATGAATTTGCACAGATGGCCCATGCATCCCTAAAATCTCTCTGAAATACTGACCATATGCAGCTATATAAAACAAAAATAAAATCTCAAGGCAGTGCTCATGCATGATCTATCACTTTCAGTTTGGTGTGTATCAATATTGTTGTCCTTGTCCTAAAAATACACTTAAATATTAATGGGAAAGCAACCTACTTCCATCACAAGTGATCCTTCAGGCTCCTCCAAGCACTTCAGTTTTAACAGTCCCTCCTATTTATTTTCTGCCAGTTTAAGGAGGTTACACCTGCCATTAGCATCTCATTAACATTTTATTGATGTACAAAGACCATAACTGATTGGCAGTGTCATAGAAACCTAATTCCAGGGACTAAACTATGTAGAGGCTTACCACAATAGTCTTTTACTTGAGCAGGGCACAGGTGTGTTTATTCCCATTATTCCTATTGCCAAACCACTGCACAGCCTGATATTAATTGGAGATGATGTCCAACAGAGGTCTAGATGTAGGCTAAAATTACTGGTAGTCAAGGCTCAGATTATACTGTCAAAGAAGGAACACGTTAAGGGAAAACTAATCTTAATATCCAAATATCAAGCAGTTTGTCTGAGGTACTAAGTGGCACATGGAACATCTAACATCAATAAATGCAATATTAATTAATCAGTGTTAACTCAGTTTCAGAAGGCACTTTTCATTCTGCACACAAGAATAAGCTCTTTGTACAGAGCAGTAACGGGGGGGGGGGGAAAAGAAAGAATAAGGGATAGGCACAATGTTTTGGTCTTTCCCCTGTGGTGTTTTGTTGGTTTGGTTGGTTGGTTTGGGGTTTGTATTTTGTTGTGGTTTTTTAATGTACTTTATTTTATTTTGGTTTTATTTTTTGAAAGCACTTTTTATTGGAACAAAAGTACACAGCAAATTTGACTCCTTGTTGACAGAAACTCCTCGGGCACCTTGGCACACCGTGTCAACTTCTACCCTGGGCTAATCTAATGCTCTTCTTAAATATTGTATATGTTGCAAATTCCTGAAGTGTCAAAAGCTAGCATTTAATGAGCAGGTGCTTCCAGCACAGATTTATCCTTAACACTTAGTTACTGCACCCTTCCTTGAGTCAAACTTAAGACTAGTCTTCTTCCTTAAGCCAACTCTGCTCCTCAGGTTGATGCCTTCTGAGCATCGTGAATATTAGTTTTCTTGCTAAGAGCTGTGACCAACCTGTGTAAATAGGGTACTTCATTCTCCAGTTAGTCTGAGGGTTTCTAAAATCAGGAATGTTACTGGGGAGAAATATGAAAAAACTTGTTAATGCTTCTTTCCCAAAGTAGTCTGTTGCTCAGGTAACCCTCAGGCAACAGAGGTCTCAGATGTGATGGCTGTTCTGTAATGTGGTCAGGTTACAAAGGTGTGTATGTTATTTAAATGGGACCCTACTCCTTCTCACAGGGCTGAATCAACTAGTTATTTCTAACCTGCAACCTTTCTGTGCCTGTAGTGTTTTCTCCTCATGCTGCATTCAGATTCATCTGTGGAAAAAGAGACTGCTGTGAAAATAAAAAATAAATCAGAGGCTTAAATTAAGACTGCCCTTTAAAAATTTTAGCTGCCCCTGAGGGACCTCATTAAACACTTAATTTTTGCAGTCTTAAACCCTTCAGAAGCTGAGGCATTCCTACATTTTCTTTCTCAGAAGACTTCATCTGAGTGAAATGTAGAGAATGTAGGTCCCATACACTTTTCATTAGGTGACCAGTATTGACAGGTCCTGTTTGCATATGTAGAAGTTTATGTACCTAACTCTCAAAAGCACCTGATGGCCAATCTGTGGAGTGCATAGAGTCACAAGGGACTGGCATGCTCTGAATGTCCACTAACAGTGATCCCAAAGTGCTCCCATTAAGACTGGAAATCCATCAGTATTATCAAGGCATTCATATAGCTGCCCTGTGGGCTGGTGCCAGAGCATGCTGTGCTTTGAGTCTCCCTCATGCTCCTCCAATTACCTTGTAAATTTGTGGCATAAGAGACTTAGAAACCTGTACCTCATTGATTTCCAGCAGAGTGAAACTGCTACCACTGGTATTTAAGCTGGGGTCAGCAGAAGACTTCCACTGGGCTGGAGTTCATGCTTGGTTTAATGAAGGCAGGGCTTGGTTGCAAACCCCTGTGAGGCTGTTCGTGTTGAAAACAAGCAGTGCAACCTGAGGTACACAGGAGTTACAAACTGCCAGCCTCCAGCCTTTCTGTAGTTATGCCATTTTACCAGGATAGCTCTTCCAATTTTTGGCTGAGTTCTTTCACAAGAATGAAACAGATTTAGCCCCTTCAATCAAACACATATGAACACTTCATGTTTTACAGACATTTAGGAAAAGAAAAAATAAATTGCATGTTATCCTCTCTGCTCCTGTGTGCAAACTGGAGCCTCAGCCACCACAGCAGCACAGCCATTAAATAGTTAAAAAAACAAATATATCCTCCCATATTTAGTCATCTCCACATTGTTCTCCTCTTAAAAATAGTTGGTTGAAGTTGCTGAATTTTCAAAGACTTTCTGGTGTTACAGTCAGTCAGAATTTCTCTCACATTCCCTTTTAATTTGCACATATCTGACAGAGTCTTCTTCATACAGGCCCATGTGAGCAGGCAATTAATGGTGACTCATGCAGACCACTCCACTCCCCCCAAAACTCATCTATTTTTAGGTAACTGTATAAGTAGTTGTAGTTGAAAAGAACTGAAACCTACGAAGTAATAATCAAGATATTTCAAACTGAAGGAGGGAAGAGTTAAATTGGATGTTAGGAAAAAATTCTTTACCCAGGCACTGGAACAAGTTGCCCAGAGGGTCTGTGGCTGCCCCATCCCTGGCAGTGTTCAAGGCCAGGCTGGATGTGGCCCTGGGCAACCTGATCTAGTGGGTGGCATCCCTGCCCATGGTGGATCTAGATGATCTTTAAGGTCCCTTCTAACCCAGGCCACTCTCTGAATCTCTCCATATGCTCTCCAAAAGGTTAGCATAGTTGAAAAATAAAACCATAGTTTGGTTTGGCTTCATTACACAAAATCTGGGTGGGGTATTTTTGTTTGACAAAGACTAATTAACTTCTGGCATCAGTTGATGTTGATATCTTCCTTCACTATAGCTGATTCATCATTCTAAAATTCACTATGAATTGTGAATGAAACATCACCTCCATGTCACTGAAACACTTATCTTGCTCATAGCTTTCTTCAGAATTTTATAGGAGTCCTTTCTTTTCTTTGCAGTTCTTGCTGGTCACCTTTTCAGATTATGCAGGGAAGATAGAGAAAGATATTTAAGGTCTTGCCCAGGAGTGAAAAGGTGGAAAGAATCCAATGGAGGGCTACAAAGATGCTGAGGGGACTGGAGCATCTCTCTTACAAGGAAAGGCAGAGACCACTAAGGCTCTTTAGACTGGAGAAGACCGAGAGAAGACCTTATCGGTGCTTATCAATACCTCAAGAGCAGGTGTCAAGAGCATAGGGCCAGTCTCTTTTCAGTGAATGGAGAATAGAAACTAAGAAGGATGTGAAGGTCCCTGTATATGTCCAAAGGAGTTCAATGAAGCTGGTGAAAGAGTTGGAAGGAATATCCTATGAGCAGCAGCTAAGGACTTTGTTTAGTCTAGAGAAAAGGAGGCTGAAGAGCTACCTCCTTGCTCCCTACAGCTTCCTGAGGAGGGGAAGCAGAGAGAGAGGTGTTATCTCTTTTTCCCAGGATCTAGTGATAGGACACATGGGAATGGCTCAAAGCTGCTCCAGGGGAGGTTCAGACAAGATATTAGGAAGAATTTCTTTACTGATAGGGTGGTCAAACCCTGAAACAGGCTTCCTAGAGAGGTTGTCAATGCCAGTAGCCTCTCAGTGTTTAAGAGGCACATGGACAATGTCCTTCATAATTAAATTTTGGACAGCCAAAAGTGGTCATGCATTTGGACCAGATGATCATTGTAGACCCTTTCCAACTGAAACATAATATTCCTTTTCCTTCTCATTACCAGCCATTCCCCCAGGACAATCTCTTCATTAATTCCTTCTTTACTTAACATACTCTTTGGCAACTTGATAACAATAGTTTAAAGAGCTGACCAGGGATCACTCCCTTTTGTAACAAGTCCTCAAGGAAGACTTGAGGGGAAATAAAACTGCTTCCTTCCCTCCCCCCTACCCCCCAATTTCCAAAAGCCTGTAAATAAAATGACAAAGTAATTACAGGGTTTTCATCATGGCATTGGTCTTGAGCAAAGTTATGGAATAGCTGATCCTGGAATAGCTTTAGTACAAAGGTAGAGGATAATATAATTAACAACAATGAACATTCATTCATAGGAACTAACTTCTGTCAAACTAGCTCAATGTCATCTTCCAAGCTTATATGGGTCTGGTGATGTAAAGTACATTTGTGAGACATCTCACTTGATGCAGTCTGACATTTTGATTAAGAAACTACAGTGACAAGAAAATCACTGTGGCACACATCAAAATACTAAATTTTGACTACCTGGTAAAATTCACAAGAGAGCTAGAATAAAACTTTATTCATCAGGACTTTTCACTGAGATATATTCTAGCTTGATGTTACTTAATACTTTTGTTAATGGTGGAGAAGCAATCATAGCATCAAGAATCATTAAGTTTATGGGTGACTCAAAAGCTGAGTGGTCAATAATAGATCCAGGTCAGGGTAGAAAGTAGTTCACATAGCTTTGTAGCCTGGCTGCAAGTGCCAATAGGCATTTCTGTACTTCATGTATTCAGGATTGCAGCATGGGTTGAAGATGGAAGCCTTCAGATTTTGTTTTCCCAGAACTGCACACCTGCCATTCTGGGTGCTCCAAGTCTAAGGCTCTAAGACATTTCCTGTAAATCAACAGTTATTTTAAAATAGACTCCTTCTTTGAAGGTGGGACCAAAACAGCAAGCTCAGGTTTTGGATATGCATTATTCCCTAGAAGAAGGGCACTTATATCATTGTATGCTTCTGCAACTGCTATTAAATTAAGACCTAATTCTGCTGGCTGCGCTTCAAGAGTTCTTTTCAAAAGTTGTGCAGTGCATGAAAGAGCCAGAAAATTTATTAGAGAGAGGAAATAATTCCTTGTGTTTAGAAACAAGAAGAGTTTCTCTTGAAGTGTAAAGGGTAGTTGATTACCATCTCTAAACACTTTCATGAGAAAAACAAGAGTGGAAAAAGCATTCTTCAATCTAACAAAGCTGCATTAAGACTCAAGGTCTGAGCTTGATCCTAGGGAACTGCAGACTAAGAACTCTGGGTTTTGACAGTGAGAGCTAAGCACTGAAAGAACTTCAAGGGTTAAGGTGCAACTCTATTGATGGAAGTATTTAAATTCAGATAGGAGGATCTCTCTAAAAGATATTTCACTGTATTGGCAACTTTTGGGATTGCAGCAGTGATTGCTTCTGAAAAATCTCTTACCATGAAGAAAGTGTGACCAGATAATCACCATAGTCTTCTCCAAACAGCCACAGGATCAATGGGGACGGACTTTGAACAGAGAGATCCTATTCAAAGCTTTGCCCTGATATCAGAGGAAGGAATTGTAAATGATGGCATTTATGATGCAAAGGACACAGTCCTGGATGACTGATAGGCAGTGGCCAAACTGGTAGAAAATGTTCAACTTACTAAGAAAGCAAAGAAATGTAGTTCAGGAAAGAAAGTAATGGAATTTTACAAAGCAAAGATCAGAAAATGGACTGGGGGGATATGAAGAGCTAATGGCAGGATTTAGTATGGTCTTCTCTTGACTTCCAAATAAAAATAAATAAATAAAGGAATAAATAAAAAGCACTGCCCATTAGTAACTTAGTTTGCTTCTTATTAAGTAAATTTGATTTATTAAGATAATAAGGAAGCTGCCTCAGTGTGCTCTCTGTGGTCTCGCTGATCAACAACAATACTCATGGCACATTGTGTGAGGCCTCATTCTAATCACTAGGACTTTTTTCTGCAATCAAAGTCTGGTAACAACATGGATAAACTCTGCCACTCCTCATTGTTCTGCAGTTCTAGTGATGGATGGTTAGGGTGTAACCTTCACTCCCATGCATTATGCATTGTAGTTTCACATTGCTGTCTTTGTAAAGTCGTTCTTCAACTGTGTTCTGAGGTATTTGGGACTGGAATGCTTGTTAAGCTCAGAGTATAATGGGGAGGATAATTGAAAATGTGTGGTAAGACAGTATAGTATGGTTTGAGTAAGTAAATTAGTTACAATATATAATTTTATATTTTAAAAATATTATCTTAAAAGAAGCAACTGCATTCTGCTCAAACTTTTCACATTAAAGGGAGCAATGCAAACAAAATTCTGGCAATCCAGTTACCCATGCCCTTAGTCTTCAAAAGACAAAGGAAATAGGCTATAGCTTAGTTCATTAAAATCCACAGGCATTATTCCTTTAAAAATCATTATTGCTCTCAATAGTGTCCTACTTTCAAACTAGAAACTTAAGCTAATATAAGTTGTATGGGTCCCAGACAGCAGCCACCTTGGTTTCCTGGGAAGCATTGCTACACTATTCCTATCACTCCAAATTTGTTGCCTCAAGGTCCATATTCTGCTCTCATTATAGAAAACTGCTCAGGCACTACTTTGTCTCAAGGTGATTTTCATTATTTCAGTGAATTGATGTTCTGATAGTTCAGTTAAAAATTGGTTTGCCTTCCTGAGAAATCATTTAAGCTATTAAAAAGTAGTATTCCTCTCTGGGTTTCAAAGTTGATATTTTTTAGTATTAACTATTCCAGTGGTCTCTAGCTGGGCAATCACTGTGTGACTGCTTTGACACGAAGCACACTGATTTAATGATATCCAGTTTGGAAGGAGGTTTATCCCATATTGCCTGCACTGTGGGGCATTGTCACACAACGAGCCCCAGCTCCTTTTCTAGCAGTGACAGTAACAGCAGGTGGAGCTCTGAAGGCTAGAGAAGGAGCAAAGAAGCACTGTGTAGAGTTCTTGCAAGTTTTTGCTCTCCTTTTGCTCTTTTAGAAGAAAGGGGATTTTCTTTGTACAAATTATTTTGTGTGTGTGGAGAGAAAATCAGAAAGGTATGTACCATGGCTGCTTTCCTTTAAGGTGTAGATGAGAGATTTTAGATACATAGGGAAAAATTACTCCTGGAGGCACTAATTTAGATTGTAATAATAATAATAATAATATAAAACAATTGAATTATGCAGAGTTTGGAGTAGTGCAATGAGGAAAGCAGCCATAGCATATATATTCTGGTTCTTCTGTATGCAAAGAGACCATTCAGGAGTCTCAGCAGAGGTTGACCTGGCTGAGGATACAAGAACTGAAGTAGTAATTAAGTAGAAAATTGTAATTTACTCTAGCTATTAAAAAAAAATTCATTTTGTACATGCTGTACAGAAACACATTTGCAGCCACAAAGGTTGCTTCTTCCAGTTGGGGCTCTGCATTTCAGCAGTGGCTATTTCCTTCTCCCAGTAGGTATTGCCATCAGTGTTTGTTGTCTCTGCCCTGCATCCTCTCAAGCAGTATTTAAAGTACTGTAGGCAAAACAGCAAATTCTCCTCCTACTTCCACTTTGCATTAGTAATTCCAGTGAACCAAACTCTTCCCCCAGTCTGTTGATATCTTATCTGCCAGTGTGTTTCCATAAGCTAGAGCACAGCACATAGTGTAGAAGTCTGTGTACACAGCTGCTGCCTGTGGGACTGGGTCTGCCTTCTTCATTGTGAGTTTTTGTGTGGACCTCAGCCAAGAAAAGAGGTTAGTGACCAAAGGAATGCAGCCACTCATTGTCCTAGGATTTTGTCTTTTTCAGGTGCTTGTTAAGCATCTATGGGTCTTGGTCAGATACTTGGGAAATTACAGCTGCTTGTAAAATGTGGCCAAGTCACAGTTCCTTTATTTAAATTGCTGGAAGAATGATCTGTAGAGAAGATGGGAAGGAAAGGGGTGAGGAAGGAAAGTGGGAAGGAAGGAAGGAAAGAAAGAAGGGAAAGACTCCAAGTTTAACCATAAAACAAGGGAGGAAAATAATTAAAATACCTTTAAAAGGTTAAGAAGGTTATCATATCTAGGCAAAATAGCCTTTGCACCCTCACAGAAGTAGCCCAATTTACCTTTCACTAACTCAAGACTCCTTCCATCACCTGCAAGTGTCTACAAAGTCTTAGTCCACATCTGAGCTAATCATTGTCCTTTTTTAATCACAGGAGAGAAATGGAAATGTTTCAGGCACATTCACCTCCTTCTGAAGTGCACTTCTAAAACAGATTAAACAAACCATCTAGTAGAAGTACCAATTTCTCTTCATTAAGTAAAGAAAGGAGGCCACAGTGTGCAGGCCATCTGTAGAATTTAGCTTGCAGTTGTCTTAAACCAGGGGAAATAAGTCCTGTCTGAAAGACATTGAATCAGATCGTGACTTAAAGGTGATGATGGACTCTCTATGGCATTTAATCTCTGCCTCAGTTCCTGTCTCTGCAAAACAGCTGAAAGGCACCATAATGTTCTCCTGCTCTCAGTTTATCATGTTTATTTTTGTTAAAGAACTTGGAAGCAGGGACTCTGCCTTACTTTCTCAGTAGCTTACTGGCCAGTGTCTAGCCCCAGTCTTATTTACTGTGCTGGGTGTTGTGACCACACTATTCAGAGGAGTAGATTTCAATTAGACCTGTCTATCTACTTGAATTCTTGAATTTCAATTAGTAGACCTATGTGTCTACTTCAGTTGTGCATAACATACATTGTACACAACAAGAAGTCTGCAGATTGCTTTGCTTTATACCATTCTTAAGAAGTTCATCCATAAATGTGCAGTTCTAGGTATAATAACTGAATAAGCAAAATGTAAAGTCTTGGTAGATTTCCTCTAGAATATTATTTCCTTTTTCTTTTTTTATTTTTATTTCTTATTTCCTTTATTGCTCATCTTTCTGCCTTGACAGACAATGTTTTAACCTTATCACAACTTTTTTTCCATGATTGTTGGGTTGGTTCCTGCCAGCAGAAGCATTGTTTTACACAACCTCTGACTCCTTACACCTATTTCTATGAAGTGATCTCAGTTGCTGTGTTGTAAATCTTTCTTCTTCTGTAAACCAGATTAGGGAGCTGATCTAGTCTAATAATAAGCCAGCAGAACCAATGGTTAGTAACTCACATAAGTTCTCTAGTGCTATATTCCCTGTACAGAGGAAAGTGCTGGAGATTAGTGAAATTAAAATAACCCTTAGCCTATGAACCCCAAGGCTCAGTATGTCATGATGGACTGCAATACCTTGTACTTGTAAGAGCAGTGAGCTCTTTCATTAAAGCTCTATCCCCTAAAGCCAGGTACACAAGGCTTCTGAAATGGCTGTCAACTTCTTGAGGTCACATGGTTTTTATTGGCATGGTACTGGTGAAAATGTGTGCAGTCATGAAGGAAGCATCCACAGGCTCATCAACCTCTTCCAAACATATGTATCTCAACCAAATGTACTTAACACATTGAAACTTTTCCTTTTGACTGCTTATCTCCTCAAACCCCACCCTCAGATTTTTATTTACCTTTGACTTTGTACCTTACAGTAGCTCACTCCTTTTATTCATCTTGCTTAGAGATTCTTTGGGTGGAAGTTGTTCTTACTGAATTCATTTTTTTTCCATGTAATGTTTAACTATATTCAAAATATCCACTGTATTAAACGCATTATTTTATATGCTCTCTGTTACTAGAAGATTAAACTTTAGTATGTCTCAACTAATGAAGTCATTATGCCTCTATTTGGGTGAACTGTATGTACATTCCCTGGGGGATTAATCTCTCTGTGCTACCAATTTCTTTAGTTTTCTGATGGTTTGCAGTAACAGGACAGGCTTACTGACCAATTGTAAATGAAGTCTCTTGCAAATATCATATTCCAGAACATCAAGATTTGTAACAAGAAGCAATATGATTTATTAGGTCAAGTTGGACATCAACAAAACTCCATAAAAGTTTTCAGGCATATAAACTCTTCACATCTGAAATGGAAGCAGCATCCTTCAAGTGAAGTACAATAATTGATCTCAGCTTAGTTTCATTACTGTTAATCACTGTGACTGTCTGAGAGAAAAAGATAGTTAACATCTATGAAGCTGAGGGAGCTGTCAGTAAGGGCAGAGGTGATAAAGTCAGTAACCTCTAGTGGGTAAAGAGAAAAGGACAGATTATTATCCCCTGTAGAGTCACAAGGGCTGGCAGAAGAGATACTGTGAAGAAAATCATATAATGTGAGATGAACCAGCCTTCTTACCAAGCTCTTGATTTTATTATTTTTACTATCCAGCAGAAAATAAACTTTATATCCAAGCTCCCCTTCTGGAGGTTCAGAGATACCACAAGTGACCACAACTGCTTTGAAATGGTAGAATGCTGACAAAAAGAGACTTGATTTTTAATGAGTCCTTTTTAAAAATGCAGTCTGATCTCTCTCACCAACATTGAGGCTCTAGTGTCTATAAATAACTTCTTACCTAAAGGCATACTCATGTGAATGTTACACTTGCCATACGTGGCATGGCAGCCTAGTTTGCTGAGTGAAAGACCCCCATAAGAACCCCTACTGCCAGATGCACATCTCAAGAGAAGATAACTTGAAATTAGGGCAGGAAAAACACAGCCTGTGGAAGGATGAATTTTGTGTGGCTTGACTACAGAATATGGTGAATAATAGGAGCTTTGTGTTTGTGGCCACAGAGCCATCCAGAAATATCAAGCCTGGAAATTCAAGATGCCTTTCAAACTTTTACTGATCCAGAATGATTCCTGAGATCCTCTGCCTGTCCAAATAGATCAACGTTTCCACAGAGACCTAGAACTAAAGGAAATTAGAATAGAAACATTGTTTCAATTCTGTTTCCCAGGAGCATTACTGCACACTAAGAGTATTTCATATGCAGTGTTTTTATGAAGCTTAAAAGCTTAGCAGGTCAGTGAGCAACTGTCTGTGTCAATGTCAGGTTTTTTTCTGTGCTATCATTGCAGGTGACTACGTAGTCATGACCATATACTTCGACCTAAGTAGAAGAATGGGATACTTTACTATTCAAACATACATTCCCTGTATATTAACAGTTGTTCTTTCCTGGGTATCCTTTTGGATTAAAAAAGATGCCACACCAGCAAGAACAGCACTAGGTAAGTTGTTAATAATTCCCTTTTCTGCTCTCTTTGTGTAGCCCCTGCACTACCATTTGAAAATGTCAGCTTCCTTTCAAGGAGACCAGTAGCTGTGTGCTTTGGATTCTTGCTACCACATCTTGCATACCCACATCACTAACCCCTCTGGTTTTCTGTCTTTAACAGAGTAATTAAAAGTAAACTACCCTGACCCTTTGGAATGACACTGCCACCTATTTTGCATAATATTCTAGAATTAATGTCTGCCTCCTTGTTCTCACTGTGATATTTAGTGACATTTCTGAAGAATAAATTATTGCACTGCTGGCTTCTTGCCCTCCTGAAACTCTCCCCAACAGGACATTATGTCTTATATATACAGAAAACTGTGGGATATAATAAAATTAACTCCTGCAAAGTGTTTTAGCTTGCATGCTTGAAGGGAAGCTCCTCAGTAGGTGTATAGATAATTTGCATAGATTGTGGACATTTATGCTGTCACAGGTTTTCCAGCAGCTCGTTTATGTCAGGACCAGTGTGTATATTTTTTGGCATTGTGCTTCAGGAAACACTTAGAAATGTTGATAATTTATTCTTATGACTATAGAAAAACCCACAGGTTTTGGCAGCATGGAGGACAAAAGGCTATAGAGTGGCCAATTTAGATGTACATCAGAACTGAAGAAAAAACATTTTTGTCCAGATTGTGGTTACCCAGACTGCCAGTGTTAACTAATTCAGAAATATACCAGTCTAGGAAAAAGGGAGGCTATGTCAAGGTGTACATGTTTGTTTTCAAGTGTAGATGTTACCATTCCCAGCTATTCATTGCTTCCTCCTGCTGGAGTTTGTTACCATCTCCACTTAACCAGCTAGACTCTCTTAAGTCGTTTCAGTCTGAAAGAACAAATTATCAGAAACTGACCTGGACTTTTTGGACTGAAATCTGAGAGGAAGCATTTGTGGGAGCAATTGAGTCCTCAGGTTTGAGAAGGTGATACTGCTACAAAGAAAGACTGGAGGACTCTGAATCCCTGTTTGTATGCAGAGAGCCACAGTGCACCTAAACCTGCTCTGAGTATAGCTGCATTAATGTAAAGGGCTAGCATCAGGGACATATTTCATTCTCTGAAATTAATGAGTAATTTCCTGAGCTATCAGTAACTACTCAAAGGAAGGACAGGTTTTACCCCTTTATGAATAATGCTAAGTAATAAGCTATTTCTGTGCTGGAAAAAAAGAAATGCAATCAGGGTATTTAGCTGTGAGGGAAAAAAATAGGACCTTAAGTATCCTTTCAACAGCACTGTCCAAAGGAGTCAAAGAGCTCTTTATAATCTCAAAAGATCAGGTTGTTTTCCTTCAAGATGAAGGGAATTAAGTCAAACTGAAGATTTCATCCCAATTTCCCCCTACTTTTTCAATATAGGTAAAATATGTAGTAGGACTTGCAGTTATTAAAAGAGCAACTTCAAACTGCCATTTAAAAGGATGCAGTGGGTATCAAGGCCAGCAATGTGTTGATGTAAAAGAAGATACAGATGATGTTTAATGAAAAATGAGCATTGCTTTCCTTGCCATTCTGTCTTAAGCTCATTCACTAGAAAACCAGGCAGGTGCCAGAGCAGAAAGATGGAGAAATTATATGTATAAAAAAGTAATAGCATGGCTAAAAGCATTACACTTTTCCTTCAGTGTCCCACCAAAAATATCCTTAGTAAAAATAAGCCTTGCTGACCAAAGAGCACCTAGCACCCAATATCCTGCTACCTCACTTTGCACAGGGTTGTCCAGTAAGCAGCTTCCAAACAGTAATAATTTTAAATAAGTGTTTAGGCCAATGATCTAAAGGTTAAATTGTTCTCATGCAGTATGTACCCCTGCAGCATTTGATCTCCCAGGCAGTCTCCTTTTGGATTTATCAAATGGCATCTTTGGTGTGGAATTTACTCAGAGAATATAATGCAGAAAACAGTATTTATGCAGAAACTTGTGAGCTCCCACTTACACTTGTCTACCTGGAAATTTTGAAGCCAGGTGACTTCAAAGCTGTCCTTGGCTGATACTAAAATTCTGTTGAAATAGCTTATGAGCAGTGTGAATTTTAATAACAGATGCAAAGCTCACTTTGCCACATAGGCCTCCCCAAAGTGAAAGTCTTAAGGATTCCATCTGGTAAGGTTTATTGCTCTTGAAACCACTCAGCAAACTTCAATTTTCTTAGCATGAGAGATAAAATGAGCTAAGGATATAGAAACAAGATATTCTCTTTGGAAATAGTGAGTGCTGCATTTTATTCCTAGATACATGTCTATATTCTGACTTGTAGATAGATAGGAGTACAAAACTGCATCATCTTCTTCACCTTCTTTCTCTTTGCTCTCTGTGTGCATCCCCATAAGACTCATTTTAATATTTTGGAATTTGTGCCATTGTGTTAGATGCAAAATTGAGACACGAGGTAGAATTTTTATTGTTTTAAAACCTCATTGCTTGTTTATGGTGCCAGTTGGAATCCAAGTCCAAGCCTTAGCTTAAATGAAGAATGATGCTTTTCTATTGGATTTCATATCATTAAAATATTTTGTATAAACAATAGAAGTAAAAATATGTTTGTTTTCACCTTGGTATTTTTCTGCCTATGTGCTCAGCAATCTTGTCTCATGGTCTCACCATAATTTGAAATGTGATTGTATTATGCAGATGTTATGATGGCTTGTGGTAACACTAAACTTTCCCCAAGGTTTTACATTCTGGTAGCAAAATGTGATTTGCTATCAAAGAGCTTGAGGATGGACAATACTAATACCTTAAAACCAAAATAAATTTTACACCTCTGCTGTGTCTGTAAATTTAGTAGAACCTATTTTGCCTCAGTAAGATAAAATTAGCACAGAGGCACCCAAAACTCCCTGATTCTGCATCAGTGAGGCATTTACAACCTGATTTACTGGTGGCCTTGCTTAGTTCTCACCTAGAGTTTCTAGCTTTTCCCAGTCTCAAGCATGATTTGGGCAGACATTTCACATTCAGGCTTAAAGCATGGATATAGGGCTCAGGCTTTGAGGACTTCTACACTTAAGCATAGAAGCTGAGGGTAACTTTTTCTTCACTTCTCTCCCTTCCTGTCCATAGTCAGTCTGGAAGGTGGTCATCCTTACAGATAACTGCACAATACTTCTTGTCACAAATAATACAAAGTTATGCCTCCATTTCAGTCAAAGGAGAGGAAAAATGCTACATTGTCAATACAACATTCAGTAAAAAAATTGCAGACTTTTGCAAAAGAAAAGGTTTTGAGCACTGTAGGCTTTTTTCTTCTCCTTTCCTTTTATTTCTTTTTCTCCTTTTAATAAAAGAGGTTTCCTAAAGCAATCTGACATCCTGTCACAGGATGAGCAGGAAATAAAACCTTTCCTTTGAGTCTAGGTGAAAAGGACACTGTACATTGTGCTGGAACAACCCTATAGGTTTTGAGGAATTTTTTCAAGCCAGTAAAATACCTGAGAGCAGATGCATGTATATGTGGATCTCAAAAGCACAAACTTGTGTGTGATAACTAAATGGGAGTTAGAAAATGTTAAGAGAACTTCACTGCATATTGTAGAGTTTGTCATAGTCTGGGTGTAGTTCTGATGTTAGTGACCCCAAGGCCTGAGCCAGGGGCATAAAGAAAATCTAATTAACCTATAGGCAGCAAAGGCCAAGTCAAAGTGAGTGAGTCAACACCTGCTGAAGTTGGACATCTTCACAACTGACTGCTGTGATGAATAGCTAAGCACAGGCTTTGTCTCTGGAGTTTTTTCAAGGCATCAGCTAGCTACAGAACTGATGCTGAGGTATCTGGAGAGGTTGCTGGATGGTGGCAGTCATATGTGCTTGTACTGGGAAGTAGCACAAATGAGAAGAAACAGAAATATTTTCCCAATAGCTTTTAAATATCCAAAATCCACATTTCCCACTTTCCATCAGCATTGCTTTTATCTTCATTATTGGGTTGTGGGTTTTTTAGCACCTTTTTTATTTTATTTTGTTTGTTTATTTGTTTGGTTGCTGTTGTTTCTAGGTAGTGGATATTTAAGGAATGAAGCATGAGGCACAGGCAATAATCTGCCTTCTTCCAGGGACTTTCTGACAGGTTGAATGGGGAGAGTTATTCATGTCACTTGCTGTAGTCTCTATCAAGCACAACAAATTTGAGGTGGGCATTCCTTCAGAAACAGAAAGTAGTCAAAAGTAATCCACAGGTACTTCTTTCTCTTCAGAGTGCTGTTTGTGGGGAGTAATTTTACTATAAGGAATAATTTCAGTCGTCTCCTGCCATCTCAAACACTGTGTACAATTGCAAAAACACCCCTTTGACTGTAAAAGATTTAACTGTGAAAGATTACCTTATGGTTATGTTGTTTTTAGAACAGATTCTATCTTGAGACTTGTTTATGCTTTATTTTTTTTTGACAGCTTTATTTTTCATCCTAAGCCATTGAGGAGTTTTATTTTGTCTATCAGAAGGCTTGCAGTTCATAACAAATTATTAAAAGCATCAGTCCAAAGTAGGAGTAAAAAGACTTCTATTGCTCAGGAATGAAAAGAAGTTAGATGAACTGCCAGCAGGCAAATAAGTGACACCCTATAGATTTCATTCTGGGACTGGTTTTGTTGTTTCAGGATATTTTAAACTAAGTAATTCCCATTATATTTATTATTACTAAATCAATCTAAGGTTTGATGCTTTGTATGTATTTAAAAGGCTATTTCCATTAAGGTTGCATCTGAAGTTTGTAGGAGAGCCTGTTTTCCCTTACTCAGTCGGGAAACAGCACTGAAGAACTCCCAAGGAAGCAGCATTTATTCTTCTGCATTTACTGTCTTTTCTGCTTTATACATTTCTTAAAAAATGTATTTATTCTCTCCTTCTTCATTACCACCACTTCCAACCTACCAGGCACCAGAAAAAGGAATAGATGAGGAAAAGCATGTTGAGAATTGTGGGAATGTCACTTTTGCAAAGACAAACATAAACAACTGAGGAAGTGACTTCAAGCTGTGCCAGGGGAGATTCACATTGGATAATAGGAAGAATTTATTCCCTGGGAGGGTTATCAGTCATTGGCACAGGCTGCCAGGGGGGTGGTGGGATCAACATTCCTGGAACAGTTCAAAAACCATGTAGATATGGTCCTTGGGGACATGGTTTAGTGCTGAGCATGGGTGGATGGTTGAGCTTGCTGAGGTCTTTTCCAACCCCAGTGATTCTATGATTCTGTGATTCTAAAACTTTGTTTACAAAATGCCACTACTCTACCAATATTAATTTCCATTATTTTTTATACTACTAAATGAAATTAATGAATTATTCAGGTACACTTTGGATTCCTGGTTTCTATGTTTGTTTCCAAAGATCCTTCTGTGACATGGAGAAATGATGTTGCATACAATTAAATCAAGTTTCTCTCTGCAGGCATAACAACAGTATTGACCATGACAACTTTGAGTACCATTGCAAGAAAGTCCTTACCCCGTGTCTCCTATGTCACTGCTATGGATTTGTTTGTGACTGTTTGCTTTCTATTTGTCTTTGCTGCTCTGATGGAGTATGCAACCCTCAACTACTACTCAAGTTGCAGGAAACCCAACTGTACCAAGAAGAAAAAGTCGGTAAGATGGGAGTGTGTAGGTTTCTTTTCCAGCATGTGCATGGTTTAGAGAGCAGAGAAGCAGTCAGTGGTAACCTGTATTTCCATGATCCTCTGCTCCTCTGAGCTCTTCCCAGTTTATTATTTATTCTCTGATGGGAGACAGGTACCTGCAGTAACAGCAGAAGCAGTTATGTGCCCTGTTGTGTGAGGTCTGTTCCTGGTAGTCATAAAGGGCTCCCACTGAAACAGATTGCATAGCTTGTTATGCAAATATTTGCACATCTCTGTATATTCAAATGTATCTGCTATTTCATGGCTTAACAGGGCTAGAAATATTTATGAACTTGAAAAATGGATTTCAGTGTCTTCTTTGGGAACCAGCATGTGTTTTTAGCCCTGTGCACAAAGGGGCTTGTTTCTAAACTCCAAAACAGAGGAGGTCACATAAAAAAAAGGTCTATATATGGCTGAATTTTTGGCCAAAAAGACTCTTCTCACACCTGGACACACACAAAAGCTGTTTATTTAAAGTCAGTTAATCATACAGGAAGAATTGCCTGGTGTACTTCATAAATGGTTATGAGAATGAGAGAGGGCAGTGTATGGAGAAAATATTTCAGTGGAAACACAGGAAAGGAGAAGTGGGTTGTCCACTCAAGATCAGTGGGAAATCTCCTGTGTTTGAGATAGGTAATTGGAGATGTTGGAGGAAATAAGAACATTTGAAATCATAAATAGAGAGTCAAATAGGGAAAATGTGAAGGGGGAAATTGAAAAGAGAGGAGGCTAAATTCAGAGAATAATAGGTCATGAGGTACAAAGGGGTTGAATGAAGAGCTATAGAAAATGATTGAATGAAGAACTAATGAAGAAAAGCTGAAACAAATATAGAATTAGAGAAAGTCTAGAAAGCCACAGAATTAGTCAATGAAAATGCCATTAAACCTCCAATAGCTTCTTGTAAAAATGCAGTGCACACAAAGGCAAAAGTGTTGCCAAAAGAAAAGCATGAGACAATCAAAATGAACTTGCTAATGATCAAACTAAAATTGCCATCCTATAGAAAGACTGAATGAAGAAGTCATGAGGATCTTTGTGAGTAGGATCTATTTCCAGATGTGCAACACTGATGAGATTAACACAAGAACAAATGCTTGCTTAGCTATTGTTTGCTAAATAAACACATGTAATGGGTTGAATAAAGATTTAAAGTGGGTGGAAACTAGATGTGCATTCTGCTGGGTTTTCAGTGTACAGAGTATTATGCTAAAAGTCTAGAATACTCAGCATGAAGTGTTGGATGAACAAATGCACTTAAAGGCTTGGTTTAAGGAATGCTATTGAACATTAGATGCATATGGAGCAATAAGTGTGTTTTCTTCTGAATAATTCTTTTGTTATTTTTATTTAAGCTACCCGATGTCAGTTTTGGTCATGTGATGGTAAGTAAACTGTTTTAGTCAGTGAAAGCAATGGAGGCATGAATACATGGTTGACATTTACTCACTACAATTCCTGAGAAAGCTGTAACACTGTGTTATGCTTTACCCTGACTTGACTCTAAATATTGTTTTGCTTTTTTGTTAAAAGGTCAGTTTGCTTTTGGCTGTGGCAGGGGGACATAGCTGCCTCTTTCTATAAGGACTTATCAAATTATTTGGGAAGGGGAGGAATCAAGCATAGAATATTGTGTGTTATTTTTGCCTCAGAATGTTTGTGTGCCTGCTTTATAGAATACTGCTCTTTCTCAATACATTTTGTAGAAAATTAATAAGCATAATTTTTGTCATAGACTAATTGGGAGTTTTAACTGAGTTTCATAGAAAAGTAATCATTTATGCATATAAGTAAAAGCTTTAGAAAGCTTTCAGGTGGATTTTCAAATAATTGAGGCAGACAAGTTTAACACAGTTAGTTGTACTATATGTAAAAATGGAAAAATCATATTCCCCAAACCCCTAGATAACTTGTTATGTATGTAGAGCAACAAGAAAGCTGAAACTGAGCACAGAATTGAATCTCTATGTTGTATGGAATCTGAAGCTGGAAGCCATGTTATATTATATATAAATATAGAGTACTCAGAAGGCCAGTTAATCAGCTGGTTGGATGACCTGCTTCCCAGCTGTCAGACTCCAGTAAGAACAGGGACAAAACTAAAACATTCCTTGGTTTGGGTGTGGAAATGTTGACCATCTACAACCATCTACATGTTGACCATCAAATGTTGACCATCTACAACTGTTAGCTGCATGTTACTAGCTTTCCTTTTACAAATAATATTATACTCTTAACTTTATTTTTTTTTAACATTTTTCTGTCTGATGTATTTAAAGAGCTCGTACAACATTGAAAGTCTGCTTATTGACAATGAATGGTTTACAGCAGGCATTGCATTTATATCCTCTCTACTGCTGTCACTCCCTGGATAGACTTTTCTGAAAGATGAAGTTAATGAGGCATATTGAATGGGTAGTGGCACTTTCCTATTTTCAGCTTTAAAAAGTGAGAAACACATAGATTTAAAATGGCAATAGGGTTTAACACTTAGTCTTTGTCTAGGTCTAGTCAGTCAGATCTGTATGGAAAGTATCTCAGGCTTTTTCAGCATTTTTACTCCTTTATTTTCCCCTTTCCCTTTCCTTTTTTTCATTATAAGACAGCTATTGAGCAGGACCTTGTTCTATACATAAAGAACTTCCATGTTCAAATGATACTTATGAGTTGCATTGTGTCATAGAAGTAATTGGCTGAACAGCATAGAGTAGTTGTTCTGATTTCTGATTTCTTTGTGAGGGTGGTGCAGACAGGCAGCAAAGCTGACAGGACCTTTGCTAGAGATGCCAGTGGAGGAGGTGACATTTGTGAAAATGGAAGGGATGGCTTGATGAGAGAGGAGACTGCTGTGAGAAAGCAGCATCTTTCACGAAAGGGAAATGATGTGACAGAAAAGCTGGCAAAGTGTAAATAAGGGAGTACACTGAGGAAGGAGAGGTCTGAAGACATGAGTGCTACTGTGAGGATGCATCTTACTAAAGTGCCCTATTTCTGAGCATGGTTCCTGTGATAAGCACTAAGGGGACATGCCTAGGGAGGGAATTTTGAAATCCTGAACTGAAATCATCACTGTCTGCTGCTGACCATATCTATTTTTCTAAATCATGGTAGAGTTAGCAGGCAGTGAATGCAGCTATTTGTGAGAAACTGCCACATTCAAGTGGAGAACTTCCAAATGGGGAGGGGGTAACATCATCTTTATTTCACAGAATCTATTCTTCAACAGAGTAGCTGCAAGTGTTTAAAGCAACTTCCAAATTGTATTCTGACAGACAAGTAAACTCCTAAGTGTGAAAATATTATTAATAGCAAATATATGCCTGAGTTCCACAAATAAAGAATGCACCAAGAATTATTTATCTAGCCACTCCACAATGTCTTTGTGGAAATTAGTCAGAAAAGGCATCTTTGGAAGGAAAGCAGGACGATTCCTGTATCTAGAATTCCTGCAGTATCCAGCTCTTATTCTCACCTCCTGTGATTTTTTTTTGTCTCATGATTATTAACTTCATCATTAACTGCATCATCCACGGAAGCTTATCAAACTGTTTGTTTCTTTTTCTCTCCTCAGAATTATTCAGTACTTGATATGAGACCACCAGCTACAGTCATCACATTGAACAATGCCATGTACTGGCAAGAGTTTGAAGATGCATGTGTCTATGAATGTCTGGATGGGAAAGACTGCCAGAGCTTTTTCTGTTGTTATGAAGAGTGTAAATCAGGCTCCTGGAGGAGAGGACGCATTCACATAGACATCTTAGAACTGGACTCTTACTCTAGGGTCTTTTTTCCTACATCCTTCCTGCTGTTTAACCTGGTCTACTGGGTTGGATACCTCTATCTTTAAATGTTGCCTGGAGTGGTGAAGAACTGCTGTGTTTTCACACTGTGGAGGGCTGGTGGATGTGCAGGAGAAGAGAAGGACATGGGCAGTTCCATCTGAAATTGTAAAGGCCACATTAACCTTCCCCATCACAGAGCCAGATGAAGAATTTTGAGATGTAATTGCCTGGAAAAGAAAAGTGTGGAAGAATTCTCTTCTTACTGAAAAGATTCTTTCAAAATCCAACTGAATTTGTAGTGTAAGCAATGTTTATGAGTAATTACTGTACACTGGAATCTCTATTCTTCTCCCTTGGCATAGAAGCTATACACAATTCAGGCAAAGGTTAAATATGTCATTTTTGGTTTTCATTCCCATACTTTCTTGACAATACTGCCATATCCCTGAGGCTCAGAGCAACATACATTGGCACTGGCAAATAAGCCAAAGCGAATGAAATCATTCATTTGTCTTTAAACTTGCTTGAGCTATGTCTCATAGGTTTTGAGAAATATTTCACTGATGATCTCTTTGTTACAGAGAAGCCACCAGAAGACACTAAAAACATCTCTGGTGGAATCAAAATGTGAATGTTACTTTCTGCAGAGGTCTGGGATTCATGGGATTAGCCACTTACCTACATATATTGGTTTTATCTTCAGGAGAAAAGGCAGAGTCACCAGAAAGTTATTATTTTGATATAAATAAAAGATTTGCCTCTCTCTGAGGCAGCCATAGGCATAACTTCTACAGTTTTTCAAGCTTTTAACTGTCTTTTTTATGACTGGTTAAACACAGGATGGTTATTGATTTCTAAAGTACTCTTACTTGAAGCAGGACAAGATTCCTGCTTGTTTGTGTCATTGTAGCAGATCATAGTTGATAGGCCATGAGTAAAAATCACTATATAATCACTAGGAGTATGTGACTTTGTTCAGATTACAATTTACTAAAACATGCTCTCATGTATTCTCTTTTTTTCTTGCCAAGTTCTTTTACAAAGTTGAAAATCATGTCCCAAAGGACATTTTTCTGTTCCTTCCATAAGGTTAAATATTTCACTCCTTAGTCACAGTAGTTGTTCCCTGGGTCTGAGCTGAAGGCTCAACACTTTTGACTTGAATAGTGCATTATAGCAACTCAATTGCCACACTTGGATTAAACATGGAGTAGTTGCCACATGTAGAAAAAGGTTTTTTTTCTCCTACACTGTCAACTATATTTTACCCTTAAAAGCTATTTTGTATTTTTCAAGCTTTTGACCATTATATTCTTAAAGTACACATTTTTTCAAGAGCTGGCTTCACAGTGTTAAACTGGATTACATCTTTTACACACTGTCTCAATAATTGTTATTAAACAAACAAAACAGATTCAAAACTAAATAGGAATAGCTTTTCACTATCCTTTGAATGCCAAATGGCTACAAATGATTAAAGTTAAAACACATCTAAAACCAAAATTCTACTTTTTTTTTCTCTTCTGGAGGAGCTGATAATTTATCATCTCAAAAAAAGTGTGTCTCCTCCACACTGTATCTGATAAAAGAAATCAGTAGTAGATGTGATTGAAGAGCAGTTCCTTTTCTCCTCAGAAGCAAAATTCTGAAAAACAGCAAAAACTAATGCAATGGTAATTCTGAAGGAGAGAAATGCTGTTGTGTTCTTTAAAACATCACTGTCATTGCTGCTACTCTGTGCTTCCAGTGAGTTTCTAATTGAAAAAAATTGCTAACACAAAAGTTAACTGTAGTTATTCAAAATGCTTTCTCCTGTTTTTCACTTGCCAGAGTGAAAACAGAGCTGGATTTAGATGGAGGAGGGGAATGGCTTCTCTGTGGACTGACAAAATTCAAATTAGAAGCACAGAGGAGAAATCTTTTGGGGCAGGATCAAAACCTTATTTTTAGCAAAATCTGCCCAATCTGATGTCTTTTAAACCAATGATAACCTTAGGATTTCAAAATACATGTAGATGTTTTTGCTAACTCTCAGAAGCAAATTATTCTGTAAAATCTACTACTCTGCAAACCTCTGTGTCCTGCACTTGGAAATACAGATTTGATTTAAGGATGAGAGTTATGTTTTCTGCAGTACAAGAAGTTGATTGAATTGAAGTTGAGTATCCTGGTCTCTAATTATTGAATTAGTCTAACAGCCACCTTTAGCTATATTTTGCAAGACTACTAGAAATGTCTGAAGGCTAAATAAAAGAAAAAGTTATCCTTTAAGGGCCTGATCCTGCAAACCCTCTGCACAATCTGTTTGTTTTGGTGGGAATATTGAGCCAGAGGAGAAACAATAAGGTGTCTTCCACCTTTAGGTCTTGAACAGGTAAAGTGAGGTTTATTTAGCAATTGCATACTTGAGTGAATGCCCTGGAATTAAGAGTAGAAATGGAACATTTCCATTTTAGATGATGAGCATATATTTTTCTTACACTCCTGCTCTTGTCTACCCATTTCTGCTAAAAGCATGCAACCCCCTCAGATGCTTCCTTGGAAGACTGATTCTGCTAAGTCCATTCATAATTGCCTCTGTTTTCTGAGTGCTTTCATAAAGAGAAGTTGGAAGCATGTAATTCCACTTTTTTCCACGGTCCTAACCAAGAAAGAATCTACAGACACTACTGGCTTCTGCTCTTATACTGACAGCAGAGGATATATTCTCCTGTGTAATATATTCTGCTCTGAGGTTATGTGTGAAAAATTGATTTATATGCAAGGTGAGCATATAAACCTTCAGGCTTTTGGGTTCTAGAATGCATCCCTTTCCATTTTCCTAGTCGCTTGGTTTATTCTCTCTGCTTCACTGCTCTCTGCTTTGGCAGCTGCTGAAAACCTGTAAAGATCAGGGAAGATAAGTTTCTAGGCTTTGCATCATTCAAAATGCAATTATTCTGGACACCTAGTAATGTGATCTGCATATATCTATGTGCCATATCCTTCTGTATTAGTAGAAATATCCTCATTAACCTCCAGATGTTCTTTTGCTTCTTTCACAAAGTGAAAAAAAACCCACTTCTGTGCACTGTCCTATGAGAAAGGTAAGAACCACCTTTTAGCACTTTGGAACATTTTCCTATCAGATGATAGCAGATATTCTAGACTTGCTACTTATTTTTGTTGTTTGGTTCTTCTTTTTATCCTTCCAAGGAAGAGAAGGGAACAGGGGAAAGCAAAACCAAATTACTAGTGAAACAAATGAATTTAGATATGTATGTAAAACCACAAAATTGAGTATATTCACACTACCTTCCTTCCTTTTTGAAGTTACAGAAAAGATGGTGAGGGTTTGTTTAGTTAACCAACTTTTTTTCACAGGAGGATCTAAAGTCAAACCTCTTTCTCTCCTCCTCAATCATAAGTTGATGTTTTCCTGTATTGAGGGCAGCATTTTCAAAGCAATTAAGAATGTATAAAAATACTGGTCTGGTTAATTTAATCTTCTCAGTTCTTCTTGCTCTCATGCCTAGCATACTGACATCTCCTTCTTTTACAACCATTCTTCCAACAGTAAGTGTATAAAAACTTGCAGCCAAGTGTGTGCTGCCTCCATGCCCAGCAGTAATGTGGAACTGAAGTACATCACACACCACACCACTTTAATGTAACTCTCTAATCAAGTAGTGAGTCTGTAAATTAAAACACCTCAGGCACTTTGATAACCTTTCTTCTCCTTCAGATACTTATTTTCTCCTTCATCAGCTCTCAATTGTATATTGGTTTATTGTACATACCAATAAAAATGATAAAAATATAACAGCAGGAAGAATCACAGAAGCCAGAACTGTCTTCACAGAGACAGCTATGAATAGTGAAGCTAAAAGAGGAGGAAGAAATTATTTTTTATTGCTGTGCAGTTCTTATCTGTCCCACTCCTTTTATTCAATTCTTCCCACCAACTACCCACAGTTAATTCCAAATCATCCAACCTGGCAGTTTGCACATTCATCAGCTGGAACAGTAATTTCACATAAGCCTTTACCTAGGGGATGATATTTCTGGAACTGGTGATATCCTACAAAATAACTCAGATAAATAGCTATCACAAACACTTTTGCAGCCATAATGCATCTCAGAGTCTAGCACCTCAAGTTGCTGCATGAATCTACCACCTTGCTTGGTCATTTCATGAAGGGAAGGATGCCTCCTTCCTTTTAACACCAATTCTCACCATACATCTAGAAGAATGCCTCTAGCCCATGCTCCAAGCAACCAACTGCAAGAAAACCCTGAAAGATCATAGCTGCTGTGCTGCAAACTTTGTGGGAAGAAGGACTCAATATTTTAAGACTGATTTCATTTACCTCAGAACCTGGAGGTTTGATGTTATCTTCTCAGCTATAAAGCAATGTGTCACTGCAACTTGTAAAGATTGTCCACAACAGACTGTACCTTTCCCATTGATTGCTCTTTCTGGGTTTCCATAAAAACACTAAGAAAAAGCCATACCCCATAATCTGAGCTGCCTACACAATTAGATTATTTTTTTTCAAGGTATGTTCTTGTTCTTGCTTACAGTGAAATCTTTGTGCCTCTTACATTAGTGCCTTTAGCATTTCTTGATATTAAAGGATATACTTCTCCTGGCCTGAGAGTTAGCAAAAGGGACAATGACCTTACTGGAGTTCTTCCTGACCAGCACATCATGTGACCAATATTCTAGATGCCTTCAACCCACATTTGAGCATTTGTCTCATTTTTCTTTATGTTTTAAGCAGTCTGGAGGTGTGCTAATTCCTAAGTAGCAAGAAAACTGCAGTGAGGTTTCAGGAGTTTAGCAGAATCTTTCCTTCTTCATTCAGCAGCTTCATTCCACCAAGAGACAGAACTCATAAACTCAAAGCTGATTTTTACCTCATCCAGGTTACTTCCCAGAAGACTGCATAAAATAAGCATTGGGAATGCATTTCCATAGCTGGAAGGTGAGACTCTTTTTCCTTTAGACCTTGTTTTTTCTCTTCTTCCTGAGTTCATTTTAGATCCTCCCTCACCTATATAATTGACAAGCACAAAATCAATCCAATTTATGCTTACATGTGAAAAATTACACTGAAACTTACATCCCGAAGAAAAAAGGATTGTGTCATTAGTTTGAACCATATTTACATACCTAAAAGCTTCTTATGGTTCACCACATTCTTTTCTTGAAGGCTTCTAGTATATATGCAAAAAATGAAAGCCTTACTTCAAGACTCAGTGGCCTTAGCAGTGTTACTTTTTCCCCTGGGATCCATGGTTTCTCTGGAAAACAAACAAAGAATCTACTTTCCTCATCCTTTAGGCCACTGTTTTAGATAGTAAAACTGTGTTTTATACCTAAAGTGAAATGATGTTTTATCAGGAGAAAATCAAACTCTGCTTGAGCTGCATTTCTTTGACAACTTAAACAGTAGATTTTTGTTCTCCACAACTGGGGTGGATAACTCAAAGGGGAAACCTGGCCCTATAACCCTGTCTAGGTCTAAGTCCTGAGGGATAAATATTGTTCTCATCATTCAATTAAGCTAGCAGCTGTTTCTTTAAATGGCTTTGGACTGTGACTGACTTTGAGCACTTGGTTAGTGACTGCTAACATTCCTCAAGGGAGATATCCAAGATCTGTGATGATGTATTCCTTTCTACAAACTTTACTTTCTTATATTTTTTCTTTTTTGTTTTGGGTCCTCAAGATAGTGTTTGTATGCATCTGGAGTCCTCAAGGGTTTTCCTAGAATATATGTGAAATTAGACAATCAAATTCATCATAAGGTTCAGTGCCTCAGAGTTAGACACCTGAGAATACTTTACTTTCCATCAAAACATGCATTTTGCTCTTCTAATCATTTGCTGTTTACGAAGGACAAGTAAGACTGCAGAAGATGTGGTTATGTTTATTCATATGTCTGGGGGTAGGCTTTCTCAAGGACTGAACCAGGCAAACCAGGCACTGATGCAACCAGTTCTTTGCCAGGTCTTTTTTTATCTAGGTAACAAATAACACTAGCCAGAGGAGCCCCAGTAGCCTCTTTGGCATTGTGGAAGTACTCACATCACTCAAATTTACTTGGAGACCTAAGCCAGCCTGCAGACCTTCTTACAGGGGAGCCCAGGTGCTCCTTTTAGTGCTTAATATAGCATTTAACACTCTCCTAATGTCTCTTTACATTCTTTCAGTTTATGGCAGTGCTTGGGAGAAATGAAGCTGTACTGGCACAATATATTATAGAACACAAAGAATGAAATATTCACAGAGAAGCTGGTGGTGGCTTGTTAGTGAGACTGTGTCATGATTACAAGTTTTACAGAAAAGGCCTCTAAGTCTCAATCAAAACTACCTCATCAATCAAGAACATTGACCAGAAGAGGGATTTAAGTTAAAATATTCTTACAAGGAAACAGCAAGAGCTTTGGATTGTATTCTGCAGGGCTTGACTGCCTTCAAAGCTTGTGGAGATTTGTAACTTAAGTACTTAAAATGAGATTTATTACATGGTTACTTGAAGTGAGGCCTAAACCAGGTAAATACCAACATTTTTAAAGTGCACATTAATAGACAATGGATGAAGAGAACTGTATGGATGACATGTTTAAAAAAAACCTGCTGACAAATGAAGGTGGAGGAGAGCATGCTACAGAGTCCATTCCATGCTTAGAGACCACATAGGATGCTTAAAGTGTGACCTGCTGTTGAACTCCCAAAAAGCTGGTAAAAGAATTCCATCTGACAGTATTAGATAGGCAGACCAAGGAGCTGTGCCACTGCAGAGCGCTCCAAAGGAAAGGAAATTTAAGAATAAGCTTCCACAAAACAGTGTTCCTCTGAACAACAGTGGAAAATCTTGTGCAGAGAGATTACAGTATCAGTCCCCATCTTCTCTTTTGTAGTCATTAAGGAGTCCTGTGACTTTATTGTCATCCATGCCTACATGCGGTACCAACCATGAATCATGGGCCAACATGTGGCTGGCACAAGCAGGAGCTAGAGGGTACCTGAGCCCAGTCTGTGTCTATCATAAGGAGTCATCAAACACCTCATATAATCCTGGTTTAAACTCTCAGTATACTGTTCTCAAACCTTTTTTTTTTTCCCCAACATCATAACATGTAGATTTTTTAAATTATTTTTAAATGAGTGCAATTTTAGGAATCACATAAGAACTGCCAACTATGTGCCAAATTGAACTTTCTTATAGAACACAAATAAAATTTTAGATTTCTAATTATCCTTCCTTCCTAAGTTTTTCTTAGGGGTGTGTGATTTCTTTGCTAGCAGTGCAGCTTGTGATGTCCTAGTGAAATGAAAGTACAATTCTGTGCCCAATGTGCCTTGAATAACACAGGTAGCACTAGTACCAGTATGTCATCCTAAGTTAGACAGCCATCCTAGTGATCCCTCTGACCAGAAAAGTCAACCAACTGTGTGCTTCATCTCCTCAAGTTCTCAGACAATGACTTTCCCTTCTTGACCACATCCATTTTGGTTTACTTTGTGTTCAGGAGTAGGGCTGTGTGTCTAGAATCCGATTTATATTCGTATTTTGATCCCAACATTTGTATTTCTGGATACAAATAAATACACATTATCAGAAAATGCAAGTATTGTGTGCATATATTGATGGCTATGTTTTCTTATGGAAGTTGGGAGCTTAATAAAACAGAGACAACCATCTTGAAACTTGCCTAAGAGAAGAGGCACAGTGTGTTACCTTTCTGATACAGTGTTCTTGAAAGGTACTTCAAAAGAGGCTTTAAAAATATTTTAAGTGGTCAGTAAACTAAAAGATTTGAGACTGAGGTTTGTCCATGGGGCTAACATAAAGTGGGAAGTATACCCTACAAAATTCAAAGAGAAACCCAGAAATAAGCTTTGCCATTTGCACAAACTACTTGAATATAAAGATTTCATTATTTAATAATTGCAAACAAATGTTGTTTCAAAATGTTCTCAATCTCAAGTCTTTCAGGACACTTAAAGCTGGTTCTTTAGATCTGTTTCCTCAATGAAATTTACTGGTAAAACTATAATCTGCATTTTTACAAGTATAATTTATTTGGCAACCATGTATTGTTAAGTAAGAGTGACTTCTTGGTTTATCCTCTTCAATTGTAATTTAATTCCCACCTCTGTATATTCATGACCACAGACTTGCCAGCCTTTAACCCACTCCAACTGTGACATCCCTGCTACTCCCAGGGGTCCAGTGCAAAGTAACACTGGAAGTAACAGCTGGGCCACAGACAATGGAGAAACTTCCCAGATTTCTCATGATCCCACAGATTATTTGAACTTGTTATATTTATATTTCCTGTATATTCCTCCACTAAGGCATTTTTTTTCCAAAAGAGGTTTTATTCCACAAGAAACAATTACACCTAATTCTCCCATGGTATTTAATTGAAATTTTTCTTAGAAACCTCTGGTTTTCCTTCAGAAACTCCATTGTTTTCACTTGTTAGTTTGACATATAATTCATGTTTTACCCCCATTTACTCTTCAGTAAAACTAGTTGCTAGTAGTGACTTGTCTGCTCAAAAATAAACTGGGTTCTGGACTTTCCTAACAGCAGCCTATACTTGTTATAGCAGTGTCTGACATGTAGTAACCAAGTAGATGTGGTTATGCCTCACTCCCCAGAACAACAGGTAAGCATAGTTGTTGTCATGACTATTTGCCTTCTACACATCAGTCCTTCACACATATCATTGCAACGGTGTGTACACAATGCCAGCTACCTACCTGCCAGAGCTTAACCTGGACCGCCTATATATTCTTGCAACCATTCAGAGGGACTGAATGTGAGCTGAACACTCCAGCCCTTCCAGAGATTTAAGGTGCTCATCCTGCCAAATTCAGAAGGCTCTGATACATCTTCCAATTTAATAACATTTCCTGCCCAGCAGTCTTGAGCTTGCAATAAAGTATTATGATGAATCGTGCCAATAAGTTCTACCTTTTTATGTTACCCTCTGTCTCACCACCACAAATCTGCTTAAGAACTGAATTACTGCTTGACAGCTTCAGCTGAAGTAAACTCAGTCTGTGAAATGCCAATTGAGCAAAGCTGAACATCAGAGAGATACCCAGAAAGTCAGGAATAAACAAAATAGAGGTTTCCCTATTGCTCTATTAGACCACTGACAATTAATAACCATAGTAAGAAAACCTTACATTTTAGAAGTTGGTTTATAGGAGGACACCCACATTAGTAATGCAAAATAATTTATACATGCTAAAGTTTCACACACAGCAATGTGCTCCAGTAGGTTTTGATATCTGTTAATCTGTATGTTTGCTTATTTTTATTAAGATTTCTGGGGTCTTTTAGTAGGGAGACAGGAGTCAAATGCCCACCAGACCACAAAAACAAGGGAAGCTGGGGGGGGGAAAGGAAACTCTCATCCTTCTTAGGTAAATGGAGGAGTCCTTGCTATCCTGTGTGGTTCTTTCAGTTCTAACATCCATTTTTTCCCCTCTACCACTAAATAGCACTTCTTGAGTCAGCTAGGTCAGAACATTGCCAGCCTCAGTACCACAGTCCTGCATGCATAGTAACCAGGAGGAAAACAGCATCAAATTCTGTAGAGATTGATGTGATGGTCACCTGAAATATAATAAGGAGCACATCCAAAGGCACACAGGAGTGAGGGCTGTGCCAGTTCATCCATAAGGCATCCTCAGTGGAAGCAACCATTGATGCTGCAAAAGAGAGGCAGCCTGGAAGGGCTGTGGGAGCTTCCTCTACAGAGGCTTTCAAGACTTGACTGGACATAACTTGACCTAGTGTTTGCTGCTAGTCTCACTTCAAGCACGAGGCTGAATTACATGACCTTCAAAAAAACCCACATGGTTCTGTAAAGGGAATTTTTTCATCAGTTACCTCTTCCATAAATATTCAACTAGATACACAGTGAACAATGACATAACTAAAACCAACATACAAGCTATCTGCTTTGGCATTGCCACTATTGTTCAGGCTCTGAACAATTTCTCTTTTTATAAAGCATATAAACCATGTCAGGAATTACATTATGCTTTCCTAGTGAGGCCTCTCAATGCCATCTGGAGAAATGGATTTTTTTATGACTATGCAAAATCCCAGCTTGAACATGTCATTTGTGTCAATGAATTTTTTTAATGTATATTGCTGCTCCAGTTTTGTTGAATAATAAAAGAAACATCTGATACTATCCCAATCTTATTTTCCCCTTGAAAATTAGTAAATTATACTGTTTCTATATTAAGATGCATGAAGGAAAATCCCTAGCTGTTTTTAGTTGGCAACCTACATGTTACATCTCTACACAAATCCAGGGTGCCAATAGTCAAAAGTAGTAATTTTGAACATTGAAATGTGTGTTTGAGTAACAGGTTCCCTCTTGTGAGGATCTATGGTGTGGTTCAACCCTGTTTGTAAAGGTAGGAAAATACTTGTATGAAATGTATGGAAAAAAACCCACAAACAAACACACACAGTCACTGGAGTTAGTAATCTAAATTCCCTTTACAGCTAGTGGAGAGGCACAGAGACTTCTGCTGCACAACTCATCTCAAAGTAGACATCTGAAATTGAAGTTAGATAAACCATACTCTAAAAGATTCAATTTATTTTTCAGACTCTGTAAAAGGAGTCTAAAGGGAATCTAGCCCAGACATAAACATTTACAGTTTTGGAAGATGAATCCCACCCACATCATCTCTTAAACAGCAAAAACAGGGATGCTGCACCCAGCAAAGCAGAATAATACTAACATAAGAAAGATATGTTAGCAGTAGTGCAGTTGCAAAAAACCAGAGATGGATGTGGGGATTTTCCTGTTCATTCCAAGAGTAGAGGGAGATACCAAACACATTTACAGTACCTGTATGTTGTGCACATTGTGCACCTGCAGGTTGCTTATATTAGCATGAGTACAAAAAGTCTTTCTGTTCTAGAAGCATGGAGCTGTGTCTGAGATCACTTTACTCTGTAGAGAGCTCTGGTATTAAAGGTTTGGATTATATCTCCAATTCAAATCATGTGAAGAAAATCAGCTCAAATGTTTCTGTATTTCACCACAACAAGCACACCTAAGTACTGATCAGACCTCAGAGGAGCAGCTCCACAGTTTCTGGCATTTTTCTACTGTCATATTTGTGGTCTATCATCAATCATTTCATTTTATGACAGCTAAATGCTGTCACAATGTTTTTTCCTTCCATTAAGCCTGAGCCATGCAGTCATACTGAATTGTTCCTGCCAGATACATGCTTGTGTTAAAATAACTTTTGAGAATATAGACATGGCAGGAAACAATGAGGTATTTTAAATATTTCATTAATGTATCATTTGTATAGGACAAAACCACTAGCAGAAATATGCTGTGAATCTTGTGTATAACTATGCAGTCCCATTCCTCTTATCTGGTTCTTCACTTGTGCCATCAAGAGCTAGCTTTTTTGAGTAGTGTTACTGGAATGAGGGGAAAGACCTTGTTGCCACAACATACCGACACATTGTCCCTGGGCGTTACTCTACCTGTCTAGTTAAATTCTGTGTATTTCTTAAATACCTGCATACACTCTCCCCTCCTATTTAATAACTAACTATCAAGCTTTCCAGGAACATCTCAATGGCTAACAGGGTGTGTCTATGTGTTGTGAATATCCTCTCACATATGAAAACCACTTGCCAGTAACTGAAACAAAGTAATCAACGTGCACAGCCAGGAAGAGAGCAGATTCTCTAATCCATACGGTCTATAGAGAGAAGTCAGCTCTCCTCCATCATCCTGTACTTGGCACGATGTGAAGAATAACTAGGAGCTGACAGAGCCACAGGACTGTGAATCCTAGCTGGGATGGGTTTTCATATTTCTCTCTCACAAACATCCAACAGTCTTTTGATGGAGACTGGTTTCTGTTCACAAGCAGGGATGTGGCCATTGTTACCAGCATACCAGGGAGTAGGTCTGCACTTCTGTCTGGCCATAATTGCTCCAGAAATTGTATGAGACAGACAATGGACATTGCTGCTTAAATACTGGTTCAGCATCACTCACCAGAGGCTGCTTTAATTCATCCCACTGAAGCTTGCCTGCTGAAATGGTAACCCTGCTGTGCCTGTTGTCCAGCTTCAGAGCAACTGTTCCCCCATCCAGCTGCAGCAGAGCTGGGTTTTATTTTTGTTCCTCTCCTTTTCTCGTGGAGGAGACCATGGCATTTAGTTTGACAGTCCTCTATAGTAAACAGAATAGGAGCTACCTCCCTCTTTTTGGAGAACAGTAGCACTCCTCAAGGCTTAATAAAAATACCTTTCAAGCTTATCTTTTCTCATTACTATTTGCCCACTGTCTACACAAAATTAAGCTGAGAGACAAAGCTGAGGGACTGTAAGGTACTTGGATTCTGCTAACTGATAGGTATGGAGCTGCATCAGTCAGATGCTTCTTGACTGAATCAACAGAGATACCTGTGGCTTCTGCCTTTCTGTTTAGATTCAAGTCAAACTTGACGCACATGTTTAGAGCCATATAGAGCATTTTACTGTTGTTCTTCAGTTCATACCCTATTAAGCAAAGATAAATCCAACACTTCTAGTAGTATCAAAAAATTAATTTGAAAAGAATCTACTCAAAGACACAGTGGTTACTTTCCACACAAACCCTACAAAGATTCTAAGTACTTCAACACTTGGGAACATTTCTCAAAGCAGCACACACCTATTTCAGTGAGAGTGTTGCTGGAAGTCACGTTGTAACAGTGTTGAGAGTGCTTCTCCACTCTCTTCAATCATTTCACATTTGTTAGTCAGCAGTGCAGTTTCATTATTCTGTGAAGTACTGGATCAATCTTTCAGATAAATTGCTTTTATTTTTCTTTTCTTATTGTAGCATTTTTTTTTTCTGAGGCCATGGGGGTTTTAAATGATGCATTAAGACCAGAAAAATTTATTCTAGCTTTGTCACAGAACATTTAAAATATTGAAGCATTTTGCATATTAATAGGTATAAAAGGGTTTTTTTAATGCTACATACATTATTACAGATTTAGTCATACACTTTACAATCATGGTGGTTTTAGTGCATAAACAGAAAAAGAACAATATATGTAACAAAGATGCATATTAGACCTAATAGCACATCACAGCTAATGATATAGTACTACTATATATATATTTTTTTATTGGTAAGACTTAACAGGGTTTTGTTCAATTTCATTTTTTGTTCAAAGCACTAAATAGTGACTTGTAGAACAGCTCTGTGCTTCAGTATACCCAAAACAGCAAGCATTTGCAGAAGGAATTACATCATATTTTTAAAGAGTTGTTACTGTTAACCTAACTTTACAATAAAAGTCTCTTATGTAAGGTGGGATTGATCTCAGCTTCAGGTGGCTAAATCTAATCTAAACATCTAACTCTTTTGCTCAGGCAGAGCATGCACATCCTTTGATCACACAGAAGCAACGTGTGCCAATGTAGGTCTTGTCTCCATCTACCTCTGGATAGGCACAGGCCTCCAGTAGGACCTGTGTCATATCTGGAAGACCCAAGAAAACCTTAGATAACCCAAAGAGTCTTAAATGACATCACATATGCATGTGTGAGCAACTGAGTCAAGTCTTGGAATGAGATACCTTAGAAATACCTTCTTCTCTCACCTCATTTAAATGGAATCAAGACTAGAGCTAGATTCAGTACCAGGAGAACCCACATCAGTGACAGACATGACACAGGATTTAAGGGATGCTTGTGACCACTGAAGTGGAAATTACAATGAGCCAAGTTACTCTGTGGCACCTCCCATACCTCATGAAAGATTTTAGGACACTTGACTGAGACCATCAAGAGAAGCTAGTGATCTGGGCACAGAAAAGGCTTCCAGTTGCAACATTCCAGCTTCACAAGGTGTCCTTTATCCTTGAAGAACAGTTTAAAGTACAGGCTCTTCTTGTAGCTTAGCCTATGCTGTCATGCAGACCAGCTCAGGTGCAAAAACTTTTCCTGTTTATGACAGAAAGACCTTGTCACTCAAGTCATTGTGTGAATAGTGCTTACAGAACCTTGCTTATTATTCAGTTATTTGTAGAATTGGGGCCATCAGGTTGCAAACCTGTGTCTTTAGCAAACTGCTTTAGCTCTTCATGTGTGAAACAAAAATAATCCCATTTCCTTAACTCAGAAACGGTGTGAGAAGCAGTACAATAAAAAGTGTGAAGAAATATGGGAACAAGGCTTTTCTAAGTAGCACAGATGAAACCTGCTTTTGTTTCTTCTTGGTGCTAAAGAAGTTGACACCATCACACCACATTGCTTTCGTCATACAGACCACAGGCTGCAAAAAATAGAAGGGGATGAAATCTTAAATAAGAAGTTAAATTTAGCACTCTTCTTTAGATTTAAGCAAACAGTGAACATGATAATATTTTTTTTTTTAAAGCCATTTCTGGGGGGGAATTTGTAGACAGTTATTTAGACATAACTGAATTTTGGACTGGAGCAGTGTGGGTTTTTCTCTGTCATTCATTTAAACAAAAATGTCCTATGATGTATGGTGTAAAAATGGGGAAATGTACTTTGAGCATGTGTCTTGCTTTGGCAGGGGAGTTGGACTTGATGATCTTTCTAGGTCCCTTCCAACCCCTAACATTCTATGATTCTATAATTCTATCCTGAGACATACTTCAAACAACCTCACAGCACCTGCACTTCTTCTGAAGTGCTTGGATACCATGGAAATTAATACCAAATAAAAGTCTATTAAAAATATCAGTCCAGCTTCTGAGACAAGCTGAATTCTGAACCTTTATTGTGATGTAAATTTGAATAACACTGTAAGTAGTTGTTCTCAGAAATGTCTGCTTTAGTGTATCTTAACAGCTTATTATTGAACAGTCTTCTATTTGTGCATTTCCTCTTCCATACTTCATCTTTAATTGCCTGCAGTGCTGTTGTAAGATTTCTGGTTGATGGCTCAGGGGTCAAAATTACCTACTTGCCTACCAAAATGTGGTCAAAAGGCTAATGAAATCTTTGGATGTCTTAGCAGGGGAGCAATAGATAAAGTAGCTATAGCAGTGTTACACGTGCTAAAGGACAGTCTTTCCTGGAATAAGTCACAGCACAGGGAGAGACCTTCGTGACCATGATCAAATTTATTACAACCAACCATCCTCACCCACCTCAGAAGCCAGCCACAATCCATCTCAAAAATAGGTATTTTCCACTTTATACTGTTGGAAGGTGGTTCCAGGATACTGGATTTTTTCCAGTACCCACTCTAGATTCAATGAATTGGCTGACTCTTCCTGACTTTTTCATTTTTCCTTCAAACTCCATTGTCCTCCTACAGCCATTCTGCTTTCTTTGCCTGCTGCAAGCCCAGACAGTAACAGGAAGAGATCATGACACCTTTCTGTCTTCTCCTTCCTCACTTAGTCATGTACAGATTTCTGGCATATTATACATATCTATTTATAGCTATGATTCTGACAGGTGAAGTCAGAAGAGCACATGACCAGAAGATGGGTGGAGCTCCAGGGCAGGGTGCTGCAGCTGCCATCGTGCTGGGGCTACAGCTGAGTTTTTCTTGTTGGCTTCCACACACATGCTACACTTTCTTCTGTTTAGATTTCATACTGTCTCTGTCAGACCAGCTGATAAAATGAGGCAACTCTTCTTGACTACGCTCAGGTCCTCTACAGCTTCAAAAACATCTCTCTTAAGTTTGTTTTTCACCATCAGCTTTTACCTAGTTCTACCTAGAGGTCAAATATTATTATCTGCAGCAGGGACAATTTCAAGTCTGATCCCTAAGGGATACTTTTTTTGCAGTCTTTTTTTATCCTAATAATTATGCTCAAGTCAACTCTGTTAACCTTGAGTTCTCTTTTATTGCCACCAAGAACTTCTTATGAGCATCAGATAAAGGACTGTGTATTTAAGTATAAATGGATTAACTCACTGGATTACCTGTCTCTAAAAAAAATGTTCAATAAAAAGGTATTTAAGCAGACTAATGGCTCTACCTTTAGCATTCAGCTTCTCACTAGACTCCACATCTGTAGCTATGTTGTTTTTCTTTGAAATTTCTTCCAAGAGTTTGCCAATATACTGGCATCAAAGCAAGACAGCTCTACTCCCTATAACTCAGTGACTTCACTTCCACACTTTTACTTCTTCTTGCAACCCTTCTCCAGATATCAAAATACTCCTGAAATAAAAGATTCAGAAAAAAAACTCAAACCACTCCAAACCCAAGCATTCATTTTGCTGGCTTTGCAATTTCTTTTGCCAACTCTCTAGAACAGAGGTTAGCATAACTATCTGGTATTGTATGCTTTGTAATGCTAAATGAAGAAAGCTTTACTGTTACCCTAACCATAGTCATTTGAACTGTTTTTCTATCCTGATTTTTTCCACAATTTGGAAGCAATTCCAAAACTGACCTGTATTTTTTCTTTTTAAGAACATTTCATGAGGGTTACTCTTGTGAGGCTTGGAAAAAACAATTCTTCCTCAGGAGCCTGAATTCTCTATTTTTATTCATCCTTTTTTTCATACATGTAGCTTCTGTCTCTGTGTCTTTAATTATCTGGCTCAGTCTTTCCTTTTCTGCCTCCCTTGCAGACTCAGTCTATTTTCTCTCCAAACTTCTGGGCATGTGTTGACAATACATTTTAAATGGTCACAATCTGAGAGGAACTATTCTGAAATGCAATTCAGTTGATTGTTAATAGTAGTCATCAGAATACTTTGTAATTATTCCTGTGAGAATACTTGTATAGATTACATGAAAGGATGATTGCAGAGGAAAATAATGGCTGTCTTGAGTGCCTGTTATTTATCTGGAAAGCATTTTTTAATAAAGGAAAAGTTTCTGGCATATATTACGTAAATGTTGCATTGTTTCAAGTCCTTGTTCTTAGCTTCTCTCCTCTCCAATTTTCTGAAATACTTGCCTTTGTTTCTTAGTGCCACTGCATCTGGAAGTGGAGAACCCTAGCAGTTGAGGACAACTAGTGCTACAGGACAAAGGATGATGGTGTGATCTGGGAGCTTGTCATATGTGTGCTGTTTGGCTTGCTTGTTGCCATAAATGAAAAATAAATGAATTTCCTGTTTCAGTCTGAGATATGGACACATATAAACACATACTTCCCCTATAATTTACATGAGTGTTGGGTGGCAAAATGAGCTAATGAGCTAGTATAGAAAGTTTTCAGTACTTTGTATTTGTTCAATCTAAGGCTAGAAAATGAAAACATGAATATTCTATTTTGTTCCTCTTGCAACAAGACCTAAATATAATTTCTTTTTCAGACAATTCCTAGAACAATGGCATAATACTAGTGGGACTTCTACATAGACCTTTATCTCTATTATTAGCTGCTTGGAAATTTTAATGACATGCCATGCAGAAAATTATGCATCTGTAGTGCAGACTGGGAGAATGCATGGTCTGGGATTGATCCAGAAGTGAGTGATAGTGGTGCCTCCAGGACAAGAAAAAGCAGCCTGGGAAGGAAGCTTCTCATCTACTTTTCCATTGGGTCAAGTGGTCTGGACTTCATGGGGCTGCTTGAATTTATGACAGACTTTCTAGTACAAGGTGAATATTTCCAGAATGGAAAGAAAGTTGAGCTTTCCAGATCTACTATCCTGCAGGTCCCAAATTGGTTTGAGGCTTTACTCCTTTGTATGTTACCAGGCTGTAAAAAGAAGCTGGCATGTCACTTCTATTCCTTTATGCCATCCATGCTACCCAGTGAATGCCTTTGTCTGGCTTGCTGTGACATCTGAAGAAGTACAATGGAGATTTAGAAGTGATGATAAATGAGTTGGTTTATTTCCATGTTCACCCAGTTTCATTTAAAGAAGGTTAAAGGAAACCCTGTTAATAACATCTCAACTTGGGTGCACACTGCTTTCCTGGTCTGTTTGGAAAGATCAGCCTCAGTATATTTGCATGTAATTAGCACACACTCCTCTTTCACTTACTATCACAAAGCAGCCATATAACTGAGCTAGACTTCCTGCTCACTGTTGTCATCTATGTCTGATCCTACCTTCTTATCTTTTTACTGCTGTTTTCTGAAACATGAAGAACATAAATTCTTACCTGAGATGTGAAAGATCCACAGGAGAAAAAAAAAAAATCCCCATCAAATGTGTGCATACAAGTTGAAGATAAAGAATAATTTAATCCATTTTGGACTTCTCCACTGATTGTGAATAAATTATCAGTTAATAAATTAAGCCAGTAGGAAGTCCTCTGCAATGTTCTGTATTTTTCTTCTATCTAGTTCTCTTTGGCTTAAAGGAAGTTCATCAACAAATTTTTCATTCTGGATAGAGATACATTTATTTCCACCAAAGTTTGCCATCTCTTCCTTCTGTAACTGACTACATTCAGGTACTTACTGGGGTTCAACAGCCCATGGGGTTTTTTTGACACTGGGAAAGAAAGAGTGTATTTAAACTCCCCAAAGTGTGGGGTTAACAATTCTATTCTAACTTGGTATATGAGCTTTTCAAAGAGGTGCAGAGCCAGGTGACAGAATTTACTGATGACATTTATGTATACAGGATAGTAAAGTCTAAGTCTTATTGCAACAAAATGCTGGAAGTCCTTGAGAGCAAGTACTTAAGGGGAAGGGGGGAAAAAAGGCAGCCAAAATTGAACCCAGCAAATGAATCTAGACTTCACAAATAAATGATGGACTCTGAGAAGACCATTAATCTGTAAAGGATTAACACCAAATCATTATTTAAATATCTCATGAATTATCCAGTTCAACAGAACTATCATCATCTGAGTTAATTACCCTCTTAAATTTTTTATACATGCTTTCTGGATATATTCACTTCCAGCTTTAGGTCATTAGGTTATTTTTTTTTTCCTTTTGTTGCCTCTATTGCCAGATGCTTCTTTCCTACATTGTCAGCTATTTCAGCAATAACCAAATAACCACTTTTTGCCGGGCCCTTGGTGAGGAGAGGACAGGCTCTGTGCCCCACAGCCAAGGGCTTCCCACCTTCTCCTGCCACTGCCACTGCTTAGGACCACTGAGGACCCTCCCCCAGTGACCTCTTTGCCTGGTCACAGGGAGCTGAGTCATAGAAGCAGAGAGCAAAAAGCCACCTGAGCAGAGGCAGAGAGGGGATATAGGAGGGGTTGCAACTGTAAAGGGACTTTATGGAGAAACCTGTGCTGCATTTTTTCTCTCAAACTCCACTGTCCTCCTACACCCATTCTGCTTTCTTTGCCTAATGCAAGCCCAAGAAGAAAGAGGAAGAAATCATGACACTCTCTGTCTTCTCCCTCCTCACTCAGGTATGTGGGGGATTTCTGACACTTCCCAGAGGGCTATCAATGGCCCAAGCATAAGGAAACACATTGGGCAACAGCTTGTTGCCTGTATAATGGTCTTGCAGGCAGCTGTAAGCTCCCCAACAGCTGTGGACAAAGGGAACTCTCCCTCCTCAATTTCCACATGCAATTTTCCTCAAAACACAGTTTTCAATTCATGGGCTCATCAATCAGCTCTTCTGATTCATGTGATCCTTTCTGGGAATCTCTCTTCAGCTTTTCCTTGCTGTCTCCAGGCACAATTTATTCTGAAGAATAAGAAGAATTTTGTTCTGGTTTGTAATTTATTTGTTTACAATGCAGCTTTGCAGTTGTTTGTAGTTGCTTTTGACCAGGAAGATGGCTTTAACCAAGAAAAGCCTTGCAAAGACACAGAAAGATCTGAGAGATTCTAGGAAGGAGGATAAAAGCTGCTTTTAACACTTTTACATTTATTTGCTATTTCCTTTTGCAATATATCCCAGGTGATAATAGCTGAAGCCATGAACCTGATAGTAATATATGCAGCCTGGAATGAGGAGGAAACCACAAAGCAGAAATCTGGGCATGAATCACTTATTTAGTATCCATAACATTACCATATGAACAATTTACTGGCTTGACAGATCTGATATAGATGCATTAGTGAATAGGAAGAACAACTGTGGGACTGAGGCTGTTCTGAGCTGGTGATATGTCATGTACCTTATGATGAGTGCAATCTTCTTCCAGCTTATATACAATCTGTGAAAAGAGGCATGCATATTCCTTCCCTACCTGAACTGCATCCTGAAAATCAGCCTGTAACAAGACTTAAACAGACCTTTTTTTATTTGTGGTCAAAACCAGTTTTCCCAAGAGGTGCCTGGCTGAGGTCTCAAAATATGGAGACAATAGGAGATGAAAAAACATTAGTTTTGTCTCATAATTCACAGAAAGGATTGGGTTTTCTTTGTTTGTTTTAAGTTTGGTTCATACATTTAATCTGTGTCAAGAACTGGGGACTGTAACCAAACATCAGTTCTTTACAGCATCACACTTTGACAGCTAAAGATCCAAATCCAGCTTGGCATCCCAGGTCTGTCTCAGGGCTCTTATCAGTGATACTCAGACACATTTAAATGCTGGACTGGGTTGATCTTGGCAGTGAAGCAGCAGTGTCAAATAGTCATTACCAAATTAATATGATGGGAATTATAATCCAAGCAAATCATAAACAGGTGAAGGGAAAATCAAAAAGGTAAAAGATAGAAGGAGTTTAATGAAAATGGTTATCAATTGCTGATGTCAATCCAAAGGAGCACATAGCTGTGTTGCAGAGTTGTTGGCAAGCCAGCAGAGGCAGATAAAAATAAATGAGACTTAAAATAGTAAATGTTAAGTAGTATATTTATGGAGAAAAAATAATTGGCAGAGACAGAAAAATGGAAGTTGCTGTTTACAAAAACAATAATGTAGAAAACCAAACTCAGAGCTACAATAAATATCACAATGAATTGTCATTGCAGTGTAAATAAATGCTGATCTGTGCTGCAAATAAATGAAAAAGATCCCTTCTAAGATAAAAGAGGTAATCATAATTCTGCTCAGTCCATCTCTGACTGGAAGCTACTTACAAATTGTGTCATTTTATACCTTTATATTAGGCCCTGGAGTGTAGCATTTGAACTAGTGATAGTGTTGGTTTGAGTTTTTTTAAAAGGCATTCTAGTGTCATATAGATGTGCATATATTTATCCATATATATATATACTCAGCAACACAGTAGGATGAAAAACACTGGTAGAATTCTTTGGCAAGATTTACAGGTGACTTTGTGACAAACTGATTTTGAGGGATTAACAATAATTCTTTGCTGGAAAATTTCAGCTAGAACCAGTGTACTAAATCCTTCTTGTTTAACATAAAATTCTGCAGCAGACAGCCAAGGAACTAGAGATGTTTAAGCTCTTTCTGTAATAGTTTTGTTTCAATATCCTGACAAATTGAGTGGAATCAGTCAGTCAGCCAGCAGAATTTCCTAAGTATGATTAGAAGGCAAATAGATGTTCACAGTAAGCTCCTGAGATTTCTTGCCTTCCACATGGTGTATAAGATGGGACTGACAAGCTTTGTAATTATAATGTGCAGTCCTGTCACAAAAAATTGTGAGACAGTTTTGGGAAAAAAATATCCTGATACTCATACATGTCACAAGATTATTAGACCTTGAACAGGGAACAGTGTGAGTGCAGAGGTTTGCAGATGAGGACTCAAGGTGTCTTCTCTCTGCTTCTTCTACACTCTTCAGTCTGATCACAAAAAGTCTTTGGGATATGTTCCCAAGGGATTTCTTCCCCAAGAAGATCCTTCTTGCACTGAGGAATAGGACTACTGGTAGTATTATTGCCCCTTTTTGGGGTCCTATAGCACAGCAATTCCCTACTGATGCTTTATTTGAAAGGAAGAGGAACACAGCCAACTGCATGAGCACCAGAAAGAGCAGGACTTGAAATGCATCTCAGCCATTCAGTGTGAGGATATCCCAGACTCCCTTTTTGAGATAGATGCCTGATCCATACTGGGCCATTGGTGGGGAATCTCTCATCTTGCTTTAGGCTCCAATTTTTATCATGAGTGCCAACTACTCTTCAGTGAAGTGTTGCAACATGTAACTCATGAGCACTTAAGCTGCCTAAAAACCAACAATGTGCCTAAGTGCACCGTCCAAGTGCTTCTTAAACTCCATGAGAGTTGGTGCCATGACAGCCTCCCTGGTGAGCCTGTTCCAATGCTCCACCACTCTCTGGGTAAAGAAGCTCTTCCTACCATTCGACCTGAATTTCCTCCAGCACAGCTTCATGCCATTCTCCCAGGTCCTGTCGCTGGCCACCAGAGAGAAGAGGTCAGCACCCACCCCTCCCTCTCTCATGAGGAAGTTATAAACTGCAATGAGGTCTCCCTTCAGTCTCCTTTTCTCCAGGCTGAACAGACCAAGCAATTTCAGCCTTTCCTCATAATGATTACGAATGATTAAGGTTGGAAGAGACCTCTAAGATCATCAAGTTCAAACATCAACCTGTCACCACTATGCCACCAAACCACTTCTCTAAGTACCACATCTCCATGTTTTTTAAACCCCTCCAGGGATGGTGACTCCACCACTGTTCTGGGCAGCCTGGGCCAATGCCTAACAACCTTTTCTGGGACGAAATTTTTCCTAACACCTGACCTAAACCTTCCCTGGTGCAACTTGAGGCCATTTCCTCTCACTGGTAACTCAGGAGAAGAGACCAACACCCATCTCGCTACAACCTCCTTTCAGGTAGGTGGAGAACTTCACACTATGTTCCTGTTTATTCTGTACAGGCATAAGCACAACTCCATGACTGGCAATTCTAAATTTAGATTGAGGAACCAAAAAAAATTCAAAATTGATTGTTCTTCCTAAGAACATGTGCACTTAAAGTTTGCCCACATAGCCCCATATAACTGAATTATGCCATTGTGTAGGTGATGACATTTTCAGTGGCAGGAGAAGGTCTGTATCTGATGAGAAATGATATGTTGCTGATCTGTAATAGCTCAAGACTTGTGACTGTGTGAACTTCCCCTTTGTTACACAGAACTTGCAGAACTGCTATAACAATGCCATATGTTGCCTACGAAAATCAGGGCTTCCATTTGATTTCTGCAGTTTTCTTCCTCTAGTTTGTCTTCTCTGCAACAGAATATCCAAAGTTTATTCCTCCATAGAGTGTATTGGATTTATTATTTTATTAGAGGCTGATTTTTAACCTGCTTTATTTTTCTCAAATTATAATTTTTATATTGATTTTTTAGAGTAGCAAACCTTACTCTGGATGTGTAGCTTCCAGAATCCTAAAACACTGTATTTGGCCTGAATAATTTTATGAATGAAAAATATATCCTTCTCCTTCAGACCAGAGCCTTCTTTCCAAAAATAATACGAATATGTGGAAAGGAAAGATGTGTGGACGTTTCAGGAGGCAGCTTTTTAGTGTGCTCAAGGAAAATATACATCTTCTGTGTCAAAATTCTGGTGAAGGCATAGTGGTTAAGCATTCTAGATCCATAAGAAATTCAGAATATTTTTTCCAAATGCAGTTCCCTTCTTCACAATTTGAGTGTGTCTCTATTAATTCTGTTGTGTATGAAATGAATATTACACATTGAAAATAGCATCTGTTACAGTGAATGGAATTTTGGGTCTGGTCATGTCTATTTTGCTACTTTAATATGTCTAACTTTCTTTAGAAAATACAGTAATACTGTGCTGTATGTGTTGGCATTTCCTTTTTGCAACATATAATAGTGAAAATTACCTTTTAATGACATAGTGATTATACTGGAATCAGCTCTGTTTCTCAAGATTTTCTGTCTTAAATCTGAATTATTTATTTTTTTAAAGCCAGTAAGATATGTCCCCTTTTGCTACAAAGAGGAGCCTGATTCTTCTGAGTAAATTATTACAAATTAACAAAGAAACAATAATTGCTTCCTAGTGAGGAAGAATTCTTTCCAAAGAATGCCTGCAATACCCTGAGCAGTTTTGCTAGTCAGTTTGTAAACCATATGCTTCCAAACCAGGGAGGCATAGCAATGCATCAGGGCTGTGTGAGTGGATGTGTTGGTGAGGTGAGTTAGTTTTAATTTCATGAAGAAATTGCAAAGCCAAGACATGTCCCAGAAAGTAGTTACTTTTACACTTTCAGAACTCCAGGCTACTTTAAATCTGTTTTACCAAGCCTCTGGTCATTTAAACACATTTGATGTGAATGTCAGTTAGATTGAGTATATACACCTGGTAAGAAAATAGATCTTCACAGTCTTGCATATAATTAAGATACTGCATAATCTTAGAAGACACCATCCCAGGATTTTTGTAGTCATAAACCATTTTCTGATATTGAGTCAGACACATTTATTTTAATCATTACTTTATTCAAGTCCTTGAAATTATGAACTTTTTCTAGCAACTCTTGCCATTGTCTGTGTATTTATATGGTATGAAGCACTGTCTTGCCTCTCATCTCCACTGAGAATATTTCATAATAATATTTCACTTCAGCCATCTAAGAGCTAGTTGTCCACATGCTCTAACTACTCAGGGCCTTTCTGCAATCAGTGGAGACTGCTGGTGCCTGTTTCATGTGTATGAGCTTTCCCTTATTGTGATCCTCTGCTTTACAAGCAGTCATCAAGACTCTGGGGATGTCGTATGCCTTAAGCTACTTGTAGAAATAGATAAGTATGGAGCTTCATGCAATTACAATGCTAGGCTTCAGGAAAGTTTCCAACCAAAGTTTTGAACTTTTTTCCCCTCATTAATCAGTTCTCTCTCAAACAATTAAGGTACTTGTTTGCTTTCCAATACAGCAAGACCAATATTCTTCACAGCAATGATTAATCTTTTTAAAAATTATTTATTATGTTTAGAAAAGCAGCAAAAACACAAAGTTGAAGCTAGACTCATGAGGATACTTTTTCCTTCCTATCTGTCCACAGTCTGCCTTGCAGTCTCAAGGGGTCCAAGAGATCTTCTCACTACCTGGACTCCAGGGCAATTGCCCTTATTGCTGTCCTCCAGAAAAGCACACCAAAAAGAGCTCAGGTTGCACTACTGATGAGCACTAGTTCTCCACCTGAGATTTCTGTCACCACCTGAGGAAAATTTTGTAATTGTTTAACAGTAGTTGGCATGAGGACCAACTACCATATAAAAGGAGGGCTGAAGGCAGAATGTGGTATTTGCCCATGAGTGATTGAAAGCTTACAAACCTGAAAGAAAGAAGGTGAAGATGAATGGAGGTGAAGCAGAAAAAGCAGCTACTGAGGTTAAAAGAGGCATTACCAGACTCAGGCAGAGAACTGAGAAAATTTAAGAGTTGACAAGAATGAAGAGCCTGTGGCTACCGTGGACTTCTTAATCCTTTGAACTTAAAGAAGCAGAATCTGCAGCAGCTTTGATGTACAGCAGGTATCTGAAAGCCCAAGGATATCTGATGAATTCTTGTTTATGAGGTCTACAAATCTCTGCTTTGTTCTGCCCAATAGTGTATGTATCCAGTGGAGGTTTTCTCTTAGAGGGCAGACTGCCTTTGTCTTAGCTACTGACTGCTTGCTCCCCAGATTTATTGCTTTGGCAACAGAGTGTGTGCTGCAGAATTACCCAAGCATTGGTTATGTGCTCACAGTTCCCATTTCCCCTTCCCTCAATTCACTTACAAGAACCACTTGCAATGACTTAGTTTAGTTGGATAATGGTGATATTTTTTTGGGTCATTTGGTGTATTGTATAGGTCTACTCTAGTCCTAAAAGTTTCCATGACAAGCGTTGGTGTTGCCCCAAAAGCTATTTGTATTTAGATCCTTCAGGGTCTTGGGATCTATTTTGTCCTCCCCCAAACTTTTGTACCAGGGAATGGAAGTCCATGAGTCGTGGTTCAGTTACCTGTAGCTTGACTCCTTCCCAAGGAAGGTGCACAACATGGATGGAGAAAGTGTTATATAAAGACTAGAGAGACCTTTATCGTCTACCTTAATTTTGAGAATCATACAACTTTCATCACTTGTTCTGTTAGACTGGTTTGCAGTGTTCTTTGATTAAGGGAGACAATTTAATAAATTGTGGGTTTTGATAAGGTAGAAACCATCTTAGATATTCTGAAAAGCTCCAAATCAATTACAGTGTACATACATTGCAAGTTTTATTTTTTATTTCTGGTGAATACTGAGAAGCATTTGAAACAGCAGAAGATCTATCTTTCTACTGCTGCTTTTCAAGCACCTTTATTAGCATTTCCATTTCTGGAATTAAGAACTTGAGTGGGGATATACTTAAGGTATTGCATCACCAGATAAATCAAGCCTGTAGTTGGCATGCTGGTGATAGCTTGACGGTTGGACTTGCTGGTCTTAGAGGTCTTTTCCAACCTTAATGATATTCTGTGATTCTGCCTGCCTCTCCCATCTTAAAATGTTGGCTTCCTTTGCCTCTTTATAGCCTTTATATGCTCCTGGTACAGCTTAAAGAAGCAGTACATGTGCCCTCTCCAACCTCCAGAATGAATGCTCTGTGTCAAAAAACTTTAGTTGGCAGCAAACCACAGATCCAAAGAGGAAGCTTCCACAGTGCGCATCATCAAGAGAAATAAAACAGTAAGTCCACTTGATTCACTTGCCCTCTGGAATGGCCAGGGGTGCACAATTCACTTCAGTGACCAGCCTTCCTTACAGCAGAGCTGCTTTATGCAGGTGCTGAAGGTGTGGGACTCACAGCACCATAGACCTTGTGGTAGTAAACACCTGCATTATCCAAAGGTTAATTCAAAGCATGATGTCCCCTGCAGTTAATTGTAGGCACTTTGGGAGAAAAAACACAGACCAAGCAGCCTATTGCCATGACTGGCCTATTTTCAGCATGCTGCAGCACTCAAATGTTTTTTTTTGAGTAGAGTAATATGATTTTTCTGTTTTGACACTGTGTTGCTTGAAGCTAGTAGAAATATTTGAGTGATTTCACCCCACTATGAGATCTACCTGTTACCTCCTCTTTTTGCCAGCAGCAGAAATCTTGGATTTTTTTGTTTCCTCTTTAAAAGTAGACAATTGAAGTCTTCTTTTTTTTTTTTTTGAGACTTCAAAAATTATGCAATACAGAAGACTGCATGAAGTGCCACAGAGGGTTTGTGGGTCTTAACATGGCCCAGATGATCCTAAATAACCCATGGGTATTTTTATTTTGAAATTTCTGTTCTGCCTTCCTTTTCTATATTTCTTCACTAAATGATTAAGGTCAGTCGCTTTTCAGCTCCAAAGGCTCAAAGCAATGGTTTTGCTACTGTGCAGTTAATGAGGGAGGTTTTTCAGTTCATTGACTTTGGATTTTGGGTTTGGTTGCACTGTTAATATTCCTCTTGCCACAGCAGACTAGCCATACTAAGTAAGTCTATGCACAAAAATTCTACTTCTGTCTAGGAAATAATATAAAAAGTGCAGACATTTTTTCTGTTAGTTTCTGTTCAGAGTAGATTTCTCCAGTCAGGTGTTGATTGCCAGAAATGTTAGTCCAGCCTGAGGAATCTCAGTGAAGTCTTGCTTTCTGAAAGGAGGTGCTCAGCACTTCCTCAGGATAGGGATTGTTAGATTGTTCCCTTTAAGGACTGTCATATTTTGAAACTGAAATTAACTGATCCATTGCGGGGGGGCGGAGGGAGAGATTTCCTTGTTTCTGCTGAAATTTCTTCACTTTTATNTTTCTTCTGTCTAGGAAATAATACAAAAAGTGCAGACATTGTTTCTGTTAGTTTCTGTTCAGAGTAGCTTTCTTCTGTCAGGTGTTGATTGCCAGAAATGTTAGTCTAGCTTGAGAAATCTCAGTGAAGTCTTGCTTTCTGAAAGGTGATGCTCAGCACTTCCTTGGGATAGGGACTGTTAGATTGTTCCCTTTAAGGATTGTCACATTTTGAAACTGAAATTAACTGATCTATTGGGGGGGGGAAAAGATTTCCTTGTTTCTGCTGAAATTTCTTCACTTTTATTCCTCAAGCCCCCTGAAAAGGTAGTGTAAGCACAAGGGCTCTCTTAGGATGTTCACATTATTCCATACCTGCAGTAACCTACAAAACCTTTCTCATTTTGACAAGTAGTTACAGCAAACACTACAACAAGACTGAGCATCAGCCATTTGTGCTTCTTGACTTGCCTTAGCACTGCAAATTTGATTTTCTGCAATGAAAGCAAACAGTCTCCTGCACAGTTCCTGAAAGATATCCAAGGAGTGACATGGTCATTAGGTGACAGGCATATGTAACCTAGAAAATTTGTATGTTTTTTTCCCTAAGAGCATTTCTCCAGGAAACCTCCCAGAAACACCTCTCCTTCAAGTGTACAGAACAGAAAAACACCACAGACCTATCAAAACAAATATCAAAATCAGAGTCCACTTGAAAGTCACCAGTGCTTAGGGTGGGAGTCTCCAATGTATCAGTCACACTTCAAAATTATTGTCTTAGCATAAAATAGCTTATAGGGAGAAAAACATCATTCACATCAGCTTTTACTAAAGCTAGCCTGATGTTCTGTGGGACCAATGGTTAGACAGAGTGGTGCCTGTCGATTATGCTATCACTTCAGTGTGTGAAACCAATTTGCTTGCAAGCAGTCCATATTTCATTAGCACTGCAAGTGCTACAAGAAAATAATTAGCTTCTAATGCACTCCATAGCTAAATCACTGGGGCAGAAATGATCAATAAAATAGTCAATAACAAATTGCTTGGTCCCATTTTATTGATGCTCTTTCAATTCATGCACTTTCCAATCTAGGATTTATCTGGACCTCATGGGAGATATTTCATGTCATGCTACAAGTTTCATCACAGTAATGTAGATGGTGTATCTATACAATGGAGATGACAAAACCCACCAGCTGTCTAAATCAGTAGGCATCTGGGAAAACAGCAATATTTTTATGTATATAAAATTTTATCACAGGATGTTATGAGGCTTTTTCTAAGAGATCTGGGCAGAGAGAAGTCAGATGGGGGAAGGAAGAGAATTTAAAGCCTGGTGCCTCAGGCCTTATCAGATATGACAGAATAAATGGCATATCTCAGGATTACTGTGAGGCATGAAGGCTCTGCCATCAACAGTCCTGCAGCATCCAGAAATACTGCCTTCACATTTCATATTCACTGCTGCTGTGGAGGTCAGATGTGTTGGTGACCCTTTTTTTTCCTGTATGATTAATGGCTCCAGTGTTCATGATTTTCACCCAACAGACTCCCATTGATTGGAATTGCAGCAAATAAGATTGCACATGAAAGTCTGTACATAGCCTCTGACTATGTGTATTAATTTGCATCTGGGGAGAGTCCACAGACTATTTTTCCACAGTGCAGCTGTGTGTCTTCAGAGCCTGAATGCAGTGGTGGAACATCTGTCACTTGGTGCCAGAGTGGTTTAGATCTTTTTAAAACCATAAGGAACTGATTAGTAGATGAATTAAATACTGCTGTGTTTATTTGTAACTCTCACACTTCCTCCTCTTCTTGTTGAGCCTTCATTTTACATTAGGATTGAGATCCTAATTTTAGTGGCATTTACAGGCAAAACACTGACTTAGGAAGACAGATTCTAAAAGTCTAGATATAAATGGGCCAAAAGGTGACAGAATAGTTAGGCAAAAGGAGCAGATAATAAAACACAGGAGTCTATGCTGAGCATTTCAAGAGCTGGAAAAGAGTGTTAAGTAAGGACATAAATTACCGCTTCTTTGGTGATTAAAAGAGAGAACTAGTGAAAGGTAGATGAAATAGAACAGATACTTCCTGCCCCCCCCCTTCCCCCCCAAAAAGGCAGAACACATTTAAAACAGCTACTGATTGGTTTTACCTGACTTAAAAAAGAAGACCAGAAAAGCATGTCTGTGAAAATAATTGTTTTGTGGAAATGAGTGTTAGGAGGATTCAGGCAGTCACTACAGGGAGCTGCTACAGCTTTTCCTCTGCCCTCCAGCATCAGAAGATTTGATCTAAATGACTATGAAAACCTAGCTTATAAAATAGCTTCATCTTTGGCCTGGCTTTCTAACAAAAAAACATTAAAAAGACATTATTGGCATCACTGGAAACTAAACCAGATAAACCAGTAGTAGATGTACTGTTAGGGAACAAAGAGTTTAATAAGTTTTTGCTGTCCTCTTGCTTCTCAGATAGAATAAGATGAAAAGGGATTTTCATTATATATTTTCCAGATTTTTGCAAATAGGAGGAACCAATGGGAGCTACATTATAATTCTTGTCTCTGATGACTAAAGTTAATTGGGAAAATCTAATAAAAGTCATGTTGTACAATAATATCTTTAAGCTTTTCCATATCTTTACCAAGGGCTTTCAGAAGGTAGTTGTTGTCTATGAGGAGGCTGCAGTTTCTCTTTTACCCATTAAAGGATCTTGACTTTTGTTAATTTCAAATGAAAAATGTCACTCTTCATTCCAGTTTATGTCAACTCTTAGACATGAAACAACACCATGCTTTTAATTGCAAAACAGTCTGAGAAACATAGGGAGCTTTAACATATTAAACTTACTGGAAACAAATTCAGAGCTCCACAAAATGTTAACTCACCAAATACTGGGGCAACAGTATAATAGCTTGCAATTCTGAAATTATTTTAACTTATTAATGTGTCATTGTAGCTACTTATTCTTGATTTATTGTTATTATGCAAATCTTCAAATCACTTATTGCTGCACATCATATGGCATGATGCAGGATGGTCATCAACTCCCTAGCCAGACAGTCCCTGGGGCCCCTTGGGTTCACTCCACTTCCCTGCCTGCCCCATGTGCCTTGCCCAGGAGGAGGACACTGCCAGGCTGAGGGAAGAGCTGAGCCTCCACTCCAGACCTACTTGCTTGTGCTTCACTCCCTCCTTTCATTCCTCCTTCTTTACTTCATAAAAACCAAACAGTGACTGACAGAAGACACTTTGGCTGAGAATAAGTTGGAACATCTCATGTCATAAGACTTTTGTAGTGAACCTTCCCACCCTGCAGGAATCTGTGAGCATCAGAAGGAGCGGCAGGGTCTTTGTATTTCAGACCATTCCATGAGATCTTCTCCCATTACTTCATTTGGTAACTCTTTGAACACTTGTAAGTTAGTAGTTGGTGTAATCTTTGGTTTAACCATGTATTATCTGGAGAGTTGATTCCTTTCCTGTTCTGTGATTTTCCTCTTGCTGGCTTACTCATAGACTGTCTAGTTCTTATACTGGAATTGTTTCCCACACACCATGCCAGTGAAGATTTTATAGACCTGTGTCATACAGACCTTGTCATCTCTTTTTCAGGCTGAACAGTCTGTATCTATTTAAGCTACTCCTTGAACAGAGTCTGGCCTAAAGCTTTGGGCAAATTTTATGTGTATGTAATTTCATCTGCTGTTTTATCATCTGTGCCATGCCATTAGGGCCTTCTGCAGTTCTTTATACCTTACCTTTACCCATCTTTTTTGTCCTGAATAACCTCCTTCACTGATTTCTTCCTCTAGCTTGAATCCTGAGCATTTAATTCCCCTTGTTTCTCTTCACTGATATGGGGCCATGTCACCTTGTTTCATGGCACCTTCTTTAAGAGCTTGTGGTAAGGAATCTTGTCAAAATGCTTTTAGGAAACCAAATATATACAGTAATCAGATCTTCTTTGCCCATCTTCTTTGTTTCCAGCATAATATAGTAGCTCTATCAGATGGGACTTACCTTTACAAAATCCAAGCACTTGGAACTTATCCATGTAATTCTCTGCCTCATATAGGCTTGCTGCTCAGTATTTCATTGCATCTAACCTGGAATCCTTTCCAAAAGTGGTGCCACTAGTAGCCTGGTACTGTAAGGTGGAAGCAACTGTAAACTTCAGGTTGTGTATCAGTTCAAATGTTTCACAATTTGACAACTCTTGGGTCAATATCAACAAGACCTTGTTATTTATTAATATTATTTTTGTGATCTGCTCCTTGATCTCTTCTACTGCCATTTTATTCTGAGTTAGAGCCTCCACTGTGTTTCCCAAAAAATTCTGGTCTCAAAATCTTTCCAAGTTCTTCCATAATCAAGGTAAATTAAAATAAATAAATAAACTCAGCTTGTTTTGTACTGCACCTAGTCAGTGAAATAATATGGTCACAGAGTGGCTTCTGAGTGCTGTGATCACTGCTTTATAAGCAATATACAGCAACTATTGTAAGTATGGGACACAAGAACTCTATAAAGCCAGGCTTGCAGACCAGCAATAATTTATATATGTCCCTTGGTCACCTGATGCTTTTTAATATGAAGCTCTGCAAGCACAGGTATAATCTAAGTACTTTGATTTGCATATTAGCCAACAGTGGCTTCCTCAGCTATATTATTATCTTCTCTTAACATTGACAGATACAAAGAGACAAATGGCAACTCAGGATATGTTTCTGACTTTTAAAACTGTTTCCCACTACAGAGCAAAGGGGAGTGTTAATCCAGTTCTGTTATTAACTTCTGTAACTATTCTCTGATGTAACAAAATACATACATCTCTAAATAGCAGTCAGACAATAACTCTCTAAAACATAGCCAATATCATGGTGGCTGCAAAATTCATTGGGGAACCACTGGTCTAGCAATGCATTACCAAAATTGGATTTTATACCTTGCTTTCTGTTTATCTCCACAGGAAACTCACTTAAAGACCATTTAAAGACTAGATGCTCTTTATACTTATATAGCTGAGAGAGAAATACTGTTGTAAGGGAACTGTGCCTTAAAAGGACTGAGCAATGCCAAATGAACATTTTCTACCTGTCTGCAGAAACCTGTGTTCAAGGGTTACCATGAAGTTCACTGGAATCATGATGGGAGTTTCTAATAGCTATTAATGGCTTCATACTATAATGTCTTTTCTTGCAGCAATACTTTCAACATCACCCTGATTTGCAGTCTTTTCTTGTTGCTACCATTGATATAATAGTTATGTTTTCTTTCTAACCTAGGGAGAAGGTTGTACTATTTAGTTTTATTTATACTCCTAAATATTATGGCTCAATATGGCGTGGAATATGACTCTTAGCAATGATACCATTTAGAGGCAATGGTTATAATAACCAGACAAACAGCACTTACTGGTAATTGAAGTCCTTAATTAATAACATTTTAAATCCTAGGACATTCTGTTCATTAAACACTGCAGTAAAACTGCTCAAAATTCATACCTTCTATTCAGACTGTACCTGGAGTTATTGCTGTGCTAACAGGTTTCACCAGTCTCTCTCAGTTAAATCTGACAAATATAAACTGTTTTGCTGCATAGTTAGAATAAGCACTTTCATTTTGGAGCCTGTGGTAACCCAGGCTTTTCAATCTACATCCTCATTCAGCTGGTAGCTGCATCACTATTAAGCCTCTGTTGCAGCAGGGCAGGAGAATAAAATTACATGGTTAACACCTGGGAGACTTGCCACCAAATGTCACCCAGAAGGATTTGCAGCACCTCCATTTCCACATGAAGCAGAAATATCTTTCAGATGTGGCTTGGTTTGGCCAAAGAATAAGGAACAGCACCTCAGTAGGTGTCTACCACTAGCAACTGCTGTTTGTTTGAGGATCCATAAATGTCCAGTGAGCTGGGGCTTCACTTTGGTGATAGATCATAGCAGGGAGAAGACAGTGGAGAGGTGATCTGAAGCAGCTTTAGTGTGGGTTTGTGTCAGGTTCTGGTGCACTGTTCTAGCAGATAAAAACTAGGAACTGTTATGCAACACTTGGCAGCTGAAGAGCATCTTCAGGGGAAGCTGAAGGTGTTGCAGTTCGCACTCTGCCCATCTGTGCTAGCACATGCTTCAGCTCACATGACAGGAAGGGTCTGGTCTGTGGCAAAGCACTTCCACTTCTCTGTGTTGCAGAGGTATCTGTCCTGTCTGTCTTCTGATTCAGATCTCTGTAATTCAAGAACAGCACCCTGGCACTGAGGACTGAGGGTTGTTATTGGATAAGTACTAGAAATCAAGCCTAAAATGGAAGCCCAGTTAAATTAAGAAATGGTATCTCTCAGGAATGTCTCTGTCAGACCTTTAAGACTGTTATCTTTCTCATCATTTTCCACCAGAAATATTTTCTAAGTAAGTACTTGCAGATCACAATTAAGATGCATCTTAACCTTTCAGGTAAATGCTAAGTGATTCTCTTTGCCTTATGACTGATACTTTTTAAAAAGTCAGGAACAAATAATCAGATGTGTTTAAATGAACATCTAGAGAGAGAAAAGTTCACTATAATTTTGAGCAGTACACCAGGACCTGAAAAAAACCCACACTAGAGCTGTTTTGGTTTCTTTAAAATCCTTTTTCACTTAAAAGGTAAGCTCATAGGAGAGTTTGAATATTGCTTATATTATTTTCTATGGTCATCTCAACGGTGATTTCCATTCCAACTTTTCATTCATTGCCACCTGGAGCCAGGCCCAGTAACAGACTTTGGAGCTTTTAGGTTATCAAGTTTACATTTTTAGCCTGAGCTGTATTGCTAAGCACCTACAGTTTCTAGCTGAGTGCACAGAGAGAAGCTGAAGTGAAATTTCTACATCTTAGATTCCTTTCTCCAAGATTCACTTGATGTTTTTCCTTTGTTTGTGGAAGTCAAAATCAGATATAAAAAACCCTCAAGCCTTCAAAATGGACTTCTGTAATTAACTACAGACTGCAGTGTGGTCCCTATATTGACATCAGATCCTGTGTCAGGTATGTGACATTCTTATTTTATGAAGGACCAAGGAATTTATTGCAAGGTGGGGTAAGGATGACCCATCCACCACAGACTAACTTCCTGTGGGGCCTAAAGGACCAGCTATCACCTTGTAACCTTCCCTCCCAAAACCCTCATAGAAATGACAGCACCAATTCTTCAGCCTGAAATGGGGACAAAAAAAAAAAGCTAAAGACACTTTTCAGTTAATGAAATGAGGATCTGAAATATGTCCAACTAAGGTCAAAGACTACAAGAGCTCAAATGTTTTAATATCTTCTTACATTCCTATTGAACTCTGACTTTTTGGGGGAATACACTTTGGAATCCTTCTAACTGCTTAGAAAAGCACCAGAGAACATTTCCACACTAAACTAGAATACCTTCTCTTCTAACCAAATACTGTGGTTTTTCCTAGGGTTTTGTCAGTGGTAGATCAGTGAAAAAACTACTCAGAAAATGTGCTCATCAAAATACCTTGTAGCATTTATGTTTCCTGAGAAAGAGAAGAGAAAGAGCAGGCTGATTAACATTTATACTTGATGGTGAACTTCCAAGAAGAAAACATTAATTGGCTTCAGAGATCGTAAGGCAGATATATGCTTATTTACTTTTTCTACTAAAGTATATAGCCAGGTAAATATTTGTGCCATGGCTGTAGTAAATTGTGTTTGGGAATTAAATGGTTACTTCCCTGGACTTCTTGCTTTAGGATTTAGAAGTAATTATTTGCAGAGTTTGTTTGATGGTTTTGACTCATCTGAGGTTTTACTTCTAATGGCGTTGATAAATTCTTACAAGATTTTATTTCTACTATAATTTGATATTTGCACTCATTAAGTCCTAACTGATTGGGAAGTATTTATAAAAGGCTTAACTGTTGTGCCCACTTTAAACTGATTCCTGCTTATTTCTTACATTTGATAAAATTCATGAAAAGCATATTCAGTCACTCTTTCTTCAGGACATGGTTTTAGAAGAGCCACAGAGACTAAACCAATTACTTTCATATGCCTTCAGCTGCCTCTCCATGATTCAATATGACAAACAGGAGAGAATTATCCAGTATCAATGAGTAAATGCATACTGCTTCTGTGTGCTTGGTAACTGCAGGCATGACTTGGTAAAAGCAGAACTGTCATTAATTTCAATTATACTCGGCCCACCCTGCCTGCACAATGGTCAATAAAACAGATGTTACAATGCACAAGGAAGTTTTTGACATCTGATCTTAATTCAAAAAGATTGAAAACCAACTTTTATTAAAATCTCCCCTGAAGCAGAAATTCCCCATAGCCAGCAGCTGTTCTCTGAAAATTACATTCTCCTAAGTTTGACCAAAAATAGCTGGAACATTGATTTATGAGAGCAGTTTCAGTAGCCTCTTGCCCTCAGCAGATCTGTTGGTGGGATGCCAAGATGCCTGACCCTGATGCTCCCAGGATCTATAACTCTGGGATGGGCACAAGCCTGTTTTGGCTCCAGAGGGTGCTGGGTCCGAGATGTTTTGACTCGAGGATTTCAAGCTCATCGAGCTAGTGGTTCCACACAGAAGTTCTTCTCTTCACAAAATGTCTGAAACTCCTAAAGACAAGTTAGGAGTTGCTACAAAGCCCTGACTTGGCTTGCAAGCAACTGAAAGAGCTCAGTTTGCAATGACTCTCAATTGCATATCTCACCCCTGGGCTGACCTGATTATATTGCTTGGCTTGTTACATTCTTGGTTTATGTGTCAGGTGCCAGCAGGACTATAGTCCCAAACAAACAGTTTTATCCAGGCATATTTAATCCCTTTGTTTTACCTAAGAATCCTAGATACCCCAGCTGGATGACTGCTTCTAGGAAGGCTGGCACCTGAAGGGTTAGATGCTGCAATGTGCTGCACTGCAATGCTCAAGTGCTCATGGTGGATCTGAATGTCTCTCCATATCTAGGGCCCTAAGCAGCTTTGTAATTCCTTCCCTAATAAATTCAAAGGAAAAGATAAAAGAGAAGACTAAGCTTCATTTTGCCCAAACTGTGTAAACCACAGATGCTTTGTATTTAATAAAAGGTACTACTTGATGCTGGCTTCCTGTAGTCCTTTTTATTAAGTGTTACTTTTCAATGCACCCTGAGAGACAATAATAATAAGCTCTGCCACACTTGCTGCACAGAACCCATTAAAAACATCATTTATCCTTGCCCTGTGAAAATGTGTCCCCTGAGAGGTGGTAACATTTATTTTTCAGAAAATAAAGAAGAAAATAACTGGCCAAAGAAGTTTCATACTTTATGTAAAGAAAAAAGGGAAAAAAAAGAAAATTAAGTCTAAATTTTAGAGGTTACATGCACCATTGTGGTACTTTGGCTACCACGCTGCAAAGTTTGGTGATAACTGAAGTAACCTGCCTGATACTTGCCAAATTGAAAACCCAAATGCCTATTTGAATGCTCTCTGATTCCATAAAATTAAAACCAAAGTTGTCCTCTCTCATGGTTGATCAGAAACTCTTTAGAGAGTCATCTCAAAAAAAAAAATTAGTCCAGGGCACATCCAGTATCACCTTTATGTGACTCAACTGGCCTATGAGAGTGGTAGAAGACTGTCTTAATTTCTGTAACTGATCTGGCAAATAATACCAGGAAAAACCCCCCTATTTCTGGTGTTGCTCTGTCCATGTCTACAGTCAACAACATTCTGGCCACAAATCACCCTGAGAGCTGAACGTTCAGCCTCAGCATCTTCAAGTATTGTTAGCCTGCTCTATTGCCGACAGAAATGATGGAATTGCAGTCATAACAAAGCTAACATGACAGCTAGATAGAGAAGGTAAAAAAAGTGCAGGATTTTCAACAGTGGTTTTGGTCTGTTTCATTCCACAGCAATTGTTACCATTAAAAAAAAAATTTAAGTCCTGTTAATAATGCAGGAAAGGAAGAGAATGAAAATGGTTAAGGCTATATTGATATGAGGTATTAATGAAGGCTTTTACTGTAATGATATCCTTAATCCTTTTCTTTTCACTGAGAAGCTGTATAAGTAAAGCTCTTGTATGACTATATTTTAGACTATTTGAAAAGACTACTTCCTTCCTTTTCAGAGGAAAAATTAGTTGAGACAGAGTAGAGCTTGTTGCTGCTGCTACACCTCCATCCTTTAGAGCCAAGTGAGATCAACACAAAACAGAAGAAAGAACCACAAACCTGTAGCTCGTCTCCGGTGATGCCTGCTGCCTGCAAACCATCTGCTGGAAGCAACCCGCTGCAGGTGGCTCCTCAGTCACTGTCTGACTCCAGATTGCTCTGGTGGCACTGAAGGAAGTTAGGGACTGGCACTTTGCTGCCTTTGAATTGGCAGTGTTAGGTTAACAGTTGGACTGGATGATCTTGAAGGTCTCTTCCAACCAAAATGACTCTATGTTTTTGATAATGTTACTGGAAGGTGTAAAACTGCTCTCTGCAGAGACCCCAGAAGAGGCTCTGAATGAGCTCCTTACAGGACTGGAGGCAAAAGCACCACTTGACTGAGTTCAGTTTACAAGCCTGTTAATTAACTCAGATGAGGCTAATTAGCACAGCACCACTGTGCCATGCCCTTGCTCCTTGCAGAGCCCATAAGAATTTATTTGTCCAGCTGCATACCCTGTGGTGCCTCATCACTACAGCTCCACATTAAAGTCTGAGAATATCTCCATGCTTGGTGCAGGGACCAGAGGACCTTGGGCACCTTGAAATGGCCAAACCCATGCTTCAGGCAGGTACCTGCAGTACTCAGAGGCCAAGAGCTCATGCTTCTCCTGCACCTACCTCCACAGCAGCCACACCCACCATGTGTTATATCCAGTTTGATGTAAAAACCAAGATGGATTTTGCTGCCTTGAAAACTTTTAAGTGCAGGCCAGTCACAAAAGAGCTTAGACCTCTCAGATCCATCCTTCTCCTGTGTGTACAAAGAGATCAGTAAACACAGGTTGTGTTGTTCCAGGTTGAAAGAGTTAACTACTTTTCAGCTGATCCTAGTGTCTCCACTTATAGGCAGTGACTTATGTTTGCCTGAGTTGTCAGACAGTGTGTCATGCCTGTCTTAGTCATAATTTAGTTATATGTTTCTGCATAATTTTAATGTATGTCAGATATGATTCATCTAGGATGCTACTTCTGCTATCACTCAGTGCTTAGCCAACTGATATTACAGGATGATGCAAACCCTTAGAATAGGAAACATATTAAAGCACCAGAAGGAAAAACAAAGGTGGAAAAAAAGTCACATCAAGACTGTGAAGGTGAAGGCTGTGATTAAAACAGGACAAAAAGTTGGAAATGAGCAAGTGTTACGTGTGCAGCTCAAGAAATTTGGCCAGCAAAAAGAGTCATCTATCTAGATAGATTAGTAGGCAGATGCAACTCAGTTCAAAACCTTTCTCTTTGATTTGGAGGACAGACTTTAAGATCCCTGTGAGTCAACAGAGCAAAGGGGTTGCAGATGCCCCTCTTTTGTTCTGTCCAAATGAAAGTTGAATTCCTGGTGCCACATGTGATGCTCCAGCAGGAGACCCTGAACTAGGCCAATTCCTAATATTCAGTACCCAAACATAAAAGCACTGTAGATTCAAGTTCCCATTTTGGCTCAGACACCACAGAGATTTTGAGCCCTCAGGTTGGGTCTCCATCAACAAGGCATGAGGTGGTGTGGAAGGGTAAGAATGGGGACATGAACATCCAAAATGGCTGCTATCACCTCTCTTTCACTGGGAAGATTTAGTGGGCAAATATGTGTGGAAAATTAACAATTATAACTAACTTCTTTCTTGGTGGGTCAGCACTGCCCATTTTTTCTCTCAAATAAAGCCCAAAGGCTGTCTTTAAAAATGGACTGTCTGTGACAGCTCTAGTGAAAAACTGTTCCATGACTGCAGCCATTAATCACGGTGTGACTGTAACACCTCAAAATGAAATCAATCCAAAATAATTGAAGCCTCTCTAAAGATTTGACTCAGGTTCATGCATTGATTCCTGTCATGTTCACCTGAGATCAGATTAGGGAATGATGACTTATTCCATTTATCAACTATTTTGTCTCAGTCAGCTCAATAAACTATATGCATGTTGCCAATTATTTATGCTTGAAAATCCTGCTTTTAAACAGAAGGACTTTAAACCTGCACCACCTACAATAAATAACAATTTTAGTCTTACTTAACAGAGACATAGGTACTGAACTATGGCACACAAACCATGGGACTGGAAAGCACTTAGCTCACCCATGCCTTGTTCCTCCCCAAGGCAGGTTCAGCTATACTTATGCCAGTCCTGACAGATGTTTAAAGACTTATGACTTTTTTTGTCCTTTTCATAGAATATATGGGGAAGACCTCATGCCCTTTGTCTTTAGAGCTAATTTTTTGAAGTGTGGTCTCATGTCTGCCTCAAGTTATTTCATTTCTAAACCAAAGAAACCTTACTTTAGCTTCTCCTTCTTCACAGTATATTCTAAATCATGCTTGCCATGCACTTCTCTCCAGCTAGGCATATTTTGTTGAAATTCAGTAATAAACACTACTCATATATTGTCTGTATCAAATAAGAAGAAATATTTCATGTCCCTCACACATCATTCTCAAAAATATTAGATGAGATAGAAATAAGAACATTTGTAACATAGAGTTTCATACTGAGATTGGTTTAATCTATGTTTGACAAAATAGTTTGCTGAAAGTTTTCTTTCTGGTCTTCTAGGTGCTTACACAAGGTTTGCTTCATTATATTTCAGTTTCTTTCTAGAAAGTGAAAGTATCTAAGCTCATAATTCCTTGACCTAAGAGGTGGTGTTTTCCCTTTAAGTTTAATTAATAGTATATTAGGGCAGGGTATAGTGGCTATACCTTTCTGAAGTGGTTTCATTTTACATTTTTATTGCACTTTTTCTATAGTGACTAAAGTTACGCTTCAAATATAGTTGCAGGAGTTGGTTGGTTTCCTACCTTGTTTGCTTTGCTTTGGTGTGATCAGAAAAATCACCACCTCAAGAATTTGTCATAATTCATGTTTCTAGGCTGTGGGATTTGAATTTTAAAGAAGCTGAGTTAACCTGTAAAGACAATACCTTCATTTATTACAATTTCTTCCATACAGTCAGTTCTTTTTATACACTGATAGTTTTGCAGATGAACGTGGGTTGGACTAGATGATCTTGAGGGTCCTTTCCAACCATAATGATTCTGTGTGATTCTGTGTGTGTTTAGTATGTTGTTTCCCATATAGCCACAACTGAAGCCCTGGGAGAAGGAAACTGTCAAATTGACAAGTTACTTTCTGAAAATAGGAGTTTCAAGTAGACTACATGGGGGTTTTTGTTCCATTTGGGAAAGCTCTTTACTCTGGAAGCATTCTTAATCTAGGGAAGAAAAGAAAATACTGGAATAAGGTTTATGTTGGTTTTTGTTGTCCCAGATTGTATATTATTTTCCTTTACTTCTTAAATGATGGAAAAATAAAGAACATTCATAAATTTTTGGAAGATTCTAGATATTTCTAGTTGTCCAGAGTGAAACAGCTACACTGACTCCCATTTACCTATTTATAAAGCCCTTCCTTGCACAGTCTGTGTAGAATGAAATTCCTTTAAAGTAGCTTAAATTGGCTTTCACAGGCTGAGGTACTCATCATTTTAGAAAGCTGGGACCAAATACACATCTACCTACTAAGGAAAAGAAGGTTTAAGTTCCAGTAACTCAAGGGTGGTCACTGGAGTATCCTATCCAGTTCTGGGCTCCCAAGTTCAAGAGAAACAAGGAACTACTGGAGAGAGGCCAGCAGAGGCCACAAAGACACTGGGAGGACTGAAGCATCTCTCATAAGAGGAAAGCCTGAGAGCCCTGGGGTTTTTCAGCCTGGAGAAGAGAAGACTGGGAGAAGCTCTTACCAATGCTTATAAATATCTAAAAGGTGGGTGTCAAGACAACAAGGACAGTTTCTTTTCAGTGGTGCCCAGAGATAGGACAAGGGGCAATGGACACAAACTGGAACACAGGAAGTTCCACTTGACCATAAGAAAAAATTTCTTTCCTTTGAGGGTGCCAGAGCACTGGAGCAGGTTGTTCAGAGAGGTGGAAAAGTCTCCTTCTCTGGACACTTTCAAAACCTTCCTGGACATACTCCTGCGCAACCTGCTCTAGGTGATCCTGCTCTGACAGGAGACTTGGTCTAGATGGTCCCTTCCAACCCCTAATATTCTGTGATTCTTAGGGAAGACCTTAGGTCTTGGGCCTTCTTTTACAGTTTTGTTGTGTGTTTTTTCTCTTGGCTACTAACAGAAAACTTTTCTGTGGCCATTAATTAAGTTCCCACTGTACTGGTGACCCATGCAGGTTGTTAGCCATTTATGAACGTGCAACACACAACATTTTACAAATCTGCACTGTTAAGCAATTAATGTCAAAGAGAAAGCATACTTTTATATGCATGTAATTAATATAATTATAAGTGAGGAGAGTAAGGGAAGGAAAAAGCAGCAAGCAGAGAAAATTAGTTCAGCAGAGGTCGAGGGGATTAAACAGTAACCTTTTATGGCTTCCTCAGGAACATGTGAAGCTTCCCTTTCCAGGAGAACATAAACAAAAATTAATGAAAGGGTAGGAGGGCTTGACAGACTCTAGAGGAAGCTTGAAGAACTCCAAAGCAGTTCTTCAAGTAGAGCACCAAAATAAAAGCCTCTTTAGCTCTGAAGGAGTGTAGAAAGCAGAGCACAACACAATCCTCTACTAGGTTTCAAATACAGCTTCTGCCAACACTGAATTTGCATTTTAAAACTAATGAGCATATTGTATCAGACTCTGCCCTTGCTACTTCCTCATGCTGGCCCAGTGAAATGCAGGGGATGGCAGCACAAACAGCAGAGTGTTCTCAGGGGGAATCCTCATAAGCATGGAGACAAAAGCAGCCCTGATATGCCTTTGCTTTAGCCATTAGCATATGGAGGAATTCTCTGAGTAACAAAAGGCAAGAGTAAAAACTACACACAACAAACAATTTCTTATTAACATCCTGTTGCTGCAGCTAGATGATATTTTAGAACTGGGCTAAATACATATTCTGCAGATTTTAAAGGGTTTAACGATCTTGTGAGGAAAGTCTGGTAGCATCAAACATCACTTGACTTTTAAACTGAAGTGCTCAGCTAAAGAAAGGGATGCTGACTATAAAGAAAAACACTGTTGCCTGCAGACTCCCAGATGTCTTTCCTCAGCACCTAAAAATAATTGTCCTGGACCTATTGTGCCATACTCTTATCTAGTCATCAATCATCACACAAGAAGAGATCAGAAGGACACTGCAGAGAAGATCCACGTGTGCTTTGAGACTCACTGAGCAAGATGCATCTTCCATGACAGAAGGGTATATTAACAGTGGGTTGATCTCCTTGATTTGGACATGTCTACATGGTGACTTTGCCTATTTCACTCTTACACAAACTGTTTGTACCCTGGGCTTTTTCTTTAAAAAAAGAGGTTTTTGAGAATTTCTCTAAATAGTCCATGCAAGGAAAGATTTCCTTTTTTTCCTCAGAGACACTATCACATAAGGCAATGAAAAAAACCCCTGATTAAAAGCAGTGGAAGCTTTATTATTTGGCACATTTAAAGGAAGATATAATCTGCAATAGTAGATCTGAAATAATGAACAACACTACTGTGACACCAAAATGAATTAGAACACACAGTAGGAATTTTTCATGACTGAAGTTTATGATTTTCTGCTCAGAACACTAATCACCACTGATTTTAAGTTCAGTTTAAAAAAAATTTGTATCAAATCCATTTGACAGAGGTAGAATTTCTCATGAGAAAGTTCCACTCCCCACTGCTGCCAAAACAAAGAGCTCAGAAGTAACAAAAGTGGTTTAAAAATTGTGCTTTAAAAAATAGCCTGTTATACTCAGGTTAGATAATTACTCCACATTATTAAAACAAACCCAAACCAAAAATCCAATGAAGCTTTCTAAAAAGGCATTGCATTGACCTTGAAATTCCACTCCCTAAAACTTTTGTGTGACATTCAGGTCAAGATTTGAGGTTAGTTTTAAAATCTGATAATTTAATTTGGCTTTGGAATGTCACCAGAGATATCTGAAGTTTTCCCACTGTAAGCCTAAGACAAATGTCCTAGCTATGGAGAAAGAAAACTCTATTCAGATACCTACCTGTATTAAAAGCTCTGTAGGACTCATTCCTAATGTACATGGCCTAGAAATATCAAAGCACCCTGGTAGCACTGCCACAATCCACTGTAGTGAGGACCTACAGAGGACAGGAAAAGATACAGCTTGAGTTATATCATCCAGACCTCAAATCATATTCATAATTATTAATTATATTTTTAATTTTGCTATATAGATTGTTGTATTGATCAATAACTCCATCAGTTTATGAATTGCTAATGGTTAAAATCAAATACTGACTGTAAATACAAATTTCTAACATTTTTAAAAATCTACATTAAAACCACATAGATTAATCAGTAAAAAATATAACATAAAAAAGCAATGGGAAACACAGGGACAGATTCTAAGATAAGCAGTTCACCAGAATAACTTTCCCTCTATAAATTATTCTATTTTTCCAAGCTGTATTTTGTGGAACAGGCTTAATAATTTAGCTAATGCAGATTAATTAACTTGACATGGGTCAACTTTCTCTGGGACAAACTGTTTATAAAAAGACTGATTTCATTCTTTCTAAAGACAGTAGAAACATTTCCTTTCCCTGAAAGAAGTATTGAATAAAATTCTAAAAGTCAAAATTAGCCTAGGGCAATTGGTGAGATCAAAAATGTTAAAAATCAAATCAAACAAAAGAGGACTAAAAGGTGGCATCAAATGTAATAGGCCCAATTCCAAAGTACTCCACCTGGGCTGAAGGGTGACCAGTGGGTAAACAGCAGCTCTCCAAAGGAGGCTCTGGTAGTGATGGAGACCTCAGTGTGAGAAGGAGTCAATAATGTTGGAGTGTTAATTAAATCCTCACAGACTGAGCATGTCTGGTCCTGTTTCAGTTTAGGAGTTGAGCTGTCCTTACTGCAGTACAGAAGTCAGCCTCATGACAGTGTGGTTGTTTCTTTTCAAGTGCATTGCTCTGATTCCATCTTCCAGGAGCCTGTTTTGGCAGAGCTGCTCTCAGAAAAGGCAGACTCCACAGAGCATCCTGACATGCTGCAGAAGACAAGCAGGATATGTCAGCGCAGTTATTGTGGTGCTCTCAGTCCGCACGCAATTGATGTGAGTGCCTAAAGAAGATCAAAGCAGGCAACTCCATCACATCTTGTTTCCCTCAGCCTTTCAACTCCTTACCTTCACTTGGCAGAAGTAGCTTCAGTAGTTAATTTTAGAGTAGTAATGGTCTGTTTTGAAAAGGATGTTCAACCTGCCCTTTGCCATGCTGCTGACAGGATTAGTGATAAAAAAGATCAGGAAAATAAGAGAAGTGCACCTCAGGACCTTTCAGAGGGCACTGTGGAGTTGAGACTGCCATGGTTGCTAGGGGGCATGATGTTCAAAGAGCCTTTGTTCCAGGTAGAATAATGGGTCCTTCAAGCCCACAACACTAATTACGCCTGTTCTTTCCAGCTTCCACAAAATAGGTGTTTAATCAGACCCAATTTCATTTCTTTTTGTCTTTCAGCATGAGTAGTTGCAAATGTGTTCAACAGGATTTGGAAATGGCCAACAGCTTGTAGGTGATCTGCATAGTGAGCTCTGGCCTGGGGGGCATGGGACAGGAGGAGGGAACCTGGCACTGCTGGAGTACTGCTTAAACTGAATAGATGACTTTCATATTTGAGAGATATATATTTCAGTGGATGGATTTTATGAGATACTAAAAACAAAGGCATGGAAGTCACTTGTACACCCAGCACCAACTGATCCTTTATTTCTGACTCCAGGAGGTCCAGAGCATTATGGACTAAATTAATCAGGAGGCTATGGGGAGAGTTTATTTAAATTAACAATTTAATAGGTTTTCCTTCTATATTAATCTTTCTATTCACTCTGAAAGGGAGACTTCTGATAATTAGTGTATTTTGCTCTGCATATAGAGTACTGCAATCACATGATAACAGCACAGTTTGATTATGTGAAAATACAAATTTTGTTTAAAAAATTAATCATAATTACTAGGGGGAAAGTATGAAAGAGAAAACACAGAACTCTTAATTAAAAAATATCATTTATCTCATCATGAAAGATACAGCTACCACTGACTCCAATATATGAACAATTTTTCCCAGCTACTGCTGCAGGCTTTGATAGACAAAAAAAACCAAAACATGTTGGAATTGCCACTGCCACCATGGGCATAAAGCTTATCAATATAAGGACATGGTTGTTCCTCTACCATCATGGCTTTGTTTTGGAATGGTGAAAAGACAGAGCTTTTGGATCATTGCCTTTGGCTGTTTTATAAAAGCTGTCTGGGTTTCCCAAAGCAATCTGGCAGCTCTGCTTGTTGGGCCACAAATGGAAAAGAAGGTAAAAATATTTTCTGAGGAGAAAATTATATTGACAAGGTAGGATTCATCTGACCACGTTAAAGCATCTATATGAGAACCAGCAATGCCCAGTTCCTCCTATAAAGGAAAAAAAATCCTGTGCTACTGAACTCTTCCTGAAGAGGTATCTAAAACAGTAGCTTAATCATGCATTAAAAGTGTCTATTCCTCTTCAGCTGGAAGAGGAATGAGCATTAGAATAAACAGTTCAGAAGAAGACAATCTGTAGTGTCAGAGCACAATAATTTCCATGATCCTTGTGCTTACTCTCATGATGAATCCAGTTTTCTCTGTCTCATAGGGAACAATCCCTTTGGTATAAAGCAGGGACTAGTATTGTATGATGACCTGGCTGGTTTCTACAGAGGTACCTGCTATTAGCAGAACTAGGTAACAGACTAAACCTTTGAGGGATGCAAGAGAAATACAGTGGGGACTTCTTTTTAAAAGAGAATGGGTGGAAACTGAAGAAAATTATTGGTTTAACTTGTTCTCAAGTTTTAATGAAAGGTAATTTTTAGTTTAGCACAACAACTTTGTTGCTTCCAGCAGCCTGAAGCTTGATGCAAGAAGAGACAGTTATTTCATTATTCAGGAGTGAATGTTTGTCTCTGTTTAGCCCATATCTAGGACTAAACCATAGCAGTTGCTCTACCACCTGATGACCCCTCCCCAGCAGAGAAGGGTAATAAGGAGAAGGAGACAAGATCCATCGTTGAAATGAAAACAGAGTTAATGAAACAGCCAAACAGATACCAATATAAAATATACAAAATTATACTCAGCCCAGCAAACTTACAGTGGTCACAGTAACCAAGAAGGAAGTCCTCAAGAGCAGAAGGTGGAAGAGGAGCAAGAGAAGCCCAAGCAAGAGACCTTCTTATCCTCAGCAAACTTTTTTCTTTATAATGTGCCTGACATTTATAGTATAGGATACACCTGCAAGCCAACTCAGGTCAGCTGTCTGCCTCAAAAAATCAAAAGTACCTTTTCTATCTAAGAAAGGAGAACCATAAAGAGCACCTACATGCACACACTCCATGGGAGTGGAGTCCGGCTGAAGTTGCATCTAGCCCAGTATCAAGCACACAGCAAGAGAGGTAAGAACATTTTAGTTGGTTTTTGTTATTATTTTTAAGAAGAAAAGAGATCATTTCCCAGAACAGTTCACCATCCCCAGTTATCTGTGGCTCAGGAACATCCTGAAGCAGAGCTCATCACAATGGACCCTTCTACCCAGAGTTTGTCAGAGTGATCTTTGAATCCACTCAGATTTTACAACCCTCTGCTATGAGGCAAGGAGTTCCTCAGCACTTTGTGAAGAGGTATCATTAAATATGAAAAAAGTGTCTTCTTTACCTGTTCTGATCTCAAGTGTTCTCCCTTAATATACTCCTGAAAGCTGACCTAAGATGATACCATCTAGAAAGAAGAAGGACCTTTATTCAAGCATTAATAAACTTTTTTGCTAACAACAACTTCCCCCCAAAAGGAACTTTCCTGTTTTTTCCCTTTTCACATATTTTTAAGCCACCCAATGCATGCCATCTTGTTTAAATAGAGAGAAGTGACTTCTGAGAGAGCTTTTCAGTATCCATCAATCTGTACAGAACTGTAAGTGTCTTTCTCAGACACATGCCATTGTAATCACAAAGCCAATTATTTCTCTTGATGTTTGCAGTTTCAGGAACTGCACACACATCCCAGTTGTTAGCAGTTTTGGGAACATGACACAATAACTGCATTTGACATCTTCTGCTCTTTAGGCTTAATTACCTTTCAGCTGCTTACTTCATTCTTTTCATTCCATCCACAAATTCATGAAAGTTTGTTTCTTTCATTAGAACTTTCAAAACCAGTTCTGTTGAGTGCCCCATAATCTTAACTTTATAAACCATGGTTTCAGCTAGATACTTTTAGAATCCATCTCTACCTACACAAGACTGTGTGCAGACATTATTTGCTCTGGCAAGGGTCAGCACACTTAATTGCACACACAGACACACACAAGGAATTAAAACCCATAGGGCATTTTTTCCCCCTATGTGTGCTCCATAGGCACCCCCATGAATGCATTTGGAAAGTTTTAAAGACCACAGGTAAAATTGAAATTGATTTAAACCAATGATGAAAACCTTCCTAATCAACAGAATCAGAACCAGAATCCTGGCTTCTATTTTTATTGTGCTCACCTACAATTATTTGCTTGAATGTGATGAAAAGTCACATTTGATTTCTACCAATATTGAGCCAGAAACTTTGCTATTATGATATTTTCCTTCCTTACCACAGCTTAGGCCAAGAAAAGATTCAAAAAAGTTTCAAATTGTAAAAATTCTCCCAGATTCCTCCTTATCATCTCTAAACTTCTGCTTATTCCATAGACCTTTCTTACATAGTGACATCTTCAATGATCTTTCCTCTCAGGTACACATCACACTGATTGTCATATGTTCATTCAAACAGAAAGAAGAAAAATTCCACGCAGCTTTGGCCAGAATGAGCCTGATTTCAAGTGCTGTGGGGCTTCATTACTTACCAGAAACCATTCACAGAAAATCACAGAGTAGAGAGAGGGGAGGAAATGACAGAAAAAATATTGTCAGGTAATAACAAGTAAATTCATGAGTCATAAGTTACCTGCTGAAAGGAACAGAGCAAATTTGTGGGTTTGCCATTGACTTAATGGGAACATGACCAAAAGTGTTAATTTTTTTGCTCTGACTTACAGGACAGAATCTCATTATGAAAAGCTTCTAACTGGAAATGGAACTTGTATGTTTTTTAGCAACTTCAAAAGATGGTGTTTTCTTCTAATCTACTGTTGTACTTAGGTAGCACAGGATCATTATGGTTGGAAAGGACCCTCAAGATCATCTAGTAAGACAGACTTGTCATTGGAAAGTTGAGGCTTCTGTTACAATATAACTGTGTATAACTGATGTTACTTGCCTAAATTGACCATATTAATGTGCTGGTGCTTTAAGATGTAAAAGGTCTCTCCACACTAATCACTGGAAATGTCAGCTGGAGAGAATGTGTTTCATTTCCCACCACCCAGGTATCCTACAGCTGTGAGTCTGTATCTGTGTGTAAGAGCTGTAGAAGACAATTCAGGCCTCTGTCTTAAAATTGTGTTCCACTCCCCCTCCTGAAATTTTGCAACTACATTTAGGCTCCCTGGCATGTGATTGTTTCCTATACCAAAAGTGCTCAGAGGAACTGTAGACAAACCTAATAAACAGGAACATGAGGCAGGATCAGCTAAGAGCTGCTGATATTGCTGCAAGCAGGAGTAATTTGGGATTGTCATTCAGATAGTAGGGTTAAGGTAAATAATTGCAATGCTAGTTTCATAATACTACTTCTCCTTTCTCCCACCTCTAGAAGTATTAAGACTTGAAAAATGAGCTGTCAGCTACTGAATATAAAGCAGGGGAAAGGGAGAGTATTTCCACCTGATCCATGGTATAATAACAGGTATGAGAATATTGTCATTTGTGCTAGCAAGATTAAATCATGTCTGAAGCTCTGTCAGACATTTGTGGTTTCTGTACAATGAACAAAGCCATTTGTGCCCAGATTCATGCTACCCTTGAATTATTCCTGCAGGGCTTCACATGCCACCACCTGCAAAGGCAACAGATCTCAGGAGCTACTTGGCTTCTGTCTGTCATACAGTGCTCAGTGTACAGAGCAGACGGAAAGGGTGGTTGGTAGTTGCAAGGGTTTCAGATACAAGTGGTCTCATTTAAGTCTGTGTGCAACTATATTAGAGGCAGCTACAACTGAGCTATTTACCTGAACTTCCAATATAGCCAGTGGAGAAAAATATTCCTATGCATGATCCAGACAACCTCTTTTAGACATCTGCCTTCAGAAGAGATTAATGTCATCCCAAAAATATCTCTTTCCCTCTGTCAGTTACAGTGGGGGCCTAAACAAGTAGCCCAGATGTAGGGATCTATGCTGTACATCCTAATAGTCAGGTGATTTGATTTGACTTTCACATTTTCTTCTTCATCCAATGACAGGAGACACTTTACTTCACAGAGAAACTAAAATTTAGCAGAGCTGATGATTAAAGAAGTACTAAAAGTAAATAGTTTTCCTATTTTCTACTGATGTGGGAAACCACTACCACTTGAGATGCTCCTAATTATAAACAATTATTGGAAACTATCCCAGGCTTCCCAAGACATTCAGCCAATTTCTCATGGAATAACAGAATGCTAGAATATACATCAGAAAAATAGCCTCCATATGCTTGAATTAGAAACCCAAACTAATCCAAACTAAAAGAAAACAAAATAACAAATAACACATGACAACCTTCACTAACCTGAGAAGCTTTTTTCCAGCTCCTGCTGGTATAAGGATACAGACAAAATGCTGATTCACAGAGAGTTCCCCCAACTCTTTATTCCCCAAGCTTTCTTGTTAAGGTTTTCTGTTTCAGAGCAGATCTATTGGTACAGCCACCATCTAACCTGCAGAACATAATATATAATAAGAAAGTTTTCATGAGAACCCAAGTTCACCAGAAAGGTTGGAAGGATGGGATGGTTCCTTTGTTTTGAGGGAATGGTGAGAACATTTACACAGGAGATGTGTGCATTCAGTGGTTACAAAAGAGGGACTTTGTACATCACATCATTCTCCCCCAAATATAACCTGTTACAAGTTTGGGTTTGTTTGTTTTGGTTTTCTTTTAATTGTTCCAATTTCCCCTCATTAAAAGTGAAAATAATGTGTATAAATTCATTAGAAAGTGTTTGGATACTCACCAAAAAAATACCAAAACCCCAGGCAGATTAAATGATGAGGAATATCTTTAACTTCATAACATAAATGACACTGGTAGCATATCCATAGTGGTTTTATGTACATGGAAAGATCAATCTCATATGCTTCTAGCTTTACTGCAGGTTAAAGCCATTCCTAGTACATATCAGCAATATCTTCTATTTAAAATTTTTCTTAAAGCATCCCATCCAAAACATAAAGCATGAGTATTAGATTATTTGGGGCTTCTGGGCTATATTATTTTGTCATCATGGCACATGTTTATATCATATTTACAGACGAAGGTTTCTTCAAGAGCCACCTGTCCTTTCCCTTCTTCACTACTGTAATCAGTGGATACAAATTTTGAGGATGCCTAATTTTACACTTCAGTTAGAACTGTAATTGCTGAGGAAGAGTTAGACTCCAAAAGCAAAGCACCACATAATCCTTGGCACAGAAGCTAGGAAGACACTCCAATTTTGGAGGATTTTAATAGCCAACCAAAATTCTAATAGTAGGTTTGTTTCAAACTCTTTCTAACAGAACCTCAGATGTCTATAACAAAATAAACCTTGCAGAGGTTTCTAAGATAACATCATTATTTCTAAAAGTGGAGGAGGCAAGGTTGCTTAGGGATTTTAAGATAATACTTCAGAAAAAGTCATGGTTTATCATAGCTTCTAGGAGGATCTATTCCATGATCTTTCCAGGCACAGAGATGAGGCTGACAGTTTGGTAGTTCCCAGGGTTCTCCTTTTTAAAAATAGGTGCAATGTTTCCCTTTTTCCAGTCACAGGGACTTCACCTGACTGCCAGGACTAATCAAATATCATGGAGAGCGGCTTGGCAGCTACATCAGCCAATTCCCTCAGGAGTCTGGGATGCATCTCATGAGGTCCCATGGACTTACGAATGTTCAGGTTCCTCAGGTGGTCTTGAAGTTGATCTTTTCTTACAGTAGGAGGGACTTTACTCCCCCAGTCACTGCCATGTGGTCCATCCACTCATTAGGTGTGAGAAGAGAGGGTGTCAGTCAAGACTGAGGCAAAAAAATGTTGTTGAGTACCTCAGTCTTCTTCTTATCCACCGTTACCAGCTTGCCAGCCTTGCTCATCAGGAGATTGTGCTTTCTTTGACCTTCTTTTTGTGGTTGGCATTTCTGTAGAAGCCTTTCTTGTTATTCTCTGCATCTCTTGCCAAGTTTAGCTCCAGATGTGCCTTGGCCTTCCCAAGACCATCCCTACCCATCCGAGCAGTGTTCCTATGCTCTTGACAGGATACCTGTCCCTACTTCCACTGTCTGTGCAGTTCCTTGTTGCCCTTCATTTTGACCAGCAGGTTTCAAGTCATCCATGCCAGCTTCTTGCCTTCACAGAATCATTAAGGTTGGAAGAGACCTCTAAGATCACCAAGTCCAACCATCAACCTGTCACTACCATGCCACTAAACCATGTCCCTAAGTACCACATCTAGATGTTTTATGAACCCCTCCAGGGATGGTGACTCTACCACTGCCTTGGGCAGCCTGGGCCAATGCCTAACAACTCTTTCTGGGAAGAAATCTTTCTTGATTTCCAATCTAAACCTCCACTAGTGCAACTTGAGGCTATTTCCTCTTCCTTGACTGATTTCTTACACCTGCTTTATGGAAGCCATACTTAAATACCTGCCCACTCCAGTAGGCTGCTGCCTGCCACCAGCTTGTCTATGTCTGATATCTGTACTGAATCACAAAGTCTGTGAAGACTTTTGTTTTTCTAGAGCTCAGAAAATAAGGTCCCAGGAAATAAAAAATCCTTTTACATCTCCTGGTCTCCAGTGAAGACTGATGCAAGGAGATGTCTTGTTTGAAACAGCCTGCAGAGCAGCTTATCATCTACACAAACAAACAGCACATGGCATCATTCTGTGATAACAAAGCCTGAGGAGTAACTGAGGAGAAAAAAAGATAGACACACATTATGGTGTCCTTCAGTACATGGATTCAGGGTAAGAAGAGGTGGTAACCTGGGGTTTGGCAGTTCCTTGAGCTCAGTCCTCTGCCAGAGTGAGGTAACCTCAATGCTTCTGAGTGATGCAGAGCTGATTCACCCAAAGTGATTCACCCTGTGAAGGATGTTCCTTAGCTGTAGGCTGACCAGAATTACCAGAGAAGCTGCAAAGTGTCTGAGCAATGCAAATAACTGAAAAACAAATTGTTCAGAGCTTATAAAGTCAGAGTTTTGTCAAGTGATACCACTACTCATTTCTGCTGCCACAGCTGCTCTTGGGATGCTCCACATCAGGCAAAAGGATCCAGGATAATTCAGGAACCTGAAGAGTACTCTAAGGGGGTCAGAGAAGGACAACAGCAAATGCAAAGTACTTTGACAGGGTAATACCAGGGGGGAAGCTCATGTATAGTGAGAAGGGTGAAGAGGAATGAGGGATGTTGAGGGTGATAAGCATTTGATCTAGCTGGTTAACAGTGAGAAGACAGGTACCTGCCTACAGGTTTGCTAAAGCAAGCTCACACAACACCTGTCCTCCTGCTGAGTGATTCATTCACAGAACAAGCAGAGCAGAGCACTGGGGGATAGATTTGTCATGCAATTGTCTCATGTTCTTTAGGGTTAGATGGGGGGTTATGTTTGTCTGGGGTTTTTTTGTTTGTTGCTTTGGTTTTTTAGGGGTGTTGGGGTTTTTCTGTTTGTGGGTTTTTTCCCCATGGTAAAATTTTATATAACTTTTGTATTTCTCAGTTAACTTTAATTAAACTCTCTTTTAGCCTAACAGATCAGACAGCCCTTGGACTGCTAATTATGCAAGTTGCTTATGTGTTTTTGGTTTGATTTGTGTGGTTTTGGTTGGGGTTTTTTTACTTACCATTTCATTACAGGATTTAGAGTTGATTCTTTTATGTTTCAAGTCATAGTTTTGTAGATAAAAAATTGTTCCACGTATTCCCAGATCACAGCCAGTCTCTCTTGTTAGGAAAGGATTTTTTCCTTAAAATACCAGGGTTGTTTTTTTCCCTGCTCTGTAACATGAGCAAAATATTTAAGGTAGCAATGTGTTGAAAGTTACTTCAATAATCCAGATAATGAGGAGTAAGCACAATAGTAATTTAGCTACAGATTGATTTTTAAAGTCAAAAAATTGAGCTTTTCACAAAACCAGTTCAGAGCTAATGTTGGATAAAAGCAAAAAGTCAAGAGAAAAAAAAAAAAAAACAACAAAAAAACAGCTGGCATAACCCAGTAATTTATTTATGTATAGAAGGCTGGATGTGATTTTTGTTTTGTAAGAACTGTATTGGTTTTCTCGTGGTAGCATATGTATTGTACAGTTTGCAGCACCAGTGATATTAACAAAATCTTGAAAGTCATAAAACTTCTGCTGTGCCTGCTGTTGCTCTCCTATTGTTCTGTCAGAGAGAAGAATGTATTAGCCACTTGCCTGTGAAGGAGCAGCAGTTGTGTGCACATGGAAGATTAGTGTTGCATGGGATGATTCCCTGCTGGAGTGTAGAAGGTGTTAATAATCTAAAGAGTATGAACAGATGTTATCTTTACAGTAATTAGCACAATATTTCCTGATTGACTACACTGTCCATTTTTTTTTTCATTATTTTATTTCATTTTTCATTGAAACTGCTATTGGAGTGATCCATTTATTCATTTTCTGGGATTATTTCCAATTTGTAGACTGAGAAAGTTAATGAATATAAAAACATCAGAAAACAGATGTAATGACTGAGTTCTGATTTCTAAGGTTCTGTATATATTCTCCACATATGACACTACAGCCACATAAGACCTCATGTAAGGATGAGAGCTGAAAAAGTGGAAACCTAAGTACCAAGTTTGTGGCTCAGGTTGTCTGGACAGTACAAGAAGAGAACTGAACAACTTCCCAAATGTTATCAAATACTATATTTCTTGATTTCTCTTTATATATGATGTTATCTTAATGTTCTAGACACAAACATGCCCATAAATACACACATGGCCTTACAAAGAGATAAGGGGAAAAAAAAGAACAGTTCAATCCCTAAGGGAAAAATAAAGAAGAATTCAGAATTTACTCCCCAGATGGACAATTGAGGAAACCTGCTTGGATTATACCAGAGTTCCTGTGCAGTTTATAAGCCCACATTTCCTTTTGTTAAGACTGAGACTTTATCATTCAGTTCAATGCAGTGATTATAGTAGGCATTGACTTTGTGATATGGCTGCAAAGTGTCCAGAGTGTCCATCTACTTATCAGCCTACCTAATATTGTCTGAATGCAGCTTTGCACAATGTATATCCATCAGAACAGATATATTTGTTAAAAACAAGTAATCTGTGTGCATTTTGAAGGACACTGGAGAGGAAGTAATGGAGCTCACTTTTTACAGCAAGCACTAGTTGACAATGTAAAGCAGCAATGTAAAGCACCAGAAATTCTAGTGAATAAGTTACATTTCCCACTCCACATATCTTTTCGCTGTGAATTAAATTAGTGCTGAATTAGCATTGAGTTGATGCAATAAGTTGGAGGGTTATAATCATAGCTTCTCCCCCAGTGGTTCATGTTGCTCTTCCTTATTCTAAATAACCAGACTTTAGATGATAACTTGCAATGTTCTATGTTTCTTCTATGAAATCTTTAACCCTGAAAATGTTTCATTTCCAGTACCTGATTCAATAAACAACTAAACATCGGGTTAGGCTTGCAAACCTGTGAATAAATTTAGGTCTTTCTGCTGGAACAGATTGAACATACATTGTGGATTTTCAGTGCTGTACTGGAACTGACAAGAAGTAGTAGAGATGTTCTATGTGGAGATAATCACATATTAACCATTTTCCATACCTTTTTCCTTATCCATCAGTAATAACCTAGCCACACTCTCCTTCTTATTTTTATTCCAATTCATCTCTTCTATTTCACAAAAAAAACCCTTCTTATTTAGCCTGCCCTCAGTTCATTCCATCTCCTCCCTCTAGTTCTTGGTAGCTATGCCTTGAATTACACTAAGGAACACCAAAAGTCTTGTCCTATCCACTGCATCCCTAGCTATCATCTCACCCATAGCACCAATTTCACTGCAGAGACTGAGCTTGGAGGAGCTGGTACAATTGCTTTGGTGATATTTTGAATTGCACAGCATGGAAGACAGCAGAACTCAGCACTTACAAAGCCACCAGCTCCAAAGTAATGAGAGAGGAAGATTTATTCTATTTGAGAGACCCACAGGTATTACAAAGCTCTAGTCTGCTCTCACTGAAGCCAACAGGAGCCTTTCCCTTGATTTCAATAGGAGCTAGATCAGCAGAGAGAATGAAAGGAGAACTGTAATTTCTCACAGTAATAACCTTCTTTCCTTTGCAGTGATAAACTATTCAGCTGTCAGACTGTCTGTGCACCCTTGTAGGTCTCAGCATTTTCCCTAGCTTGAATGGCATCTGTTTCCATTAAATGGTGTACACAATGAAGGGCCACTTGGTTTTTCATTACCACAGCAATATCAATAATATAATTGCTCATATGAAAATAGAACCAACCTTCACAGAATTCAGGCTGGTGAGAGGCAGGCATGCTAAGGTAAAAAAAAAAAAAAAGAGAGAAAGAAAAAATACTGAATTAAAGAATCCTTTATGTAGGGACAATCTGTGGACAAAAATGCATTAAAACCTTAGCTTTAAGCTAATGAAAGGATATTTCCAGATCATATATCTTATAATTGGCATTTAAATATTTAATCTAATCTTAGAATTAACTTTACATTGGTATTTGCTCAGCTTCTTGCTGATTTATTCAAATTATCACTTGTTCAACCTAGCTGAGTTACGTTTCCACTACAGCTTTGGAATAAATTTAAGCAAATTCATCAGTAAAAGATGTTACAGAATGTCTTCTTTATAAGCTAAATATGCAGTCCTTTCACTGAACCTAATGAAATTATGTATATTTTCAGATGTAAAAAAACACCTAGTACACTTTACCATACTTGAGAGAAAAAACTGTATTGCAGAAAACAAAAAAATTAGCTAAATGTGCCCTCCAAATAAAATTACCTTTTTTTACTATTCTCATTATTATTCATCTTAACATATCAGTAAAACATAAGTGGCAGATTCCAGGAAAGAAATGAAGGAATTTGTTCTTATAGGTTCTGCATCTTCCCTTTGTCCTATTAATTCATAGGCTGTTTAACCTACAGCCAACTATGACCTTGAAAAAAGACTAAATCATTTGTTTCAACCATCTCAGCCACTCACTGTTAGACCAATATTGACCTAGACATGTGGGAAGATGCCCAGAAAATCTTGAAGGCCACAGTGATGAGAACACTATTAACAAGACAACAGGCCTCCAGAGCTCTCTTGCTGAGCTGTTGATTTAATACAATACTGGTGCAATTATTTTCTTAAATAATTAATGGTTATTGTGGAAAGGCTTTTTAAAAAAATATACAAAATGGAAGGAAAAAGTTGCCAGCAATGATTTCTGTTGAACCATAGCCTTGACAGCAAATGAAGCAAATAGTTAAATCAGTGCCCACACAAAAGTCCACACTCAACTCAGCAAAGGATTATCACTAAATGACATTTCCAGCTTAAGAGATGTGTGTGTATTGATGTTGAGCAATTTCACAAAACACATTTTCCATGATTCAGTGCCAGTCCCTTCACTGCAGAGAGGAAAGGACAGATACCTCTTCAGAGCACAGCAAAACCTGACAGATTTAGTTCCATAAAAGTCTCAGTTCAGCAAAGTGTTTAAAGATTAGGTTAATTGTCAACATGCAAATAGACTCCAGATTTACAATCATGCTTCCAAATGAAGACTTTTGCATCTGAAATAATGTAAATGAATTGTTTTGCCAATGAAAATTTGATAGACTATCATATGAAGAAACATAGTAAAAGAGAAGGGAATCCCAGGACTCTCTTGCCATTATTTCATTGGCCACATCACAGTATTTGATGTTTTACTTGAAGGTCTGGCTAGTAAATAATGACAGTGTGGCTTCCTATAAGGCTGTTTCTATAAATAACCTCGTGGCCATCTGAACTCCAAGCAGTAAAACATGAAGTAGCACAGGTTTTTCAACCTACCAGATGGATAACTTTATATACACAGAGCCAACACAATATCTGCATATGAATTCTCTCTCATCAAAGCTCTGTTTTGAAGAGCTGAGGGACTTCAAAATGCTGAGTCCTTGGCTGAGTGAGGATACATTTAACTCAGGAGTATATTGGCAAAATGGGATTATCCAAGAGTTCTGTAACTCTCATAAGGATCCACCCCATGCTCATTGCAAAATCAGAGGTATTGATTATATTTAGGTTTGGGTTTTTTAGGGTAATTGTGTCAACCCAAACATATTAGTGATTGCATTTAGATATTGGTAAGAGTTGTTCACTAGGCCCAGATAAAAAGAAGAAAGTTATTGGTTGAGGCCAGGTTCATTCAAGATTTTTCTTAATTTGGTGTTTAGCTATACAGCTGAAATAAAGGCCAAGTCCTTCATTATAAATCTTGTTTTCCACTCCAGAATGGGGAATTACAAAGGTTTCCTATTTGATGTGTATTTACCTTTTCTCTCGTGAATATCCACAAGCCTTGAAACACTGGCAGCATTCAAATTGAGGTGCCTCATTTCCAGGTTCTCTGTCAATTTGGAGAAGCAATCTTCCCACTGTGGGTTATTTACTGATCTGAGTTTAAGGAACAGGAAAAAAAACAAGGCAAACTCACAGTCAACCATAACAATGTGTCTAAAAAAACCCAAACAACAGGCTGCCCAAGTCCTGCAGGACTGTCTTGTTCCAGGAAAAATTTGATTGTCCAAAGCAATCCAGCCATGGCCTCAAGAAGTCATACACATACAGGGTAAACCTGGCTGCTGCCATGGCTAAAATCTCTCAGAGTACTCACATTAACCTGTTGAATACAAATCTGGCAATCTTGCCCTAACAAGCCATCCTCCTGCATAGCCTTGAAGCAAAGCCAGGGCCAACCTGAATATCATGTCCCTGAGGAACAGTAAGAAGCGGTAAATAGCCTCCCTGTCTTGGGGTATCCTTTTTACCCCAACCTAATTCAAGATATCCTGTGAGTAAGTCCTAGTAAACTCAGTGTGACCTAAAGATGATGAGTAGTGATTGATGAGTAGTGTGTTGAATCCTATTTCCACATACCCATGGAAGGGCTGACAGATATAGGATAAACAAGGCATGTGGAAAAAAACACACTGGAGTAAAACTGTGAACAAGTTACACAGCAAAGCACATTTAGATTCTGATGGGAAAAGAAAGGAGGTGAGGGATTTTTTAGCCTTTCTCTCATGAGAAAACAAATTAAGGTCTCTCTATTCTCCATATGAGTTCCTATCTTCATAAGCATAGACAAATTTTCCAGTCTTTCATTGTGAATTAATTCAATCAATAGTTTAACACTTGTCCAGAAACCTCACAGGCACATACACTCTAATGTCTTGTAAGACACATTTCCTTACAAAATCCAGCTAAAAGTGGAAATTATCTAAACCAAGTAGCATTTCTTCTGGTTTGAACAGCACCAAAAAAATCCCATTTCAGACATTATTCAGAGCAGGAATGGCTAAGTGGCAACATTTTCAATATTTCAAATTTCTGCTACAGTTTCATTGATGTGAGAGTATGTAAATTTGTGTGGTTTAGGAACTGACTTCACAACCTCATTTGTTCCTGATTCTAAAAAGCAGAGTGTGTCTGGAACAATTGAAACTATGGGGGTTTTGTGATAACTTAGCTGTTTCTCCTCTATTTAAATAGAGATATTAATTCTGATTGACTGACATTATTCAGATATTGCAATCAGTTGATGTTTATATGTCACAGACAACAAAGCAGTTGAAAGAGCTGATATTAAATTTCCCATATGAAGCCCTGAAGCCATTTCCCCATTGTATATGAAATAGTTAAAGGCAAAACTCTGTACACAGACCTTTGGTGTTTTTTCTGTTCTCCTATTAGTCCATAAAGATAGCTTTAATTAGTACTTGTCTGGAAACAATTTTTGTATATATTAACTAAAATGTGTAATCAGTATGAAGAGAAGCTGATGAATAGTTATAAAAATAGCACCCAAATATCAAAGTCCCTTTCATAAGAAAAAATATTTTCAATCTTTATATGAAGTAGTGCAGAAGTGCTGCCATGTCACTAGGAAGTACTCTACTGGCACATCCCATTAACACAGCAACAGAGGACATTTGGTACACACACAGGGCAATCAGAGCTAAGCCTTATGTCTTAGATGAAATTTCTCCCCATCTTAAATTTGTGAACTATTTCAATTATTTTCATATATAATATTCACACCCTTTCTGATACAAGGATTCTTGGCCACTCAGGCACACTGCTGGCTCATCTTCAGCCAGCTGCTGACCAGCACCCCATGTCCTTTTCCCCTGGGCAGCTTTCCAGCCACTCTTCCCCAAGCCTGTAGCATTGCAAGGGATTGTTGCCACCAAAGTGCAGGACTCAGCACTCAGTCTTGTTGAACCTCATCCCCTTGGCCTCAGCCCATCAATCCAGTGTGTCCAGATACCTCTGCAGAGCTTTCTTACCCTCCAGCAGATCAACACTTCTACCCAGCTTGGTGTTGTCTGTATCACTGGTTCCCAATTCTTTCCCCACAAACAAAACCATTAGATACAACTAAAGGCTGCCACCCTGGTGAGTTGTCTGTCCACAAAACCTTTTAGAAAGGGTCCCAGGGACACACTTAGATTTCATTGCCTGTTTGAATTAAAGGGGACATCCTTCTGCACAGCTTTTTCTCTTCTTTTGAAGTAAGAAAGCAGTTGAACCTGCTTTGCTGAGAGATTCACATCCCAGCTCTCTAAAATGTAACTCATGATACAAGAAAACATTCAAATTGGACAGAATTTAATTACTCAGGCTTCTCAACTCTTGAGCATAATCATTACATGCAGTCCAGAGGCAAAAGAGAGCTGTTTGCTTTTCTAAATGGAAATGTTGCAAAATGTTACAAAACATACATGTAAATTAGTCTGCTTAGAATTGATCTATTCCAGGCAGTTCTGCTTGATCTCCATGAACTTAAAGATTTTGCTAATGTGGAAAACTTCTAGTGTTCTGTGCTCCTGCTTTCTCTTTTCATTAATGGATATCACAAAGGAACCCCAAAGCTTGCAATAGGGTACAAGTCACTTCACATAACAGACAGAATGGAAAGTCACTGCTTAATCAAAATACAAACCAAACCAAACACAAACCAAACCCCTGTATCAGCTAACTTGGATGATCAATAAAAGTCAATAGTGCTTTTTGGGGGATGGCTTATAGATCAGAGTCAAGAGTCCAAAATACAGATTTTACATTCTTTACCTGCTGTCATGGGTCACCTAATCCCCCTGCTTTGTTTCTCTGTGTGAGTTATGGATAATGACAGTTACATTTTGTGCTTTAAAAGGATGTCAGGGGCTGGATTAGAATAATATTTTTACATCAGCTTGAAGAGGAATTGCATCTGAGATCACCTCTGTTTTTATTGGCACTTTAGTTATGCTTTATTTCCCTAAATTTATTTGCTTTCTTTCTAACATTAATTCTGTGTCTTATGATTTTTACTACTCCCTTGTGCCAAATGACAAGTTCCTGCATGCTCCTTCATGCTTGCTGCTCTCCAGTGTTACATTCACATTTATTTCTTCACCACCTGGAAGACATTCCTGAATGTTAAACTGCAAAAGCTAAGTTGCATCTCACATTCCTCTTCCAGCAAGTTCACATTGATAACAACAGAAGGAAGCCATAGAAATTCCTTTTCACTCAGCAGAGCAACAGTTCCTCTTGCCTCTCTGGCTATTCAGCAGCAACTGTCCTGTAAAAGGTCTGCAATTTGCAGTATTGTCTTTTAAAAATACTACAACATAGAGTTGATCCTGATCAGCAGCTTTGTGGTGTTTCACTCTAGGAAGTCAGAATCACCTTTGCAGCCCAAGGAATGGCATTAATGCACTCAGAGATGGGTCTTCCTCTTACATCCTACAGAAGTGACTCTCCTATTTACACCTACTCCTGAGCTGCCCTGGCTGGAGAAAACAAACCTTGTTCTGGTGCTGTTGGAGAGATACAAGAAAAGAATAAGGAAAAGTAGTAGATTTAGGAACAGAAAAAAACTACAATTTTCTTTTTTAATGAAAATGAAAACCTAGCTGCCAAAAAAATCCCTGTATCCAAAACTTAAGATTTTTGAAAGCCAAGGAAAAAAAGACCTGACAGTACTTGGAAATAGTAATTGAGGAAGACAGGTGAACTTTAAATGTATGTTTCTGTAAGATCAATCAACAGGAAAGATGATGAAGAAGGAGGCTCTCTAGGTAGGTAAACTATTTCCTGACAGTCAGCAGAACAGTGTATCTGCTGTTCACAGGTTGTGCCTGTTGCTAAGCTGTAACTGGAAAGGAGCAGTTGCTTTTCATTCTTCTAATGCTCAATCAAGCCCATGACAACACATACAGTCTCCAGAGATGTCTATTAAACTGGCATTTGCAAATGCCATACATTTTAGTATTTCTACTGGGCACCCAAGTGTTTCATTAAAGCCATGAAGACAAGGTAGAAAACAGGAACATAAAAATAAAAAATAAAAAGGATATGTGTGTCACTGAGCACCTACAAAATGGGTAGCAGTTGCTTAACCAAAATGGATATATTGAACAAGGTCAATTAAGTCTTCTTGTGACAAATGAAATAAAATGTTCAGATGGCAACTGGAGATTTAACTGTCACACAACCAGGTCCTTAATCAGAAATAGTACAGACACTGGACAAGACAAACAACAATTACATATGCACTCACCAAAAAAAGGGGGAAACCTCCCTGTTCAGATATCAATAAATTATTACTTACCAAAAGGGGGTGAGGAACACTCAATTATTTAGGTCATATGTGGAGTTTCCCTTCAAGCTGTATGCAGGTTGGTGGGGGGGGGGGAAGTGATGATGATTTTCAGCTTATAATCAGAGAAGGTCATGAAAGTTCTCCATTAACCAGCTCTGGAGTGGTAGAAATGTTCTGCTTAACTTCACAAATGAAAAGAGGTTAACCTGAGATCACTTTCTATAAGGCTTTGAAGAAAACTGTCAAAATTGAAAAATTATTGTGGAAAATCACCTTCACTGCAATGTGGCTAAGGAAAAATTAAGGTGGTTGGTCACAGGAACAGGCTCTACAGGGAAAGTGATTACAGCACCAAGCCTTTCAGAGTTCAAGGAGCATCTGGATGACAGTCTTGTGGTACAGTTTTAGGTAGTTCTGCATGGAGAAGAGATTTGGACTCAATGATCCATCTGGGTCTCTTTCAAAGTGAGATATTCTATGATATCATCATTTCACACCTGGAAATACTGCCATCTGCTTTGTAACAATACACCATTTTACAGTTTTCTTCACACCTCATGCTTCACTAATGAGGTTTGCTTAAACATCATCACAGAAACAAACCTTAAACAAATGAGATCAGAAATAATTTTCACCTTTACCAACAGCCTAAGCAACACAGTGGATCAGAGAGCATGACATAATGTCAGCATAAGAAATGTCACTCTATCTTAGACTATTAAGCTTTATTAGCTCACTGCTTCGGAGGTTATTGACCTCTCCAGCACATAGCTGGCACAACAGTTATATTTATCTAGTCATTAAAACTATAGGTGACTCTTATGTTACCAACTTATCACCTCTTCAGACATCTTTATACCTTTTTACCAAAGTAAATAGATCTAGACTTGCATTCAAAAATATCCATCTTAGTCTATGCTTTGCAGGAGTTAAAACCACTTAAAAACCCTTCATGTGGAGGTATATCTAAGTTTGAACAACCTACAGGTACTAATATTGTTACTGGTATTTGAGCTATTCTTGAAGGATAGTATGGATAACTCCCTAGAGTGTATCTCCTGTACTGGGTCCATCCCAGGAGCTTAGGTAACTGTGTCATATGTGGACACCTATCATACTTAGAATTCACTGTCTCAATCCTGAGCTGAATCTGACCCCCTGCTTTTGAGGTTTTCTGGGTTTTTTTTGAGATCTCTTTCTAGTTTCATGCCTCTGTAAATGGATAAGAGATCAACTTTCTACATCTAAACATCAATATCAGCTCTCCCAAATTTCTTGCACAGTCCATGTTCTTCTAAAGCTAAGAAAATATCTCCCCAAGATCTACTGGAGTAAATGTATTATGTAGCCTTTTCTGGGCAATCTGCAGTATCTCACCCATAGAAAGGCAGCAAAAGAACATCAGGTAGTCTCCCTTTCTGGGAATCCCCAAGGGATATTTCTGTTGCACCTCTCCTCCTTTTGAGCTTTCACATCATGAAGCTCTATGTTCTCCACCCTCAAGCAGCAGTGGAGAATCCTCCATAGAGCCCCATTTTGCACAGGCTTAGGTGACTTATCTCTTGTTTTCAAATTCACATCTCTCGTCCAGGGACTTCATTAGTTCTTTGGATAATGCCATGAAGGAGCAGATTCTCTTGGCTGCAGCTGGTGTTTTATGGTGCTGATAAGAGGTGGTCATCTGTTGTCTTTGCTTTGTTAACCTCTCATCATCACTTTAAAACCCTGCCCAGCATGAGCTACACAATAGAAAGATAACTGTGCTAGCACAGAACGATTTGGTGATTGCAAACCCCCAGAAATTGTAATTTAGTATTGATAAATCTATATAAATCTATAAATCTATCTATATAAATATTGATAAATCCAATCTATAGTGGTGTGCTCCATCTGATACACTTCTGCTCACACATCCCAGTGAAGACCATGATAAATGAATCTTTCTCCTACACAACAGGTATGCTCCTCCATTACTCAAATACACAGAGGATAAATAACCATGCAAAGTTTCAGCTCCTTTTTTTCACTTGAAGGGCTTGTGTCCTCCTTCCATTTCAACTCTATTGCTCTGCAAAATGAAAGAGAAGTAATTTTCATTTTCAGAATGCAAGATAAGGGTTGCTTGGCAACACCATGGGTAATAGCTGGTCCCTGTCTGGCCTGGAGCATGCCTCTTCAGAAACAGTATGTGGAGATATCCCTTTATTACCAAGCTCAGTTATTGAGATTCTTTTTTCCTCCTTGGACATTTAATTGCATAAGTTTCCTTTCAAAAGCAACAAAATTAGAGGAATTTTTGAACTCATACTTCACATAGAACCAATGAGGGGGAAAAAATAGCAGTAACTTTCTAATGCACAGTTATTAGCACATCTACCACAACATACAAAACTTCTCCAGTTAGGAACCTTTGCAGTGTTATGTGCTCTGACTTCTAAAATCAAGATTTACTTTTTTCATGCATTATCACTAATTATTAATGCTGTAGTTTCTCTACAAAGCAGAGATACACTGTGTCTTTTGCCTCTGCTGATAACAGGACCATTCTTCAACAATTTGTGAAGAAAAGAAAGTGATCTAGGTGACTTTTGTGAAAGAGTTGGCACATTTGTTTCAGTTTTTAAAGAAATGCTATTAAACATAGGTGAATTCCAGGCAGGTACTTTGGGGGATCATTTTTAATAATATTAACCATTTTTATGATAATAAATGTAATATTAATCATTTTCTCTGTCTGCATGAGGAAGACTCCAGAGGCAGAACTCTTGGCCAAAGGTTGGAGATATATTACCATAGGTTTTATAGTTTGAAACTTCTTCCTCCTTCTTGAGTACCATTTTGCTGAGTCCATATTTTAGTTCATCACTTCTGCTACAGGATTAGGTCTGAGATAAACTGGGCCTAGAAAAACTTTGTGATGTGCACTTTATTCTCATTAAAGATTTACTAGACTTCTCAATTCACAGAAATAAAAAGAAACAGATCCACTCCTGGTGCAAAGTTCTATGTGCATCTTGATCCACTTTTTAGAAGTGATTGCTTTTACTGGACTACAGTCATTTTTTAAAAGTCCATTATAGAATACCTTCTGCTGAATCCAATAATGCATTCTCCAGCATGCAAACTGCACATAGCTGGAAACTGTGGGCTCTGAGTAAATTACAATACCATTCTAAAGACAAAGCTAGATTTGCACCACTGTCTGTTGAAATATCATTAATGTGTCTGTAGAGGGCAAACTGCAGGTTTTCTGCACAGTTTTTAACAAAAAGCCATGACTATCAAAGAAAAATAATCTCATTGAAAGACAGCTATACTTTTTTCACTGTCCATCTGCTTCACTCAGAACCTCAGATAATCTCCAGATGGAAGTCAGACATAACATCACTTACAAGTGTAAGTCTTAACTAGTTAAGGTGGCATTATTTTCCTTGTGCTACACACAACTAACAATTAACCAGGTAAGGAAAAAAAAAAATATAAAACTCCTCTGAGAGCAAGATATTTTGCTGGTTATCAAAGAATTCAAACATCACCCAGTAAAGCCTACTAAAAACAGCAATATAAGAAAATGCTGGTCTTCTTAGCTATTATGACATACAATGCATGGTGATTAACATAGAGGAATATGTACAGGATCAATTAGCTAGTGGGATGAGTTACCAAAATTAGCAAGTGATCATTATACCATTTTTACTGCATCCTCTTTTCCCCATTCCCCCCTGAAACTTCTTTAAAGCACGTGTGAGATTTTTGGAAGCTATCAGGATGCAGTTTTGTCCACAGATTTTTTTATTGCTTCAATCACCACAACTTTATAAGTACATCTGCCAACATTATAAGCTGCAATGCAATACAATATTCTATGCTGCAGTTCTCATTTATGCCTTTCTTTTTGCCAAGACAAATATTGCAAGACATAGAATGGCTTCATCTCTCTATCTCTCACCAGAAGATCGACTCTGTAGTAGGAAGGGAGCCAGGGACAAAGCTCTGGAAAGGCTAGCCACTGACACCATAGTTATGTGGATTAGATGCAAGGTTATATGTAATAAAGAGAAATGGTATCTTAAGATGTTTGAGGAGAGAAAGAAATAGAAGTGCTATTACAGTGCTGGTTACACAACTCAGAATACTTTTCTTGTGCCAGATATCCAAACTAGCAAACATATATGTGCAAACAGTATGGATACATGTATTATACTAGTGATTTGAGCAGTGCAAACCTCTACACAGTTAAATTGGTCGACTGTCAGACTGTTCTGACCCAAACCAGCCAGTGTGACATGGTTCAGGGTTCAGCATATGGCAAGGACCATCCAGCTCACATATGCAGGCAAACTGCTGATGGAGAGTGGGACTGTTTCTGCAGAGATGCACACCACTCAGTACCACAGAATCATTAGGGTTGGAAAGGACCCTCAAGATCATCTAGTCCAACCGGTAGCCCTACACTACTCTTATCCCTAAATCATCCCCTGAAGAAACACATCAATCCTCTTCTTAAAAACCTCCAGGGATGGTGACTCCACCACCTCCCTGGGCAGCCTATTCCAATATCTCACCTCTCTCAGTAAAGAAATTCTTCCTAATATCTAATCTAAACCTACTCTACGAGTTGACATCAATGCCCAAGACTGTTCCTAGGACTATTTTATTTACTAGTATAAACACAACCTGTGAACATAACATTTTCACTTTGCTCTACAGGCATGCTAGACATCTCAAGGATTTCTTAAGGCATTTACTCCTTAATGTTTGCACAGCTTTCTCACTTCCTCTCTTACTGAGACTTTGTTCCAGCCTGAAGAGACAGCTGTGAACAGCTTCCATTTGTCCAAGTAACTCCCTATTTCATTATTATGTACCTCCAATTGCAAAGACAAGTCAGCATGTCACTTTATACACACACAAATCAATGTTTTTCCACAGAAAGATTACTTGTATGCTATGAAATTTGGGACCATTTTCCAGGGGTTAAAATTCCTTGGCATTCCCTGCAGCATATTAAAACAAGACCTATACACATGGCCCACAAGAAACTACAGTGTGCTCTTGCAAAGTGTCAGTCCAGATGAGCTGCAAATTTGGATTGAAGCAACTAACAGTAAAAGTAAAGAAGAAAGCTAAGAGGATGCACTTTATTCCCTTTTTTTGTTTGGGGGACAGAAGAATCATTTTTTGTGTGACCAAGTTTAGAGGGAAACTAGAACTAGAACATATTAATCATCTTAAAGCTCACAGGAACTCATGAAAGGCAAATTATACTGCCTGAAAACGTTAAAGTCATTTCCTTCTATTTCGGAGGAAAGCGTGGGCATAAAAATGGAAATAATCCCCTCAGGACACAATCCAGGGAGAAACAACAACATGACCCTGAATTATAAACAGGAAGAGATTTTCAGTGTGCTGCAGGGGATTTAGCAAAGGGATCCCCTTTAATGTTAAAAGGAGGCAGAAGGATGAATCCCACCCACTGAAGTGGAAATTTAGCCCTTCATGTCAAATGTTTTGAAAACCAAGCAGCTTCCTACTGCCTGTGCAGCCAGCCAGAAGCAGGGAGGAAAATAGTTAATTGCTTTCTGATGTTTGAGTTGAACTGAGGACAAAATACAAGCATAAGGCATCTGGAAATAATGCTCCTTTTAAGAAATCTGGGAAGTGCCTTTGTCACTGCACAAACATGGGATCCCTAACTCTGCAGCTCTCTGGCAAAATCTCACATGAGCATCATTGAGATTAGATGAGATTAACCTCAAACTTCATTGCTCATACAGACAAGACAATCTAAGTGCACTAACATATATGCTAACCACTTCTATCAAAGCATAAGTGCCTCTTGCTGCAGGGCTTTTAAGCAAATTACAAGCCAAAATGAACATAAAGTGCAGGCAAAACTATTCTATTGTAAAGGCCTTGTGTTTTTTGTATAATTTCTGAAGCTTTTTATGCTTTGTTATGCTTAGCAATATAAACTGTAAAATGTTCTGTTGTATTCTTTATTCACTGCATTTTATCAGCTGGAGTTTGCTTTTTTTTCATAACAGAAGAACTGAAATATGGAAGGGAATACTGGCCTGCTGAAATAAATAATGGATTTCTCACTGTTTTGGAAGAAGTTCAGATTTTATTCACTACCTTCTTGGGCATCCAAAAGTGAGGAGAGATAAACAATGGAAAACAAAAACTAAAGCCAGCGGAGGGAATAATTGCAGTGCATAGCAACTGGAGGCCTGACTCTCTACTTAGCTGTGTGAATGCACAGTTGTAAAATGTGCCACAAGCTCCAAAGCTGCTTTTCTCCCTTGTGATTAGGGAGTACTACCTGCTCCTACTGACATCACTTGAGGAAAGGGAGCAGGTAGAGTACAGCTTTTATGTGAATTACTATGATTTGCAAACTGCCTGGATTGCAAACACTCTCTGAGCATCTTATTGGGTTGGGGAGAATAGTAAACCACATGGCTTGTTAAATACAGGCCCTTTTTTGTGTGTGTTGGCTGAGACATAATTGTCTTATCCTTTAAAGCTCCTTATAGAATCTCTGCACAGGTCTAAATGTGCCAGAACAAGCAGCCTAAAGGTACACCATCACAGGAGTACATTTTGGAGCTTTGCAGCAATGTTTGGCTTTGCATTTTGGGGGTTGAAAAAACAACAAACTGTTAATCTGTCATCTTATTAGTCAACTTGATTTGATGCAAAAGCAGGCAGGTTGTGTGGACAAAGCCCTTAGGAGTATTCATGCTATTGTCACTGACAGCTTTCTGTGCAGTTACTCTGCCTGGGTATTTTGTAATTAGTGTCATTTCCAAATAGGCAATTGAAGATTAGCAATTCTCAAGGGTTTTTGGTGCAGAGCCACTCTTCTTTTTACAAACTTTGAGCACTGAGCCATAAAACTAAGAGTAGCAGCATGGGTTTAGGCTATTTATGCATAGTTGATTGCAGTTTTTAAATTATTACTCTTAAGCAAAATTGCCTGCATTCAGTTTATAGTAGTAGAACTCCTGAAACTTGAAAACATTTACAAGAAAGGAGTTTTGATTACCAGAGACTGAAAACCCACCAGTATCTACTGCACACCTCCAGGGACCTCTGCACTCTATGCCAAGGTCATCATGCTATCCTCCAGAGAAACCACTCCATATCTGCTACTGAATCCTCTTATATTAGAAGTCTCTAGCAGTTGCTCATTCTCTATCAAGAAAACAGCATTACAAAGAGACTCCTATCTGTTGGTTCTTTTACTCTAGCTTCTTTAACTTTCCAGATTTTTGGCTTCCAGAGGCATTAAAGCTGTTGATGATGAGTAACAAGGCATGGAGTTCTCTTGAGAAATTTGTTTCACAGAAGTTGAGCAGGTCAAGCAAGAATGCTCTAACTTGTTAGGAGAGTCTCCTGGCAATACTTGTCTTCTTCAGCACATTGTCCTGTAATCAAAATTAGGGAGGCTTCACAAAGAACTAGCCTGAATTTAATTACAGTTGAAGCCTTAGTTAACCAATCAGATGCAACATTCACTTATTGGAGGGAGACACCCTTATATGACAGCAGGTAGTAGTCATGAAAGCATCACAGGCTCAACAAGGCCTAAAAAGCACAGAATTATTCTATTTCCAAATCCCCTCAAAGAAGCTACACTTCCGCATCCATCAGCCATAGCTGTTAGCATATTTACCATATGCCTAATATTTCCTCCCTTTCCTGCAGCAGTATATTGCCCATGGTAGGGATCTAAGCTGAAATCTGAATTCCTCAGTTGAAGTTGTCAAGCTGGCTTTTTAGCAGAGACTTATAGAGCCAGGTATCATTATTGCTCTAAAAGATGCAAAGGGAGGAAACCGAGCAATTAAGGGAACTTGTAAAACCCTGTCAAGCTGCAGAATGGTCTATTTATTTTCCTATTGATCTTGCCTTTCTTTCTTTGGGGAATAATGACTGTCTCATCAAATTCCTCAAATTTCCCTCCTCGTACTGAGCCTTAACCTTTGTCATGCTAAAAATCTCAGATTGGCAATTCTGTAGCCTGTCTTTCACTCTGTAAACTTTCACCTATACTGCTGTGACAGTATTTTTCCTACTTTTATCCTTGTGCTGTTATTCTCATGCCCTTGCACCTCGAAACTCAGACATCAGATTGCTGATAGGAGATGATTGACCTGGCATGGCAATTGTCCCTTCTTCCTGCTTTTCTCTATACTGTGCTGCTTAAATTTTCATGGAATCACATATCTGATGTAGTTACAGATCTGATAAGCATTATCCAGTAATATACATGGACAGTGCTTAGCCAATGATTTCTGTGATGTCCCAGAAACAAACCTGAAGTTAGTGTTCACATAATAGGCTACTAAATAAAGGCCTATTTTAAATTTATACAGCATATATAGCTGGCATTTTTAAATTTTAAGGAAGCTAGAGGGTATTGTGAAGCACTTGAGATAGGAATGGTGTTTTCCCATAAGCTAGTTCATCACCAGATGTCATGGGCACTGAATGTGACCAGAGTCTTCCAATTGCCACCACAGGGCTAGGGCACCACTCTGAGCATCACTGTATGTCTATTTACATATTCATCTTAGGTTAAAACATTCTTTTTCTTTTATATCTTTGACTTTACAAATACTGGAAAAGTTCAGAACATGTCAAACCTGAAATCCTTTCTGCAGACATAATTTTTAGCATACCTAACACCTTACTGTTACTTCTTGGGCTGGCTGTGAGGAGCTGTCTCTGCTGGGAGAAACCACTGTGTAAATGAACCTCTGCTCTCACAGGGCAGCCCTACTCAGTCAAGCAGACAGGGTACTTGCCCCACTATACACTTTGTGAACACTGCTGAGGATATTTTGTCACAGCAGATAAATCAAAAGCAGGTTGAATGAGACAGCTAACCTGATTACTTAACAGTTCTTCAAAATGTTCTAGTCCAAGTGTTGACATGAACAATGTCAGAGTGACCAGCACAGCACTAGAGGATACAAAGCCCTGCCTCTGAGCCACTGGGACTCGAGTCAAATGCATTTGCAGAGAGACAGTGCCTTGCAGACTTGGAGGTGTAGAGAAGAGCCTGGCACAAACATAAATGAGTCTCAATGGGAGTCAGAGTCCTGGTAGAAGGGAGATCAGGAAGCCTGTCTAACCTTTCCCTAGGTCAGCTGAGCTGGGATGGTGTTATTCCTGACAAATATGTATCTAACACTATGGATTGAGCTTTGATATATTAGAAATTTCTAAATATTTATATATATATATATATATAAAATTTGGAAAGGAATGACTTAATTCTATCCTACTAGATCAAATGGAATAAGGAGAAAGGAAAAACTGAATGTCTGTAGATGATTTGCTTTTGCATTTGAAAAATGAGGTCTCATAGATGGATTAAATACATTTGGCCAGCAGCATTTTAGATGGCCTCAAGCCATGGCCTGATGCCAGACAAGAGGAGGTTTAAAAAACTAAATAGAGATCTAAATCTAGACAGAAAGTCAGAAAATAATTCTCCCCCTACAAATAATAATAAAGGAAAAAAAGCAAACCCAACCATAGACAAAATCTTTGTTTTGTATTGAAGCAAGTGGTTCTGTTTGACTTGCAGTTATTATTCTTTTCTGTGTAACTTGAGGGGAAGGTGGCATATAGCTAAGTGGAATTTGAAATGTCTATTAGTTGTCCAGTTAAATTTATTGGTAAAATCTTACATTCTGGGAAAGGAAATCTAGCCCAGAGTAGTCCCCTCTTCCTCTAAAATTATATCTATGATGAAGAGAGTTTGCTTGCTTTCCTGATATTTTCATTAATTGAAGCCTTATTTTTCTTACAGCCATCCTTGGATCAAGACAGCTACACTGCCACAGCCAAGCTTTTTACAATTCTACATAATGAGCCAGAATAAACCCCCCAAATCATCTTTCTCTTTGTATGCACACAGATATTAAATAACAGATGCCCTATTGCAACATGCAGAATTATCACTCACCACACAAAATGGGCCGCATTCTCTGATCTGGTAGCATCACTTTGCACTACATTACAAACATAATCCAGACCTAAAGCCTTGTTAGCTGACATGGTGAGGATTATCCCATTGCAAATGTAATCCTTTTGAACACAGACCAAGTCTTAGGGTTCTACTGGGACTTCTTCCTTTCCCATAAGTATAGCAAGGAAGGAAGGGTGCTGCTAAATGACAAGAAAAAATCACTAGCACCTTTCCACACCACACAAGGCAAACCTTCATGATGGCTTATAGCCTGCCTGTAACAGGACTGGCAGAAGGACTTGCCCTAAGTCTAGCAATGTTTGTGCAAGGAGGTGGAGAGTATTGATAGTGTCAGACTCCTCAACCTGATCCCAAGTCCTTACAGTTGCTTTACAAAGTGACAGTATGGCAATATTTACACTAAAAATGCAGTCTACAGAGGGGACTTCAGATTTGAGATGATCTGAATGTTTTCAGTAAACAATAAGTATGTATTATGGGATACTTGGAGATAAAATAAGCAGAGATCTATCAGACAGACTGTGTATTCAATAATCTCTAAAAGATTATGCCAGCACATGTTCAGGACACTGTAACAGAGATAAGAAATGGCAGCCAAAAATTACTAGGTTCAATACACTGAATTAAGGCAGAAAAGAAAGGGTAATGAGATAATCCCCAAAACCCAAGGCAGTGTTCTCATAACCAGTCAGAAGACAACCAAGCCTGGAAAAAACCCAGACTGGTTTGGCAGTGTCTCCTGGTCCTGTTCCCTGCCAGCAGAGCTGGACTGAGTTATATCACAGAAGCCACTGGAAAACAGCCCTATCTCTTCCCAAAGTGCAAGCAGAGTGCTACCCCCAAGCTGCTAGATGACAGTAACAGGAAGATCAGAGGTCAATCCTATCTTTAGTTGTCTTATTGTGCAAGATGATGCCAGGTGCTTGGAGACCAGGGGCTCATTAGAAGAGAAACAAACAGGTGAGATATAGAGATTGGATTCCTAGGTTGCAAATTCCTCTGAATTTTATCTTTGGAGATGAATGTACTTGTGGATTGGAGACCAGAATGCTGTTGGAAAAGTTCAGCTCTCCTTACAGACTGTCTGTTAGTCAGTTCTTTTATCTGTAACACAGCAAGAGTAGTTCTTTGTTTTTCACACTCTGTTAGCATGCATTGTTCTATCTTCTGAAGCAAAGACCACTCCAACTGGGAGCTGCACTGCACATAATGAACATTTTGGGTTTATTTCTTGACATTCAAATAGTAGCAATAACAACAACTGACTGGACACCCTGGGATGAGTTTAAAGCAGCTAAAGGGAGGCTAATTTAAACAATTCTCATTTTAGATTGCACTAAGATCCCACTATAAACTGATACATTGATTGTCCCTAGTATGAAAGAAGAAAAACGTGACCCAAAAGATAGGCATAATCCAAGAGAGCCTCCTATGCCAAGGATTTCAGCAGTATGGAGAATCCTTTAGGTGCTAACAGCAACTGTAGTTTATAGAAAACAACTAACAATTATTCCTGTTGCCTCCTTGGCTATGTGGAAAACCACATCAACCTTTCAAACACAAAAGATTTCCTCAGACTTGTATGAGACTCATAAGGTTGTTTTCTTAAAGTACAACTGAACAATGTCCACATGGGTCTTGGCTTCCACTAATGTCAGGCAAAGCTCAGCATTCAGTGAGTCACATAGCTACCAGCTGAACACTAATGTCTGCTCTGGGCATGTACTATTGCTCATTCTCCTATTTGGGGAGCTACTAAAAGCAATGTGTACAGGTGGTGTTGCTCAGACAGCCCACAGAAAGTGAGCAGCTGGGCGTGCAGCATCTGAGCACTGCTGTCTGTGGGCACTTCACCAGTGGGGCCAAGTGCAGAGTCCTGCAAAAGAAACCTGTAAACAACCTGCCTGTTGTGTGGAAAGCAGAAGGCTTCCTATTGTAGGGGTAATTTCATTCATTAATTGGATTTTTTGAGCATTAAAACTATGTACTGTCCACCATTTTCTCAGGTAACTGCCTAAAGTCAAAAGTACCTCAGCCAATATTTTCAGGGAGGCTGGGGCAATCTGTTAGAGCTGCTGTATGCACTACAGCAAATGGCTGGGCCCATTAAAATAAATAAATAAATAAAAAGTATTGTCATATGAAGCCCAAATACTACAGGATCCATGGTGGCAGGTAAAATCCAACTATCTTCTCAGATGTGATTTTGGGCCAACCTCAAGTGCCTGCTTAGGACAGCACAGTGCAGCACACATTGCAAAACCTTTGCTGAGGTTGGATCACTCATGTTGACACAGGGATTTTTTTTTTATACCACTTACAGGAAGGATTTTCTGCTCTCTGCTACCACTTCATTTTCTTTAGTCACTTACAGAGCTTCATAAGGTCAGCATGCCTGTGACATTTGAAGAATTTCTGCTCATGTGTTTATTTCCTAGACAGGTATCTGAGAGTGAAACAGTGAAATGAAATACCTCTTTTGCTCTTTACTTCTACAGCAATGGTATGAGTGATCTAGGTAATTTGTTCTTCATTTTCACATGAGTAAGTACTTGTTGTGAGATAAAACAGGGAGATTACTGGGGAATGGAGTTCATTTGATAAACATTCAGCTTTGACAAATAAGAAAAAAATCAAAATCAATATCTTCTTCTTTGCATTGTTGAAACTAAGACTGAGGTTCTGCTGCCTTAGTGTAGATGCCTAGAGCATCCCTTGAATACCCCACTTGGTCCCCACCGTAGATTAGCTTGGGACTTATCTCCCAGCTCTGTTTAAATAGTTCAGCTATCCTAAGACAGATCAAATGGCATTTGACTCTTAAGCTTACACATCTAGCATCCCATCCTCAATGTTTTGTTTTTAAGGACCAGGATTTTGGTACTCTGCACAAAAATAAGGGCAATAAGGTTTCATTGTCTCTTCTTCTTCCTCAACAGTTCATGAATCCAACTCAGTGAGTCAAGACACTGGTCAGAGACATGAGAAATACAGATTCAAGTCCCCTTTCTGCCTGATTTGGAGCAGGCATGGCAACCCTCCCCAAAGACACCTAAACTATCAGGTAAGTGCAGAGTATCCCCTCTTATACTTTCTATAAAATGAATATTCATTCAAACAGGGATTCAAACCTGCATTGTGGAGTGAGGTCCTTAATTAAATCACCACTGAGGATTTCTTCCTCTTTCTACCTTAAAGAACAATTAGTAATGTGAAATGTAACAGATATAAGTGAAGAGGCTTATCCCAGTTGCTACCTCACTGCTGCCAACTTGAAGAACCAATAAAGGATAATAATTGTTGGTTTGGGAAAGCTTCCCATGCTCTCCCAGTGTGATCTGCCACTGCCATGTTTGCAAATGTTTCCTTTTAGTGGCAAAATCAAAAATCCAAACAGTTGTACAGCTCAGATGTTCTTGTTCTCTCAGATTTACTGTGATCTGCTAAGGAAAAAGCAGCAGGTATGGCTGATTATGGAAAAGCCCAGCACATAATAATTACCCACTGCCAATGGAAGATGTCACCTTGAGGAAGCATATTACTATATTCAATGGGATTAATATAATATCTTTTGATGGTTGGACTTAAAGATCTCAAAGGTCTCTTCCAACCTTAATGATTCTGTGATTCTGTAATATGTGGCAAAATTAAACTATTTTTCTGGTTTTCCTCTTTGCTCCACCATAAGTGTGGACAGTGTCAGCAGCTCCTCAGGTAAGGAAAACCATGTGTAGTATACATTGACTTAGAACAAATGTCCCCACCTTTACTAGCAACAGAGAAAATCAGATATCTTAATTGCTTCTGTTTATAAAGGATCCTTTTATCAGCTGTATGAAACATACATATCCACTATCCATTTTTTTCTCCTGAGGTTAGTTGTCTGCCAACAGCACTCTCCTGATGTTAGTTGTCTAGCAACTGTTCATTCCTGGGCAGATTTGGGTATAGGAGAAATCTTTATTTAGGCATAGGGAAGCCTCAAAGTAGGGGAACAGAAGATAACTATCCAAATACTTTAGCTAAATAGAAGGCTTCTGAAATAGCAGGCATCCAATATTTTTAGGTGTCAGTGGGAATTCAATAGATTAAAAAATATGTCCAGTAATAAATTTCCTCTTTAAACTAAAGAGCAATCTTGCAGGGAGCTCTTGTGGAATTGAAAAAAAGTTAACTCTAATCACATTTTTCTACTCTTCTGGAAAATTACAGCAGACACCTACAAAAAACTTGCAAAAAGTTCTGCATCCTAATTACAGATTATTTCAACCCAAAGGAGGAAAGTTCCATGATTTATTTTTTTTAAATTTAATGTAGACATGAATCCATTAACAAACAAAAGGAAAAGACTAAGCAGAAAAATCACTTGGATCTTTCTAATCAGTCTGCAGCTGGTGGTGCCTATTGTGTGGGGTTAGCTGCAGTCTGCCACTGGCAGATGTGTTCAGGTCTGGAAGCTGTGACTCAAGCTAAAGGCAGTGGCAGTGTTTCCATATCTCTAACATTATTCTGAGAGGATTAAGATACAAACACAAACTGAAACTCTTCTCCACTGCATATTTGAAGATGATGTACATTTGCAGGGGACCTCCTGTCACAAAACTAATTTGGCCTAGGTTTTTATTTGAGCATATGTGGTTCCTCAAAGGAAGTGGATTGTAGGCAGAGATGAAAGCAATTCGGTGCCTCTGATCTCTAGGATGTCACTTCCAAATGAGCTCACCTTCACAGCACATTTTTCTTTTCCACCACCAATTTGGGGAAATTTAGAGAACTACAAGCACACTCTTAGTTTCAGAGTTTTAAAATATTAGAGTAGATATTTCTTCTTTTCTTTTTCTTCAACATCAAATGCATGTCACCGAAACAATTTGGGGGTTTGTTCTTTTCAGGGTAATGTAATTTCCTCAGAACTGAAGTAAATGGTATTTTCCAAAGGCAGATATAATGATACCACCAAAAAGCTTCTGTTTTCTCCTCAAGTCCACAACATAATATAACATTTGAACTCCTTATATTGTTCCCAAAGAAAATTACCATGCAAGGAAACAAGGTAGTAAAAGCACCATCACTTTTCAGAGGTCAAATGTAAAAGCTGCTTGTATTTTTATGTATATCATGAAATCCTTATACACTGAAAAGACTGAATCTAAGATCAAGTTTTTCCACATCAGAAAAGTTAAAAGACCTGCTGCTGCTTTTATGAGAGATATGACAAAGCTGTCAGTTTCTATTGCATCTTCTATTTGTTACTACCTTTTAATAAGAAACACCACAGTTAAGACCAACCTTTCAAATGACAAATTGAGATGGGAAATATCACCTCTGTTGCCATATTGGTATTTCAGTAGATATTCTAATTGTTAATTGCTTGATTTCTTACATCTAGCAAATGTATTCTGATAGCTTCTTACATCTCATCCTCCTAGGCCATAAAGAGAGGTTGGGGGGGGCAGAAATTCACTTTTCAAGAGAGCATAAGGAAAAAATATATGGTTTTAAACATGTTGCTTAACCTTTACTGATTTTGCCTGTAAAAATTAACATCTATTACTTATAGATATATAATAATAATAATAATTAAATAACACCAAGCATTTCCACACTTCCAACTATTTTGGACAAAACTTTAGAGAACAGGGAGCTTACTAGAATGGCAATTTTTCCCAGTGTGATGCTTACAAACCCATATGGTTTTCAATTTTATTTTTAGTAAGTTAATCATTTTCTAAATAAAACTAAGAAACAACATTTGTCACAGGCATTTGCTATAAAACACAGATTTGCTAAAAGGAAAGGTATTAGCAAACAATCTAAACTCCATTGCATGCCTCCAAGTCAAGTCATCATGAGGCACCACTTGCCATTGGCAAAAGAAAAAAAAAATGTTCTTAAGGGTTTGTAGAAACACAAACAACAGCTTGAGTGTAAAGAGCTATTTAGTATTTACTGAGCTTTGAAAATGTTCTGATTTTACTACTTCATGTTCTGCCTTGAAATGTGATTTCTGTATGTTAGACATAAATACTGATTCTATAGTTCCACTGAGGACTGTAACTAGAAAATGCCAAACTGGAAGTGTGAGAGAATTTGGGACTTGGGGTTACATGTTCTAAAGTGAATTATGAAAGCAGCTCCTTTTTTTCCCCTCCTCAGCATTCTTTTTTTTTTTTTTTATTTTTGCATCTTTTAAATAATAATTCACATTAAAAACTTGTTATGTTGCCTCTCTACAACACTCATATCTATCCAGACTTCAAAGAAAAACAATGGAAAATGTAACTGGAAAATAACTTGGTTTTTTAATATTCTGTAATTTTGTTCCTTTTATTCTTATTCAAGTTGCCACATTTCTAGGTTTGACTTATTCAAGTTTCCCTCTGCAATGATGAAATTTAAAAAAGATTCTGGGGCTTTGAGACAAAGACTGAATGTCAGGAAAGTTAGCAACTTTTCTTACAAAAACACAAGAAGACTTTGACATGGAAGAACTGTTGCTTTGTGCAGATGACTTCTGAATTTCTAGGGGCTTTTTTAAGCCTGTACAGAGCACACTGAAGCTGAGAAGGCCCAGTTCAGACTGAAAACTTCAACCTTACAGGTCATTTCCAGAATCAGATTTGTACTGTCTGACTCTGTAAAAAACTGCAGAAAGAATCATAGAATCACAGAATATTCTGAGCCCACAAGGGTCATCTAGTCCTGGTCCTAATCCTGCACAGGACACCCCAAGAATCACAGCATGTGCCTGAGAAGTTTCTCCAGATATACTGAGATTAAATCATTAACCAGAAAACACTTATTAAACTTCATTATCATAAAGCTGGCTTTTAAAAGATTTACCTTTAACTGTTTAGCTAGTCTGATGTAAATTTTGGCTCATGGCATTGCCTAAAGAGATAATCTACACTTTCAAATAAGTGCAGTTGGCAGAGGAAGTGTTATTAAGTTAAAGGTGGTGCCATAGTAAGAATATGTTTATTGATAGGTTCTGTGAAAAAAGGTTGTCTGCAAATCCACAAAGGAAGACAGTGAGGAAGCCCAAATAAAACCCTGCTCCAGCTGCCCACAGAACCATCCCAGGAGCCATCAACCCATCAAAGGCCCATCTTCACAAGTCTAGAGGAGCAGAGGGGCACAAATGCAGGAGGAAACCCAAATTAAGGACTCAGAGGAAGAGACACACTCTTCAGACCCTTCTCAGGGCTGCCCCAGGAGAGCCTTAGCCCCGTGCCCAGGAGTGAAACCCTTCAAGAAGAGTCAACTCTTAATCATCTTCTGGACTGAGAGAGGTTTCTGTCTAGGGGTGTGGGACACATGATGGGATCCACAGGAAGAGCAATTTTGGATTGCACAAGAATAATCAGATGTGTAGGAAAGGAACAAAAAGTGGAGGAATGGAGGGGTTTAGCTGATTTGGGGAGGAACAAGCATGGAAGAAAAAGGAATAAGAGATAAAAGAAGAATTGGGAGAAAAAGGTAAAACCCCATGGGTTGAGATAAGGAGAGCTTAACAGAACAAATACTAAATAAGCCTGCATTTCTCCCACAGGGGAAACTAGGCCTTAATGCCACATTGAGAGATACTACAGATATCTTCTTACAACTTAAAGAAGCTTGAATCAGGAAAAACACACAAAAGGGAAGTCCATCATGTCCATGTAAACATACAGTCCCAACTTTACATAAATCCAAGTGAAGTTCCCTCTTAGATTCTGCCTGCTTTTCCTCTTCTTTTGAACCACTGAACCAGCAAGCAAAAAAAACCTCACTGCATTTGCAGAATGCCCATCCTTGACATGTGGGGTAAGAGGAGTCTTGTTTGTCCATGAAGCTGAACAGTATCTGGAAAATGCCACTTGCAAAATGTTGGTCTCCCAGTGATAACACACTGGTGGCCTGGGGGAATGATAGCCCAGTGAAGTATGAGAAAGTCTGTGCTTCAGACCTTAATGTGCACCTCATAATTTGAATAATTCTTCAACTGACTCAGTCATTTTGTAACACTTTCAACATTTTCACTGAGTTTGGCTCTGCTTTGAACCACCTGCTAGTGTGACAGAATCTGTTGTTGTTTCATCTGCAGTAGTGCATGCAATCTCCCAGAAGCCTGAGAAATACCACTTGTCATTTCAAAAGCTGATTTCCAGCATCAGTTTGTCTCCACTCTTTTGCAACAACTTTGAAATATCAGGATCATAATCTGCTCAGAAATCAAAGCAGCTGAATAAATTTGCAACTAATCTTTCTGGTTATTTTAGGTTTATTGCCAGTTATGGTCTTGTATTGAAACCCTGTTCAGCAAGATATTATCAGTTACTTAGCATTTACAATAGGTTCAGGCTTCTATTCTTCAGGAGATTATTAGAAATTTAGGATGCTATTTGTATTCTTTTGACAAGGATCAGCTTCTTCAGATTTTGAGAGTGTTAGTTCCTGCCTCAAGATTTTTTTTTCATCTAGGGAGTCTGGACTACATGAAAACTTCTATATATCCCCAGGCAGACATAGCTTCTCCTAAATTCTATACAACTCTAAAAAACCTGGTGTCAGTTGATGTCACTGATACCAGCGTGATGAAGCCACCAAAAATTGATGAACCTGCATGAGCCTATTCACCTTCCAAAGTGATTTACAAAGAAAGGCATAACATGCTTGGTGAACCAGAGAAGTTAACTTACTTGATGGAAACAAAACTTTCTCTAAAAAGAAATATTCTTTCTTTTTCTTTGCCTTCTTTTCATTCAGGCATGATTTAAACTATTTTAACACCTAGGAATACTTCATCTTTTTTGCACCCTATTCAATCACTACTCTGTCAGCAGAACTTGTGCAGGCTTGAAAGACAGAAACACAGACAACAGTCTTTGAGAAGTGGAAATTTTTACCTGGCCTCTGGGTTTTGTAACCTTTTTTTGTGTTTTTCTTTGAAGAACCTAAAATTAAAGAATAGTCTAGACTGCATCACTGGGAGGAGATAGAGCAGCATAAACATAAGGCAGAGATAATTTGGGATAACTGATGGTTTTGTGATTCTGCTAAGTAAAATCCTTTGTCAAAAGATGCTCTAACACAGAAATGATTGAAGTTTGGCTAACAGGCATAACAGCCAAGTCAGAGACACCCCAGGATTTGGGTCTTAATAGTGTCTGGCTTTTCTTTTCTAGGTGAAAGAACAACCTGGAGTCAGACAGTGATGTGAGTAAAGGAGGGGATAAAAGTCAGTGTGAAGGCTTGGAGACTGTCTCAGAGAAATGGCAAGGTAACCTCAGATGTTCTCTGATATAAGAGCACTGCCACACAGAGTGATGAAAACAAGCAGCAAGATTTACGAGAGAAGGAAAGAGTTTGCTACGCTTCAGAAGGTCAGGGAAGTGTGGAGGGCAGGTAGCAGGCAGAGATAGAGAAAGAAAATCCAAAACAAAGACATATGAGCCTCTTGGAGTGTGAGTTTGCAGTCAAGAAGGGAAGGAAACAGCTTCCCAGGCAGACCAGTCTTTAGCTCTGTCGGTAGCAGATGGGTGGACCTCTGTTCCTCCAGGTGCCCCATAGATGCTGTATCTTCCAACAGAGTCAGAAAGTATAAAAAACTATTCCTTTTCACACCTGTCTTCTTGTTTCCCTAAATGAGTTCAAAACCAGAGGGAGGTTATGTTTCTTCTGCTACAGAGAGACCCTCCCTTACAGTTTCTGCTTTGTAACAGAGGTGATCGTACAATAGTACCTGCAAAACACCACTCATGTCCATGCTAAAGTAACCTTCCTTGTGCTCACATGGCTTTTGTTTTTAACTGCCTCTTGTTCCTCCTTCCCAAATTGTTTGAGTTTCCTCTGTGATTTTTTGACAAGGTCTCTGAAAGGCCCAAATATTGATGTCCTCCACGTGAATAAGAGATTGTTGCAGTTAAGAGGAACAGAATAAGGGGACATGACTGCTAACCATGCCTTTCTATAGCACTACTAATTCAGAACCTGAACATCCAGTCTTTCAGATTAGAATTTTCTTCTTTCCACCTTTAAAGTATTTCAGGTAGGGATTATGCTTGATCTCCAGCTGCTCTCTTGACACATCATGGGACAGTTTCTTGTGATTCCTTTTTGCCCTGAATGCCTCTATAGCATTCCCCACTGGATGACAGGTGTGCAATTATAATTCTTGCAAACTCTTCTTTAAAAAGCTCCAGCCTGCTCCTGAAGCTATTAAAGGATATGGATTATAGGACCTGCAGCAAGAGTGCACCAGAGAACATTTCTGTCAGTGTGTAGATAATTGTGAATCATGTTTCAGCTGGATGAAAATGCTCATACATAGCACTACAGTCAAATGATGTGCTTACCTCTTGATTTACAGTTTACTATTTAAGATTTTCTTTTCCAATAAGTTTTGCCTTTTACAATTATGGTCTGCCAGTACAAGTAAGTCAGGACATCAGAATAGGGAAAAATACTTTCTTTGACTTTCTTTTTCTCTTGTCAGGGATCCAGGAAGACAGAAGGGAGAATGGCTGCAATCTGTGAAAAAGTTCAAGGGAGATGTTGCAAAAGAAGAAGAGATTGTTCTTTCAGATGAAAAAATGAAAAGTTTTTTTCAAGTGTGGAATAAATCTGCAAGATCCACTCCAGGACACAATTTTGCTGCTAATATTAAGACTGCTCTCAGGATAATTTATGTTCTGCAGAAAGGATAAACAGATGAGGCCAAGCAACAAAAGCAATTACCTGACATAAAGAAAGCAAAGAGAATACTAAAGAATCTTAATGTCAACAATGGTTTGGTGCTATAAAAAGTGAGAGCGAAGTCTTGAAGACTTTAAGAAGAGATAGAAGTCATCAGAAAGCAAACAGCACTTGAAGATACCATTCAGATTCAAAATTCTGCACTCCCCATCACCTCTGTCTCAGGGGTGTGTGTTGGGGCCTCTCCTGTTCAACATCTTTATTGATGACTTGGATGAGGGGATAGAGTGCACCCTTAGTAAGTTTGCAGATGACACTAAGCTGGGTGGGAGTGTCGATCTGCTTGAGGGTAGGCAGGCTCTTCAGAGGGACCTAGGTAGGCTGGATAGATGGGCAGAGACCAATGGGATGAGTTTTAATAAGGCTAAATGTAGAGTCCTGCATTTTAGGCGTAACAACCCCCAGCAGCGCTACCGGCTGGGGAAGGTGTGGCTGGAGAGCTCCCCAGCAGAGAAGGACCTGGGGGTGCTGATTGACGGCCGGCTGAACATGAGTCAGCAGTGTGCCCAGGTGGCTAAGAAGGCCAATGGCATCCTGGCTTGCATCAGGAATAGTGTGACCAGTAGGAGCAGGGAGGTGATCTTGCCACTGTACATGGCACTGGTGAGGCCACATCTCAAGTACGGTGTGCAGTTTTGGGAACCGCAGTTTAGGAAGGACATTGAGNAAGAAGAGGATAGATGTGTTTCTTCAGGGGATGATTTAGGGGTAAGAGTAGTGTAGGGCTATCGGTTGAACTAGATGATCTTGAGGGTCCTTTCCAACCCTAATGATTCTGTCATTCTGTGTGTGATTCTGTTCTTTTTCTTCCCTCTGCTAGACTTAGGAACCACATTGCTGACTTAAAGGCCAAGGAATCTTCCTTTAGGAAATACACATGCTTCCTGTAGCCAACAAGAAGCTTGCACCCATGAGAAGCTTAAGGACTTAGATGTCCAAAGCCCTTGCTTGATCTTTTAGGACACATCTGGGATTACTTCAGAAAGGCAGTGGAAATCTTTATAAGTGAGTTTCCAAATGGCTCTATACACTTTCCTGCTCTTATCCCAAAATTGTTCTTCAAAACTTACCTGAAAAGAAGGTTAGAACTAAAACATGCTGCAGGAAAATTACTTTTCCCCTTGCAACACCCATTGACACCAAATACACGAATCACGAAAGAACACTCAGACAGACACATGGCTATAAAGCAGGAGCTGAAAAGATCTATTGACCTCACCTGACATGCTTTGAAAAGCACAACTCCAGCTGGGTGGGAGTGGTGCCAACCAAAGGCAGCTGATAAGAAGTAGCACAGGGGCCTGAGGGGACCACAATTTGTGAACATAGACAGTGATTATGCTGAAATAATTAACACCTGTAATCAAGCAGAGAAGATGCTAAGTTCAAAACACTGATTCTGTTCCTTTTAAGAGAAGGAAGCTGTTCTTTTATCCAGAACACTGTATCAGCTCTGTGTTCACTCTGTTATGTTGCAAAGCTCTTATTTTTCACAATACACTCTGAAGACACCAAACTGTGCACAGCATGAACTGATAAAGCTTGACTTGAACATTTTTTTTTTCTGAATGTAAATTGCTGTAGACTTTAAAGGATTCCAGATCTCCCTGGGGGAAGTACAAGCTATTTTTAAAATAGATTTGATACGACAACTCTTTTAAAAGTCAGTTTGAAACAGGATGTATCTGTGCTAATGGGAGTAAATGGGATTCTGAAACATATGCTGAAGGCCTTTTCTTTAAAGAATGCAGGCATGTAAGCACACAAATAATAAAAATAATAGGAATACTAACTTATTGTGTATTCCAGTCACTCTCCATATGTGTCCAAGTGTATTGACATCACAACAGAGACAGAGCAGGCGGCTGTAAGTCATGCAAACTGCAGCTGAATTCCATGCTAAAGACATGGGGACAGAGAGGGTTCCCTTATGGAGAACACTATGAAAATGTTTTATAGTCAGATATATATACATATATATGTACTTACTTTTTTTATGTATATATGTGCACACATTTTGGACCAGATGTCTACAGAAGATTTCAATTTACCAGCAAAGTATTAAAACACCTCCTGTTGCCCAGCCTCTGATATAGTCCCGTCTCAAAACATCTCTTCTCTCATCTGAGCTCCCAGAGGGCATTAAGCATCCCCTGAGACACACAGATGCCTCTAATGGGAAGGTAAGGCAGTGCATTAGGAAAGTTTCTCATCTCCAAAGGAAGCAACAACTGTCTGAGGGAGCCCTCTACATACAGAGAGAACAGGAGTGAAAGACCTCTAGACTGTCTGTTCTATGAGACTCTGTAGAAATTTCTATGTGCAAGAGAAATCTGTGGAAAGAACTCAGAATAGAAAAGAAAAGAGAGCTGTGTATTTTAAAATCAGATGGCAAAACTTCCACTGTTTCTAACACAGGATTTACCACCTTTAAAAAAGAAGTGTTTGAAGTATTTCCCTTCTGAGTGCCTCAGCACAGTGGTAGATGCAAGAGCAAGCAGCAATCCCCCACCTGTACTGTCTCTCTGCCCTTCCACAGAAACTGGGATGTGTGGAAATTGTAATTGTGTTTGGTGACTGCTTCTGGCTCCAATACCATCCATGCATCCTTTCTCTGTCAGCATCTGCAATCACAGTCTGCCAAACTCAATTCTCTCTTAAAAAAAGAAAGCATAGCATTACCTTTTCTCAAAGAAAAAGAAAACAGAGAGAGGAAAAGGGCACTTTGGAACATCTTGGAGAATTAAACTGTCACATTTACTCTGAATCATTTATCTCATACAAAGTATCTACCTATAGTCATCAGTTTGTTCTTTATCCTTTCTGCCACTTCTACAAAACTGTGCTACAAAACAGTGGGCTTCAAATGACTGTTTCAGTCATGTTTTATGCAACTGCATGAAGCAGTCAGTCTGCCTGGGTAAATCCTCATGCCAAAAACAAAACAAAAAAGACAAACCAAAACCAAAACAAAATTCAAACCTAAAACAAAACCAAAAAAAAACAAACAAAAAATATTAACACAACCTCACCCTCCCCCCAGAAAAAAAAGACATCCTGCCATTTTCTTGAAGAGAAAGAAAAACGAAGCTATGATTTTTGTTTTGTTTTTCCTGCTTCAATACTTTAGATGTTTGGGAAGGGGTAGGGTTACTATCTTGAAAACTTTGTCTCTGTCCCTAGAACCTGCAACTCCTTGGGCACTTCTCAGCTGGCTTGAAAATTCCCAGAGAGCTTATTTTACCTTGCTCACAATTTCTTAGAATTACCCATTGTGTGGATATGGACATCTACCCCCTTGCCTGAACCTTGATTAGAGTGTAGGCTGAGATGGATTGGGACCTGATTGCCATCTGGGTTTGTCACTAAAGCATTAGAAGTATCAGAACTATAACTCTTGTGGTAGCATTTAAATGGTAACAAGGGCATTTCAATGAGCAACCAAAGTCTTCTTTTCTTCCTTGACAGACAATTTAAACCAAAACTGTGTTGCTAAAACTTCAGTGTCATAGTGCCTAAAAATGTTTGGGCTCCACAGTAGAGCATCAGTGGCTTGACATTAAAAATTCCTCCACTTCTGAACTGTAAGGGACTTAAGAGTGGCAGCACCCTGAAATGCAGGCTGGTACCACAGGTTACCTCTTACTGTCAATACAAGAGAATTATAAAAGAACCTGATCTCAATAGGACAGAGAGGTGGTTATGAAAGCATATGGTAAAAGAGGAAAACATCCCTGTAGGCAAAGCTGTCAAGGCTACAAAAATCTGAAAGTAAAAGTGGTATAAATAATTATCTGGAACAAATGAGCCAAGAAAACCAGACAAATACCATCAAGAGAGAATAAGACACAAACACCAAACCCAAGCTCCAGCAAGTGAAAGCCATCTATTGCTCTAAAGTACAAGATAAGAGGAAAAACACTGAGGTGATTCTGTTCCAGCAGAAAAATGGTACTCTTGAAAATAGTTATCAAACCCAGAATATTCATACATTCCTACTTAATCTAACTTTTCAAGTAGTACCCACCTGTACACCATGCAGGGAACCACTGCTGTCAACATTGGACTCTGGAAAGGTAAGCTCATATTTACATATTTTAAACACCTTTCTAAACACACTTATGAATCACTTCAAAGAGAAAAAGATTACTGCACAAACTAATCCTCTTTTCTCTTGAATTTCAGAGCAATTACACTGCACTTGAGGCATTGTGGATTTCAGCTGATTGGACTAGTGGCTGGGCACCAAGGGCATCTTGGTAGAACTGATAAGCCAGATAATTCATGCACAGTTGAACAGCAGTTGCTGTTATGCTCATCCCTTCCTACTATTAATATTTTTGCAGCTGGTTTGCTTTCTTAGATAGAGGATAATAAAGATTCACATGATACAGACCAGAGTCTCTATTATTAGTATGCAAAAGCAATATTCATTAATGTCTTCTGACAGTATGACTTCTTAAGTGATTCAGTCTGGTGTCCTTTAGTCACATCCTCTTGAGGGTTGGGGCTTTCTGCATAGCAGCAGGGACCACTTCCATGCTAAACACTAATGCTCAGTTAATCCAAGCTCTAATTAATTGGTTTTCTTTTATTGTGTATTTATGTCTAAAAGGGATGTTTATTTATTTATCACATTTAACAATCCAGCACAAAGCAGAGTTATAGCTGTTGGAATTGTTGTGTTCTTTTTCACACCGAGGGAGTACAGAGCATCCATGAGTAGGTGATATGCCACAGATAGTAGTAGTAGTGATCCAGAGCAAGACCCTGGGTTGGTCAGTCCTAATGTTGACAGGGGTCTACTCCCTTCTGTATTAATAAACACAGTCCAACAGAGCCATAATCAGTGGAGTTAAACTCATCAATAACAGAGCTAAGTCTATGCTAACACAGTAACAGTGAAGCTAATAATTATTAGATAAAAGACGCTCCTAGAGAGGTAGATTTATGCCTCCATCAGCAGTTGTCTCAAAGATATGGATAGAGGGAAGGTTAAGCCTCATTTGTTTTCTCTCAAAAAGACAGGTTCTTTGTAACACAGACACAATAGTTTTGCCAGTCAGGGTTTCTCTGGGCAGCAAATACAGGTTGATCATTCTACATACAAAAGTGTTGCCACCGAGTGTAACAATGGTAACCTCTCCACAGACAGCTTTCTCTGAGTTGTCTATAAATGTATGTTCAGTCACTTTATGTGCTATGATGCTTTGCACATCCCATCAGAAAAGCTTCTAGGTTTCCAGAAAATAAATTAATTTTCCCTTACAGTGGATGGCTTAAGTTTCTAAGTATAATTTAATTTAACTCTCACATAGATCTACAACATTTCCAAAGCTACTAGCTTACAGGATGAGACAATTTAAATTTAATTTAGGGGACATTAAAGAAGTACCCATTTGTACAATAGAGATGAGAAATCTGTTGGCAGACTTGGGAGGGTTCCTTCTCCTCAGAAATAAACAGGAGGAATCAAAAAGCTCTTGCTACATGGGGAGAAAATGAGCATTTAGCAAAAATTTTCCACAGGAACTTTTCAGAGCTTCAAATAGTTAGCTGAGCCAGGTTAAAAAGGTCAGGACAGAAAGTTCTTTTGAACAAAACCAAACTAAAACAAACAAGCAAAACAAAATAAAACCCACAAAAACTCACTCTAGTTTGATCAGAAGAGTTAGAATTAAGAAGTAAAGAGAACTAAAGGCTAAAGAACTGCCTCAAAATATTACCCAACTCCTAGTCATTTGTGTGTATTAACTTGCTCGACTTATTTCCAGCCCCTTGGCTGTCCTGAGCAGATGTCTTGAGCTGTCACTGGAGGCAATGACTAACTGTAAAGTTATAGTAAAAAAAACCAAAAAAACTCATCATGAAATGAAGCTGCTATCAGAAGCCACTGAGATGTGTGACCCTCAAGATGGTTTGGGGAACCAGAAGGGGGGAGGTGTATTTTCATGTCAGTAGTCATAGTCAGAACTGGTTCCTGAGCAGCCCATCAACAGAAGAGCCTTACTTCTTGCTCTATTGCCACCTGAGAAAATCCATTGCAGAGTCTTAAACCAGGTCTCCTGTGAGGGGAAGTGACAAAGCCACCAAAGTGCAGGTGCAAGTATGTCTCATGTCAGATCCAACAGTTCCATCCTGAAAGGTTAGTTTGGCTTGTGAGCAGGGCTGAATAAATCCTCTCTCCTTTCATTGCCTTCCCTTGAGCTTTGTCATCCTCCAGTTACCAAAGCAAATGTCACTGCTGTGCTGTTAGAAGCAGCACTGATTAATTCATCCCCCCCTCAATATATGGTGATGACAAAACTAATAGAAGCAAAAGCTGCCAACCAGCTGCTAGGCACCAACTAACCAGAAATGTGAAAAGAGAGCAGGTCTGACTTCAACTGCCCTGTTAAATGCCATGGAGATTGCAAACTGAGCATACATTTCTCATTTGCTGCATAAAACCTCTTGCCATCCCTTTCCTATATTCTCCTCTGAACCATAATGAGACAGTGTCTTTACTCTTGCTTACCCCCTGCCACTCTCAGATGTTTTCTTTTTAAGCACATTAAAGAGCCAAACACATATTTATGGTATGCAGGATACTTTGCTTAACACTATAGAGGAGAAAACTGTAGGAATCCCTTTCTTTTCTATTGCTGAGATGTGTTTATCATTCAACAATCAAATGTAATGCAAGCTGGCATCAATTTCACCAAGAATATAAGCCAAAACATAATGTGAATACATAAAAAGTGTTGTTGACAGCTTGTTTACAAAACCCAGGGCTTTAATGCAGATTTTGTTTTAGCACTAAAACTATTAACATAATAACAATACTATCTGCTGCAGACAACCTGCTACCCTCAGCTGCACTTTTTTTTTGAGTCATCCTTTTCTCAAGCACCCTGCCACTTTGTTCACACCCAGTCCTCACTAATCTCCTGCCACTGGTCTCATGCATTTCTGAAGATTCTATGAAGGCTTCTCTACCAATAAATAAGTTTTTTCTTCCCATTTTTCAGGAGAGATGGGCTTATTTTATTAAATTCTTGCACTTTGGGGACACATTACTTTTTAAGCCTCCAAAATCAGGTTTGCATGTACAAATGAGATAATTAGATACACATTTCAGTAGTTAGCACCTTTTCAGGGACAAACTCATTCCCTTTCTCCAAGTGCTGAGAGTCAACGTAATATAACCAAAATAAATAAATATTCAGTCTAAGCCTGAGTTCAGGAAAGCAGTTAAGCAAGTCTTTCACCATTCAAGAAGAGCATAGAAGCTTTTTAAGAAACAAAATATCACTTATATATTCCATAAATAAAAAATGTTTTCCTGAATTAAGGATTTTCTGTGAAGAACATCAGGCTGGGAGAAGCTTCTTCACAAGAACCTACTTGAGTTTTGTGTGAGGTCCAATTTTATCTCATATCTTTATTAATCATTATAACAGAAGGTATAAACCACACACTTGAAACCCAACAATATACCAAAAAATACATGCAGCCAAGGCTCTGCTTTAGCTCTTCATGTAAAACACAAAGGAAAAAACCTAGGTTTGGATGCACAAGTTTTCTTTTGGTGCTTTCCAGCTCCTGAGTGCTTGCCCTGCAAACTCTTTTAATGTTTGTGTGTACACAAGTGTATGCATCTACCTATCCCATAAATTGAAAAATACATTGATGGGTTGGTTCTTAAGTTTGTTCCAATGTAGAGGTGCCAAGTTTGATAAATCTGTAAAAGACAACAAAAAAAAAAAATCATGTCTAGTATGGCTCATGGAAATGTCATGTACAATTTAATTAGTTAAGGGAACCTTATAATAAAGCTTTAAAAAACTTTCTAACAAATGCTACATCTAATATGTAAATATTTACAAATTTAAATACTTTCAAATCTTATGATTGTTTATAAGCAGAATATATATAACATGTTCTCTGGGCTTTGTTGTTATCTGAAGTTGTTTGCAATAATTGATACACACCAAAAATATTTCCAGTTTGTGTTGATATTGTAGAATATTTAAGTTAACTTTGAGTCTTTATTTTGAAACAAATTTCTCAATCTACCCTGCATTGTAGGAAATCTAACCACCTACTTATTTTTCCAGCCTGACAGTGCAAATAAGATTAACAGCAAGTGTTTTATTGCACACAGGAACAAGAAAGAATTTGTGAAGGCTGTAGAGTCAATAATTACCAAATTAAAAGTTTTACATTCAAGTTGAAGGTAGCTTATTTATTCATCTACTTCATTACACAGTTTTCACTTTTGTGATTGCATATTTTTTCATGCAAAAAATGCAGCCATATTTATTCAACAAGTTCTGTGAATATGTTTGGCATGTTGCTTTACATCAATTCCTGATGTAGCCACACATTATTCATTGAAAGTTGCTCAAGCTTCTTTCTTCCATCAAAATTACAGATTTCCTCATGGACATCATTGGAGCATTTCGAAAACATCACTCAACTTATTTTCACAAGAATCCTTCAGCAGGGTAGATGAAGTGAGAGAAATAAAACTTAGAAGCAAAGTTTTAGGCTAACTTGGGATGTACAATTTGCATCTGTTGACTAATCCTCACATCAGAAAAATCAGGTAGCAAATCCTCAGGCGAAAGCCTTGCTCAGCCTCCAGTGGCTCCCAGATGAAGTATATGCACTGCAGATGCTATCTTAAAGGTTTTAACTGCCAGCCTAAGCAGCAGGTGAGATTATTCATAGGCTTATGACAAGGTCAGATTGGAGGATTTTTCTTACAGGACACCTGAAACAATGTCTATGACAGTATTCCAGTCTCTGACAAATTTCAAACCCTGTAGTCTGCCTCTGCAACATGAGAGCATTAAAGCTCTTCAACAGAAAGGACTGTGTGATAATGTTTTTAACATTCATCTTCCTTTAATCTTGTTCTTGACAAATAACTCGACCTGTCAAGTGGCCTTATTTACTGGCAATGCTGAAAACTGTGTCTATAATGACAATATTTATTATCTGGAATATATCTTGTCAAGATTTTGCTGGCACTGACCATGCACATTTTGCATGTGCACTTGTCAAGGGTTAGGGCTGGGCTGGCCACTAGGCAAGTGACAGACACTCTCTACTAACCCCTCTCCATTCCCAAAGAGAAAGAGAAAGGAAATAAAGGAGAGAGACTAATGGATTGGAAAAGAAAACTAAAACAGCTTTAATGAAAATAATAACATTATGTACAAACATGCACAAAACCAATATTGAACCCTATCCCCTTGATAGCAATCACATCACCATCACCACTGATGCTGTTGCAGGCACTGGGGAAGTCCCAGTCTGGACTCAGTGGCATGTGGGAACTGGATTCAAGAGCTGGAGTCTGGAACTGGATTCAGGAACTCACAGATCAAGATTGAAGGAAGAAGAGACAGAATCTTCCCTAGACCCTGGCCATTGAAGAAGTGATCTTGACCATCTTGATCCCTCAGCTTTCTCCTGAATATGACATGTACGGAATGGAATCCCTTGTTGGTCACTTTAAGATCACCTGAACTGTCCTCTCCTTCCTGCAGATGTGACATTTTATTTTATGGCATCTCAATATCATACACAAGAGTTAGTGGTGACCTTGGTTCCCATAGGAGGAAGTATAAGCAAGAGCCTTCCTGCACCCCTATCCTTGGCAGTGACTCTAAAGTGTTATCACGTCTAGAAGCAGACGCTGTCTGCAAAAATGCACCATTAACTCCAGAAAGTGCAGTCACTTAGAAGAGGCTTAGCTGAAAAGTAAAATCACTGAATGGAATTAGTTCTGTTGTAGCTCAAACCTTGTATCACATGTAGTAGTTTAACAGAGGTCTCTGAGCTCGAGCAAATTACATTTTGACTCTTCACTGACTTCGGCTGGTACGGTACAAAACCTCAGCATGTTATTCAATTCTTCAGTCTCACATTATTCTTTCTTCCCATTTTCACACAGTCAAGACAGAAAAATATCTTCTAAACATACATTTTGGCCCATCAAGTCTCCCTGCTTGGGCCCAGAGCTGGTGGATCTACAAACATTCTGCTCAGAAGTCAGAGTATATGCTCCCATTAAACCCCAAAACTGTTTTTCCAACCAGCTCTTAACTATTCAGTCATGTCTATCCTGAGATCAGGACTGATCTTTTCCTATGGAAATGCACAAATCTTTAAGACAGAATTTATATGGAATAGATTACATTACCCACAGCTTTAACCACCACTACAAATCTGGATCCAAATGAAATAACCTATGTGGTCTAATCCAACTAGTGGCACAGCGTTTGATATATTTCCATCTAGCACGTAAGTTTCTCCTGATTCATAAAACAAAACAAAAGAATTATACCTCACAGGTTTCTTTTCTTAGGCATTGTGGAAGTTTAATAAATGAATTTATTTGCTATAATCTGTAACTATCTGAGCTCAAAAGGAAATGCAGGAAAGGCAATGAGAAACAAAACATGCTGAAGCATTAACACTCCTGCGTCAATTTGAGGAGATTCTTAAGTTTTAAAGTTATTTTCATGAGCCCCAACACTGTCAGACTTGCCATGATTTTTTACTTCACCTCAGTGCCTGGAAGTCTTTTCACAACCAACCCATAAAATGCACAGGAGAGGATATAGGTTGTAAAGTGCAATAGGTGAATATACTTAATAGGAGGATGAAAAAATAAAAGGTGACTGTGTACAGCACTGACACTAGGAAATGGAGCTAACAATAACTCTGTTCCCTTTTCTCCTTAATACTGCTTTTAAGAAGGAGGGATCTGGACAAATTAGAGAGCTAAGCAACCACCAACCATATGAAGTGTAATAAAGGTAAGTGCTAGTTTCTGCACCTGAGATGGGGCAACCCTGGATGTATGTACAGATTGGGGAATGAGAGGCTAGAGAGCAGCCCCACAGAGAGGGATCTGGGGGTTCTGGTTGAACATGAATTGGCAGTGTGCCCTGGCAGCCAAGAAGGCCAACAGTGTCCTGTGGTGTGTCAGGCACTGCATTGTTAGCAGGTCAAGGGAGGTGACAGTTCCACTCTGCTCTGTGCTGGCACAGGTTCACCTAGAGTATTGTGTGCCCTTTTGGGCACCATAATATAAAAAGGATATAAAGCTGCTAGAGAGCATCCAAAGGAGGCCATGAAGATGGTGAAGGCCCTAGAGGGGATGCTGTATGAGGAGCAGCTGAAGTGACTTGATTTGTTCAGCCTGGAGGAGACTGAGAGGAGATCTTGTTGCTGTCTATACCTTCCTCATGTGCAGAAGTGGAGGGGCAGGAGCTGATTTCCTCTCTAGTGACCAGCAATAGAACTTGGGGGAATGGAATGAAGCTTTGCCAGGGGAGGGTTAGGTTAGATATTATTACAAGGTTCTTCACCCAGAGGGTGGTGGAGCACTGGAACAGGCTCCCTAGGGAAGTAGTTATGGTTCCAAGCCGGACAGAACTCAAGAAGGATTTGGAAAATGCCCTCAGGTACACAGTATAGTTTTTGGGGTTGTCCTGTGCAGAGACAGGAGTTGGACTTGATGAGCCTTGTGGGTCCCTTCCAATTCAGGAGATTCTGTGATTCTATTTCCTTAAAATAGTACCAGGTCTTTTACTCCAGCCAGGATAACAGCCAAGACCACATCTTGAGAGGGCTTTCTTTCCATTACTGGTTCATTAGGCAAGGCACTAATTGAAACTACTGCTACTAGATCACTGCTGCCTGTCAAATTGGCAACAGCAACCTGAAAAAAAAAAAAAGAAAAACCAGCATGTGATAGACTTTAAACAGTGGAAAAACCCTTTTGCTTCTTATTATTTTGAGTAGCACTAGGGTATTGCTAATCCTAATATTGTCCCTAATAAGAAATGTGTGAGAAAAGGTTTCTTCTATCATCCTCTCCCCCTAGAGAATCTATGGAAGAAGATTTTAATCCTTCTCTCAATAAATCTCCAACATTTGTTGATTTTCTGTTGTCCTTAATAAATCTCTCAGATTTTCATATGCTGACTTCATCTGAGATGGTTAGCACTTATTCATGATTGCTAGGATTTCCTATTGTAAATTCATTCAAAAATATTAATTTAATGCTTCAGCTATTTAATTATTTTTTTCTGACTTGGTTCCAAATCATTTTCTTGGCAACCCATTACAACAAACACAGAGGCTTATGCTTAGCATATTTATTTTCTATTTCAGGTGCCACTGATTTTCTGCCATTTGGAACCTATGAATTCTTTAATGGTGGTTAATGTAGGAGGTAACCATCTGATAACTGTTAGACTGATGCTTCCACATTTCTTATTAGCATCTCCAAAACAGTAATGATGTTTGCATAGCACTCTAATTCCCTGCTATTTGAGCAGCAGCAGTCATTTCTTATACAAAGTCCAAAGAATCTACGTAGAAAATGTACCTGTTGAAAGCACTTCAGAAAGCTGGGTGAAGTCAGGAAACAAACACCTAAACAAATCCAGTGACTATAAAAAGATACAGTGAAAGCTAGAAACAGAGCAGGAAACAGAAGCCTTTTTTTTTCCTGAACCTATCCTTAATGAAATTCTTCTGAGTCACTAGATGAAGTCTGCAGCACATGTTGTCTGAAGAGAGTTTTTGCAAATACTTTATAAATAACATTTGACTTCTTAGACAAGACCTTGTCTTTTGGGTGGTCAATCCATTTTCATTTCAACTGCATCTTTAAAATAGGTTTCTTAGAAACAAAGCACTTCAAGTTTTGTTAAGAAAACCAGAATTACATTCTAGAACTAGACTTGGTGTTAACCAAGACACGGTACAAAAAGCTTTAGTATGGTCCAAAACAAGCTTTTATGAATAGCCAAGGAACAATCCATTCAATTAGGTAAGTTTCCTTTTATAGACATGGTCTGGAGTTGGCTTACTGCCCAAAGAAGAAAAATCATTGTAACTTTTTCAAGACAGTTGGGTGTTTCTAAATCCCACAGTTTAATTCAAATATTCTCATAGGAATGAGAAATATTTTTTTCAATTATACTGCCATAATACCTGCTAGCAAAGTGTTCACAAAGCTTCACTGTGCAGTATGGGAAAACATTGCCATTTTTTAAACTGATTTATCTATAGTAACAATAGGGAGTAAATATATCCAGTCCAAAAGCTTTTAAAGGAATTAAACTCCCAGAAGATAAAGGGTATGGCACTAAAGGGAGTCAAGCTGTGTGACTATCTGTGATGGTCAACATATTTTCAAATGGTCTAGATTTTGAAGTAAAACGTTAAATGTGGATATCTATGGGTTAGACAGGGCAGCAAAGACAAAGGTTAATAGTAAAGGATGGCAGAAAACCCTTAGAAGAGCAAGTGACTGGGAAAAATTGGCCTGTGACGTTCACTGTGGACAGTTGTAAAGTAATATAGACAGAGGAGCAAAAATAACCTTAAATTTACATACTAAACAATGTGAATTAACAATTACCACTCAGGAAATGCAGTTTGTTATTATAATATTTCCTTCTATAAAAATATATTCCTCAGTTTATTTGTGACTAACAGTCCAAGAAGTTAATTAGGTCTTAAAAATTGTTAGGAATAAAATGGAGAACAGAAGAGATCAGCAAGCTGCTGTGTAAATCCATGGTGTATGTGTGTTTAGCTAGTGTTGATACTTCTCATACTTTCAACTCAAAAAGGCCATACTGAAACTTCAGCAAGTAAATAAAGGGTTGAGGAAAGACATAAGATCATTTCCAGATAACAAACAGGCAAATAAACTGTGATTTCCAGACTGGAGGTAGGTCTATAAGTCATGATTTAGAAAAAGGATGTTTGTTATCCTTTCTCAACCAAAAGATTTGGGAAAGGTGTTGGGGTAGACACGTCATAAAAAATAAATTACTAAGGAGCTGGAATATTTTTATAGTTTATATATATAATTATGTAATATAGTTTATCTGTGAAACTCCTTGTGGCAGATGTTGAATTTACACAGATTCAGCAAGGAGCTGGCTAATTTTGTGGAAGGACAATCTATTAGGTGCAATGCAATATAAAGATGTCATCTCTCATTGAAGAAGTCTCTGGGTTGCAGAAGTCTCTGAAAGTTGGGACAATATTCTGGGGAAATATCATTTTATAGTCACTCTCCTCTTGTGTTCTTCACAAGCACCCACTATGCCCCATGTCAGAGAGAGATGCTGAGCTGGGCAGCCCTTGGCCACTCAGTGCTACTCTTTGCTAGATATTTAGGGTTTTGGTGAAGTTCTAATATGTCCCTGTTTCTTTAGTTGCTTTCAGTAATTGCCCTGCATATCTACTGGAGATAGTTTCTTTCAATGGGCTTTGCTTATGTTGCTTTGTGGTGCTGTAATTCATATATTGCTGTCTTACTGCATTTTTATACCATTCATAAAGGGCAAATGGATCTCAGAATAGTCTATTTATATAATATTTATATTTTATTGTTTATATTTAATCTATGGCTTGAAACAAACATCATCAAATAGCCTAAAGGGATGTCAATGAAAATGAGAATCACATCCTATAAGATCAGCCCAAAGCATATTAGAAATAATACACTTTTACATAATGTATTAGATAACTAATACTTTGTTCAGCCTTTTAGAGAGAAATTCACTGCAAAAATAAATTCCACCCACTCTTCAAAATCACTCCCTTTTTATGGGCTCCTATACATTAGTTTTGTCAAGGATGTAGTCACTGTAACTTGTGCCCTTCTGATGTGCAGATTACATTGATAACTATAATGGAAGTCAATGAAAAATATACTTCATTACCTTGAAATGATCTGAAGTACCTGGGTAATATTCATTTTAGCAGATTGTCTGGTAATGTGAGAAACAACAGCAAGAGGCCAGAAAAACATCTTTATCACCATTATTTCTCTGGTTACTGAACATTAGATTACACTCCCATAAAGTGCTGTGCAAATAAACAACTTTATCTTCTTCTCACAATTTGCTTTGTCACATGAGCCCTCACTGAGCTCTTCTTGGCTGTGCAAAAGCCTCAACAAGATTGTTTAAGGAAGAAAAGCCTGTTTATTTGAAGGAAATCCTCAGGAAAACAGTATATCATAAAAGAAAATAATTCTTAGAAGCAAAATGAATTTAGCCTTAGGTTTGGTTGCCTAAAAGCATGATCAATAGGATTTTGTACTCCCTGTGCACTGCTTGCTGCCTTTATCACAGGACAAGTAACATAAGAGAAAGAAAATCTCATTTGAGTCCTGTTGATGTATCACTTCTGAAGCCAGTGAGATCTCTCTCACACCAAAGCATTCCAGAGTACTTACTAAGATGAGTAGAAATGAGCTTCTGCACTTCTACCTTCCTCCTTCCAGCAAACTGGAAAGGCAGAAATGCATTTTCATGTCAGCTAATGTGATTGAATTATTAGCATGAGTCTGCTTAGGGTTGCCATGAGGGCTTCATGGTCCCAGGGGAAGGATTAAGGTTTATTTAGGTTATTTTACCCCTTTAAAGGAACAATAAAAAGGAATTGGTATGTTGTGTTGTGTGACTGTAGTCTTATTTTTATACTTCTCCATGACAACAGTGTTTAATGGAGTGGAAAAGAAAATAAAACATTAAATTGTATGAGTGAAAAAAAAAAAAAGAAAATTAAAAACCAATCTCCCTAAACCAGATAAAAACAAATGTGTTTCAGCAGAGGTTGATTTTGCATTCTATAGGGCTTAATTCACCAGTTTTTGCTCAACCAGTGACTGGACCAAGATTGCTTCAGTGTGAGAAATGTTGAGGGCTACAAAATACTGTGTGAATATTTTTAATCAGGGATCAATGTTAAGCTGATTAGCATAAATGTTTCTGTAATTGAAACAGAATTCCAGTTATGACAGGGTAAACTGCTTTCACAAAGAAAAAGCCCCTGCTCTGAGAGCAAGACAAGGCAAATTCAATTTCAGACAGTGTCTGAAGGAGTGTCTTTCAGGATCATCTCTTTGGGTTTTGGCTTGCTTTGATCCAGACACTTTGCAAGGTTTTGCTTTTGATAGTTTGTTTGTTTGTTTTCAATACAAAAGGCAATGGAGGTTATGCTGGTTCTGGAAGAAGACCTTGTGACCTACAGATGGTCATTGTCAGAGCAGCCTCAAGATTTCTCCACAGTGCTGCAAAACTCATCACCTCTGCAGGAGACTTCACTGATCCAGGAAGCCTGAGAATGGATGGGGTGGAAGTCTTGGTGGGAAGTTTTGGAGCAGTGGAGTGAGCTCTTCCTTTTCTGCTCCACATGCTTCCTCTGCTACTCCTGAATCACTAGAAGGAATGGGAACCAGCCTTGCTTTGAGTGGGTGCTGTGACTCATTTCCATTAACCTCAGACTTCATTCAGACTTAAACAAAAAATCTAGGTGAGGGATACAACCTGCATAAGTAACAAGAGTTGTGTGATTAACCTCATACCCTCTGTGGGAGAGACACTGCTGCTCTCTCATCAGGTTATCTCAAGGACTAAGCACAAGTAAAAGCCATATTTCATCACCTCTCCTGGCTCCCTGTAATTCAGCCTTATTCCCTTGGGTTGCACTTACCAGGTTGCCAGTTTCTCTGGCTGGAGATGAAACAGAACCACCAGGAATTCAGTAGTTCCTTCAAAGGTATTGGAAGATGTGGATCAAGACCCTGAATGCTTCACAGGGCTTAATATACATAATGAGAAGTCTGACCTGTTCTGGCAGCCAATTACACAAAACAATGTATGTGGTTTAACACATTATTATCAGAAAGAAGGAAATCAAAGCCAAAATATGATCTCATTCTTCCATACACTGTATTAACCTATTAAAAGATTTAGAGTACTTCATTACAGAAGTGGGTTCATAAGTAAGTGGAAGATGCCCAGTGCTTCATCATAATTTACATACATATTTTTGTAAGAAAAGGGGCATTAGTTTAAGAAAAATAGCAGCTTAACACTGATTAAAAGCTGTAAAATGAAAAGCAGAGCCTCTGTAGAATGCAATCCTAGTTCCAAAATAATAATCCATTCCACTGTATATTTTCAGATGTGTTTATTTTTGAACATAGACAATAATACATCCTTATACTGTACAGACTTTCTGCTTAACTGTTTGTTATTATAACTTGAATATTAGTTACTTTAATACAAATACCTAAATACATTGACAGAGACAAATGAAACCCTAAAAAGAAATTGCTGAACTTCTGCTACCTTGAATGAGTTTTTCATCTGTGGGTATACTCAGACTGTGTCAATACAAACTTTCAGGCATGACACATTCCCCTGTGATGCTGCCTTTCCATCTGCACAATAATTACTTACTTAATAAAATACATGGATTCTTTTAATTTTGACTGTCTAGCTCTGCAAGTTGTTCACAAAACAGAAGGTTAAGAATGACCAAACCTAATGCTGATGTTGACCATCATTTTGATTGATACTATATGTTGGGGGTTTACACATCTTTTTCCTCTTATAAGTGCTTGCAGTGTTCTGATATATAAACTAAATGAAAGAGAAAGCTTTTCTGAGTCTTGAAAGTATAAATTACTATGAGTTCCAACCTATTACAACATGAGCAACAAGAAGATAGCACATCCCAATGGTACAGGACACAATCATCATGGGGAAACCTAACCTGAAACAACAATAAAATAAAGGAAAGATTAATAAGGATACAACAGTTTGTTCTCCAAGTGACTTTTGAAAATGAATTTTAAGTTATCCTACACATTGCAGGCCTCAGATATGCTTATAGCAGTGGCAACTGCATGGATATAGTGAGAGTATGACAATGCTTAGGAGTCACATTTCAAGATCACATTTCTACTTCCAGTCTAAGAGATAGGTTAAAATTATCATAATTTCATTTGTTTCAGGACATCTTTTTCCATTTACTCTGTTTCTGAATCTAGCATGGCTTGTTTGATTGTGCTTTGTTCCCCCAGACAACATGCAATTACCCAGGTAAAATAACTATTCCTACAATGTAGGCAGCATTAGAATAGATTATCCAGTGGTTTTAATTTCAGATTAGGTGTGTAACCCAGGTATGAAACTTCATAACTTAATCTCTAGCTTAAACTCATTAAATTGTTTCCCTGTTGTTTTGCAGTCACCTACAGCTAGTATTCCTCTTCTGTACCTCTCATCAGGCTTAACAGACCTGAATATTAATGAATTATCAGAAATAAACCCAGGCATGCATAAAAGTGCTAAAACTTTGCTCTTCTATCAAAACAGCTATTTCTTTCTCACCACAGAATAAGTTTTTCAGAGAACAGCCAGATTTTATAGCTTTCTTTTTACAGGCAGCAGACACAGACAACTAGAAAGGATGTTGCAGTGGAGTTGGCCAAGTCCTGCTCTGCCTGATTTGTAGGTCTTCCATATGTGTGAAAAGAAGGGAGTTTTCTGAAACTTAAAAGCATTACTGTATGACACTAAAGGATTGTGAAGAACCACTGCTGTGATCACACTCATTTGCTGTATATTACTAAAATCACGAGAACTGTGATGAGAAACGATCATGCCACCAATGACCCTTCTTATGTACTTTCTTTTGTCAAGGTCAGCAAAGAATCTCTGTAGAACTCATAAAAGCATGGCAGTGTTCTCTGAAGTACAACATTTCATTTATTCTCTTCTTTGAAGTAAGCTCTGCTCAGTATATTTGGTTATATTAGTTGTGCCTTTTTGCCTTGCTTGTCACGAGCCCTTAGGAAGATTCCTCGAGTCCTTTCCTCTCTGCCATTGCTGATCAAAACACTAATGAAAAGATGTCCATTTCCTAGGTGACAGAAGGACACCATTCTCTGGTGGATTAATAGCTCTTTTCTTTAGGAGGACACAGCTAGAAGGCACCTCTTGGGTTATTAAGTCTGGCCCCCACTTCCTCAGGGTATGAAACCATTTGCATACAAAGAAAATTAAACTCTGCAGTCTGCTCTTTGTACCTGCAACTGTGACATTACTAAACCTTGAGATCCTCACGAGTCATGTTTCTTTCATTGCTGTGTTGCTGAAAAGCTGACTGAAGGAGGCACAGATGTGACCTGCAGATCAGTGCTCCTTTCACCTTTAACAGCCATTGCTTCAAGTTACTGACAAGGGAACTCTACCATGAATGAAAATCACTGGAAACACGAAAATAATCAGCCTTGGCCTATAAAGCTAGCAGAATTATTAGGAAATTAATAAAACCCAAACACTCTAAAGAAGATGTTGGAGTGGTTTAGTGGAGAACAAGTTTGTCCATAGTACCTGATTCATTGCCTTTCTTGACCCACTATCAAAGTGAGTCCATCATACATAACAGTCAAAACAGAGGCAAACCAAGAACAAGAGGAAACCCTTTTGCAAGACTAGTAGTTCACAAAGGGCAAGACTGTCAGGGTTGATAGATAACCTCATTTCTGTCTCTTTGACATCCCCTTGAAGAAACTAGCATATCCCTGTGTCCCTGACTCAATATTGCCTGTAAGGTCTGCCCCAGAAAGACAATTCTCACGTGTGGCTTCAGGGGCTTTCTTCTGCATCAATCTGGGATTTAGGATATAGTGTGCTGGCCTTTGCTGCTTTTTTGATAACAGGCATTATTAATGTTATTCTGCTTCAAAGCACTAATATTGAGCTGGTATTTGGATTTGGGAAAAGAGAAAGGGAGAGGAGGAGAGAGAAGGTCCAGCTGTGTCTAAGTGGTGAAGGGGATGAAGAATTGTTAGAGAGGCTCATAAGATTCTCACAGCTTTCAAATATTTCCTGAAGAACCCAAATGATTTTGGAAGTTTTCTTTTTCTTCTATTTTTGTTTATATGATCATGCACAAATATACTGCAGATAAGTGTTATTTCTTTCCCAGTGTGATTGATCAGATCCTTGCTTTTGAATGACTCATTACGGGAAAGAACCAAATCATTATTCAGTCACTAAACTATGACCAAGCTGATAATATTGCAAAACAGCAGAGCTAAAGCAGCTCTTAGAATTATTTTAGAAAAAAGCATAAGTAAATAAATTCATAACCAAATGCTTCCCAGACTCTTTCCTTCCTTCTCTCAGCAAATCTGATCTCTGGCCTTCCCTAGTGTCACTTAGATAGTAGTGTCCAGAGAGGACCAAAAAGCAAAAGCAGCAGTGGCTGTAAGAGTAAAATGAGATGGCTAAAAAACCTTCCTACATCCTTCAGTATATCTAATGACTGCTCCCTGCTGCTGTATCCACATGACAGGCTGGTGAACTGGAGATTGCTACAACTCTCACAAGAAAATTGACTGCTGTTTGACAGGCTGCTACTGACCTTGCTGTTAGCAGACGATGACCTGGTACCAGGAGAAGTGGGGGCAGCACAAATCTTAGTCTGTACTAATATGACCTAACCAACTTCCCTGGGGAAGGCAAAACACCTCTGCACTGAAAAGCAATATAACACTTCTGTGAAGAGTGGAAGAGGGAAGGATCCAAAAAGATTCCAAGGCTACTCGACCTTTGGAAAGAAAGGTTAGCTGCAGCTTGGAGGAGAGCCATGCAAGAAAATGGATGAATTGTACAGGGCCATATATAAAGACAGGGAAATTTTGATCATACCTCCACTCTCACAGTGCCAGTCAAATGTTTAGCTGGAGCCAGACACAGTCAGTCTGGAGAGGAACATCGTTTCATCTAGTGGTGATGCTTGCTTAGGGCATAACTGTGAAGCCGTTATTCTCATTGCATAGACAATTACCCCTCGACTCGAGGCCTGAATTTCAGGCTTGTTGGCCTGAACACTCATGTAATTGGATCAAATTCAATGTGGAATTTGTGTACCAGAGAGATGGGAGATAAAGCTTAGTCAGTAAACATTAGTTACTGCAGGCTTAATCGATGACTTGAGTCAGCTCAGTGCCCTGTTATGCTATTAGATTACACATTGCTCTCCCCTAAGGGAAGATGCAGTTCCTGTCCCAAGTCGCATACAATACAAAGTTTAGTCACCAAGGTTTTCTTTAGTTATATCAAACTCAGGAACATTTTAAACAATGTAAAAATTACTTCTAGCAACTCTCACTTTCAGCATACACTTCAAAGTCAAAAAGCACCATGACATTCAGTTGCTCCTGCCCAGGAAAAAGCTTCAGCAGAGTTGAGAAGTCATAAAAAACAGTCTTGCACTTAAACTTCAGATTCATAAGAAACTCTAATTAATGTCTTTGGCAGAAAAATACATTTTTGAATGCTGCAGTAGGCAGCCTTTTCTTCCCTCTCCCTCTCTGCAGACAAGGAGATGCACACACCCTACGTAATACCAAAGGTTCATCCTGACTCTCCACAGCCAGCCCAGGGAGTTTTCACCACTGCAGAAAGGAAGCAGGATCAGACAGAAGGAAGAGATGGATGACAGGACCTAGCATTCCTCCCACTCTTCCCTCCTCCTCTTCATACTAGAAGCTTACACATAAAACTGTGATCTAAATGAAATCACCCAGCTTAAATAGACACAACAAGCAGATGTTAGTTCAGTGTGAGAACGTTTCAAGTGAGAGCCCCAGGGCTTTGTCTTGGACAAAGTTTTACTTCTGAATAACTTCAGCGATCCAGTAGTGAAAAGCTTGCTAATAGCCCCAGCGAGGGAGAGATGTCAGGCTCTGTGGAGAACAGAATTCAGCATGTTCTTAAACTAAAATGAGAATTTGAAATGAACAAAATGAAAACTCTGTGAAGGTAAGTGTGAATTATGTATTAGGAGCCAAACGTGGGCGCAGAACCAGCAAGGAAAGCGAAGCTTTTCACTGGTAATGACCTAGTTATTTCTGATCCTGCCTCACTGCAAGACTTCTGGCCTTGTATTTACTTAGAAGAAAAGGAAATTGGCATATGATTATTCTGAGAATAAACCCCATTTTTAATGAATATCTACAGATGTGAATATTACAGTTTTCTTAAGTTGCAAGTTTATCCAATATTATTTACTAAGCAATGACAGTGAAGCCTTTGGGGTCTTAATTGAGTTTTCCTGGACAAACCAATCTCCTATAATACCTTGCAGCTCTGTGTTGTGATGCTTCAAGAGCCAGAGGACCAAGGATGTACAAGACCAAGACTCAGAGCCCTGTTCTGTCTGATTTGGGACATGACATACCAAATGTTCTCACTCATCAAAACCACACCTACAGGAATTGCCTTCCTTGAGAGCTTATAACCTACACAGCCTATGAATCCTCAAGGTGATCTGTGGAAAACCATCCCTTCAAAAAAATGGGGAACCTTTAGCTGTTCCTCAGTGGAAAAGCAACAGCAGAACTCTCCCAAAATCAAATCACTGATGCTAAAATAAGCCTGGTAATAACCATGGTAAGAGTTAAAAATTTGTTAATGTTAACTTCTACTCCTCACCATTTTGGGGGGAAAAAAAAACATTTTGGTTAGCTCTATTGTTTAATTCTCTTTTTTCTTTGGCTTTGGAGAGGAAGAGAAACTGAAAGATTTTTAATTTGTTTTCTGCTTAACTCTTAGAAAGCCACTAGGAATTTTCCTCTTAGTCAGTTTCTCTGTTCTTATTATATCTGTGGTCACTTTCCTGTCATCCTAATTCTTCTTTCCCTTTCTTTCAATGCAGACTGCCTTGTGAGTCTCCTGTCATTTTGGTTGTGTCAACCTTTCCATCATTCCAAGTCTTTGAGATACTAATCCAGTTTACCTGAAAGGAAAGTATAGACTAAACAAACAACTTGAAGAAAAAGATTCAAAATGTTTATCACATGCCTATGACCCCTCCAAATCCACACACCTGCTGTAGCTCAGAGAACAGGTGGCTAAAACTGCAAGTGATCATTAATTCAACATTAAATTGCTGTGAATTTCATATAGTCTGAAATTACTTAGAAATTATAGTGTAGTTACTAGTTACCATACACAGGAGTTACTGTGTAATTTAAATCACAGACCAAAACCTATAATCCTATTTTCTTCTGATTGCTAAAATTATAATAATTTCTTATTATATTCTACCTGTTTTGAGTCTATGCCAAGATTTCCCATAGAGTTACTGCCAGGAATGCACCCAAGATAGGAAAAATCAGATCTTGAATGAGAAAATATAAAGGTGTTAGGGTTTGCCTCCCACAGTCTAGAATATCCTTTTAAAGGTGATTTGTTGTAACCTTAACACTTTTCTATGCAGAATGAGCAATGAGCTTTTCCTTGGCTTTTCAAAATTCCAATTATCTAAAGAAAAAAGTGCAGGCTTTCATTGTAAGAACTCCACCTGGCAGATTCAAATGCCTGTTCATAGAATATTCGTTACAGTAACCGTCTGGTCCCTGTGGTATAACTGAGAGGAAATATAGAACTGCCAGAAGAAATTCCTCTGCTAACTATCCAAAACCTAGTCATGCATGGTAAAGTAGCAACTTGTATAAAAGACATTAGAAAAAAAAAAAAATCAGAAAACACATTGATTCTAGTAAAAAAATACTGTAATTAATTATTTAAAAATCCACTAGTTATTAAATGACAACAGTATCTGACCTTTTATAAAAGCTAAAACCACAACTCAAATAGGAAATGGTGAAATCCTGCTGGCAGCAGGGAAGAACAGAGGCTGAGGTACAGAAATATACCTGAAAACACAGACAGAACTTGTGGGAAGAGAAAGATAACTCTTATATTTATTTTTCCTGCTATCCTTGTGATTCTACTATCCCTTTAAATGAAAACATCTGTGTTATTAATTTGGCAATGTGCAGGAGGTGTTGAAAAACTTGTATCTAGGTGACAAAGGGGGACAAAAAACAATGTAACTTTCCTCATTTAGTCTTAAGGGCTCCGTTAACACCCCACATTTAAACGAGAAAGAGAATGATGTAAGTCAAGCTCATTGGTGTGACAGGATGAAGAAGGAAGCTAGATTAAGATCTTTGCACATGTTGAGGTTCCTTTTACTAAATTTATATAGCCCACTCAAATCCACATTAGCTTGCTCTATAGATTAGGCTTCAGTGGGATGTTATTTTCCAAATTCCAGTCAACTAACTGGATGGACTGGAATCAGTTGGAAATACTTTCCTTTTTTTTCTTTTCCCTTTAAAGATAATTGAAGTTTAATTTACCACCTTTTTGCTTCGTTGTTTTTCTAAGACTTTATAGAAGTCTTAGTCTTCTAAAACAAGAAAAGATGTGCCATTTTTTGGAGTTGTTATATTTTCTATCATAGATAGGGTCTCTTTAGAGATACAAAGGTTCTTCAAACAATTCTACTGCTTATTTAAGTAGTTTCCCCTAAGTTTCAATACTGTTAAAATCTACATATCCCTTTAAAACCTAAATTGCTTTATATCTACTTTTTCTCAGTAATTCAATCTGTAGAGTCCATTTAAAAGAGTATATTATCTCTCTTTTCCATTAGCAGATGCTCCCAGGAAACACACAGTACACAATGTTAAAGCTCCAAAGTGAGCTGTCAAAACCATGCAAGTTTGTAATCAAAATAATAACTCCATTCTTTGCCAGGCAGTGTTGTTACAACTATTTGAAAGCAGTTGATCTTACATGCTCTGCTTTGGCAAAAAAAGGAATTTGTCACTGCCTAAATTTTAGCTTTGTAGTCAGATGAGTTTTCTCTATGTTGCAATGCAACATGCTTGGTTTTCTTTCCAGCATTCATGCTCCAAAGAGACCAAAGAGTTGCAAACACAGTGTTTTTACTGCCAACGTGCAGCTAGGCCAATTGTTTGCCATTACATTTACCAGAGCTGAGAGAAATTCTGCAAACTTAAATTTTCACACCTTCTAATAAATTCTACTGGTAAATTTAAATAGTTTCAAGTCATATGAGTTTCTAGTCTACTAATAATGATTGATATTTATTTATATTTATTGCCAAGACTATTTGAGTCCCCAAATAGTCCCTAAAAATCCACTACCTGAAGCTTTAATATGAAAGTTCTAGAGGCAGAATAGGCTTTCCATTCATTATTAGGGCAACATCTTCTACAGAGACAGACTAGTTCCCTTCATGCCCTACTAAAGAAGCAGAACATGCCATGATAAAATGTTGCATAAAGATTCAAGATGATCTGCTAGTGAGTTTTTGAGTTGATCATGCCAACCTTGGATCTATTTTTGTATATTAGCAATATATTTGCTCTCTACATCCACCAGGCAGACCTCAAAATAAGTTTAGTCTTCAATTTATTGTTTCTGGGTTTGTTATGAAACCTTCACACCATTCTAAAGTCTAGAAAATGCAAATATATGTGATGGATTCAGCTCCTTGGGAAAGCCATACTTATTCCTCTCCCATACATCTGTGTAATGAGGTGTAGCTGTGAGTCTGAGCTTAAGAAGATTAAAATCATCATGGACAACTAGAAGAGAAAATCAATGAAGTATGTCCACTCTGCCAGTACTTTGAGAGGCTCATGCAGTCATTGTGAGTACAAACCTCAGGATGGCAACCATTCTGATAGAAACATTCAGTCAAGGAGCCAGATTTATACAAAACTAGTGATATTTACTGAGCAAAACTGAATGCACCAGGGCTGCTGAAATAGGTTTTGCCATGTTGACAGTTAGTGTTTCTCTGGTTTATGGAACATTTAAAATATTACAAACTCCCTTTTGATGATTATATGCTTTTTGCTTTGCAAAAAGCAAATTTAAGACTTAACCACATTTTTGTTAAAATAGCTTTATACAGATCAAACCTCTCTGCTACTGAAGTTTCTCATAAGATAAAGTGGTCTGTCTATTATTGAAACAAACTGTATCTATAAAAAATACTTAGACTAAATTATTTTTCTGCATAGTCTAAGCAAACAGAAGCTAACAGATATTGCAGAAATTACCTAAGATTTATTTGAATTCCAACATATTTCAGAATAAATAACCTTTGCTAACTCTATATAATCTTGCTTTTTCTCAGTGAGAATTCTGGAAAGGCAGTTGCATGGATGTTATTTCCATCAATGTCCTTAATCTCAACCCTCACAAACAATATCTTGGGGCACTTTTCTTATTCTTTTTTTCCCCAATGTGCTTTTTTATTTTGATTAAAGCACAAGATAAAAGGAAAACAACATTTTACAGCAGAGATTAATCAGTCAGTTCTTTAATAATTTCAACAGAGCACTCTCAACTATTTGAAAAGCCCTGGGCTTTGCTAAAAGGCCAGATGCTACATCAGAAAGAATATGTTTTACCCTGTTCCCCTCTCCTCTTTCTCCCTGCTTTGAGATTCCCAACCATGTGCCATATAATGTCATGACAGAGAACTCATCTATAGCAATTTACCAGCACAAAGGAGCAAAATAATTGCATTTTGAATGAAAAAGCAGAAGGATGTTTCCTGTGCACTAATGATTGTTTTTCATTATGAACTCAGCAGATGTGTCTTGATAAAAGGTTGTTGATATTTTAAGGCCACTAAACTTTGCACCACAAGTCTTATGCTTTAGGCCACCCACTCTAAGAGAAGAGAGTGATTTTCACTCCAGCAGGGTGCACTTGGAGGCTCCTCTCCAGCCCACCAGGATGTGCCAGCCAAAGGCAAATAAGAGGGCAGCTGGGACCTCCCAAGGCCTCTCTGCCACCAAGGTGCAATGTGCAGATCTTCCTACACCAGAGAAGCTCCAGATCTGAGCTCCTGTGTGCTCACTACAAGGAAGGCTTTCAGTAACCACCGGTCTAATTTTAAGTACGCTAAAAATCTAAGGTTAAATAAAGTCAATCCTATACTGGTCCCACCACAGAATCACATTATTAACTTTCTAAAATATCAGGGTTATTCTTTTAGGCATGTTTAAGACATTTTCCATTGTAGTTTATTTATCTGAATTTGGCATTTCAGCTAAGGTCAATAGGCTTTAAAATTACCTGACTTAGAAGTTATGGTGATGCATTCTAATGCATTTCAGATCTACCGCTATGGAACAAAATCTTGAGCAAAGGCTTTGCATTAGTATACAGTACCAGAGAAGGAATATCAATATTTCTTGACTGTTTGGAATAATTCAGGTCTTTTATTCCCTTTGCCTTCATAAAGCCTATTCTTTACATAGTTTCCATAGTACTAGGAATACTATTTCCTGTATGGATATCATTTAGCTTTAAACCTCTAACGAGTTTTGGTGACCCTTCATTGTTATCAAATAGTAAAGGACAAGGAGTATAAAATGAACCCAGGAGAAAAAGAAACACAAATATTTTAAAAATTACTTAGTAATATTTACTAATAGTACCAAGAGACTTCATGTCTCTTCCTGCCACTTGAGTTACCTTTGTGTTTGGATCTCTTGCAAATTGTTTTTCAAAACAATGTTTAGAGATACAGAATTTCTCCAAGCAAACACACTCAATCCCACGCATTCTGCCTAATTCTATTTAATTAGAAAATCACTTTCTAATTTCAACAATGTTTGAATAAGATTCTTGTTCAGAAACTATAGTCACTGTCTAACCAAACTGAGCATGTTGTAATTAACTGGAAACTTGGCACTAGATGTAATAACTATATGAAGCTGCACAAAGCAGGACTTTTTGAAAAACAAAACCATTTATACCAACACATATGACATTCCACATGTGAGAATTCAGATATATTTTGTTCAACACAAACAACTCTATATGAATTTTATATCATCTCCCAGGTGAAATAAAACCGGAAAGTGAGTTAAGGCAATTTGTCTTTTATCTCCACAAGTCAAATTACAAAAAAGCATGGAAACGAGCAAGCACTTCACTAATTCTTCTCTTTTTACAGTTATCTCTACTTGGTTGAACTTGTTCTTTTCTCCAACCCCTTCCTCCCTTCTCCCACCAACAGACTCACCCCAGTTTATGACACACAGTTTGTCAGAACAGGACTATCTTCCCCCTGGCTGTTCACTACCTCAAACCCTGTTCCTGGGAAAAAACCTCTTCCTCAGAAATGAATCACCTTCTAAATTCATTTCTCTCCATTGACTACTATGAGAGCTGGATGTGGAAATATAGACATCAACAGTCTAAAATGAGAAAGTGAGGTGAGATTAATCTTTCCTTTAGTGACAAGCAGCTCTATGAACACTGGAAAGTAATGAAGCCTTATTTCCTACTAATTTATGTCTTAAGTTTGACTGACTTTCTAAGTAGAAAGCTTTAACTGAAGCTTCTTTCCATAACTTATAATGACACACCTGTATGGATTTTTTTTCAATGTGTAAAGAAGTGTGGGCTCAGACTGCACTTTCCCTCAGTGGGAATACTAATAGGGTTTCTCTTCCTCTTCCCAGCCACTGTCTTTGATGACTTTTCAGGGATTTTAATTATATTTGAGAAATCAAGCTCCCTTCCCCCACCATCCTGTCAAAAGTGTTTGAAGTTGATAAGCACATGCAGAAGTTATTAGGTGGGAAACACAGAGACACATTCACAGCAGCATGATTGCACAGGAAACCAGATGAAAAGTTGGGCTTTGATGGAAAGAGAGGAACAAAAAGCTTTTCAAAAGCATTCCTTTTTTTTTTTCCTGAAACATACTTGTTAGAAGCAGCTAACTGGTCTTTAGATGTGTCAAAGGCTTACCTTAATGTAACTCAAGACTTATTAGAGAAAGGGATCTCTAGCTTTGCACGTGCTTACATTATATAGTTCTAGAGTCCAACTAATTATCAGAATGTTTAAAGGTGTGGGAAGGTAACAGGGAAGAAAAAGAAATGTGAAGTTAAAAGTTGGCATGAATTAGGATATAGTTTGATTTAAAATGTTGTATTACCCTTAAGGAATTGTTAAGATAAACAAAAAATACAAAATTCAGCTATAAAATTATAAGAAAGAAAAAGTATTCTCACAATTAAATTGTAAATTTCAGGGTGATCTTTGCTAGTGTGCTAATGCTGACACTCCCACAATATGCATCTCAGCTTTAATAAGAAATAGTGATCTTCCATTTACCAAAAATATTTTAAAACAGCTGTATGACTTAGTAATACCAAACAAAGATCAAATAAAAAGACTGTTTTAATCAGCATACTGTTCAGATATATACCTACTGAACCTGAAAACTTTGCTGATGTAGGGAATAATGTATCATTACTGCTCAAAGTGATAATGCTTCTGCATACTCTTTGTATTCTCAACAGTTATATATCCTGAATACTGTTCAGAAATCTCACAAAGCAAAAAATGAATATTCTAGTAGTGTACATCATAACTGAAAAGTCCAATTATTCCTATGATGAAGAATAATATCTGCCAAAATATAAAGAACAAGTGAGTTGATTTTATGTCTTGGTTGAAACTGTTAAACAAGGAAAAGTGTATTTGAAGGGGGTTTTTTTCTAGATGTAGCTATATCGTTAGTTTGCACAAATATACTGTGCTCTGGTAGTTACAATGGAAATAAACAACTTGCACAAGTGTCACTGAGATGATTTATTTAGTGATAAGCTTCAGCACACATTTAATGTTTCAAATTCTTCTGTGCATTGACATACTAATTGCTACCACTTCCGAATATAGACTGACTAAATATGCTGTGTCAGAAATGTACTCACTAGAGTTTCTGTACAATAATCCAAACATGAGATAATCCTAGTAACCATTTAAGTGAGGAGATACTTATTTTGCAGTCTGACTGGTACAATGACAGAACAGCAAAGCCCATGTAAACACATGAAACAACTTCAGATTTCACCAATAGCTTTTTGAATGCCAGTGCACCAGACATAAAGCTTCTTTTCCTTAGTCTGCATGTACACACATTTATGGCAGGGAAAGGAAACTACTTTATGTTGTAAATCAAAAAGCCCTGCAGGGGCAACGAGACAGATACACATCACCCTCTGCCTATTTTTCCTTGTAAAGAGCATAAGTCTTGTGCAATGTTCACACTGTCAGGTGGGGTCAGCTCTACACTCTAATGCACATACAGCAGTTCTCCATAGTAGTATCTATCAAAGAAAATAGGATTTTTCTCAGCTAAGCTGCAATGTAAACTTTAAAAGTACTTTATAGTATCAGAGTATTTCATTTCATTGCCAAGAGTATCACTCTCACTGCAGTACACTCCACTGACCTCTTAAGTGAAATTAGAAGCAATTTCCTTCCTTGTCCTCTCAGTAGAGTCACTGCTTTGGATATGGCTGCTTGTGCTACTCTTGGCTTTGGAGGCAGCTTCATCTTTCAGCTCTCCTCAGATCTCTCTTCACACCTGTGTCACTGTGTGCCCTCTTGCTGAAGAGTTACTGTTCTTTATCCTCTTCTCCCTCTTCCTCTGCCTCCCATCTCTGGGCAATTTCACCACAGACTACATACAATTCAGCAGTGTCCCCAGTGCAGCCAATTGACTGCTCTTGTTCCCTTCAATTACATTAATCTCACTCTCTTCAAATTCAGGGCACTCCTCTGCCAGGTCTTTACTGTTGCCTAACTATAAGTTTACTCTCCATCCCAGCCAGTAGCATTCTCATTTTTATCCCCTTGCAAATCATTCCATTTATTTCCTTTCCTGATAGCACTATCATTGTACTCCTTACTCTCAGATGTCATTTTAGTCAGTCTGATTTCACCTCTTTACTTGCATCCAACCTACATCTAAAGCTTTTGCAGATTGGTTCTGTACAATTGCCCTTTCCTGCCTATTCACATAACTAAAATGCTAACTTAGGGATCTCTCACCTCAATATCTCAATGCCCTTTTCTTTGGCCTCAAGAAATATAATGAAATATTCTCCAGCTCCAAAAGTTTGGTCATTGCAGGACTCTCTTTGCATGCCTCCACTAGTTCTCTTTTCATGAAAGCAGAAGCTTTGTCAGCTTTCATAGACTAGCACCTCTTTAATTATCTGTTCATTCACAGTGCAATGTTTCCAGCTGCATCCTAGTGTCAGCCTGCATCACCATTTGTCATATTTTATGTTACTACCTTACTCCCACAGTGCTTCCCAGCACCAGTAAGGATCCCTTACAATTGCCTGTAAGTCAACTTGTCAGAGTTCCTCCATTCAATTTTGCCCTGGCACAAGTGGCAGAACAGAGTCATCTCTTATCAGAAAGAGATAGGCACTTCTATGCATACATGATCACTGGTGCCTATCTATCTTCACATCAACTTGCACATTTTTTTCCCATTATACTTTGTAAGTCTCATAAAAAAAGAGGTTACTTCTTTCTGCAGATGCTGTGCTTCTTATGTCCTGAAAACATGAAGCAACCTCTTCCAGGATGACTGAATGAAAAAGCTTCAACAGGAATTTACTTAGATGGTTAGCTCTTATCAGCTATTCTAATTGAAGCTGAATCTCATCTTCAGCTAACTATTGTATAGAGAATCAAGACACTTCTGTTACAGGAAAATTAGCCAGAATAAAAATTGTATTAAGTGAGTGCATTAATTCACTTTTTGGGCTACACTTTTCTGGAATAAAAACAACCCAGAAAATTTAGTGCTTGCATTGACCAATAATATTTGAAGATTGCACTTGAATGATTTGAAGACTAAATTAAAAATTGGTGTGAGTATGATTTACTTTTTTCTTCAGTTGAAGTGTTAATTAAAAATTTGAAATACCATCTTTCAATTAAATACACTATATTAATGTAGAATTACTTTCAGTTACTATGCTTTTCATAGACATAATCACATTCATGCATAAATTCCACTAAAATTGTCAAGATAAATTAGCAGTTTTACCCTTTAGCTCTTATTAATCAGGAAGTAGTAAAAGTAATGTCTCAAATAACAGTATTTCTTTTGTATATGTGCTATAGGCTGTATAGGTCTTTCTTGAAGAGCTGCTCAAAATTCAAAATATATATGGTTTATTTATATGTTCATAAATTAGCTGCTTTTCTGAGAAGAATATTGATATTTCTACATAATCAGAAAACTTAAAATTTCCAAAACTTGCAATTCTACTCCTTGTGCAGCAGTAATTACCACCAAAACTGGCTTATTAGGCTTTTCTTAATTACTTTAATAATGGTTGTTTATTATGTTTATTAATTAAAGTAATTTTCACCATCTCAAAACTTACAGAAAAGCTGATCACTTATTTTGAATTTCTTTCTATCTCTTTCTCTCTGAACAGTCCTAGAAATTAATATTTTTATGGCAGTTTATTCTGTTCATACAAAAGTGTCAATTATTTTTAACCTCTAAACTAAGAGAAGGCACATTATCTGTCACTGAACTATTGAGTTTGACATCAACTAAACTTCCCCCATTAAAAAGGAGTTATTGGAGCCACACAAAGACTCACACAATCAATCTGTCAAAAATATGTTCCTCTAAAACCTTCAAAAAGAAAACCTTCTTCATCAAACAGGCACAATTTGTAGGTGGAGAGCTTGAACTTCAAAATTAAAGCCCAGAGATCTCAAGACCTTACTTTGCTCTCATGTCCATGACAGATTAAAATAATTTTTATTTCTTTTTAAAATACTAAATTGAAGTGATAAAATGTGACAGACTGTGTACTAAACAGGAATACTGGAATGTTTCACATCATATCAGCCACTAGGCCAAATAGTGATAGGTCTGTAAATGAGACGTAACCTAAGTTGCCTTAATTCTCATACAGTTTAAGTAACTGTAGAATATAGAATATACTAAATTTTATTAAAATACTAATGACCACCTGCTGGTTGCAATAGTCAATGGAAACAGTGCATTGCAATATCACTACCAACAGCAATTCATAGTCTTCTAAATGTATACAACAGAGAGCACTGATTATGAGGAGCTCTTACTGAAGCAGCAAAAGCAGAGGACTGCATATGCAATAGACCTGTAGGTGACTGTTCTCCCAGTCACTGCAAAGTCTATCCTATAAATAACCTTCACTGATATGCTATACCTAGGAAATACAACAGCTTTTGAGTTTGGTTAGGTTTGTTTGGGTTTTTTTTAATTTTGCTGGGTTTTGGAATAGCCTCAATTTTGTTTTCTCTCCCTGTTTCAATTATTCCTAGCTATACTGCTCACCTTCTGTTATTCAGCCTTTAAGTTACCACTATCACTAAAGATAAACCTCCTGCTCTTGCTGAAAAGAGCACACTTTCCAGACTTAAAAAGCTTCTCATTGCCCTGGGAGAAGTAAAAATGTAATTCAGTCTATTTCAGAGTGAATCCCTTTCCAGACACCAGAAGTTTCAGTCACAGTGAAACAAACCAGTAAATAAGGTTCCTATGAATAGTGGGGACAGCATCTCAGAAGTAATCACATTATTTTTTTCAACCAGTCCTGCCAGCACCTGGGTAAGACAAATTTTCACAGCTATTTAACAAACTAAAAAACAACATTTCAGTATGGCTCCTGTATTTGCTTTTCAAAAAGCAAGAATTCAGGCAGAGGGCAACAATTTAGAACCTCACCAGAAGACACTGCAGGAACAAAACAAAGAAAGGTAAAAATCAAGTGAATTATATGCAGTAGCCACTGTACTTTCTGACAGAGAAATCTATAAAAGATGAGAATACCTTAAACACATAAAAGTCATAAAATAGGCTGTGAAACCAGTGTAAAAAGACCAAAATGCTTCCAGCAAGCACAGAAAACTTGGAATATTGAGCAGGATTTATTATTAGCTCATTTTTATTCTTTATGTGTGGATATTTGCCACTGAATGGCCATGACACACAGCTGCCCAAAGGCAGGATCTGATTTGACCACCTGAACAGCAGAAAAGAGACCTCTTATGGTTTGCATAAGAGAAAGAGTGTTGGGTTCAGCCACGCCAACCCCAAAGCTAACCCCAAAATGATTACCCACTTTTGGAGCAGATGCCACTCAGGAGCAAGTGACAACCCACAAATTGTCAAACTGTTCAGTTGTCTGTGAACATACATTTTAACCTACAGGGTAATATCAACTCTAAGCCTCCAACAAAGATGGTTGCCTTACCAGAAAGTCAGAGGGACCTCACTGAATCACTAATTCACTGTTCTATTACAACCAGAGGCAGATGACTCCTAGAATGACATACATCATGGCAGGAAAACAACTTGCACCCTAATTAAGGGACTAACAATGTTACCTCCTGCCAAAAGAGAGAGAGGAATTTCCAAGGTAAAATAAAACCAGTTGGAGCCTGATGGTTGCAGTGGGGGAGGGAGGCACAATAGCCAATGTAGTTTCAGAAGTAATCTGCACATGTCAGAAAACTAGACTTGTAACAGCCCAGACTTGTCCTTTTTTTAAGGTTTCTACTCCATTTCTTATCATATTTTACCACTGTGGTTTGAAGTACACCAAAGGCTTCCCACAAATGTGGCAAACATCTCTTTTCATCAATATTTTCTAAAGCAAATTAACCAAGATTAAGATTTTGCTTTGTTAGCATTTTTTCCCCCCTTCTCTAACACTGACCACTAGCCAGCACAGAGGTCAGTTGGGCACCACATCTATCAAAACCAGACACATCCTTTATTTTCCCATGGGCTACATGAACTGAGATGGTGTCAAGAGAAAATTCTACTCAACTGTTAGCTCCAAGACACAGGGAGGGAAAGCAGCAAAGACTGTCTCATGTCCTGCCTCTCACCCCAAATACTCCTCTAATCTTAGCTAGCAAAACAAGCTGGCAATGTGAGCTGGGCATGATCACCAGTGGAGTCACTCCTAAGAGACTGTAGACACTCTTTAGTCACTCCTGGCTTGTAAGGCAAGCCTTTCATTTAATGATCTGCAATGATCTGCACAAGTTCTAGACCACAACAGTAGCAGAAATGTGGACACACTAATACTTGACACATGGCCCATGTTCTGCTTAGCACTACTGACATTGATGAATTATCTAGCAAAATAATGCCCTCACCTCTTTTAACTACAGAAAATCTCTCCAATTAAATAAGCCTCAGGTTGTTTTTCTTTAATTATTGAATCACAGTTATGACAAGCCTAACAGCATAATGGTATATGTGACCTTCATTTTGTGCCTTTTAGCATTTAACAAAAGCATATTTACCTCAATGCAAAAGCAGAAAGGCTGCAAATTAACTCCTGCCTTGATGCAGTAGGAGATTAATTAATTACAGAGTCTTCCTATTTTTACTCCAGATGCCCCTAAAAATGGATAACACTGATTTTAATTCTATCTTGTATTTAAAAATGAAGCTCTGTACCTTTAGATACAGTACCACTCTAGTCAGTTGTAGAGGATCTGGTCAAAATCAAACTCAGTGAAATGAAAAATGAGGTAATTTACTTGCCTTTCAAAAGCTTGCTGGAAAGGTGAATATTCTCAGCTGATTTCAGCCCATATTAATATTGATAAAATATGAATCCTCATGGCCACACATGTCAGCAAAGAAAGAGTTTTTATTTAAACTCCATCACCTACCAGTGAAAAACTGTTCCCTGTGGATTTTCCTAGTCATTTATTTTTTAGGTTTTTACAACACTCCTATTTAAAGAGACACTGAAGAAGCATTGCACTGTTCTTTGGAGCAGACATTCTGACTTTCAAATCTGCTATTCAGCACAAGCCATAATCTGCTACTAAAAACCAGGGCTTTGGAAATACTTCAAGGATCTTTACAGAAAAATATAATTTTGTTCATTTTTTTAAAGTGCAAGTTTGACAAAGCACTTTCCAAAATCTACCTCACCTAAATGTAGCAAGACTTTCTCTTCTCTTCAGCTTCCTTTCCAGATTATTTGAAAAAGAAATGCAGAAATATTTGAATAGTCTAAGCAAAAAAGCCTTCCTTACTGCAATATTCACTTGTATAACAACCATTACAGACCTGTAACTTGAAAGAGGAATCAATCCGAAAATTTCTACAGCCTTGTCTGAAGCAAAAAATCAGCTATGGAAACAGCAGCATTAAACTAGAGTCTAAAGAAAGACAAGTTTTCACAAATGTCAAGGTAAGAATGAACTTCTTCACAGATACTATTTAAATGCCCATTTTAGAAGAGATTATTTTTTATTGAGGGGTGCTCTAATAAACAGACAATAAATGTGATTTCTTATGTATAAGTTAAAATACAAAGTGATGGAGTGAGCTAACTGTGGATTAGCTACAGGAATCCTTCCATCCTGAAGCACATCTGATTTAGTTCATATATTTCAGTATTCATCTGTATGTCAAAACTCATTACACTTAACAGTTCAACCAAATGGCAGTAGAGAAGATGGTCAAGTGACATCTGGATGAAGAATAAGACTTCAGTACAAGAAGCCTTGTTCCAAGAACATAAGCAGTCTTAGCCTCTAAACAGGTGATGTTCTAGCCATATACCAGCTCTACCCTGAAATGACACCTGGGTGTACAATGGTCTCTCTAATCCTCTCTTCTGTCTCTTCACCTCTTCTCCCTTTCTCCTTCTCCCCCAGTTTCTAGAGGAAGGAAATGCATACAAGAATGACAGATTGGAAATGCAGCACATTCCAACCCATATCTCAAAATGGAAGAACCAGGGACAAGGGCATAAGGCTGATGGACCATGTCACCTCACATCTGCACTGTGCATCTGTGTTGGAACTTAAAGAAAGTCTATAGACATGTTTAAAATTTGATGATATTAGCCAGAGGTTAGCTAAGCAGATGAATAAATTGTTCACTTACTAAAAATGTGATCTCATTTCTTCAGAATAGCTCAAAAAACAGTCTGTTATGAGAAGCCAAAAGACATTGCTGTTGTGTCATTGCCCTTTCCACTCTCAGAAGAAAAGGGTTAGTATTTTCATGCTGGACTGCATGAAAGCTGTGCCCTCATGCTTCCAGAATGCCTCAATGTAGCTCCCTGTTTCTTTAATCTAGCTTTCCCCTTCCTACTCTCTAACTACCCCTTGCCATCTGTACTGAACGTGAACAAAATTAGAAAATGTTGGTTGGAATAGACAAGGAAGAGATTCATCTTGCCAGACTTCACCTGTGTAGGTTTTCCAGGCTCCCTCTCTACTCAATACAGCTCTAAGTCTGTACACAGGGAAAAATCCATCCCATATAGTTTAAATACAAAGCTTGGGATGTGATGCTCTCCAGGTGTGCTTAGGCAAATGTATTTAATGTAGGTTAACACTGTAGAATACTATAGATGAATAGAAAGCCTTCAAAGATTACTCCTATCCCAAAAGGTTCTCTCAGCCTAGTGACATAACTACCACAGATGCACTGCGAGGGAATTTTATGTCTTTTCTTCCATGAAGGAAGACACAAAACAAGTTGTCTTCAAAACCTTTGCATAAAATACTTTGTATAGGAGTAGAACTGTACAAACCCAGCAGGATGTCCACTTTATGACACTGCCAAAAATATCTAGAAAACATTACTGTAAAAATTATTTTCATTCCAAGAGCTGTTGGGAAGTTATTAGGTATTGATCCAGTTGGTACTGTAACCAAGAAAGGGTTATGAAGAATGTTACAAAAATATAGCTATATATTACATTTACCACTCTCCTCACTGTTCATTGATTGATTTTCAAGTGTTAAATTACTTTATAGTGTTTGTGAGTTGTGACATCCATTGCATTGCTAGCAGAACACTCTATAAACACAATCATTCCTATAACCTGTACATCTAGTAAGAGCACTAGTGTGATCCTAAACTCTCTAGTAACAAACCTAATTCTTCCACCCATGCTGGATGCAACTATTATGTTTTCCAGAATAAAGCAGGATCACTATCTTGCAGTTCAGCTAACAATAAAAATTAAATTCTCAGCTGGTACTAGCATGATCCAAACCAATCTTTCTCTCTCTGTTCTATTTTCAGCTGTGTATTTATTATCCTTACCCATTTTAGTGATATGCAATGTCACTAAATGAAAAATATCTGCAAGATCTAGATGGATAACTTTATGCATACTATGTACACATATAATATTGCACAAGAGGAAAAAAGCTACACCTGCAAATACCTGACCAGATACAAGGAGTTTGCATCTATGTGACTTTTAGAGAAGAGCTTTTAGAATTATATTTATTACTCATTTGCATGACAAATCAATATTCTTTAGATTATTTCTATTTCCCTTCCTTTTTTCCTTAAAATAAACCCACATTTGTTTCCATTTTCACTTCCACTGTTTCTTGACCTTAAATAAATTCAGAAGAAACATTTGAAAAAAAAAAAAGAAAAAACCAACACCCATAACTTGGGAATTATCCTTAAAATGGTTTGCACCACTCTGTTCCAGGAATGGTTCCTTTCATGGGGCTTGACATAAGCTATGTAACTGTTTAAACTAAATTGCATTCACTTTGCTCAGCTAATGTCACAGAATCACAGTTTGTTTGAGAGCAGTCTTTAAATCAACAGGGACAATTTTAAATCTTGCAATGATTGTTCTTGGGTAGCTGAAAGAAAACTAGCATTCTTCTTAACAATTCCAGCCTAGAACCTTATATTAAGAGACTAAACCATGCTGAAATGCACTTTTTCTTCATTGAGTGATGAGCTTGAATTGGGAATGGGCTTAAGTTGTGCCAGGGTAGGTTTAAATTAGATATTAGGAAGAATTTCTTTACTGAAAGAGTGGTGAGATATTGGAATAGGCTGCCCAGGGAGGTGGTGGAGTCACCATCCCTGGAGGTTTTTAAGAAGAGGATTGATGTGTTTCTTCAGGGGATGATTTAGGGATAAGAGTAGTGAAGGGCTACCTGTTGGACTAGATGATCTTGAGGGTCCTTTCCAACTGTAATGATTCTGTGATTCTGTTTGGATACCACATTGCTCAGCTGAAGTCCCCATCACCAAAATTCACCCTCAAAATAGTAGGGCTGTTTTTATTCTGATCAGAATCAGCCTTAAAACAGAAACAGGTTTTGGCATAAAGTTGTGTTAAGAGCAAGAAAATAGGGGGAAAGGACACTAAATTAACAGGAATGAAAAGGACTACAGCTGTCTAACACATGATCAAGTAAAGACATTTATATGGCTTTACAGAGCCCAGTGTTGGGGGTTTTTAGACAGTTATTTTCAATAAGCTGTGTAAATAGGATACACAGGCAGTAGCAAAGAACATCACACTTGTCCTCCCACATGCATGAACTGTTCTCACTGTTTCACAGTCTTTATGGGTGAGTGCCTTCAAACACAGATAAATGGGGTATCCTAATGTAAACACATTTGATGTGACTATTTCCCAAGACAAATCCTGTGATGAAGACACATTCTCTCCTAAACTATTATCAGAAACCAGTATTTTTTGACACATCCAAATTATTGTTACTCCCAGAGAAGACAGAGAATATTAATTCAGCTCTTCAGATGACATTTAAAGAGAGAGCAATGACAGAGGAAATGGAAAAGCTGAAAATGTGCACCATGCTTTCAGGATCATGCTCAGCTAGCCTTAACACTATAATCTGAATTAGGTTCTTAGGCTCATACCCTCTTCTGATTTCCTCATGTATCAAATCCCCTCTCCCATATTCTTATCCCATTACATAGACTTACCCAATCCATTTCTTCTCTTCCTAAGATATCCCACACCATGCTATATTCACAGTCAGCCAAAGTTTGCTTGAAATGAAATTATTTCCCATAACATCCACTTTCTTTCCTTTTGTGTCAGGTAGGTTCAGCATTTATCTGTGAGTCTTTTGGTTTTTTAAACACTTCATACATCACAGATTGGTGATTGGTATTGAATTACAACAGAATGAAGGAACATAACTTGTCTTATGTTTGAAATACTATGTATCTTTATGAGGTTATAAGTACCTCTCTTAAAAAGAGAATTAAAATCAAGCTGGCAATTTTATTAGGAAGCAGAAACAGATAATTAAAGCTCCTATGACAATAAGAACTTCTTATGCTATGAAGAGGGAACTAAGAAAAGATTTCTTGAGTGAGGTGGTTTCATATTCCATAGGGTGGACTGACCTACTGGAGGCTATGTTGCAATAAACTGTGAGAAATATTAGTAAAAATTTAAAAATTAATTTGAAATGAAGCATCTAGATTAGAAGTGACATCTGCAATGTTATTTCTCTCATCTTATTCCTTGAGAAAAACAAAGCTCTCTTGATTATTCTGTAGTCTTAATTGATGTAAAATCACAATGTTAATCTCTGGAAATCATTTAGATAACAAGAACATACTGTCCTTATCTGACCATTTGCCAAGAAAAATAGTACTATCCTATATTTGGGGGCTTCCTTTATATTAAGCTCTTATTTATGATTTAATGTTTCTCTGAAAACTAGACTAAAAATCATAATATGCATAATATCTTCCCCTACCTTCTTCTTACTCATATATATATATATATATATATATATATATCACCCCTGAGCAATTACTTTCATATTCTTAACACATCTGATGTTTTCTGCAGGGTCAAGACTACCAAAAAAAATTGACTCTTCTCTCCAGAAGCATAAAGCTCATTTGTTTGCTCTGATGTTTACCCTTGACCATGTGCAGCAAATATCTCATTGCTTTCTATCTCCTTTTCCAAAGCTCACTGACTCACAATTATTTTATTGGTACCACATAAATATTTGTCTTTGTGTCCATCCACTAATTCACTTACTAGATCACAGAGCACACCAGTTCCCTTTTATCTCTGCCAATTGATGATATGTTAATTAGAAACACAGTGGAGGAAATGTCTAAGAGATTGGACAGAGGTGGAAACAGATATACTCACACTCAAGCAAGTAACATGAAAGCTGAAAGAGTCTTGCATTTAGCAGTAAACAGTAATTTAAACAAGAATTTGAAATGGCCTAGATTAACAAAAGAAAGGCAAAAGCTCTATATTTTCTATTTAATCTTGTCTTTGCAAAATGGGAAAAAAATAAGAGGACTGTGCCTGGAATATTGTGTTCAGCTTTGCCTTCTGAATTACTAGAAGGATAATAAAAAATTCAAGTAAATAGAAGATTTTTTCAGGACACAAGATTAAAACACATAAATATGGTTTGATGAGGAAGGTTCTAAGATGGAAAAGGAATGTAATTTACCTGGACTGACTCCAAAAATGCAAAAAGAATCTTTAAGCAAAGTGCTACTTCTGAGCTTGATCTTCCTAGGACTTTCAATTTTCTTTCTGTCTTATCATTGCTTCCTTCCCTTTGAATTTGAAGTAGTTCACATGAATCATCCTGTGGCAGTTATTCATTATTTGCCTTCAGATTGCTGGGGCTTCAGGTCCTTGGAAAGATAGGACTTTTAATCCAGGGAAGGGAGCAATTAGATGTGGCTCTGAAGAGGACCTTCCCCAGGCTGCTAGAATTCTGACATACTGTAGCATTCATGGTTATTCAGTCATGCATCCCCCTAGCACAGGATTTCTTCTGCTGAAGGCACTCTAGCTAGAAGTGTATCAAGCTGGTCAGACCACAGCATTTGAGGCAACTTATCACATCTGGCAGCCTCTGGCTAGGCAGCAGAACACCATTGTACAACACACCAGCTGGGCTGACACTGCTCCCCTGTTAAGAAAGAGAAGAGCAACCTCAAACCTCACCAAGTGCCACTGCACAAAGACACACACAGGAAAGGTCCTGATCCCACCAGCCCCCTTACAGGACTCAAAGCCTGGTTCTTACTTTTTCCCTTCTCTTCCTACACAGAGATTCATCATGATGCCTACAGCCACCAGGCATCCACAGCCTCCAGAGTCTTTCCACCTCTGTTGTGTCATGGTGTATTCACTAGATAAGCTTAACAACCCCACCCAGCATTCCTCCTTAGGTCACCTTGTCAAAAAATGGTTTGCAAAAAAAGCTGCTTCTAGCAAAGACATTCCCTGCCCCTCCCTCCTTAAACACAGTTGCATCATTTTGGCTTAGCATGCAGGTAGGGAGGAAAGGTATGAGAAATACTGTGCTGTATGACCTCAGACACCACTTGGAACAGACATGTCTTGGTTTTCCTGCACAGAGACATTTGAGAAGGACAAACAATATCAGCAAAGGTTGCACTGAAAACATCATAACGAAAGTCAGGCAGCAGAGGACCATCATCTTCCCACATAGTTTTCCATGTGTGACTCAGAGGGGTTTGCAAGCTCAGAAAATAACCTGTGGCTGTACTGATAAAAGCACTGCAGAAGACTCTGAATAAGGATGTGAAACCTAATGAATGATCCTGGGCAAACAGGGGAGAAATGCAGAAAAAACACTTCATGCTTTGAGACAACTTTCATCAATAAAAAAGTAAGCAAAGTCAAAATCTTCTAGGGATAGATGTGATACAGAGCTGTTAATGCCAGGAGAAGCCTCAGAAAATATTGAATTGGAGGACATTTGACTGAAACAAATATTTTCCTAAGACAAATTATGAAGGAGCTCATCATCTCTCTGCTGAGTGATTGAGAAGAAGCCAACAAATGTGGACTTTTATGTTCTTTCATCTAATTAATATCCATTGCTATTTTCTTAGGACCAATCTGGATTCAGTTCTCACATCTTTGCCCTCAGTGGCTGCATCCCTCCCTAGTAATGGTCTCCACTGAAAGCTTATATAGAGAAAGTAACTTCAGAACATCTGTGTACTGTGTGTTCAGTCTTCCCAAAGAACTCATTGTAGTGAACACTGCTAAAGAGCCTACTCAGGCTTTCCATTCTTGTTTCTCCTTAAATATTCAGTGTGATGGAAGATTTTAAGAACACTTCATAACAAAATCTACACAGAAGACACTTTGTTAATGCTACATACAAGTTAAACCCTCAACTGATGAGCTAACATCTGTGAAACATGAACAGAACAATGCACAAGCTCTTTGCTGTTCCACCATCTCCTCTGTACAAGGGCTTGAATTCCAAGAAGTCTGTTAGCTACTTCTCTGTACTATGTAAGACTGCACTGCAGTCTGGAAGGTGCTGGCAGCCAAGACTTTGATCTGATAGACATTCTGTCCTTCTAAAACACATCAGAAGTCTACGAGTGAAGAGAGAAACTGTGCTATGAGAAGTACATGCTCATAGCAATCATTTTAGCAGAACAGTTCAGACCATCTTTTTAGGATTAACACTGGCTCTGCTCCAGGCACTCTTGCCTGATTAATTATATTAATTATGCAGGTTTGAAGGCTTTGAAGTAAATAATATGAAGGAAAGCTGATAGAGCTGAAGAGCTGAGAAACTAAATAAATACTGTAAAAGAAATAAAATCAGTGTGAACTTACAGGATCTTTTGCCTTAAATAGGAAGAAAAATAAGCAAATATTTATGTTTTAATTAAAAAGCCTACATTTTAAACTTTAACTTCATGTCTAGTCCTCTGTTTTCCAGTTTTTATTTACACTTTTCAATCACAGCCTCAAAACTGGAGGTGTTTGGAAAAATATTATACCATTGTATGCATTAAGCACACCTGGTCCCTTAAAAACCTGCAGATGAATTACCTTCAAAGGAGCTTCCATTATTAAATAATGCTTATTAGTTATTAATTAAACAATTAGTAAACAACAACTTGAGCTGGTGCTTAGCTGTTTATCACACTTTCAGTCATAGCTGCTAAGCAGCTGGTCAAAAGAAGTAGTTGCTTTTAGATAAATGGGTTTGCTCATAAAGTCTGGGACATCCCACTTTCTCCTGGCAATGGAATGTGTGTGCAGATGAGAAACTACATTTAAACTGCATTTGACAACTAGGCAACAATTTAGTATCACTTCAGAGCTGAAGATAAGATGGAAGGTGATAAAAACAGGAAATTCTGAGGCTTTGTTTCTCTCAAGGTTCCACTGTGCTCCCACCACCTTTATGTTTTCTATCCACAGTATGCCAAAAAAAGGGATCTGCCCTCCACCTGGATTTCAGTTGCCAAAACCAAATGAGGAACTCAGGTCTACTTTATAGACCCTGTTTCCATATTTTCTCCTTAGAGGATGTACTGTTTGTCTTGAAGTGAGGGGGGGAGAACCAAAACAAAAAAAAAAGGAGGTAAGTGGTTTAAAATAGTACCTGAAAAACTCCATGAAAGAGAATCCATACCCATGCTGCTCAGCAATTCCTGCACAAACAACGTTGGCAGATGCTCCAATCAATGTTCCATTACCTGCAGTTCAGAAAACAAATACAAGTTTATAGCTGTGTCCTGTTTCTTACTATTTCTCTTTTTATTCTGTGCTAAAGTCCTGAGATGTACTAGTTAGAAAAGAAAAATCAATTTCTCTTGTATAGGCTTGGACAGAAACATACAGACAGTATCTCCACATCCTATAAATAGCTCCAGGCTTTGAAAGATAAGCCTGGTATTATTCTTTAATTCTGCATAAGCCAGAAAAACAAGCAAGGAACATAACACCAATCTAGCAGTTGTCAAAACCACACCAGAGACTTGCATTCAGATAAACCTGCTGATTTGGGGGTTTATGTAGCAGGAGGTGCCGGATGAGCTGAAAACAAAGGATGAGATAGTATGAAGGTGCTAAGAAAAATGGATGCTTCTTTACCCTTAGACAAACTTGACATTGGCAAATTAGCATCTTTTCTTTGGAGAAGGTAACTGCTAAGAATTTTTTCTTTTAACAGAAATTTAAACCAAAACAAGTGGGGCAATGGAAGAGAACAGATCTGTTCCACATCTCTCTACTAAGGCAAAAAGAGTCACCACAGGTACAAAGTTTGCTTACCAAATAATAATGGTTCCTTAATGGACAAAGGAACATAGTTTTATCTAGTGAACATAAACAAATTACATTATACAAATCCCCTTAGGAGAGGAACACATCAAAGGAAAATAATATACTATGTTTATAATGTGCATTTATCCTCTTGGAACAACCACATACTTCTCTTTTATTAAGCTTTTTCCAGTCACTAATTTATTCCTGCATTTTCTCTAGACTTTCAAAAATCTGGCAGTGTAGAGAAGTCAGGTATTCAGAGCTCAGAAAGATCTATTTTCTATAGCTTTCCCATGAGTCATAGCTCAGACTTAAGAAATGCTGTATACTTGACTTCCACAAAGCAGATGTCTTCAGCAAATGTTTCTGATCTAAGGCACAACTTGGGAAGCGACAGTGACTCCTACATTCTGTTCCTTAATTGAAATTTGGAACAAAAGAGGTAACAATCTAGGAGAAAATTTTTTTATACTATGGCAAGTCATCTCTTTTGTTATGCCTCACTACATGAACAATCTGCTATTCTAAGCACAAGTCTTCCTTTGCTTCCACTGGTATATAGTTACACTTCTCATTTTGGCCCTGCTAAACACTACTGCTCAGTGAAGACTCTTCTGCTCTGACTTTGAGAGAAATAGATCAGAAAGCAATTAATGCTTCAGTTAATTGCTTTGGCTTAGTAAATGTTCCTGGTCACTTAGAGATCAGTTTACCAAAGAACAGGCTAGAATAAAGGCGGGAGGATGATTCTGCTAGGTATTCACACATGGTACCCACATGGCCTTCTGCACCTGAAAGTGCACACAAAAGGAGCAGACTTCTAAAAATACCCTTGGAAAATAATAAAACAGTCCTAAGGTCAGCCAACACCCTCAAGTCCTTCTCTGTACAGCTGCTTTCAATCCCCGCATCCCCCAGCCCATATTTGTGCTTGAGATTGCCCTGACCCAGGTGCAGGACCTTGCACTTGACCTTGTTGAACTTCACCTAGATGCTATGGTCTATTTGTGCCCTAGGCTTCTTATCATACACAGTGCATCACACACTTGCCCACGTGTGCTTCAGGTGTAGAGACAAAAGACATCCAGCATTACTAGAGGACCAGAAACCTTTCAAAAGTAGTGCCTAGCACTGGTCATTAGAAACTGCACAGATCATTTCTCTTGCCCTTTCTTTGCCTCAAAACATAATTTAGTGACTTTAATTTGCATTAGAAGGTATGAAATTGAACTTGGAACACCAGTGTTCCTGGTAGGCTCTGGCATGAGAATGCCAAGACAGAAAGCGTGTGGCTTAATGCAAAAGCAGAACAAATGAATGCAGCTGATGTTATTAAAGGAGTCAGGCAGGAACACTTAAGGAATTTTCAATTCCAGAAAAGTAATAAGTAGTCTACAGCCTCCAAATGTTTCATAAGACCTTTCTGCTCTATGTGTAGCACAATCAGACATCACCAGCATAATATTACTGTAGACAAGGAATATAGCTCTGGCTTCAAATTAAAGACATGGGACTGAAATGCCTTTGCCCCATGGCTGTGGCTAGATACAGCTGAGATCTCCAAACAGCACGTGCTCTCCTGTACTGTGCATGGGCTACAGTAATGCCTCCATGTAAGGAAGTATTATGGAAAGATTGTATTATGCCTCAGCAGTGGATTGATTTCCCCAAGTAGACTTCACTTGGGGAGAAATTGTCACTTTAAATGTTATCTGAAAGGAGCAGCATTTCTTTTTCATTTGCAGGGAGGGTGCACACAGTTTAATTAGGTATTGGCTCAGCAGGTTTCAAAGAACTACACTGACATTAACAGCAGAGGCAAACTTTTGTTTCTCCTCACAGGAACATCTATCTCCACAGCAAATGTTGAACTGAGTAGTGAAACAACAGCACGTGACATCTGAAACACAGAAAACCCAAACCTAGGTTAACGTACATGGAAACCTACACAGGTCAAATTCATCCCAACTGATTCAAATGAAGAATAAGCACTTTCTAGGGCTTGACTCACCCAGTCTTGACTTCACCTTCATGTCATCTTCAATCTTAAGAATAATTAAGCTTTAAAAACATAGCCAAGACTCTTACTTGCTCATTTGTATGCTCAAAATGTAATAACACACAGGTGAACTGTATCAAAGAATAACATTGCAGTAGCCAATCTGATTTGATGACTCCTACCACAACTTTTTTTGATGACTCCAACTGTAACTCATCCTTTATTACAAAGCAGATGGTTAATAAGAAACCGGATTCATTACAATGAATTAAATTTCATATTTATCATATCAATAATATGTGATATGTATGAGGTAAGCCATACATTTTATCCTGTGTATTTATTCTTGGTAGGCTACATGCTTTAGTGTCAATATTTACTATGCTTAATAATTCATAAGCATGAAATAAAGAAAGACATTTTTCTTAATGCAAAAAGAATTCATTTTGTAGTGTGATCATAGAAAGATAAAGACATGTCAATTAAAGAGCTGCTGCAAGAAGAAAATGACAGAGGAATCCTCATGGGTCATACACATTTTTCTGTGGACTTGCCCTACTTTGCACTATCATTGCAGAAAAACAGTAGAAGGTCTTCTACTGTTTCTCTCAAAAAAAAAAATGTAGTGACATAAAATTATCTTTCTGATATTTCTCAAGGCAAATTACTTTGAATAACTTTAGGGAATATGAAACCAACTCCAAGAAAGCATTCAGCCATTTTAGTTAAGAATAAATGTATCAAAGAAACCCAAAGCTAAAACTCACAGATTAAAATGTGCCTTTGCATCTCCAGCTGACTTAGGGGTACAAGCAGGAAGACACTGACAAGGTTTGGTAAGCTTGATTTGATACCTGCAGCATCCACTAGTCCTGCTCCTTCCAGCCTTTTGCTTCCATTTGTAGCTACTTCTTCTTCACCCGGTGTTCAGCTACTACCTTCTGCTACATCACTCCTTCAGACAGTACCACATTCAACCCCAGAACGTGCACACCACAAGTAATGCACCTCCCTTGGGCCCAGAGAACTTTTCCCTCAGTGAATAAGGTTTGTCCAGGTGACTACAGTCTGCCATGCATTGCACTGGGAGAACTGCTTAAGCTTACTAAAGAAAGGGGCTGGGAAATTGGAGTAGAATCAGCACAAGAAAAGGGGGGACTTTGCATCAATAAATTTCCTCTCACTTTAAGCTTCATTCTCAGCTGTTGATTTTTACTTGTCAGCAGCACATCTATTATTTCTAAGCACCACTAGTTCTCAGGAGTCCCTTTGGTATTGCTCCCTCAAGAGCAAGCCTCACCCTTAGGTTTGCTGCATTAATATGTTTGCTTAAAGAATCACCTCAAAGTGCCTGGCAGGATTAGTGTTTATTACTCAAAGCACTGGGAAATCAAAGGCAAGGGATTATCACTAATAAAGTCACTTGGCCTAGCCTGAGCAGCCTTCATAAACAGTAACTTTGTCAAATATAAAGGAAATAGGACCTTGTGCAACAGCAAGCTTAGAAGTAGATTCCTTACAGAATCTTTACAGAAGTCTTGCTTTGCTGTATGGCAACTCACTTCCCTGCAACATGCTCTGATGGTGGGTAACAAGCTATACCTGTGCTTCACCAATTGTCTTCCTGCATTTTCTTTTCTCAGTATCTCTGGCTAGTTAATGTCAAAGCAAAAAAATACCCTTCCCTGTTTTCATGTCAGCACAAGCCCTGGAAATAACCTCTCCTGGCCTTGGGCAAACATCTGTGAGAGGCACAGCTATTTGCACTGCTTTGGCCCAGACAAGGGGTCTCTCTCTGAAACCAGGAATTTGTTACAGAGTCATGAATAATTTTAGGATGAAGATTCTCAGCCCTGCTTTTTGCTGTAATCAAGCCATCCCATTACAGTTGTCAAAGCAAAATTTATTGAAGGAAGGCAGCACCTTGCTGCCCATCCATTTTCAAATGAAAACTCTATGCAATCTCCTATATGCTTTACATCATTAAATTAAGGTAGATGTGTGCAGCTTCCTTTCCATAGCATATTCTTTTTCCCTCCTTAAAGCACAAACTGAGCAAAAGTAACATCTGGCTGTAGAAGTGCTGCCTTCTACCTGAATATACCTCTTCTGCTGACACCCATGTAGAGTCTGTATTCTCATGTTGCAGCAGCTCACCAGTACAACATAATGACTTTGTATATTTTATGCATTTCTTAAAACAAAAGTGGCCAAGGCTTCTAGAAAGAAACCTCTACAATTTATGGTAAACAAATGCAAGAAAAGAAAACTCAACAAAACTCAAAAATATGCTTTGTAGGAGTTTCCAATATTGTCTCTAATTATTATATCTAATTCACAGAACTTTATAGCTTGAAGTTTTCTTACACAGATTGGAAACCATTAATGTAAGCATTCCAAATTGATCACTAAAATAAACATTATAACCCAGTGATCTTGCTCTTTGGTATAAATTCTTTTTCTAAATCAATGTGAAACAGAATAGAATTCTACATATTACACATAGCTCTCTTCCTTTCCATTTTAAAATCTAAGATTTGCCATCCAGACTGTTAAGTCCTCATTAGTACAGATATCCTTTACCCCATGGACTTCATATTTCAACCTTAATAACATATATACATCTAGATATGTATGTCTGTTGAGGTAGCTCTTTTAAAGCTTAGAAAGATGTCCTTGCTGAGAAAAATTGATGAGATTCAATGTGTGGAATTCTCCCATATTAACTCAGTGTCTTAATACCAAGCAAACCTCTGCTACTGCCTTCATACAAACAAAGGTACTTTTGTCAAATATACACACTCAGTTTCAGCTGTTTTTTACATTTTTACATTCACAACTTTATATCTTCAATACTCCAAAGGATTATCTTCAGTAATCTTAGAGAATCTCCTCTAGCTGCAGAGACTTTGGTAATGAGGCTGGACCTCACACTGGGGACTTTGCAGCACTTCTGAGCTTTAAGAACTTCATACTGCAAAAGTATGGAGATAGCTCAGAGTCTGAATGTGATGAAAGAGCTAAGGAAAACAGCAGCTGGATTTTTATAGAACTTTACAGATGCTAGTAGTTCCAGAAAACATCAAGAGGACAAGTTTGGGCACAGAAATATCAACAGAGAGAAAAAAATTCCTTGTGCTTATATCTAATGATGCTGTTCTTCATGCCAAAACAAAAACAAAATGAAACTTCCAGTTAACACCTGTATGAATTTTTCATTAAAAACAAGTAAGTAGCACTGCCATTTAATGGACAGCAAGCACAGTGCATGTCAACTCATTTCAGTCATTGCAAACACCACAGAAACAATGCAAAATATACTCAGGAAGTAAGTTAGATACTAGTGTAAGACATACAAAATAGCTGCTGTGTTTTGGTTCTAGATCTATAAAATTTAGAGGCATAATACCACTAAATACTGCACTGAGGTCTTTAAAGAAAAATTGTGAGACCTTTCCTAAACTTCCTTATTTGTTTTGCCTGCCTTTCGAAGACTAGCCACACCTTCATCTGTTTGAAAGATCTCTACTCTCAATCTCTGTAATATCACCCCCTTTGATTTGGATTCTGTGACTTATATTCACAGACAAAATACTTATTGCAGTCAGGGCTGTCTCACCCACAAGACATAAATCTGAGCCCCAGGATTCCTCAACATTAAAAGACTCCTTTAGAAACAATAGGAACTTTCAATATCAGTGTCCTGATCAAGATCAAGATCAAGTAGGTATATTTTCTCCACTAAAAATTTTTCCTACAGTTTCAATTCCATATTCTACACAAGAGTTCAAAACCAAAGCTGAACAGTGCTCCTCTGACTGCTATATTTTTTACACCATACATTCAGTTCTTGGTATACTTTTTGAATCTCTCAAATTGAAAGGTGTTACACAGATTTGTTCTGTTGTAAGTACAAAAGAACTTCAAGGGATCTACAGCTGTGCTTTTGAAATAATCTCAATTATTATATGTTGTTGTATTGAAGGTTATCACTTTTCCCTCATACTGCAAAGAAGGAGGGTCGGTTTAGGAATGTAAACAGTATTTCTAGGTCTATATCTTCAGTGTGTCTGAAGCTTTAAAACAAGTTCAGGATTTTATTGAGCAGAATCAGCAGGAATAATAAATTAGTGACACTCCACTGTGCAAAGCCCCATCTGCAACAGGAACCTAAGGAGGGAGGCCAAGAGACAGAATAGCTACAAACACTGGACCACTGAGAGAAACCCCACTGCTTAGCTACACTGTGGATTGCACTCCTTTAACAGCTGTAATTAGCAGAATGTCCTGTGGATAATGGATTATACACACACCTGGATTTGACCTTGCAAGGTTAGAAGAAAAGTGCCAGTAGCCCCCTCCTCCTATCTCCTTTCTTGAAATACAGCCTGCAACTGACATTGTGTGGCTGGAATAACACAGCTGTATGCATCCTAGAGACTGTGTCTTTCTGGAGAACTGTGACAATGGTAATATTTTTTGCATAGTCACTGCAGCAGAGAAATACTTTTTGCACATTTCTATGCTAGCAATTGAGAACTCAGAAGGTAAGTACCTTCAAATATGAATTCAATCTTTTTTTTTCACCTTCTTCTTTTTTAAATTCATTTTTTCAAAAACATACTTTTTTATAAATCATGAAAAAAAAGAGATAAGAAAACAAGGAAATGCCAGCTTTTTAAATGTCAAATGTACAAATGTCTTCACTATAACCTCTTCAGCTCAGTAAAAATCTAGTTCTGCCCAACTGAACAGTCTCAACAGGTGGATTTCTGACTGTGCAGTTATCCAAGTTCAGTTGAATCCACATTTCATGTTATTTTAAAACTCACAAGCCAATAAAAGCAGTGCAATTAAAGCTCCTTTTGTTCCAAAATTACTGTATCCAGCAATCTTCATTTGTTCTCCAAAATTCCAAGGCATTATTCTCTGGACACTGTTGGAAAGTCTACATACAACTCAGTCTCAAGAGATACCATTATGTACTAAAATAGGAAGCATTAATCCTATAGTAGAATCATTATGGCTGGAAAAGAACTCTGACATCATCCAGTCCAACCATCCACCCAACACTACCATGAATAAAGCTGTATTCAATGTCCTCTCATGCAAAACAAACATGGATGCAGATTTATGCAGAACACCTCAGAACTCCCTTGTTTGTTTCCTTTAGTTCCTTTCAAATTCCTTCTTTTCTTTCCCTTCATGGTCAAAATACAGATGAAATACTGGACGATAGTACATAAAAATCCCCACAAGCAATAAAAATAAATAACTTTCTCTCAGTTGCTTAGTCAGTCTGGCCATTGGGGCCCAGACAGACATGAACAAATAGGGCTGTTCAGCATCCAGAAGAGACAAATCAAAAGGCCCAAAGGCCCAAATTCATTTGACCTGTCTCTGAGCATCCCTCTCAGCTACAGACATTCTGCGTGTGAGGGACTCTGATGAACTCTGCAAAGTGTCTGGTAATTTCAGTGGAAGGATAAACATCTGCCTCCTGGACATGTCACTATCCCCATCATCAAAGAGAGAGCCTGGGGCAGCCAGACTCCTAAATTCCAACATAAGTTCTTAAAGATAGCTAGGACAAACACAAACCTAAATGTCTAAAACTAGATCCTCTGAAAAATTAGCATCTATATTTCTTAACCATGTAAGGTTGACCTGACCTGAGCAAGAAAACTTTTCCCAGAAAAGAACTGGCAAGCTTTGAGGAAGACCTCAAGATTTCAAAATTGTGCCCATCTCACCAGGAACTGCCCATGACCATCACTGTGCTTGGCTTCCTCGATTAAGAGACGGGATTTTCCACCCCTTCTCACCTTCAGAGACATGTTTTACAGAGCAAAGAGCATCTATGTGGTATTTAGTTACTGCTAAGCCCAAGGCCATGAAAGACAGAAGTTTAGTAGTGGCAGCTCTCTTCTGGGACACACTGCTGAAGAAGACAACAATTTGGCAGTTATACTGGCAAAGGTCTCTCCATCTTGCTTGAGATTGACTCAAGCCTTCTTTCATTGCCAGGAAAACAGCTAAAGCAATGAAGGAAAATTACTGTTTTTTCTCATGCCATCATCTCCCATACCTGTAGCTGCCTCTGCACTTTCTGACAATAGACTAACCCTAAAATATATAGCTATAATATACTATTTCATCTGACCCTTCTACAAAATGTCTTGTCTGCCAAGTTCTTTTGGTTGCATAAGCAGTAGTAAGATCAATTTTTTTGCCTTAAGCAGCAGGCAGTATTGATATAATTGTCATCTACCCCTTCCACAATGGGATTAGCCTACCTTGAGGATTCTTCACACCACTTCAGTGCTGAAAAGTCTTCTCTTTTGGAAATCATTTTTAAAGGATATCAGCACTTTCTTTCTTTACAAAAGGAAAAGCCCCTTTTGCCTCATTATTGTGGGGCTATGGGATCTTTTAAAGCAGAAGCTTTTCCACACTTTTCATTCCCTAACAATAAAATGCCGTCTACGGGCTCTTTGTTTCGACATGGTAAAGTCAGAAGCATGCTAATTTTCAGGCTAACACTCTTGTGAGACCTTTCCCCGTATAACTCAGCATATGTTCAGCTTTAGCAGCCTGGAGAGTTTACATTTTTGCTAATAATGATAATGATCTAAATATTTGTTTGCAGCTTATCTGAATACCTGGGCACTTCCTATGGATCTCTAATGCCTTTAATTCAAATAATTCCTATGATGCTGTTTACATTTTTCCTTTTGTCTCATACTGCACATAGACAGAATTCGCTGTTAAAATCCCTTCAACAAATCAAATTAAAGGAGCTTGGGTTAAGATGATAATGGATACCTTAAGAAAATCAGCTGAGGCTTGTAAAAGCTCCAAGGCTGGTGAAGTGCTTCCTACTCAGAGTATGTCAGCATAATCTGGCCAACATCATATTCCTTAGACTTCATTTTTTAATCAGAAAGTTTAATGAAATCAGAGCATGTTTGGTGATTAGCAAATTGTGAAGAAAGATGGTATTTTTCATGGCAAACACGTGTGTAAATATCTGCTGATTATTCAAATCACTGGTTTTAAAGTGGAGCAGATTAAATTCACAATATAATGATGAGCAATGATGAGTACAAAGAGATAGTCCTCAAATGAATAACTGTTTGGTATATATTGTCCTGCCTTTGCAACAAGCTCTTAAAATTCAGTCTGTAAATTACATGATTATAATCTTTGTTAGGTATTAAGCTCACCTGTACTAACTATCACTTAAACAAACCGGAACTTGTATTAAAACTAAAACCAGTTTTGTGTGTAATCACTATAAAGTCAAGGAAACTGTTTGGAGGGCCATGGAGGGGGAGAAGGAGTGGATCCATGGTGGTACACCATTTTATCCATTTTAACTTTGTTTTATCTAATTACTTAAATATTTAGGGATCAAAACACACAGCCTAACACAAGGTAATTAGCATTAACATTCTCAGGAGTAAGAAAACTTCATTTCTCATTAAATATTTACACATTCTAATTGCACTTAGTACACTTGCTGTTTGGAAACATTGTGTTGTAGCACCTTCATAAGCAATTTGCAGAATGCAAAAAAAGACAAGTAATCAAGTATAAATATTAATTTAAAAACTACCAGATGGCTATTCTCCATTATTGTTATACTAAACAGAGAGAAAATCCTGGACCTACAATATGTACCTGCTATATTTTCAATTAAAAAAAAAAACTAAACCATCTGCTTGTTTTGTGCTTATGCACTGACAATATTAAAAATCCCAGTTAACACCTAGATGGGCACTAGGAGAATGGCTATTAGCTTTCATTTTTAGAGGTACATTTCCCAAATACTTCAAAAAGACTTTCCTTAGAGTGAGGAGTGCTAAATAGGTCAGCAAATGGATACTCAAACCATTTCTGTAAGCCAGCCAGAAAATCTCCCAGTGACTCCAGTAGCCTTTGAATGAAGCCCTCAGATCTCAGCTATTATACATTTTCTGCATCTCTTCAATGAGCAATGATGGGTCTCTGTCTTGAAAGCTAAATGTATCTTTGCATTTTCTCTCACAAAAGATCAGAACCCTAAAAGCACCATCTGGACTGCTTCTTTGTGCGTCTGTACTTTATGCAGATATGGTCTTTAAACACAGACTGCCAAAACACTATTGTAGCAGTAGACAGTGACTGGGATCCTTATCCAGGAGTTCTTTGATGTCAAAAGAAGCTGGATCAGGCCTTCCCTATGCTTTGCATAATAAAATCATTGAACCTATTGTGCTGGTTTATACATGTCATACTTGCAGAGCTACCACCTTATGTCAACTTTCTCACATAAACTCTTACCTCCAAGGCATGCGCCCATGGCCAACGCAAAGAATAATGGTTTCATAGGCAAGTTCACATCAGGGTCTTTATTCAGGTTGAGAAGCACAGGGATCTATGGTTTAAGAAGAAAAAAGAAAAAGATCCAGGAATCATCACCCAACCATCAGCACAATAAATAGAATTCATTTAAGTAAACAAGTAAAACCACCAGGAAGTCCAAAGAACAATAACTTCAAGACAGAGCAAATGTATCAGCAACATTAAGGCCTTCCCCTTCATGGAGGACCTGGTTAGGCAGAGGAGATTCAAATTATAATTCTGTTTTCTTACTGTTGAGGTCAGTCCTAAAGCTGTTACCAGCCAGCTCCCAAATGCAGAGCAAATAATTCCATTTTCACAGCCTACTGGTGAGAACCATGCAGAAAGCAGAGCCTGGTTTCCCAGGTTGTTGATGACTGGTCTGTCTCTGCAGACAGCTATGGCCCAGTCTTACACTTTTATCAAGCACTGAAATGCAGCTTGCAGAAAACTCTTGCAGGGCAGAAGGCAGAGAAGATTCACTGGCACTGAGATACATACAAAACCTTCAGCACTGCAAATTAAAGACCTCTGATAGTCTTAAAGGCAATAAATAGTGGGCCAAAAATTATCTGGTTTCTAACAAAGACCTGTCACAGACTAAGTCACCTTGCCAGCCAGGTGGTTAATGGAAATTGTTTGTCACCCTATATGGAAGAAAGTGTTTAAACTCAGCTAAAACAGGGGTTTACTATGGCTATATTTTTGGTTCTGGTAATAAAAGAAAAATATAAACGGATGGCTCCAGCATATAGAGCCAATAAAACATATCAATTAAACTGAAGAGCATACTGGTAATAAAATCATGTCACCTAACATTCTAAGGGCAGAAATCCATGGCTATTTAAAGGAAAATGCAAGGGAAATACAGGCCTTAAAACTGAGTAAGTCTGACTGTCAAGAAATGTCATTGTGAGTTTTGCCTATTTAAAAAGGAGGAGAAATATCAGAGGATTAATAGAATGACAGAGCATCACCACATGATTCAACACATTTATTAGTCAGACAAAGAAAGCTGGATATCCAACATGAAAAGTACTCCTGCCATTCAATAATTAAAGTGAGTATTGGTATCGGTCCAAGCCAGTTTTCATAGGCTGGTTGGATATGAGGCAAAACATTCTAAAGTGAGATTTCTGCATTACTGCTTAATAGTCCTCAAGTGTTTGCTGGGAAGTGACTCATCCTGAACCAATCTTTCCCTTCATGCCTATTGCTTCCAATCTGTTGTTGTTAAATCAATATAATTCCACAGGAAACACGATGGTAATCAAACCAAAATACCATATTAACATATAATTATGTTGCAAATCTGTCCAATCTGTCATGTGCCCTGTAAGAGGAGTCTTAAACCTCGACACAGGTTAAGGGTGGACATGACCATTCAATAACAATGGAAGAAAAAAGGCACCAAAAAAAAATATACTTAGCTGACAAGAAGCTGTAATAATGAATCATTCCTATGGTAAAATGAAGGGATTATTGCACTATAAGCAGAGAACTTGATTGAAGAAACCTATCTGATCATGTCCTAATTGATTATAATTTGATACTTTCCTGATATCAAAACTCAGCAGCTAATAAACATTTGTTATGCTTAACATTATTTGCTGGGGTTTAAAACTAATTACATAAGTAAGGTAGCAATAAAAGGTTCAGGTGTTCAGAAAGCATTAGCACAACCACACAGAGAGAGAGGGAAAACATTGAGAGCAGTGGATAGATAGTGACAGCTTCCATAAAAAAAGACAATTTTACTTTTCAGCTATGGATGTGGATATTAGAGGGAAAGTGCAAAAATGCAGCCAAAGCAATGCCTCTAGTTCCCCAGCTAACTGCTAACAGCAATGGCCAGCTAGGTGCCTAAACAGGATGAACAAGCTTCAGTCTCAGGGGATAGAGTAAACTACAACACAGTAAAGGTCAAATAAATAAAGCAAATCATAATCAGCAGGTTCAGCTCCCTTGGCAACACCAGGAGGAAGATGTAGAAATGCTGCAGAGACCCTACCATTGTAGCAGTGAAGGGGATGTTGTCAATCACAGAGGAGGCTAAAGCAGACACCCAGAGCACTAAGATGATGGCCACAGCCAAGCGCTGGTCCTCAGGAACCACCTGGAATGGAGAGAGATCCAATTGCAACTTAGATGACATCAGTGTTGCTCTGCTCCCCTCTGTGGCATAATAGCACATACTTCTTAGTTATAGTTTATCAACATTTATGAGTCCTTTAGGCTCTGAGATAGAAAAAGCATCCTAAAGAAAATAGCCCAACACTTAGTAACACAATTACAGTTCTTTTCCCAATAAAATTTGAACAAATAGAAATACAAAGACTGAAACTTCTAATAGTTAGATTTCACACAATAAATATATTGTGCAATGTGAATTTTCACCTTTAACTGGTTATACATTTTTCCCTTCTGTTTTTGCTTCAGTTTGGTTTTAGACTTCAGAAAATGTTTCTCTTTTGTATTAATGGCTAAGTTCATTCTGGCTGTGGACAGATACATACATATTAAATACCACCCATGCCAAAGTATGACATGCTTTCTTGGTATTACTGATGCAGGAATACATTCATTAACATTAAATTCAAAATTAAAATGTTACACATTATCCTATTAGAGTAAAACTATTTTTCCTTACCTATTAAAAACCTGTATTTTAAACATACCTTTATTAACAAAGCTGTCTGCTCTCCTATGTAGTCTATTAAGTGTAGATGAGCCAAAGCCTACCAAAAAAAATAAAGCAAAAAAAGACATTGATATCAACTGGTAAAGCAGAAAATGCAATTCCCTCCCAGTCACAAGATATTGATATTCATCTCATGTAGCTTCCAGAGCAACTTTGCAATTAGTGGAAAGAAAAGGCACAGCAAAAATTGGTGGCTGTGCTTGCAGAACTGGATTGGTTGTACTGGAATGACTGATGCTTAAGAGTGTGGGGCACAGGCATCAGAGAATGGCTGAAATTGAAAGATGACATTTTTCAGTGGCTACATGTTTTCAGAATATCTGAACACAACTGATTTTAATCCAGCTTTGCCAGAACCACAATATAGGTAGAAATATATCATGTGTTTAAAAGGTCAGATGAAATCAGGCACTTTGTGCTCAGTCTCAGATGAAGAAATAGGAAAACAAAACCCATGTTTTTGTTAAACAGCTTCCTTAAAACCACACAAAACCAGCAGTGCTCAACTGCTAAAACCATGCCACAGATGTTCTGAAGACTTTTAAATACATGCACATAACACTTACATTAAAAAAATTTAGAATAATTAAAATTGACTTTTCAATGACTTTACCTTCCCAGGAGAAAGTTTCCTAAGAATTGAATTCTTGTTGGTAATTTCAAATTACCATTTTCATTCTAAGCTATCTATGTTGCTTTACCAACTCCAAGGCTAGGACAGTGTCTTTTTAAATGTACATAAAAACAATATTCTTGATGAACAGTAATATTTTTTTCTGCAATTTCTTGGTGTTCACAGTTCAAAACAAACTTTTTAACACATGGTTGTGAGCAAGCAGAGCCCAGAGTTACATTCAATTAACATTGCTGTCTTATTACTTAATTATCTATTAAGAGAACATATTACTTTTCAGAAACATTTGAAATTTTTCTGGAGTCCAGGCATGGTACAAAAAAAGAGCTATTTGAGAAAGAGGGAAGGGAGTGAAGCACATACACATGGCTCCTGCAGGACAGTGACAGTACTCAACCCATCACCAGATCTAAGGTGTCTCTACCACATCCAGGGTAATCACCTGCAATCACCTAAGTGAAGGTCAGCAATGAGCTCCCTGCCAAGGGCCTCTCCTGGGTATAAACTGCACAAAGAATCTCCTAGATCTTTCTGTGTCTCCTAAAAGGAACAAATATTACTGCATTAACTGGCATCTTCAAGTGTAATAGTTCCTGTCTGGCAGCTCAAAATAAGTTTTATTACAGAAAAAAAACACCCGCATGCTGTTTTAAATCAAAGTTTAATCTGTGCACAAACTTTTGCATGAAACCTTCTTATAGAGAGTATGTCATGATGAGTGTTGAAGGGATTAAGGTAACATATCAATGTCTGCTACAAACATGAACAAAATACTGTGCCCCTGAGAGTCACAGGAACCTACAGCACAGAGACAGAAGAAGCAGAAAGATTTTATAGCCTGTAACAGCCTCTTGTGAACAAGGACTAAAAAGACAAGTTGTAGAGACAAATTACCACAGGACACAATAGAGAACAAGAGAACTACAAAGGATTTCCAACTTTTCCATTGCAAAATATCTAGCAGAGCTGACAGATGAGCACCCAAAGACAGAAACTCCAAGACTTCCCCCTTGGCTCTGGAACTCAAATCACATTTCCCAAAAATGACTTGCAGCCTGAGTCCCATATAGGTTTTTAAGTGTGCCTTGTAAAAGGAAAAGGACCAGTTACAGCAGTAGGAGATAGCTTCAGAGTGGGAACCACCCAAGGCGAAGGATCACCAAAGGTCAAGAATAGGAGCTGGTAACTGCTGAACGCATAGATCATGAAAAGATTTCTTATAAGTCAATGTGCATCTTTGTTTTGACTTGTTTCTTCTTTACATTATTAACCTAAAAGAAACAAAAATGCCTTAGCAAGGGCTATCATCTCCTGCTAATCCAAAGGGTAATAGATTCAGAACAAAACTAGCAGCAATAATACTTGGAATGTTTTTCTCTTTTGTTTATGGGGAAGAATTAAATGTCTGCCACTTTTTTCTTCTATCTGCACAAATTTATTTCATGACCTTAAATAGCTGCTATTCTAGAGAACCAGGAAAAATAGTCTTTCTTTAGGAAACTATTCACTGATGACCTGAGAAACTATAAAGATGAAGTTCAGTGAATTGCAGGAGTCGTATCCAAAGTCTGGCTGTAAATGGCAAAAAACTTCCTGCATGGTTTACTATGTATTTTGCAATCTTGTAGCACCAAAATCAAAACCATTCAGTCTAAGTTAAACAATAAATACATCAGGGAATGCAACCAATAAACTGTTACAGCAGCAGCAGACAAAATAAACATGGCTTCAACACGGATTCCCTATAAGAGCTAGACAATGTAAGGAAATATAGAGCCTGATAGCATAGAGAATTAAAAGTTGCCTGTACTAATGGGTGCATATTAAATCAACTTTTCTTGATGAATTTTAGACCTAGCAGCTCACAAACAAGTCTCCTAATGACAGGCTTTCCATTCACCTTCTCAGAGGTTACTAGACCTTGAGTTCCAGTTTGGCATTAAGAAGAGTTGTGCTCTTTGGAGTTTCAGTGGGGAGTGGGGAGGAAAGAGGCTGTGTGTGCAAAGTTGTTACTACAGGCTTTCCCCAGGCTGCTCACTTAGATAATTCACTAGGTGTGGCAGTGCCAGTGGACACTGCTTGGGTATTGTCAGTCATGTTTCTACAACATCATTACATCATTTAAACCCAACAAATACCAGCTGAAAATTAACAACCATTCTAGAAGCCTAACTGAAAAGTAAATGTGAGTATTCATACAAAGAATTATCCAAATATTTGGGGTGAAAATAAATCCTCTCTGGCTGTACAAAAGTGTCAAATAAAATGAGACACAAACATGTCATGATTGTTTTCAGTAGTCAAGCAGATAAACACAAAGAAACTACACAGCAAGATATCCAGGCTATTTAAGTGCTGAACATCAAGATCATCAAGTCCCTCCATCAACAAGCCAATTTTAATTCTTCAGCCTTTAGTAATCAGAGAATTTTACCTCCATAAGAACAAACAATGCTGCAAAGAAAAGGAGGGTTGCCCACTCAACTCTGTTCAATATCATCTCAAAATCATGGATGTCTGCCAGCACTAGCAGCCAAATGGCTCCCAACATGGCAATCCAGCCTGCAGGAGAAGAAAAGAGAAGATCACTTTACACTTCACAGATAAGTTACAGTATTGCAGTTTTCAAAGATTTTTACCACAATTTTGCTCTGACTCTGTAGCAGGGACTAGTCAGGATGAATGTGTCTGCTTTCAAATTAAAATGCATTAGAAAAGGGGAGAAAAAAAAAAGGCAAATAAAGTACATATGTGTTACTCCTGATAATCAAGAGGTTTGAATCACAGAAACCTTTAGGTGTTCAGGAGGTGGGCTGAAGGATTCTGCAGCTTCCTGGCCTTGAAGGCTCACGAGTACTCTGCTCTAAAAGATAAACAGAGGAAAGGAAAATCTCTTTAAATCAGAAGAGAAACTGGCTTTAATAGCTGACAGGCTCTCTCCAGACATCATCCCTCTATAAGTCCTGAAGTGTTTTAAAGCACACATCTAGGGAACTGATTGAAAGAAAATGCAAATCAAATGCACAATCAGACAGAGAACACAATCAGCAAATCTTCTGTCCAAGCAAGGTCCAATTTTTCTCTGCACAGTTAAAATGCTTTCTGGAGCTGCTTGATTCCTCTGGCACATAAATTAATCGAGAAAATGAAATTACAGACATGTGCAAAAGGAGTTTGGGTTGTTTCTCCCCAAATGATGTTTTTCCTTCTTTCTTCTCTAGTTTTTCCTAATGAGCAGATAATTTTCTTTTAATACAAAAAATTAAGCTACTTAATTTAAGGTTTTGTTTTATGGCTTGGAAACAAAGCTTTCAACTTCTTTCTCTCTTTGTTGTGACTATATCATACACCTTATCCTATTTCATATATTCACAGTCAGAAAGCAATGGATTCACAGAACCCCAGAAAAAGTGAGGAAGAAACAATAACAATCTTTGCTGGCAAACAACTTTAAGTCACAAACTTATAATCAAATTCCATTTTGTATGTAAGTACAACAAAGTGAAGAATTAAAGAATAGCAATTTCTCAATAGACCTGGAACAATCTTGTGGTAATATGTTGGCATTATTTCTATGCTCCTGCCTCTAATGAAAGCAAATCAACTTGACCATGATCACAGAATCAGAGAACATCAGGGGGCTGGAAGGGACCTCAAAAGGTCATCTGGTCCAATCCCCCTGCCAGAGAGGGATTCCCTAGACCAGGTCACACAGAAGCACATCCAGACAGGTTTTGAATATCTCCAGAGAAGGAGACTCCCCAGCCTCTCTGGGCAGTCTGTTCTACATTAGCTCCACACATGCAGCAGCACGAGAGAACAGTGCCCTGTCTTTTACAATATTCTTCCCTGGGAGTATGGATGGGCAAGGGAGGTGTCCTCCTGCAGTGCTCAAGAAAGTACAGCTCTCCGGAGGCTCAAAAATCTTATCTGCAAGTTTTGGCTACATAGAGCTTATTTCAGTCTGCACACATGGTCTCTTCAGAGGGTATTTGCTTGGAGAAGGAAAGAGGGAGAAGGAGGGAGAAGGAGGGAGAAGGAGGGAGAAGGAGGGAGAAGGAGGGAGAAGGAGGGAGAAGGAGGGAGAAGGAGGGAGAAGGAGGGAGAAGGGAGGTCTCTTGAGGAATTTGAAGGACCATGCAAAATGTCCTTCAGTACTGTGGTTTGACTTCAACTAGCCTGCAGCTAGATGAGAGTAGAGCCACCTTCTGAAGCCTGAAGGCCACAGGAGTTAGTGGATGCCATAACTGCTTGATGAACTGCTCTCTGCTTGTTAAAGTTACATATAATGTCAGTGGTAGCCTGCCTGTCTAAATGGCAAGGTTTTCTAAGGCTTTTCCAAGGCCTTCCTAAGTACATTCATGACAGTGAATGGATTGTATCAGTGTTTTATATATTTGGGTAGCTTTGCATTTGCCCTGGTTTCAATCAAAAGCATTCCTTCCTTTTGAAGAATTGAAAGGACTAGGATATATTAAAGACTGGCTTCTCTGTTCAGTCATTTTCTAGCTTACTGGGCGACAAAAGAAAGCCAGGAGGAAGAGAAATAGAAATAATTTTAAAGAATAGCTTCTCATTACTATAGTGAAAGCACAGCCCATTTATAGTTCCACAGACCACTTCCCTTACCACATTTTAGTACCTCTGTTTCACAACACTTGATGTTCTGGAAATATAAGATGGAGAGAAACTGAATCTAAATTCCATTTCTGCACTGAAATAGTTCCTGTGACAGTTTCTGTTTATTTTAGGAAAGATAAAATGAAATTTTATTATAAAATGTACCTTGCAAATTTATAATCCATTCTTCATAAAAATATTCCCTTGTTTTCTACTTGGGAACAGAAATAAAAGTACAATAGAAAAAGCTTGAGTGCTTTGCTTTTCTCATGCAGTTTACCTAGTAAGGAAAATTACCTTTGGAACAGTAAATAGCTCCTGATGAGCAGAATACAATTGCAATCCTACTCAAAAAAGCTCTTATTTTGAAATAATCAAGCACAAGTGGTCGAAAAAAGACAACAATTTAATAGAATCAAAAAGTCTAGAATATGAGGGAGGTATGTAGGTGAAACAGAAAGACTTGAAAATAAAAAAAGCTGTGTAATCTGTAAACCTTTCAAATGCTCATGAAGAAAAAATTTGTATTTCTTAAAAAAAGTAATTTTGTCTGACCCACTACCAGCTGAAAAGCATAACAAAAATGCTAATGCATTTTTAAATATTAAAGCATAATAAAACTCCTAACAATGTGAACCTGTAGATACTGTATGTTCACTTTATGTGCACAGAATTTGAAATAATGTATTTATGAACACTAAGGGTACACAGAAATTATGTTTTTGTGGAAACTGCACTGGCACTTGAGACATTTACCCTGAAAACTAGAGGTAGGATAACGTTGTTCAGTCTCAATGGTGGCCTGGGCAAAATAGAGTGCTGCTCAAGGAACACAGACATAGTGTAGGAAGAGTTAAAAATGTACAAATCCAGAGTGGGAAGCAACAGGATACTTAACAGTCCAACAAAATAGACTTAGGAAATACAGTGGATCACAACTGAACCTAATGGTTGACTGAAATACAGAACCAGGACTACCAATGATAAATCCTGTTAACCAACCTCTGCTCTCTTCATACCTGGCAAAGCCTGAGAAGAAATACTATGAGATGTAGATGTAGAAGATTCAGGCTACACAATCTTCAAGGTCATATATTTATACTAATTGAGAAATGATTTTTGTAACAAACCCATCAGCTAGACTCACCTCTGCCAGATGAAAATATACTATCCCTATCTGCAAACAGTGGGGGGGAGGGCACCACACTGATGCTTTTCTGTGATCTTACAAACTCTCTGTTAGTCAATGGCCACAGTAACTTTTTGTGAACTGCAGAAACCCTTTCAGCCTACCATGTCCATGACAGGCTTACCTGCTAAAATGTATTTGGCACTTACCTTTGAACAATTATTTACACAGCATGTTTCTGAATATATGAGGAGGTAAAATCCATCACTGTGTTCCAACAGCTTAACCAGAAGAACTCTGATTAACTCCACAATCCCTCAAAACTTAGCCTAAGTATGTATGCGAGTCCTTCATACACTCTGCTGTAGTTGTGATGCTATGTATAACATCAGTTACATCAGTTATACTCTTGTATAAGTATGTAGAAATATTGGGCTGAAAAGCTAGCAACTCAACAGTGGTTAGAGAGATGATAGAGTAAATTTAGGAGATGGTCATAATCCAATATAGGGCTATCAAAAACCACAAGAAATAAGAATGTAACATAGATACAATACATCAAGTAAAATTTGGGATAATGCAGAGCTGGAGACCAAATCTGAAAAAGTCAAGTGTGAAGCTTTAGAAAATGTATAAAAATGGGCTCAGGTGGACACAAGTATAAGAAGAAATCATCAACATCAACACTATTCACCTCCTGGTAAAGAGGAGGAAGACACTCCTACCAAGCTCATCCCAGCAAACACCTGAAGATATCAATACACTGGTGTGACTCCTTCCAGCCTAAACCTGTAAATTTTAGCACCCTGCAGAACATCAAAGGGTGGCACTAACATCAGAATATAAAGGGAGATACTGGAAGTAATTTGGTGTTTGCTTTTCTGTTGTGTTTTTGGGGGTTTGGTTTGGTTTATGAGTTTTAACTGTATATTGTTAAAGAGTTTTAGTTTGTATTCATTATATAATTTGGACTGCATGTGTTAACATTGTCATAGAAGGACTAACAATAATTGTTTGCTGTGTTTTACTTTTGCTGATACAGCTTTTAATTAGAGTAACAATAAATTCTTAGCTCCAGATATAAGGAATGTTCCCCTTTTTGCCCACAATATCACAAGCATAACATCACTGCTGATACTTTGAAAGCAGGAGCCTAATGCTGTGTACACAGAAGGTGTCCCTAATCCAAATGTCTGAGGGACCAAAAGCACCTATTTTACTGAAATATGTGAAGGAGATTCCAGGCAACCACAGATTATTCAAGCTGGTATTTTTAGCTCTATAGAAAAGGTCCATAAATGTTGCTTCCCAGGATTTGCATCTGGTTCTTAATTTATCAAGTCATGTTGGAAAGCTTGACAACATAATAAAATTTAAAAAAAAAAACAAATACAAGGAGGGAAAAAAAGGCAAGGAAAAGAAAATATTGGTTGTGACAGCAGTAAATACAGTTCATAGCTCAGTATCATTTGAGCCATTACTTAGCAGTCAAAGACTACAATCTCTCCTCAACTAAAACTGATTAATATCACAGACCCTAGATATTCTAGAGGTAAATGATAGATTCAATGACAAATTAGAGAGCAAATGTGCACTTTTTACAATGAAGACATAGTTATATGAGATGTGAAATAGAATATGTGCTAAACTTAACGTGGCTTTTGGCTTTTTGCCTATTCTTCCTTAAATCTATGTAATTCACCAGTTTTTATAGCTTAATAGCTGTCTGTCTCACCAGCATTTTCTGTTTTCTTTAGCACTAAACAATTATGACAGTTTATAAAATTATCTAACATTTTATAAAATAACTCCTCAGTAACATTGAGTAGCTCCCTATAATGAACCTGTCATTTTAATTATTGCACAAATGAATTTGAAACCAAATATTTTCAAAATATGAATGCTTTCTCTTTTTTCCCTCTCTATGGGTACAAACAATAATTTTTAGTCAAGTTTTATTGTTTGTAAACAGTGTCAGATTTATACAACTCCTCCACCATACAGGATAGTAGCACAACATGTCTTAGTCTATTAATCACTGATAGTAGATGAGGAAAAAGTTCCAGAATAACATTTTAAAGTGTAAAAATAAGAGTCCATTGAATGCTTCAACGTTAATACTCCTTTCAGACTGATGGGATCTCTTCACACCTCTTAGCTTTGTGCTCCCTCTCCATGACCATTTATAGATCTCTCAGACCTGAGAAGTTCTGCTGCAAACTGTGAGGAAGTAGTTCAAGATTAAAAACATTTTCAACATTCTAAAGAAGCCTTTTAGTGGAAGTTCAAATGAACATAAATACTTTGTCCCAGGGCCTGGGGAAAAGAAGCTTAATAAGAGTTTTTCTTAGGCAGCTTCCTAGGCTGCACATTCAGAACAAACCCATACAGACTACATTTATTTCATTTGTGCAATATTAGTTCTTTTTTAGCTTATAGCATTAAATAATTTAGTCAAAGATCTCAAAGCTTAAGGTTTCTGTCATTGGTTACAGATCTAACTTTTACACATACCAACCCTACTGCTCTGCCTCAAATTTGTTAAGGAAGAATCATCGCTGCAGTGAGTTCTTTACTGAAAATGTAGCAGAAAAGAAAATGGATTAATTAATTATCAATTAAAATCCTAGCAGGCTTCTGTAATGGAGAGCTAGCTTCAGTGTTTCTAAGTAAATATTGACATAGAACTTCTGACATTGTCTGTTGCAATAGCAAATTTAAGCAAGTTTGTGAAGCTCTCGAGGGCAGTGCAGCCCTTCAGCACTAAGCACAACACCAGACAAGTGTCACTCAGTTCCAACTCTATTATAATTATTGATTCACTTATGTAAATTAAAGTGTAAGCTGAAAACTGGGTATGTTCATTTACAAAACAGGATGAAAATCAAGAAAAAAAATATATGGAGAAATTTCAGCTCCAGTCCTAAGTTTGAGGTGTCACTCCTCTCTGCATGTCAAGACAAAAGTTTTGCTACAATCTGCTTTGCATTCTCTGCAGACATAATTTGGGGTTGTTTGTTCTGCTGAAGCCCTTTCCAATTAAGGTATTTAATTTCACATGAGAATTTCAACAATTTTTTTGTAAATTATGGATATGAGTCAGAAAATATGATAACTGGTATCCAAAGGAGTGGCAGTACAACAGGAGGGTTTTGTATCCACAGCAACTGAAGACATTTCTCCTTTAGTAAACATAAAAAAGAGCAAATAAAAAAGAGCTCTGCACAACATGGCCTACCAAACAAACAGAAGTCAGTTTAAATTAAACTAAATTATTGCTTCCTTACTTCTGCAGTATTTTAGTCAGTTTTCAGCAATACAATTGATGAGGCTAATTTGCAGAGAGTTTCAGATCTTCAAAAGTATCTGCAGCAGACTTTGCAGACCAAGACCACAGTCAGAAGTTAAGCCACAGTGAATATAGAAGAGAGTTTTTCCAAGAGAAACTAGATGTAACTGCATATATCCAACCACATCATCAAACAAGATAACCTTTGTCTGCAAATATTGAAGGATTTCAGCTTTAGAAAAATGACAAAAGGGAAAATTTAGGCCTAGGATATTTGTTTGACAGAAGTGAGTGCTGATTTATAAAACTTGTTCTACTACCCAGAAAGGTCATAGTGATCACATTACTTAGTTAAAAGAATAAAACCATAAATCTTTTAAAAGTTCATGAGATCAAGGTTTTTGATAACACTGCTTTAGTTCATGGTACCAAAGTTCATTTTATTTAGAAGTGAAATCCCTAAGTAACTATCAAGCCCAATGCTGATCTAGCTATTGTGTTTTTTGTTTTGAAGTACCTATGACTAAAACTTGGTATAGCTTGAGAAGATGCTTTCTGGCATATGAAAAGTGAAATGGCATAGGATAAGGTGAATCATTTAATGAATTAGACCTTTAAAACAGATCAGATGAATCACAGCTCCTCTGATTACTGACCTCCTCTGGAGATTTTAAGGGCAGCCAAAGGTAATTAGCTTAAACGTTGGTGTCTGAAGGATCACAGACATTCATGGCACCAAAGATACCAGAATGGGCTCAGGCAACAGTGTGAAGACATAACTCCTCTGTGGAAGAAAAAAAGCCAGGATAGCTCCCTCCAAGTTTATAATTTGAAATTCTGTCTTCTGTTGGGGCTGGAGAAAATAGCAGTCAGAAGTTATGGAAGAATTCAGAGAGTCCAAAAATTCCCCTTTCCCTTGCATAAATAATTCATTCATCAAAGAAAAGTTGGAGCAGCCACAGATGATAACATCAAAGGTTCACCTACATAACAGTTCTGCCTCCAACAGAGGAAGTAGTGGCAATAATGTGGATTTGAATATACAAGTAAGGCAAACATAGAATTGCATTTCCAGCAGTCTGCAGCCAAAACAGAAAGAGTATCTGTCCTCTAAAATAGGCAATCTCTCTTTTGTTTGATCTTGAGTCTGCACCTTGTTCCTTGAATTTGAGAGCAGCAGAGTCTGTTGCAACCCTCAAAAAGGAGGAGAGGACCTTACCCTGCCTAAGAAACCAAAGAAGAAGGACCTGCCCCACAGAAGCAGAAGGATGTAGGCTATAAATTGATTTTGCATATTGTTTCTGACCCAGTCACTTTGAGAATCCTCTATTAAAAATAACTAAATCTAGTTTAAATTTCAACAAAATCTTGCTTTATTTTACTTTTAAAATTGTCTCTTTGGGGAGATCTCACTACAGTTCAAGGTTCTAGATAAGCCTGCCTAAAAGTTAAAGTCAAAATGGGAGCCAGACACAATTCTTAAAGGGACTTTAATTTCATCTTTTGTCATCTTTACTCAGATGTTTTATCAATAAAGTCAAATCCCATGGGGCCAAAAGAAAACACTGCAGAATTCTTAAAGTTTACCATATCTGTTTGTTTAAAGTCTCATTACTAATCTTTCATCAACATAAATATTTCATAGAATTAGAATAAACAAACTGATAAACAGGTACAAGAAAATGGAATAGGAAAGTGTCCTGCATTTGAAAAGGCAGCTAAGAATGCAAATTTTATTATTTAAATTAAAACATCAGTTCCTTCAAATTATATTAATGACTCCAAGTTCATAATGGAAAAAAATGTATCAAGGCTGGGGACAGATAAAGAATTCTATAATCTTTCTAATTCACTCTACCAAATGCAATTAAAAGTTATTAGATTTTTAACACTGAAGCCTCTATATAAAACATTATTCTGGTAGAAAATTAAACACTCAACTACAATCTGCTTTCATTTTTATGAGAAAAACATAATGAGTAAATTTACCCAAACCATCAGTGTACAAGATGTACTGTATTTTAGGAAATTCATTTGGATGCACTGCAGGACTAAAATCCATAGACTCTCACAGCAACACAACTTCAGTAGTGATAAATAAGTGACAGCTATCATCAAGACAGTGGAATTCAGGAAACACCAATGAGACCTCAAGTTTGCAGATTCCATTAACTGTTAATAGAAATTATGTGTATGCTTTCATAACATCTATTCACTAATCTAACAGCTTTGCCATGAATACAGATCAGGGAGAAATTACACACACAAGCTCCTATTTACTTTCAAGATTGCAGCTGAAGATCAGCTGGAGAACAACAGAAACCTGCACTGCCAACCATGCCATTTGTTTTCATTTATTGTACTGACATAAAGTAGGACCAAAAAAAACCCCAAATATCATCAGTTATTAAGTTTCTTCTAGTATTAGCTCCAACTACTTTTGAATTTTGGAAGAATATCTCACCAGGAACATATTCAACCAGTGCTATGTGGTCTTTACTCTCTGGGGCTTTCCAAAAACACAGATATTGGGTCTAAAACTTTTTACATAGTTCAGTCTCTATTTCTCTGAGACAGAAAAGTAAGGGTGAAAACTGATTTCTTAAACTGCCTATATGAACACCTTCCTTACATCCCCATGACTTCAAAAGCCTTCCAATGTCTTCAATTTCTGCTCCTTTCCGCACCTTATTAATATAGCACTTTTGCTGCTTTAATACATCAATATACTTTTTGACTTCTTTACAGTCATTAAAATCACCCATTTCTATGGCAAATACTCTGGAACATAGAAGATGACACAGCAGCTGTGGCACAACTGAAATGAGGAAGAAAGCCTGGCTGACATGGCCCCTTTCCCACCCTCATCCTGGATCCAGGGCACCAGAACTTTCACTGCCTGCCAACAAGGTCTTGCTGGGTGGATCAACATTTATCTAACTGTTTTGCTCAAGTCCACAGCAAGGTCCTGGTCCTCCAGAGTTTCCTTTGCTCCCAAATTCCCTTGCAGTGAGCCAGCTTGTTCCATCTGAGATAAAAATAAACCAAGGTGCAGTTCTGGAGACAATTCATTTCAAAGACCACACTCAAACAGTAGCATGAGTGAGTTTGGATCAGGTTTGGGTCTCTGCTCTGTACAGTTACTCCAACATTACCCCTGGCGGCTTCATGCACTCAAACTCCATCACATGCAACAGATAATGCCATATATACCCTCAGCCTCATAATCTTAAACCACAGCTCTAGTAGGTGATAAACTGCCCTTGCTGAGAAACTAAAAATTAATTAACCTATTCATACAAAGTCAAGAGGAAACACATGGCCAGTTGCTGTGCTGTGTAGATACAGTCAGTCTGCTCTGAAGGGACAAAGTCTGAGCAGTGTGAACACAAACCACCCTGTACCTCTACGGCCTGAAGGCTGGTGATTTGTCCCTGGAACAAATATGTTTAGCAGCAAAGTTATACCTATTAAACCATGTTCCTCTGGACACAGAGCCCATATCCTCCCACTGGTGCCAGCAATACACAACACTGATGCTTCCCTAGGTCCCAACAGAGAGAACAGCCTTATGTTACTTGTACGTTTCTAAGCCAGTCAATACTGTAGAATTGTCAGCAGCAGATACGGAAGGTGGTTTACAGCTTGATCATCACTGTACAGTATGACTAGCTCTATATTGTTCATAACAAAAATGGATTTCAATGTGGTATTTGTGCATATGACTCAATCAATATTTTATTGGTTATGAGTAATTTCTCTTCAAGAACTTCAGCCCCTGGATGGATGTACACAGTGGGGAAATTCAGATCGCATGTAGTAACATAAATCTGAAATTGCAGATCTGTCAAGTGCTCAGCAGACAAAAAAAAAAAATCTTTGTAACTTTTTATAGGGCAATTCACAAGTAGTTTTCATGATTGTCCTTCAGTTACATGTGAGCTTTAATTTGGTTCTGGTTTCAGGATATGAGGAACATGTCCTTATATAAGTATACAGCTAGCTGGGTAAAAACCTGTACGTATAGGTAACTACACATTTAGCAACTTCCATTTCTAACATATCTGTGTCCTCCAGATTTTATTTTTGAAAATTATTTATTCTGGTGATACAGTAATGGAAACTGGAATTTATATATACTTAAGTATATATAAGGAAGTTATCTGTACTTAAGAAATAACACCAGGCTTCGTTTTCGTTCTTCCACGCAGTGATTATTTTCTGACCTCTATAATGCAACTTGGTCAGTCACCCAAACCCCCAGTGCAATGATGCCAAGATCAGATTTGGTCATTCTGCAGTATTTAGGCAACTCATTAGTATAGGGAAGTCAGAAAAATGAGCACCCTGTTATTCCTCCAGGGATGACTGGAACGTGACTGCACTTTGAAAGCCTGTTCTGATTAACCTGGTGGAATTGAAAGGGCAGAGACATATGGAAAAGGGCTTTCTGAAAAGATCCTAGAAAATACTATTGTTTATTCAGGAAGGTTGGTTGCTTTACTTAGAACAAAACCATGAAACTTACCAAGATCTAAGTAGATGCCTGGAACAAATGAGTTGAGAAAAAACATAAGAATAACACATCCCAGTACAGTCAGGCATTTGATGAGAAGAATTTTGTCTGTTATTCTGTGCTGTTGATGGAGAAAAAAAAATTAATTACTGTATTAAAGAAGGACCTAGCTATCTATTGGGCAAAGAGTTCACATGTGAAGCACATACTTCTGTATTGTATATTTCTCTTTGCCATAAAAGACAGAAATATTTAAATTGAGGCATTTCATGTGTACCTATGGAAACCACGAATATGTGGACCACTGTGATCTAAGAGGTACAAGTAGCTAGCACCTGCTGCATATGTTCAGCTATGTTCAGCTACCCCCAGTGATGCACAGGACACTGATGCCCCAGTCAAGGACTTAAGCTCTCAAACACAGGCCTGGATTCATTTAGTGATGCCAGAGAAGTAGACAGGCTATGACATTTAGACAATTAAATTTAGGTGAAATTAATTTTACTACAGAGTTTACATCTCACTAGACTTAGCTTCAGCATGAAGATTTAAATGGTGCTAATGTGTGCACAGCAAAGACAACAAGATTTATCCAAGCGATTTATCCCTACTTGAATAAAAAATTAGTTATGTCATAGTGTAGTAAATTAAAGTTGGTCTTTGGTACATCAGCAGAAGTGTACTCTATCATCATGCATCATGGTTAAATAAAAGAATTGACACCCTCTAGCCATGGATTGAAAACTTCAGAAAACACTACTGATCCTTTAAATTATATTTTTCTGAGGAACAAAAGCACAGAAACATAACCAAACCTCACAATGTGGTTCAGTAACCCCATCCCACCAGCAAGCTAGCCAACATGCCTGCCAGCTTTTCTGCTATCATGAGTTAGTAAATTTACATTAGATTCAAAGCATTCTCCCTGTATAAAGGTGTAGGTTTGGTGACACAGATACTGAGAAAAACTGCCATCTACTTACTTTTTTCTGGAGTTCCTGAATATTTGTTTCCCAGTTTTTGTCTTCCTGTGAAATTTGCCTGAAAGAAAATGAGACCTGCTTTTTTCCAGAGTGAAATTAGAGCTCTGTAAAGACTGTTGGAATAAATCCCTCTCACCACAAACAGTTGATCTTTTCTCTCGTATGGAGTAACACATACCCCAAAGGAGTTGTGCCCTTCTTAAAGCCAGCAGCAAAATTCCCAGGAGCATTCCCCCTTACAACTCCACTTTTATAACTTGTTCCAATAATACACAAACCTTTTGGTTCATGAAGAGTGCTATGGGCTTGGAAAGGAGTATGAGTATGCTCCTACTCCTCCAGAGCATGGACCTCAGTATAGGATCTGACTGCAGGAATTAAGTAGTTCCTTTAATAGTTTCAGGAGCTGATGTGTGGCCTGCTGTGATAAAACAAGGGTCGTGTGCTATCATCAACAAGACAGAACACAGATATTCTACATTTGCATTTTATAATGAAGTTTTGAAGATCCAAATATCTTCATCATGTTATCAGCACAGTCAGTCCTTCCAGCGAGGAGCCTCAGGGCTTGCAGTTCAGGAGTGCTGTTGTTAATGCCAATGATTCTTTCCATTGCTGTAAATGTAATGTGCTTGAAGAATCCTAATTTTCAAGATTAAATATACAATTTTTATTTATACTACAGAAGTGTCTTCTTTAGTGTGTCATAAAGTCTAGCAGTCTTTTGTCTTGGAAGCTTTTTAAGATTTTAACAGCCTTTTTTTGTCTTTAATGCTGTCATGCCATTCAAAGTGCACAATGCCAGAACAAAAAATATGTAAACAAAGTCATGTTATTACTGAAATACTTCAATAAATCATATTTACATGTCATTATACATGTTTATTAGTGAAAATTAATTATTTTAGCTTAACTTAAGTCAATTCACTTTCAGAGTATTTATCACTGCTACTTTCACTCATCACATTCCATAGCACAACAGCTGGTTTTGCTGGAATGTAAACAAAATAAGGTTGGCATTTTTATTAGTCCTAGTTTGTACAAACTTCTTTTCTATACATAAACAGTGCACATCTGTACTCAGGTTCACGATGAAGAGCTGATTACAAAATTTTAAACCACAACAATTTATTGGTAACATATTTTTCAAACCCAACTGTTCGCTGAAGGACACTTGAATTTTTCAGTAAAAAAATAAAAAGAAATTCTAACATTTTACTATACCAAAGCCACTGTTGGAAGCAAAGTTCTAACAACATATTTATGATCTTTTTTTAACTAAAAAATACCTGAAATTCCTAGGCCTTTAAATTTGGATCGTATATATTTTCAAGGCCTTAAACACATCAGGTTTCTCCTACAATACTTTATGTTTTACTGAGGGTAAGGATGGCTCTTCATATCTGCCCCAACACTCATCTGATCAAGAGACATCTAAGAATAGAGGTCTTGTCCCAGTGAAGATCCCTGAAAGCCTTCATTTTTACTTCTGCCTAGAGCTCTTTGTTAGGCATTGGCCCAGGCTGTCCAGGGCAGTGGTGGAGTCACCATCCCTGGAGGGGTTCCAAAAATAATCATGATGTGGTACTTAGGGATGTGGTTTAGTGGCATGGTGGTGATAGGTTGAGGGTTGGACTTGATGATCTTAGAGGTCTCTTCCAGCCTTAATGACTGTGTGATTCTATGAAAATTACTAGATATGAGATGAGCCCTTGGCTGGCTGAAGCAAACAGAAATATCACCCCGATGTTATCAAAGCCATGCTATCATTCCTGTCTGTGAAGGCTGAGCAGGAGCTCCCTGTCAGTTCAACAAACTGTCTCTACCTTCAGCTTCTCCACACCAATGGTTGGAGCAGAGGATGTGGGACATGCTGGTCCTCACTCACCTGTGAAACGTCCTCAGCTTTTTCCTCAGGAGCATCTCCAGAGTCAGCACCTTCTGCATCAAGAGGCATTTCACAGCGGTCTCCTCTCTGCTGGCTGGATTAATGCGCTGGGCAGTCAGTCTCCAGACATAGATCTCGTGTTTCAGCTCTAAAAAGAACCAAAATCACTTATTTTAGAACAAGTATAATGAGTATGAAACCAGAGATGCATAAAGTACATGTAACATGCCCTGGACTCAAAGCTGTTAAAATTATTGGAATGGTTTCCCAACAATTTTCTACCTAGGAAGCTGCTTTTGCTTTTCATTTTGCTGAGCTGATAATGAAAAATAAATGCTGCGCTTTTTTTCACTTTTTTATGGAATATTGTTTACTAAAGGTTTCCTGTAAAGGCTTAGTTGTTATGTACTCAAAACATCCATAAATACAATCCCATCACCTGTGTGATGATACCTGATCCTCTAAGTTCAGGCAGGCAGACTAACACTTGAAATCAGCTTCCAAAATCTTTTCAGGATTTGATTTTATTTTTTTGAATCTTTCATCATCTAACCAAGATGCAAATCCCCACAGATATTTCACACAATCATTATGGTAGTAATGGCAGTAGCCCCAGCAGTCAGACTGTTCAGAAAGGCACAAAAGAGCAGACATTCTTCTCCTTCCAAATGTAACTGGATTTTTTTCCTAACTATGCTTTGGGTTTCCCCCTGTAAATTTAGCTACTGGAAGAATCTACTCTCTTCTGCTCAAAAATACATAGGTATATTCCAATCATGAAGTATTTTCCACCAAAATATAACTACTGTCCTTTCAACAGCAGCCAAAAAAAGAAATGGAAAAATAAAGAGAGAGAAAAGAAAAAGTGCTGCAAGCAACTACTTAAAGATGGTATTCCCACAGTTCTATTAAGGAAAAAAAGGATCATGAAAAGAAACAGCCTCAAGAGGACAATTCTCATCATCCAAAAGATAGTACCTCATCTAATGCTTTTAATAATGAAGAGACAAAATGAAGAGCGAAATAACAAAGCATGCTTCAAACTCACCATGTATTTTAGCAGCTGGTTTAAATGCAAAAGTAATGACTAGTAAGTTCAGCTCATTTTGATAAATAAAAATGGCAGGAATAATTTAAAAGTCTGTTAAGGTTACATTTTTATTTGAAACATCCTCATGGTGAGAGCTCTCTGCAGCAAACAGATGTGTTAAATGAACCTAAATTGCTCTCTTAAGCTCTGTACATCAGGAAGATCTTATGAGCTTCAGAGCCATCAGAATAATGTGAAAAATTTCATCATAGCTTCACCAAAACTCTGTTAATGAAAAGGCAAGGTCCTGCTGGCCAGTGTCTATCTGCACAATCATTTCACACACATATATACCAAAATAGAGGGGCACAAGCGCTCTGAGAAACTGGAGGATTCACTTCCTAAGCTTTTACCTCCCATCAGTGATTTTTCTGTATTGATTCCTTCCCTGAAAAATGTGTATATTAAATGGTGAAGTGTTGCTCTGCTGATTCAAAATGTCACTGAATTACACTTTCTTTCTGCATAAGGTAGGTAAAGTGATATCACAGCTCCCTTCCTGTGATGGCTACATTATCAATGCACGAAGCAAATAACGAGATTGTCACATTTCCCTTATTCTGCAATGTCAGATTACTATTTTTATCACCTGAAAGCAAGAACAGACAGATCAACATTTGTCTCTTTCCATGGGGAATATTCACTCAAATCTAAAGCAGTACAAATGACATATACAAGATTTTAAACATCAAATGATCAACTGTTTAAGAATATTAAAACCTCAGATCTTCATGTAAAGTAAATAACTGCATTTATTTTTATTATTAAAAGAGCTATTGAAGGTGCACATAATAAAAGACAGGGGCTTGGGTTTTGGTTTGTTTGGGGTTTTTTATGTTTTCAAACATAAATCCATAACCCTGGTGGATCTTGATATATTATCCAAAAAGGAGTATACACAAAGCCTGCAGGAACTGTAAGACTACATAGTTCCTTTGAAACTGAAAGTCTTACAGTTCTTTAAAATGAAAGACACAATATGTACCAGAAAGACATGATCTTAGATCCCAGGATAATTCATAAGAAAGCTGCATCTTTTAGTTTAACTTGCTATCATCCACAGTAGGAGAGTTAAAACAGTAGCTATTCATTGTTAATATATACAACTGGATTGCAGAGAAGAGGGAAAAAAATAATTTTAAAAAAGAAACAGAAATGTTTTCCTGTTCCACATTGTTCTTCAAGATTTAAAAATGCTTCCCATATACTCCCATGAATTTAACGTCTTGAAGTTGTGGATGCCCCCTGAGTGGAAGCATTCAGGGCCAGGTTGGATAAGCTTTGAGCAGCCTGTTCTTGTGGCAGGTGTCCCTGAACATGGCAGGGTAGTTGAAACTAGATGACCTTTAGGGTCCCTTCCAACTCAAACCAATCCATGACTCCGTGATTCTATGACAGTTCTCTGGCCGCAAGCAACATTCTTAGCTGCGCTGATACTACTTAACCTCTTACCCTGGGTCCTCTCTGTGCCCCTGTGGTGTCCCTGTGGCCCTGGACATTGTTATTATTCTATGTGGGATTTTTTCAATTCAAATTATCTGAAGCAGCATTGTGGCTGTCTTGGAAATCATCACAGAGGTTCTTCCTCAGCATTAAAGCTAAAGGTTGTACATCAAACTGCAGGGCATGGCATGAGGGCAAGCAGTACTGTGGATGCAGAAGTCACCTAAACCTCCCATGCCCTGAGAAAACAACAAAGCTGTTAACTCTTTAACCACAGCTGCCTGTTTTGGTGACAGCTCCTCCAAGGAGGCATCTCAGAGCTGTGACAAGCAGGGGGGTACACATGGACAAAATAATAATGACAGCACTGAGCTGTACTTTCTGTTTAGCTACAGTTACAGTAGATGATGTTTGTGCTTGATCAATCACATCCAGCACAAAGTACTACAGCAGACATTTGTAGTTACTATGGGACATAGAGAGGAAAGTCACTAGATATTAAGTGCTGAATGAGTTTTTCAGCCTTACCTTGTTTTCTTTCTTGACCATCCCCTTAGGTCTGCCATTCTTTGCCCAGTTTCATGCAAAATGAGTCCTGATGTGAGCAGGAAGTATTCTAAGTCCAGGACACTTTGCGGACAGTGCAGCCCTAGTGGTTGCATGTGTCTGACAACCCTCAATTATCACTCTCCTACTTCTTTCCTCTTCTAGACTGTCTACAGTTTCACTGCTGGTATTGTACCTCTTTTTTCCCCTCCTCCTCTCCTTTTTCTTCTCCTAGAGAAGCAGCTGTACAGCTGGAAGTGGAAGAAAACAGATTTGCTCCCTCTTCTGTTTACCACATTTTAGGTTGTGAGAAAACAGCATGGTGTTTTTCACACATTAAGCACTCTACACATGACTATGATTAATTAGAAAATTCCTTCTGTTGTCAGCTTTACATACTGACTATCAAACTACCACAGCAGTATTTTCCCAGCTGCTGCAGGCAGTGAGGTACACCAGAGGGAATAACGTGCTCCCCCCTCTCCTGGCACCACCACTCCTGCTTCAACAGTGGGTCTCAGTCAGAGAAAGAACCAGGAACTGGAGCAAGTGGAGAAATGAGGAGCTGGTGCCAAAGAAATTGTTCTGTTCCTCATCTTTGGGAAAAATAACAATAATAATACTCATCACTAGACCATGTGCTACCCGATGTTCTGGGGATAGTGACCTTCCCAAACACTGAGGTCCACATCTCCTCAGCTTGATAGTTAACATCTAATAGTGTCTTGTCAAGTTTCCCAGGGAAGTTAACCTCTAAGGAAGTAAAGACTTTGGTTTCAAGTTCTGAGGCAGAGGTTTAATTTCCTCTTACATTGATATATGATTATTTCCCCTCACATGTTATTTTGGGAAAGTATATACATATTTTTTTAAACCTTCACAGCTTGCTACTCCAACCCTGGCATCTTTTTCTGCATCACACAGAAAGAAGTGCAGTTTAACCATTGAAAGTGGCATTCAAAAAAGTGTCCCAAATATCCCTTCTTTTTGGTTTTCCTCTCTCACAGATGATTTTCTTTTCTAATATTCCCTGCTTCAAGCCACTGCAGGTAGATGCTGGCTCCTGGGGAAGGAACATGCATTTTTTTCTGCTGCAAAGGTCCTGAAGCTCACTCTGAAAGCCAACAACTTGACACTCATAACGCACAGCATTGAAATTAATCTGCCAGTGTATCCCTAGAACCACAGAATTTTCAAGGTTGTACAAGATCACCAAGATAATCAAGTCCAACCATCAACTATTGTCACTGTCACCTATAACCATGTCCCTAAGTACTACATCTAGACGCTTTTTAAACACCTCCATGGACAGTGGCTCCACCACTGTCCTGGACAGCCTGTGCAAATGTCTAACAACTCTGTCAGTGAAGAAATGTTTCCTGATATCAAGTCTAAACCTTCCCTGGTGCAACTTGAGGCCATTTCCTCTTGTCCTCTCACTGGCAGCCTGGGAGAAGAGACTGACCCCCATCCCACCCAACCTCCCTTCAGGTAGTTGTAGAGAGAGATAAGGTCTCCCCTGAGCCTCCTTTTCCTGAATGACAGCACTGTCTGTTCTTATCCATTCTCAATCATCTGTGTAGCCCAAAGCAACAGGGGAAAAAATATTAAAGCATATAGCATAATGGGGAAAAAAATCTGGGGAGAATAATACACCAGTTAAGTCTCACCTATCTTCTCTAATTACTAATTGGGCCAGGTTGAGGGAAGGCTGCTATTTGGTTAACTAAAACAGCTGCTTCAGACAAATCTATTGAAGTTATCACAGGATCATTGCAACCTGAGATGGAAAGAGCTCAGAAAGCACCTTCAAGCACATTCTGCATATATCCTAACACTTATCCTAGCATTTATCCTAATTAAACAGCCACTGATTAGCTTTGCACAATGGAGGAGCAGCTGATTGTAAGAACACATGGTAACCTGTTAGGAGACTGCTCTGTCTGAACTAGCCTGCAAGTAACAAAGATTACCAAGAGGTTAACTGAAGGAATTATGCTAGCCAGTGTTTCACTGGCAAAAATACCATGTCAGTGAATAAGTTGTACTATTGAAATTGATTTATGAATACTTGATTTCTAAAAATTCCAAAACATATACTGTAAAGTTTCTAGCTGAAATTAAAAAATAACAATTCTATCTTCTAAAATAGATATTCACAAATGAATGCTATTATGTCAGGATCAATATTGCTCACAGTTGGCAGACTGAATTTTCTGACTGTTCAGGTGTTAATTCTCTCAAGATACCTGCAAACTGGCACTTTTGAGATAATTTAAGTGTATAGTAACTCTAGTTACTCATGGAAATGTCCATGAACCTATGGCTTTTACTAGAAAACATGAAATTAGTTAAAGCAAGTTAATTCTTTTTAAAATAAGAAAGTCAGGAAGTTACAAAAAAATACTGAGTACCAAATATTTAAAAACATATTTCCAAGCAACAAAGAAAATTAAATTCTTTTTATAATGATGCATAATTACAAAGGGTTTTTTCTAGGAGTCTGCAAAAGCTCCTTTCCTCTCCAACAAAAAGATCATTCCTTTCATAGAGTAAGATCTCTGCCATAAAGGATTTTTATTCTTGAGCCCTATGTAGGAACATGCTTTATATTTAACATTTTGATAGAGAATCATAGAAAATACCACAACTAATAGTAAAATCTAAATTGTTAATTAAAAAGTTAATGTTCAGAGACTGAAGGAGAGTGAGCACTTTGATATGAGATGATATTGCAGGAGGCACAATTCAATTTAGCACATATTCATTGTAGTGAGAAAAAACAAACTGTTTCATACTCACACTTACCAACAATTTCACTTGGCTCCTTATTGTAAAGTTTTTTGTTCCAGTAAAGAAGTCTGAGAAAAGGAAAGGAGACCAGAACAACAAGGCAGATGCCAACAAACATATGCCCTGTGAAGGCTGCGAAATCCAATCCCTGGAAATAAAAATGCAAGTCTAAATTAAAAATCAGTTATTCTTCTGCATTATCTACAGGGAAAAATATTTAACTACATGTACTCTAGCAGCCAATAATAAACATGAAGCAATAAATTAAGTTCCAAGTGCTGTGTGTGCTGCATTTCATTTCTTTCAAGGAGAAAAAACAAATTATGATTTAATTCAGAGAACTAGGAAATAACATTAGGAGATATTCTGAAATACATTCAGTGTTCCTGAGGTGGCTAAAAGAAACAAGCAAAAACAACAGCAAAAAAACCCAAAACTAAAACAAAAAACCTGAACAACTAAAAAAAAAAACAAAACAAAACAAAACTAAATTGAATCATTAACTATCACTTTTCAATCACTGTAAATTCATTTTAAATGACACAATCACCAAAATAATGACATTTTAATAACCAGCTTTTGTTTTAACTGATGACAACATGGATTTTTTTCAGTAATTCTATCTGAACCAGATTTTCATCTAAATTCACAAATCTTCATCTACAATTAAAATGTTGTATGTTGATATTCTGTTTGTTTTTCTGCCTGGTTAGTAAGTGAAAAGATCTCTTTACATTTTGTACAGTTAAACCCTTTAGTGAAAGGGTTCTCAAGGAGGTTAGGCAGAATACATTAAAAAGCTATGTTTTAAGCAATAAGAATAAACAATGACAACCCACCCTAAAACTTTGAATGCAGCCATGCTTTGAGTAGGCTGTTGGACAGCATGATCTCCAAAGCCCCTTTCAACTGAATTATTCCATGATTCCAGATTACACACACCATAGAGGACCAGGGTTAGCCTTTAGGCTGGGATTTCTTGAGTAGTCATGACTAGCCTGTCCAAAAGAAGTTGTCCATGAAGCTCCAAGAGGGATCGCATCCAAGTAACAACAACTGTCCTGTATTCACACAGCACTGGTGATCCCAGCAGAGCATCTCTCTGATACTTGGAAGAAAGCCTGGTCTAAGCCCAGGATAGCTCAGGTTGTTTCAAACTGTATTTTCAGAGCATCCACTGATTTCCAGGAGACTCCAGAAAGTCATGAGATCATGAGATCTCCCTGTTTCACACCTCTCTATTTCTCTAGTGACTTGCCTTTTACCAAATACCTCTGTGCTACCTGTAGACTTTTCTGTAATGCTAGTTCAGGTTAAAAACACCTTTACCATCTCCTGTGTGGCAAGACTATTGGGGGCTTACTACCTGAAATGTGTGTTCTTCTATATTGTCTCCTACTGGAAATTTATGTGGAAATGTCCCAGCTGAAATGTCTCTGGCTCAAAAAAGGAAAGGAATGTTTCTGTATTGCCCCACAGGGCATAATAAAAAGGCACAAGACACAAGAAACTGATTAAAGTCATAAAGCACTTTCGTAGCCAGGTAAAGATTAGTGCTCTTTCCAAAAATCTATAGTTTGCAGACAGTTCAATAAATCTCAAAACATCAATATGCAGACCTAGGATTGGAATTTGATCCTACTGAAAATAAAGTTTTCAGCTTCATGAGCTAAAGAAAATCATCCTTTGTTGGTATTTAATAGCAGCTTCCTTGCCTCTTCTGTTCTCCAGTTACTAGAAGGTGAAACTCTATCCCTGTTCATTCACTGGCCTTTCATTATATCTCAGCCACTACCATTTCTTTTGTGAAAGTAGAAAGAAGACTCTTGATGAATTGGAATAAGATTATTTTGAGAATCAGACAGAAAAACATGATACAAAGGAAACAAGACAGACTTTATGAGTCAATTCTTATAACTGCTCAGAAAGATTGGCCTCGGGGCATTAAGTCAAGCCTCAGAGCTCCAGGAGACATTTCTATGAAGGGTGAAATCAAAATTCATAACTCTAGGAAATGTAGAAATAGCAATGGGAAAAAGAAAAAAAACCTTAAATATTCTGGAAATGCTCTGTTTGCAAAACCTGCCCCCAAAGTGTATATAATCCATCTCCCCCATATATATTTCCTTTATTACAGGCATTTAAAATTGGCAATATATCTAATTTATATATAGGTTGGCTCTAAGATTATAGCCAAAAAGAAAGATCTGAACATTATGGCCAGAAAAATAAAACTCCTTAAAAGCAAGGTGAACTAGCCTTGGTTTGGACATTTCTCAAATATTGACTATGTGAGAGTTCAGAAAGTATGCAAAAATAAGTATTTAGATTTCTACAGTCTCTAAAACGGCCAAAGGAGAGGTAGGAATCTGAAAGGAATTAATCTGGAAAAACACTGAAGCTACATCAGCCAAAATAGCAATGCCAAAATCTGACTGGGAAAAGAATTATCCTCTGAAAAAAAATCCCAAATTGCTCAGAAATAGCTGGTTGAGGAGCAATAAAATCATTAGAGGTGGTCAGAAAATACTCACACCAGAATTACCCAGGCCCAGGAAAATGACTTTTTCTTTGTAAAAGAATTACAAAGCTTTTCTTAGTCTGGCAGCAATGTGCCCATGTCATTAAGAGCAATGCCAGCTACCAGGCAGAGAATGTCAGCAGACCTTTTCTGCAGAGATACCCAGGAATAAAGATCATTGTAGGAAATAAGAGAGAGAAATAGGAATTCAAAGAATCCTTGGAAATTCTTCATCACATGTTAAAGGACCTTCAGTTTAAGGAAATAGCTTGCTGCAAACAAAGGTAAAGGTTTACAGTCACTTGCCTCTCCATTCTGAATGTCACAACAGTTTCAGGGCAAAACAACTGTGCTTTGTGACTGAAATGTCACAATGCAAACACTTCTCAAACAAAACATACAGCACAGGGAGTGTGTCACAAACCCCACAAAATTAGTTTCCCTATAAAAAGGAAAATCATATCAACCTACAAGGCAAACTAAAACACTGAGGTTAAGAGGGAGGTCTCAGGTCTGACTGAGAGTTGAAAGGAACTGAAGTGAGATGGAATCATAATGCTCTTAAAAAGAAATCAGGATTAACACAGCTTTCTGACATGAGAGCTGACATAGATGAGCCTTAAAAATGATTTGCAACCACCACCTAAAGAGAAAAATGTTGTCTATGAGATTTTTTTTTGGCACCCTATCCAGAAGCTTACTCAAACTTTTCAAAGAGAGTAGCTGGGCTGAGATTCAAGATTTTGTTGAAGTTCATAATATCCCCCCATTGTTCTTTCTTATATCTGAGATTCCTGGGGGAGAAAAAAAACCATGCAAGTCTGCAGTGACTGCAGAACAGCTTTCCAATTTGGATAAAACAAATCAATTTTCTAACATGGAGGGAGCTTATTTCAGGAAAGATCTTTCATGACTGTGTTGCCTGTTATAGTGCAAGGCTGGCTTCAGTTCTCTTCCCATCCCTTGCTTGTTTTTTCTCTCCATTACCTCCTTGCATTCACCCACAGAAGCCAGTGAGTGAAAATTAATCTTGACAATCACTAGACTCAGGCAGACAACTGGTACCCTGTAGCCATCAGGAGGCTGAGGACTACCAAGTGCACTCCTTACATCAGAGGAGCTCACAGTAAATACCTGGCTGCTGTCCACTCTAACATTTTGGGCTGGGTGCACCAACCTCTCTGCAGCACACAGAATATGCTTTGAGAGAAGCAGAAGGAAGATTTCACACCAGACATTGTCAGATTGTTAGTAGTCAACTGGCAGCCTCTGGAGAACTCTGGAGAACTCTGGAGACTAAAGGGTTTCCACTGGACTGCATCAGAGGATACCCAGATGGTGGCATAGTTTCATTGTCAGTTGTTCCTGCTCTTTTCCCCACACTTTGGAAAAGACATGCAACATCTCCCCAGAACCTACATTCATAGCCTTTGTAGCTGTGGAAAACATATTTTTATACCTCCTGAGTCCTCTGCACTGCTGGGACCAGGATTCAGCATTGTAAAAACACTTTAAAGTGCTCCACATATCTGCTGCATACAACAAAAATGTCATTTTCATAAAGATTTTCTTTTTCCTGCACAATAGACTGAAATAGAATTGACATGCACAGTTGGCAAGAAATACTTTTCTTCCAGGAGATTTCAATCCATCAGATAAATACAATACATGCTTCACATGTCCCTGACTTGAGGCTATGCTGATTGTGTTAAATCTCCCCTGTTCCCCAGCTGACAGAAAATCTAAAGATTTTGTTTTAGCAAGACAACAGCCTAAAGGTTCCACTGCCTACAGATGCAGAACTGAACCAGAGGGACCATCTTTCCTCAGTTTATAATTTTAAATGCAAAGTCAACTATATCAATTTCATGTTAAGAGGAAATATCATAGAGTTTTCCTAAGATGCTAACTTCCTATGATTTGATTGTTATTTTCTAATTCCTCCAATAGCAAGAAAAAATTCACTTGCAGTAATTCAGACCTTTCCAGAAGAAATCTGCCATTTTAGAGCAAAGATAAAGCAACTTATCACTAGGTGAAGCAATTCAGGGAGCAGCAAAAACTGTGCTTCTAGCCAGAATGCCCTTTTCTTAAGATCTTAAGACTAATAAAATAAGGAACAGCAAGAGTAATCTATTATTGCTATACTGGTTTAAACATTATTTCTAGTTGAGTGACTGAGATCTATGTTGTCTCAGGTGGAACTGTGCATGATGTCACTGATGGTCTAATACAGTTACACGAAGATAAAAATTATCTGAGGCACTGACAAAACTCCTTTTTTGTCATGCACTATACTCTTTAATAATGGCTACATGCAAAGGTGGGAAAAAAACTGAAATCAGCCATAAACCCATAAATTATATTTCATATACTTTACTAAAAGGAATGACTGAAACAGGGACAAAAAGGGTAAGAGTTCTACAAATTGATTAGCAAGCTTGCATCCAGCAAACTCAACATATATAGCCTCACAAATGACAGGAATCCATTTCACAGTCTGCCAGGGCTTGAAATGACTTTATAGATTCATATATAGAGGATTTTCTTTCCTCCATTTTTCAAATTATCTACTTTTATTTTTGATTTTTTGGTAGCACAATCTTTCATGGAATATAATCAACTCATTTCACATCATGCTAAGGCTCAGCACAAAGGCTGAAAGTCTCAGAGGACTGATGGCTGTTCATTCTCCAGGGATTTCCTGTTAAATGACAGGAATGACTGAGTGGGATGCTGAAACCCCAAAATCCTCAGCAAACATCAGATTAACAGTACAAGCTTCATCACATGCTAAAAAAGACAGTAAATAAGAGGATATAATCCAGAGGCTAGCACATGCTAAACCTGCTTTTGCTCTTATTACCTCTTTTAGGCAGATTAAAGCTAGATACATAGCTCACACTATGTTCACACCATCATTTTGCTCTGGACCATCCATTCACCATCCATTCTCTAAAGAACTTGTAATCACAGCCTAAGCTTATAGCACAAGCAACTGCTGATTTCAAAGGTGTAGCTGTAGATACTTGTGAAGTTCCCAAATGCACACACATCGAATTGCCAGAGTTGGAAGGGACCTTAAAAATCATCTAGTTCCAACCCCCCTGCCTGGCAGGGACACCATCCACTAGACCAGGTTGCCCAGGGCCCCATCAAGCCTGGCCTTAAAAGCTTCCAGGGAGGGGACTTCCACAACCTCTCAGACTTAATGCTCAGCCTTTCTGAAAACCATGACCATTTCAAACTGGTTTATGCCCCATGCATATAAAACTGGAGTGGCTGATGTCTGAAGCACATATCTCTTCAAGATAAAAATATAATTTTGCTAACATGGCCACTCAGTAACACTACACTGATGGTAATAAAAAATAAAAGTCTTGCATTCACTGAATGGATTTTCCATTTCCTCTTAATGAAAACTTTTCTCTTTCTCTAAAACCACAACATAAATGCTGTTTTGCTAAACTTCTCCCAAGACCATGCAAGAGAACAACAAATCTTCCTCTCCTATTATGCAAATATTCCACTGATTCCAGGCATGATGGTAGGAAACACATCATTATTATAAATTAGCCACTGCCACAAAGAAGAAAATCCTTTTGGCATTCATTTGCATCTCAAGACAAATAAACAGGCTTATCCCTCCATTTTAATGAGTAAAATGTAACAAAAATCTTATTTATTCAAACATACTTTAAATAAAATATTCTTAATATGACATGAGTTTCCCCAGAACCAAGGGAGAAAAATCTCTCCAGCACTACAGAAAACAAAGAGTAAAGCATTCCTAACACTATAAGTCAACAACAACACCCAAAGTAGCAAGGCTGCATTTAATTTTGTATTGATTTTAAAACCAAAGTTTCCTAAGTGTAAATTTGCAGAATATCTTACTAGGCTTCTTTTAAAGGCTGAAGTACAACAAAAGTTCAGGAAGACTGGTAAAATTGTCCTCCTGAGTGCACCTAATGGGATAGAAAACATGATCATCTACATAGAGGAATACACTACTCAGCATCCTCCAGGTACAGCTGTCCAGCTACTCCTGTACTTACTATTCAAAAATAACACTGAAAAGGAAGAGTAAGAGGATGAAAAGAGGAATTGCAATGACAATATCAAGGGCAAAGATTTCCTAGAAGAGCAAAAACATGACCATAATGCTAAAAAGAGGTAAAAAACCAGGTATTTTCTGTAGAAAACATCATAATAGGTACTACCAAAACTACTGTGTGAGGTACTGTTCCCAAAATGCTATTATTGCATTCAAGAACTCTTACCTCTGAAATCTGAAATCCATTTTTTGGTTTATTTTTTTTAAAAGGAAAGAATAAACTTTACTTGGTACAAACATAGTAGACATTCCATGCATTTCAGAGGTAAATCAGCTGACTGTACAACCCTTCCTCATACGTAGCCTTTACTAGAGGTAGTTTCAGAAACAAGACAGCAATGCCTGTGTTTCTTCTGGAGAAGGAAAAAGATCTTGCTGGAGCAGGTGGATAAAATCAGGAATGAAGCTATTAGTTCAACAGCCCAGACTGTATGAGGCCAGATGGTCTATCTCTCTCCCTGCCCTCACTCTTGGCTTTATCCAGTTACTCCTGCCAGAGCTCTCCCAGGAAAATCTCCTTTAGATGTGGTGAGCCCTAAGCAGTGACGGCATAAGCTAGTCCATGCCACTCAGTCCCAGAGGCAAAGATAGGTCTTTGGCCCTCTTTTATTTGTATACATAGATATAACTGTTGAGAATATAGGAAAGAAGCAGTACAAGTCCCATGGTCCTGTGTTGATTCTGATTTTATTATGTCCTTCTTTCTGTGATGCAACAAAAGATCTGAAAACAATCCAGAGTGAAAACATTTGGAAAGGCTTTATGCTTGTTTCAAATACAGAGTTTGCTATATCACATTTGCTAGGGTATACATACATCTGAGTCCTCCTAAATTTATCAATAGTTCTCATTCAAGAGAACTGTAAAATTGCTTTTGATGTAAATGTAAAATGTTTTCTTTCAACATGACTTCTTAATTGCTTCCCATGTTTATAGCCACTTCTAAAGGTTCTACAGAGATTATGAGCTTCTGAGTATTTAGAAAAATGACCTTCATGGCAGGTGTTAATTATTAGCTTTTAGAAAAGAATGTTTAAATATTTACAGAGATTTCCTATTTAAAAAAGTAAAATTTGGCTATCAAATCCTCAGCCAGGAATATTACAGAGTCTCCAAAGTCATCATCCAAACAAACTAATTAAAGCACATTTCAAATATTTTGAAGGAAAACATTCAATTTATTACATGCCATGAATTTTCAAAGACATTTCCTAACCTGGACAATACTTAATTAGTGTATTCAGTTAATTTGAGGATATGATTTTTTGGGAGGGAGAGGGTGTGGGGGGGGGTACAGGAATATAAAGGTAATTGACTCCAAATAAAAGAATCTAGAATTTTAAACTACAATTCCCTCATCCCACTTGCAGAGGCATTTTCACTTTAGCCCATACACTACATTGAACTCCTTTAAATGTATTTCTTTTGTGCTTTATGGCACCTAGCCAAAACAGAAAAGACAAGTCTCTATAGACTTGCCCATTACATCACTGCCCCTTCCATTGTGCTGCTTGGTGGTGGTGATGCAGAGGCAGATGGAGAGCAGAGCTGCCCCATCCCACAAGGGGCTTCTGCTTTCATGTGGAGCAGACTGCCCAGCACACCAGAGACAGATGACACACCAAGGAATACCTGATGCCCTTCTCTTCAGAGGTCACAGGGACAGCTGAAAGCATGGAAAACTCATGCAAACACCAGCTCCATGCAGAAGGTGAAGACTGCAAATGTGAACACTCACCAGCAGTGGCTTCACCTCTTCTAGGGCTGAGGGAGCCACGTGAGTGGAAGGAGATGGTGGGACTGGGACATAGCTTTCCCTTTGGCACCAGTCATCCACCAAAATCAAACAACAGAAGAGTCAAATGCTGGAAGTTAAAATCTGACAGTGCAGCCTCAGGATACCCAAATGCTAGCAGCAGCTGGGAGCCAGCCCAGGTGGAAGTGGCTTATGTTACATGGGAGAACATCTTGCTCTCTGCTTGCCCCACATCCCCTTGGGCTCTGGCTGAAGGACAAAGCTTTTGCCTACAGTGGACTTGTGCATGACAGGGGTCTAATGGGAAAACATAGCTCACACGTTGTGGGGTTAGGCATATGGTTAATTATTTCTGATTTGAGATTTCTGAAAAGGAGATGGACTGGTTTGGATTATTTCACTTTTGAGAGAGAGCTTTTTCTGCAAAAAATGTTTGGATTTTCACCTTCACATTTTTCTTTCTTTTCTACCTTGCTACCTTCTCTTTACAGCCCTCCATTGTTTTGTTTCCTCCTTCCCTTTGCCATTGACAAGGAAATCCTCACCATCAGTACCAAAAAGAGCAAAATGGTATTCTCATATTCTCAGTCCATACAAAAAATCTATTCTTCATCACAATTATGCCCCCAAAAGATCACTCTAGTCTGTCTGATCCTACTAAGAAAGAAATAGCATGGCAGAAAAAAGGGATTATCTTCTGTTTATATGGCTATCTGGGGGAAGAGAAGTTTCAACACTGCAGAAGTCAACATCAGTTCTTAATTTCAGTAGCCAAGCAGCTTGCAGTACTTACCTCCTTTCTCAGCTCCTGCTTTGAAACAATAATCACATTTGGAGGATCCCCAACAGCTGTGGCAGCCCCCCCAATATTTGTGAAGATTACTTCTGCAATCAGGACATGCCTAGGATCAAGATTAAGTACTTCACAGAGCCTGCATTAGAAAGAGAATGAAATGAACTTCTTACCCTATGACTAAATTACCTTAAATCTTAATATTTACTAAATTTACAAAATACAGTCTTTTCACCAAAAAAAAATGCAGGATTCTAAACATAATTTTGTGTGCACATTGTTAAAGTTTCAATTGTGCTATATTATATGTGCTATGGTAATCATAGCACCATAAAGGCAAAAATTATAGATTTTTTTAATGTTTATAATGCAAAATTTAATGGTTATAAAATCAATACATTTTTAAAAGCATTTCATTAAAAGTAATCAACTATTGCAAGAGTTGGACTAGACAGAAAATAGCATTTCAAATTTTCAGCATCATACAACTTCTTAAATCGTGGTTCCCAGACTACTCTGACCTATGGAAAACTATTCTGGGCAACCACAGGCTCTTCAATCAGCATCAGTTATTGACTTTCCTTTGGGGAGCAGTGACAGAGGATTGTGCAGGGAGCCCTATTAGCCATGAACCATCTATTAGAGACCTCAACTATCAGCCTTGGTTTATCTGGTTTTTTTTCTGTTCCCATTTTCCCCTTTCTCTAAAGCTTGATCATGAGTATTCCTGTTTGTAATGCCACAGGAGCAGAAAATACACATTCTTCATTATTTAAAAAGTCTCAAGATTTTTCTTTAAGAAAAAGATGCTTCTTTAATAAATTAATGAGAAAAATTGAAATGCTTCTTTAATAAGAAACATCTTAAAGTGCTCTGGCAAATAGTGGGATTGACTTGATAACCTCATGATCTATTTCAACTCAGAGCCCACTTACACACAGTAATCTTCACATAAATCACTTCAACTCACACAAAATTACATTTGTGCACTGATTTGCACAATCCTCTTATTTCTGAAGCACACTTTTGACTTCAAACTTGGGCTGTGGAATTAAAGGCTGACAGTTAAGGTCACACCTCAGCACTTTGGAATAAAAACCTGCTGCTTTCTTTCCTCCTCATGGTTTATCAAAGTGTTGCTCCAGTGTGTAAATAGGGAGTTCATGTTTAAATTATTGCCTTCTCTACTTAATACAAGATTGAGGGAAGAGTGGGCAGCAGGAATCCTTTCTCAGGGTTGTTTTTGCTGTAGTGCTGCCACATGTTTCCCTGAAGGAAGAGTTGAGCTTTACTGTTCAGACTTAGTTGGTATTATTAAAACCTATATTTCAAAGAGAAAAGAGGATATTGCACAATAGCTTAACACAATACACTTATGCTGTCACCAACAAGTGTCAATTTAAAACTCAAGAAGAAAAAGTCGGATGACGAATATGGCAGCACATAAAAACTCCAGAACAAAATAATTGTGTAAAAATGCACTATTTCCCTAACAGCATAAAATTATGCAGTTAAAGAGTGCTTTGTAGTACAACTGGGCCAATTGTATCCATTGTGGTACCACAATGACACTTGTGATTTTAACTTCGCCACTCCTTCATTTCCAAATCTTTCAAAAGGTAACCTTAACTTTTCTTTAGTCATTCTTTCTTGTTGATGGGCCTAGTGACAGCTTGAAAAAAGAACCTCTGATGTTCACCAAGACAGGCCAAGCTCAAAGTATAAAACCACCAGAATGTGTTGGCTACATGATAGGATCAAACTTCTTCAGTTTACTTAACCCTGGTTATATAATTCTCCACTCAACCATTAGCTTCTTCCAGCTCCCCAGAACAAAGTATCTTGAAAATAAACTACAGCTAATGACAGGTAGTTATTCATATTTTATCAGTTTACTGCAAAATACAGAGTGAAACAAGTTTTATGTCTTATTAATGGAAAGATAAATCTTCATAGAGTCAGCAGGATTTTCTGCAAGCTTTATCTCCATGGCAATCTCAGTGCAGTGCAACATAGTGAAGTTGTAGAAAAGATCTGAAGACAATGGCAGTAAGACGAAACCAAAAAGTGACCCCCAGCATAGAGTGTTCAGAAATAGGCAATTATGTGTTTTGATAGCGATACAAATACAAATGTTTCCTGCATGGTGAGTTTCCCCTTCTTCTGTGTTACTAACTCATTTCCTATAAAACTAAAGTACATAGTACACATTCAGTATAAAAGTCTAGTATTTAAAAGTTGGCCACAAAGACAGAGGCTTTCTTTTCAGAAGGAGCCACATGGAGAAGACAAAGAGCAACAAGTACAAGTTGCACTACGAGAAATTTTGTCTCAATGTAAGAATTTATTGTGAGAACAATTAATCACTGAAAGTCTCCTCAGGGATATGGTAGACTCCTCATCGCTGGAGGTTTTCAAGGTGTGGCTGGTGCTAGATAATCTCATCTAGGCTCCCTTTCCTTTGAAAGGCTGGACCAGATGGTCTTTTGAGGTCCTTTCTAAACTGGATTGTTCTGTGATTCTTTTAAAATGGAATAAATGCTACAGTAGCTGTGCCTGTGAGAGGTAAGTCATGCTGCATTGACACCTGGACTTCAATCCACCCCTGGTTACAGTTAATTCAAAATATTCTGTAGCATAACTAAAGAAATCTTGGTGTTTAATAATTCCATTTTGCTTACAGCCAGAGGTGAAATTATGGATTGGAGTAAGGCAAAGAGATCTCTAAAATATAATTGGACAGAAAACAAATGGAGCTTTCATTCACCAGCTGATTCCCAGTCTAGAATTCCAGAGCTGGTTCTTTACTGCTTTACTCTACGTTTTAGAGTGGGAGTATATCTTAATGGAATTTTATGTACTTTAATGTGACAATGACTGCAAGCATTACATCACTCAGCATCATTTATAAAACACACTGGGTCTTTCCAAAACTGAAGTGGATTAACCAGACACAGGTTAAATTCATATTAAACAGCAATTTATAATCACATTTATAATTAAACAGAGTTGCAAATCTTGTGCTATTGATTTACAGAAATCTGAAGTAATTAAATTCACTGTTCTCTATGAAAAGTTAAAAAAACTACTCTCAAATTGTGGAATTAATGAATGGCTCTACCTATGTCATGATCACCAGCAGGAAGAAAATTTTGAGTCCCATATTTCAAACCAAAGCTTTTAGCTGAAATCTGGATATTTCTTTTGTTTTTTCTATTTGTCACTAGTATTAGAGGGATTAACAACTTCACTAAAACATAAATTACTATCTAAAATTGTATCTTGCTTTGTATTTACTTAGTTAGTAAATAATAAGACAGCTTTAATTAAAAAAGAAAAACCTCCTTGCTTACAGGAAACAATTTTCATCTACTAGGACCTTACAGCAGCCTTTCAGTACCTAAAGGGGGATTACAAGATAAAAGGGGAGAGACTTTTCAGCTGGTCAGATTACAAGAGTACAAGGGGAGATGGATACAAGCTGAAGGAGGAGAAATGTAGACTAGAAATTAGAAGGAGATGCTTTACCCAGAGCGTGGTTAGGCACTGAAACAGGTTGCCCAGAGAGGTTGTGGCTGCCCCATCCCTGGCAGTGTTCAAGGCCAGGCTGGATATGGCTCTTCACAGCCTGATCTAGTGTGTGGTGTCTCTGCCCATGGCAGGGGGGTTGGAACTAGATGATCTTTAAGATCTCTTCCAACCTGGGCCATTCTATGATTCTAGGGAGCATTTGGTGTAATATTCTATTACAGTCCAGCTATGGAGGCAAACCAGAAGAGCTAGCTGCCAAGGCATTATAAAAGGCTTCAGATATGTGCTCACTAGCAACACAAAGGGAAAAGACATTGGATCCCTTTGAAAATGTTAGCTCTTTCCCTTACCACAAAAGGAATATTTGAAGTTTTAATTTGCATTTAGATGATCAAAAAAAGTCCAAACAAGCATTTTGCACACATGTCTACTACTGATTGCTGGCTATAAAAGACCAAGCCCAAAACCATAACAATAAAGTACCTTATGGTTACTGGAGTAAAGAGCAGCATAGTGGTGACGTTGTCCAAAAATGCAGAAAGAATGGCAGCAATGAGGCACAGAAGGGTGATCATGGCCCACACCTTGCCTCTAGAGAATCTGTAAGCCTAATAAAAGCAAAGAGAAACAAAATTAAGGGACTAGATCATCCCAGTTTAGTTTCCACAAAATGTGAGATAAACCAACTTCACCAAAGGTGAGGCAACAGTAAGCTCAGAGTGTTTATTACTCCATGCACCTTCAATAGCACTCTCTCCCATATTAAAAAATATAGGGGGAAAAAAAATTGTGGAAGTGGGCAAACATTTTCATCATGCAGAGGAAGAAATAATTCTGAAGAGACACCATATTCTTCTGCCAGGCATAAAGGGGGTTTGTGGCAGGAGAAGGGCTGAGCCCCAGCCCTCATCTTTTCCCTGCATGGCCAGGTAGACTAAGGTGGTTCAGATGTCCCACTCCCCGCACATGCTGGGACACCTTCCCCATCCTTAGAGCAGCACTGCCAGGGCTACACACAGTTTGGGCATCTATGTAGGCAGGGTTTGTGTCCATCCATGTTTTGGTTATGGGTTCTGTGCCCACAGCAGCTCTCCTAGTCACTTTACTTTCTTTCCTCACTTCTCAGAAAAACAGAGCTTTACAGCAGGTGAAGGAGTCCTTCACCATGGCTAATACTTACTTTATGACCAATCCATCAGAACTATCCTTTCCATGTAATCTTTGGTTCTGCTACCATGCAAAGGCCTGTGACTATTTTTCATGTGTAATCATAAAGCTAATGACAGTTCCCATATTTCCTCTCTCCTACTGCCAGGCATAAATACAGATTTCAGTTACATCAGAACTGCAGTCCTGGGGAAGTCAATAGAATAACTCAGTTTTGTAACATTCATGTGTTTTGTGTACCCTATTGGGGTCTTTACCTCTATCCTGTAGAAACAGAATTGCCTTAAGGGTTTCCTTTCACCCCTAATAGATTTTTCAAAATTACAAGCAGACCTTTGTCATTTCTAATGTGATAAGTATATGCTGCCCTAAGAAATGTTCTTCAAAGATAGTGCTTGTAACAGATCTGACTAAATACTAACTTGATTAATCCAGTAATAATGAAGAGTACAAAACCAAGCCTACCTTTACTGCACAGTAGTCGAAGAATCCTGTCTCTGAAAATATGGCCACTAAAACCATCTAACAAAAGATGAAGAACAAGAGAGTAGCTTGCAACTGAATTATGACACAAGACCAAAGGAATGTTATTTGTGATCCTGACAAAAGTCCTCCTAAGCTCTCAGAATCTGATCACCATCATATTAGGATAGCCATGAGAGCTGCCAGACATCTCTTGTTAAATGCACCACGAAATTTAGTTCTCAACATAAACAGACTGTAAATGTCATACTAGTCTGGTTGGATTTTATTTGTAGTGACTAAGTTGACATCATACATTAAGTACTCAATGTATCTCCCTTATGTCATTAATCAAGAAAAGCCAATAAGTATGTTTGCTTTCTGCAGTAATGCTCCAGAGTGCAGAAGATAGAGGCTTCAAGAATTTTTTGTACTTTCCCACGTTTCTAGGAGGTTTACTGTCCTTCCATCTTTCATTCCAAGAGGCTTTTTTTTTTGCTTTTCTTTTCCTGTGGGTAATGCAGGGAGCAGGAAGCAGTTTCAGGAAATAAAAGCTCAGAATAGCAACAGATAATTGTCTTTTTTCTCTGTATATTGTGTATTTTGTGTTAGAGTTTAATAGCACATGGACAACTCTATTTACCAAACCTCTGGGCAAATTAAAATAATATCTCATTATAATCTAATCAGATATTTCTCCTTCATTTCTAGTTTGCCTTTTTCCTTCAAAAGAAAACTATTTTTCCAGCAGAGTGTTTGAGGAAGGTTTTTGAGTAAACAAAATCAACAAGATGAATGAAAGTGATAAATACTTGACAGTTAAACAAGTCTTTCCATTTATAGACCTCAAGGATGTTTTTAGTATGTTATCAACACAATTTTACAGATTTAAAAAAGAAGGAAAGGATCAAAATCTTCAAAAAGCTCCTTTGGAGGTCTGATCATCCTCCTTATTGATAAATCCTTAGAGGCCCATATTTCCTTTGTAATATGTCTCAGTGAAGCACAATTAACAAAATGTTTTAAAGGGAAACATCTCTACAGAGAATGTCATCATTTCAGCACATTTAGAGCCAAAGGTAGATTTTAGTTACCATTCCAAACAGCAGTGCCAGTGTCTCATAATCAATCCACTCCACCACTTTGACCATACTTGGCCTCTGCAATCAGAAAATACAATTACCAGTGAATGCCATGAAACACCTAACATCATCTAGGAAATATAAACTCTACTTAGCTGATGAACCTTTTAAATAAGCTCTGACAGAAATTAACAAGCATTCCTACACAGTACACAAAAAGGACTTCATTATTACTGTTACTACTACTACTATTATTATTAATTCAAAGTATTGCTGCCATCCTAAGTGGGCTTTTATCAAAAACCTACATTAGGCTGTTGGTTTATCTAGCTGTTCCTTATGTAGCGTTACAGAAATAAAAGATAACAGAATTATACAGTACACTCCAGTTTCTTTTTTGCTAAGAGAACAAAAGCAAATTTCTTCACCTGTGAGCAAACTTGAGGGGATTTAATGGAACATAGCAATAGTGTGGTGACCAGTTGTGAGACAGAGAAAATCAATCAGCTTTCACTAAATATCAACTAAGGGTAAGCAGGTGGCATCCAAAGGATTGGAAGGCGTAAGTGTGAGGTGTAATTATTTAGAGTAGTGTATGGCACCATAATTCCATTTAAGTTTGCTTGGTAACCTAACATTACTGAAAATAACAGTGCTTAACCCTGAATTAAGCTGAAAATTGTTGTACTCTGCTTCCTGCAAATCAGAATAAAATAGCATCAACTGTAATTTTGTCTCTGTGTATTATATATTTTGTGTTAGAGTTTTATACGGTCTATAGGCTGACTTGTTTTCCCCAAGATGCTTCCCCATCTTAATATATGCCTTACCATCTCTCTCTCTCTTAAAAGTACTGCTCTGTCACGTGCCCAATCACAACAGGGCAAACAGAGAAATTTATGATATGATACCCAGGACCAAAGTGAGCAGTTAGAGTTTGAGAACTTACCTCCCCAACAGCAGCTAAGGCAGCTAAAGCTGCCAAAGAGCCCAGCATTGCCGCAAGGGTTCTGTGAACTATCTGCAACAAAAAAGAACAGCTGAGCAGAGACTCCCCTAAGGATCTTCTTACTATTAAAAATGACAAGGGAAAAGGATAAAAATTCCTGTAATTGTTCCTTTCCTTGGTTAGTTTGTGGGGTTTTTTTTTCCACTTGTTCCACCCTTAATGTCTGTGCCAAACCCTGTTAGAAAGTCTTAGCTCTGTCCTCCAGGCAGAGAACAAACTTCAGCACCAGTTTCTTACATTAGCCTGTGGGCGACCCAAGATGGAAATCAATTCACCTTCCCCAAGTTAAGGATCAAAAAGCTTAGTCTTGTTGGCTTCCCTTCAATGCCATGGGAAGAAGATGGATGCCCAGGAATGCATGCAAGGATAAACAGTATGAGATGAGCAAGGCTATTGAAACCCTTATATTTACATGCCTTGGAACACTGGGGGGAAAGCAAAGCTGGAGAAAAGAGTATAGAGCCAGGAAGGAAGGAGGAGGGCAACGTCTGTACAGAAGAAGGCCAGAGGATCCAAAAGAGAGTTTATTTCTGTATGATCAGGGCTGAAAAGACTATGCAACTTCTAAGCTGAGTCTGGTTTTGAAGCAACCTCCCACCTCAGAATATTACTAACAAGAACTAGAGATAAAAGGTACAGTGTCATCTCTAATAACTATTTCCATTGGATTCATACAAAAAAGAGGAGTCTGCCACATCAATATCATTTCAGCCACAGGTGGATGTCCTCCAGCCTCTACCCACTGAGATCACTCTGATGTAAAAAAATTACTTTTATACACCTCCAGAAAACACCAAAAGTGGAATACCCAGTAACATCTGATAGTTCAGAAAGATGTTGGAATAGAAAGTGGAGCCCTGTGGAAAGCCAAGATGGTGATCATTTTTATGTGCCAAGGCATCTCACTCTTGTAATATTTAAGCAACAAAAAAAACATTTGCTATATGACTAAAGTAGGGAGAGATCTGGTCATGAGCTGGTAAGAACTAACAGTGCCACCTAGAAGTTGATAAACCAGACCACTACCATGTCTGATGTGACCAAAGCAGTCATATATTGACAGGATTGCCTGAAAACAACCTTTCAGTCTACCCAACTTTTTTGCAAGATACTTTTGCTAGGGTCAATCAAGTCCTCCAGCACCTATCTCAATAAACTTTGCTGTTTCCATACTCTCCATGTACCTTGATATCATTCCTGACACTCACCCTCGGTTTTGTGTCCTAAAAGCATTATTCATGTGGACTGCAAGACTCTTATTAGAAGAATGTTTTCTGAAAGTGAAGAAGGTGCCACCATCTGTATTTCCCCAGTTCTCTCAGAATCCTCAAGACTAACAAGGTTGTAAATTTCTAGTCAAGAAATTCCTTGAAGCAAATCACAAAAGAGAGGAGCAAACCTATTTTAGTTTCCCCATGTGAATCTTTGGTAGCTTTCTTCTACTATTAGGATCATACGACCACACGGAGTTACAGCTAAGCTCTATGAACCAAAATACAACAAACTGCAGCATCCACATCACCTTCACAGGGAGCTTTCTGCTCTAGCCAGCTCTTCCTCTGGAGATCCTTCCATTCCTAACATCTCCTCTCTTTCTCACTCCAGGTTTCTCCTCTGGATTTTTTTCCTTTTTGGATCACGCCATCCTATCTCCCCCTAAAACCATTCCCTACATTCTCTCAGGTTTGTTCATTCATTTTTGGCCTTGCTGTTGCTGCAGGAAGATATCATTTGAGGCCCCAAAAGAAGCTGAGTGGTTCTTATCCCTTTTTATGTGCATTAGAAGTGTGTTCTAACATCTTGTTAAAATTTTAAGGATTCATGGCTCTCTGCCTCTCTGGTTGCTGTAGGCAGGGTAGAGGCAGAACAACAGCATTCAATTAAGCTAATTTAATGTTCTACTGCCTGTCTCAAACAGAACAAAAATCAACCCACAACATACATGGTATGCAAAGCATGGCAACACATTCCTGCTTCAGTCTTTCACATATTGAACAAAAAAATAAAAGGCAATAGAAAAGAGAAAATGTACATTTGAAAATCAGGTTTTGCTCTTAGTGTTGAAAAATACTCCTGTTCTTTCAAAAAAAAAATAGCATTCTCTGAAAAGTGGAGCCTGAGTGACAGCATATTTTAAAGCAGACAATTCTATCTACTCCTTAGAATAGCAAGCAGCACCATCCAGTGGAAATTTGTTCCCATTAAGCTCTTAATAAAGACAAATTTACATACTACAGAAGTACCATAGCACCAAGAAGATACTTTTTCCTTGAAGAACACATATTGAGAGCAAAGCCAGACATCTACTAAGACAGAGGTAACAATAGGCAGTAGTCAGTGTAAAAATCAATATTCAAATTGGATTAATAATACAAACCCATGGCTATAACATATCAAGCCTGAGGATTTGGCTTACTGTTACATTGTACTTTTGCTTGAATTTAAACTTATCCTGTCCTTCTCTTACAACATACTGTTTCCTTTACACTTCCTTTATTTCAATTATGGTAGATAAAAATATCTGTACTTTATCTAGCTGGTGCTGCATCTATCTTGTTGAGGCCTTCTTGGTGCCAGCAGCTATGCTACACCCAAGTAGTAGAAGTCCTGGCATCTCAGGGGTACTGATCCAAAGCTCCTCATGAGGAGCAAGTTGTAATGCTCCTGCAAAACTGCTTTAAAATCATTCTGAGCCTCTCAAAATGCAGAGAGGTCACACCCACATCCTAAATCAGAGAAAGGCAGGGAAAGGCTTGCTACTCCATACTGCTTATTTGCTAGCTCTGTCACAGGCTGCTTTCTCTGTAGGAACATCTAGGACACTGTTTGGTGAATATTTCATTCTGATGGACAGGACAGATGGATCAGCCCTGTGTCTGGATCCTTTAATTCAATTCAGTCCTCCAGCACTTATCTCAGCAGGCTTTGCTGCCTTCATCTGCTCCATGTGCCTTGATGCCATTCCCAATGTACACCCCCAGTTTGTGCTCTAAAAGCATCATTTGTGGGGACTGCAAGACTGCCCTCATTACACTGCATTTTCAGCTGAGGGAAAAAAAAATATTTTTAAAAATAGTAGCATTTAGGATGATAACAATGCTCTAGAGTTGTGGGAACTCCAAACCAGACCCACAACCACATGCTGCCCAGGAAGAATGCAACTATCCTGCATCCTTAATGGTTTAGGTTTCACTATGCTCGATTCAGGCTCCATGCAACCCCGAGTCACAGCATTTATGATTTCAGCCTCAGGCTGGGAAGTTTGGTCTCCAGGCCCTACCTCTTGCCTTCATTTCTACTTCAGTGTAAACCACTGCAGCTAATCAAGACAATATCAAGGCAACCTTTCTGTCTCCCTTGGACAGGACCAGCAGTCTCTCAGGGAAGGAGAGGTGAGTAGTAAAGGACCTTTGCCCTGCTGGAAGCTGGCCAGCTCATCCATGGACACTGCCTTTCCTGCTCTGCCTTGATCTTTGCTCCCTTCCACTCCCAGACAGGAGAGCAGGTAAGGGCAAACTTTTATTCTTGCCCAGTCAGGTATGGCTTAAACTCTTTACCAAAGAGGATAAATTATTTTTTCTGCTAATCTGCTCCTAATTTTCTGCCAAATCCTACAGCACTGTTTTAATTCCTTTTTACATTTTTTCCATCCTAGCACAGATGACAGCAGTAGCAGCAGGAATGTATTCTTTTCCACAAAGGCAAGGGAGAGCAGCAGCTATGATTTTCTTTTTTTTTTACACCATTTTTTCCAATAAAGGCTGTCGATTTTTTTTTCTCTTTGTTATCAGTCTTTTGGTAGGATATATGTGGAGCTGGAAACACTCTCATCCACACTCTGTCTTCATTTAAAGACAGATCAATACGAGAATGGATGGGAAGGGAGAAACCATGCTGAGTGAACTGATCACTGGTTTCTGTGACTTTCCCCCTCAGAAAAATTCTCCCTTAAGATTAGCATATTGCCATCACTTAGTGTTATGTTCTGTATACCAGTGACTATTTCTTCTCTTTCCCTGTTCCCTCCCTGAAGCATAATTTTCCATGTGCAAATAAATAGCCTCGTTACTGGAAATAAGCAAAACCAGGACTGTGTGAGCATAGACAGCAGTAATAACATCTTATTTCATTAGTACAAATGCTTCCTGGGAGGAAACACTGGTTCAACCAGCCCACAGTGCTAGAAAAATGGTCAGACTGGACCACCTAAAAGTTGTGCTGTCTGCAGCCAATTTCTGCTGGTTAGATGCTATTAAAAATCACTCTGATTTGAGTTAAATAAATTAAGCTTAGAGGATGTTTATTCATAATTTAAACTAGTTAATAATAGAAAAGTAATATGGAGAGCAATGGAAACTCTGCATTTCCATTAAAGAGATTAAAATTGGGATTATAAACCCATACTTCGTGCCAGGAAGAAGCTAGAGATTTTAAGGCCAGATCTTGCACTTTCCAGTATTTGTGTTTTAAGGAGAAATACAGACATGTAAATGTTATTCAAGATGTCAGACCCTTAAAATGCCATTTGAAAGGTCCTAAAATCTTTCTTAGAGCTATCTACAAGGTAGGATATGAAAGTAAATTATAGTTCCTGTGATAAAAAAAAGCCCTACAGGCTCTCACAGAATTTCTGATACTTGCTAGTATCACTTTTTTGCCATTTGCTGTGTTATTGGTATATTTTTTTATTAGTTTTTTAATTTAATACTATGAATTTTGTCCTACCTTTTCTCCTAAGTAAAATGTTTTATGAAATACCCTTAAAAAGGCCATTATCTTCATATTTGTTCCTGTTGGCTCATTTAAGTATCATGATTAACAGCTAACCCTCCATTCCAATCTGCAACACAAACCAGACACATTAAAAAGGAAAATATTGGACAAGTGCACACAATAATTCACCCAAATTAATGAGCTCTGTCCTTTAATAATAAATGTCTAAAAAATCTAGTTAATGCAGTTCCAAAATAGCTGCAAATATGCATTTAATATTTACTAAGAAGAGCTTTATCAACTCAAGAAATTTTCTAATTACCAATAAAGCTTTCTAATACTAAAAAAATATTTTAAGACATAGGAAGATAAGATTTTTTCAGGGTAACTCATGCACTATCCCATTCTCTATGTATACAAATATAGGCAAAAGGGGAGAAATCAAAGATATCTTACTGTATTGCAAAGAAAAAACAGATTTTAACCACACTATTTTCCCTTGACTATTCTGTACCACCAAAAAGAATCATATGCCACTGTTTATTGAATTTGGGTGAATGGGGTTTAAATAGTCACTTCAGTTATATATCTAGAAAAGGCTGTCTTGGAAAAAGAACAGAAATCAATGAAGTCAAAGAAAAATGCACTCTTAGCTGAAAGAACAAAGATGTTTGGAGCAGAAAAGTGTAAAAATTGCATTTTCTAAGATTTTTTTTTACATTTTAATTGTTTTTCAAGTTCTCAGTCAAAAGAGGCTACACATTTGGAGAATCAAAGCTAGAAAGAGCCTGACTTGAAAGGCATTGTGCAGTGATTCAGTCCAGTAACATCAGCATGGAGCTCTCTACAGCACTTTACACCATATGACCCTGCAGACCAATGTGCAACATGCTTACAGCTTAGCTTACCTTTGCTCCTCAGTAATCCTGAGGGGTCAGACAGTGGAGCCAAGATCAGCACAGGTAAACCTGCCACTTTTTCTTGGGTTTAATTTTTGTTTAACATACATTTGTTTTGATTTCCCTTGCAGTATAGGTTTCCAAGGACTAAATGAAATACTTCATTGTTTTCTACAAGTCTATAAAAATAGTATAGACTAGATTAATTCCAAAATACCACAAGAAGCAGATTTTTTTTTTTCCTCCTTTCTCCTCTGGGAGAAAGGGAGGGAACAGCAGGCTGAAATGCAAAGAGGGAACTGTTTGATGTTTGAAGAAAAAAAAATCTATTTCAAGAGAAGGAATGTCTAGTTACTGAAGGAAAGCATGATTACATGAAGGGAAAAAGGAAAAAATAACACAAATTGCAAACAGAAAGTGTAAATAAGAGATGTCACCATTTAAAGAGAGTTAAAAGCAAAACACCAAAATTTCAAGGGGCAGAGTAAAATTGTGAAGAATATATTTGTATTTGTGGTAAGCATAAAAGAAGAGTCATTAGAAATCAAAGAGGAAAAAGAGGCATCTACTTTTAGCAGAAATGTGTCTGTATTTTATGCATATGTAACACATAACCACTTTCAAAAGAAACAGCAATTGAAATAAATGACTGAAGAAATGAAGCTCAATGTGTCTTCTAAAGAACAGCACAGCATGAGACAGTGAAACTTCTCCATCAAGGAAGGACTGGTACTGGGCAGACATGACTTCCTAGAAATTTGATGGTACCTTAGAGACAAACAGTTGCCTCAAAGCTGAATGTACTCTGACTTTACAGTGGTGCAAGCTTAGAGACATGACAGTTTACAGTAAATGCACTTCAGTTTCCATCTGGAACCTCTTACTTCATCAGCTGTTCCCATCACCTGTATCTGCAGGAGGCAGAAGGTCTTGTATCCTGTTCTCCTGCAGAATTCCTGATGACTAAGGTAGCTAAGGGCAAGGGAAGAAGGGGAAGGAAGAATTAAAAGACAAGGACAGTAAAGCTGAGGAGGTTGTGGGCACAAGATCTACAGTTTCTATTTGGGGAAAAGAGCTGTGCAGGAGGAGCAAGAGGCTTGCCTTCAGGTGGCTCTTCTGAGTTGTAAAAGATAAAATGCTCTCTCTTTTCTCAGCATTATAAAAGAAGTATGTGAAAATATAGCTCTAAAACTTGTTTGGGTGTCCACACTTGCTGAAGTTGAACCTGTATTGCCAATGACAATGAATAAAACACAGGAAACTAATAAAGACTGATAAAAGATGAAGAGCAGTAACACTGAAAATGAAAATCCATGAGAGATCATTCCTGTAGCAACACCAATTGATTTCTCTAACAGTGATAACTGCTAATGGAATAGAGCTCAACGTCTTGAGAAAGCAGGATTTCAGAGGCACTGAAGTTATAAATACTGGATATAAGTTAAGCCACTCTTACATATTCTAACAATATTAACAGCCATCTCTTGCAAGAGATCCATGAGGGAAGCAAATGAGTTCTGTTTCTATGATAGTTATTTCCAGCTTATAGATTTATAGTGTAAAAATTAGTCTGGTTTTAGCATTCGTCATTCCTACAGAGACAGTGGAGAAAACAGCTAACATCATGATGCAATAGGAGACTTTCCAAATGTTAAGGCTCCAAAAAGTTTAATTATAAGAATCTATTTATACCTTTCAATTTGCAGAAATACATTTTCTGCCAACAACAGTAGTTTTTCCTTGATCTTTTCACAGAAACAATAAGCTAAGGAGTTGGTTAAAAGATTTATTTTTTTAGACACAACAGGGAAAAAAATGCATGTTTTTCTTGGCTTTGCTTTTCATTTTCAAGTTTTTATTTCCTTTACCATATGAATTGTTTCAAAGCAGCTTTCTAGGGTGCAAACACAAACTCGTATTTTATGTACATTAAAAACATTCTTTGCAATTGCTAAATGGTTGAATAGTTGGGTTTTTTTTAAAATAAAGCTGTATTTAAAAGTATTAAGATTATTTAGCTTCAGTATTGCATGCCTACATATATTTTTGTAGTAAAATCTAGTGCAGTCCAGCTCCATGCTTAATATCATATCTCTTTACTCTTTTATGAGGTACATAGAGGCCATTTTAGCTTCACAAATAAATCATCATTGCTGAACAACATCATCTAAATGCCTAAAGCATCTGTCATGTTGTTTGTACCCAATATTGATATCTGATCAGAAGGTGTCCAATTATCTTACCATTTCAAAGGGTAACAGGATGAGAAACTTAAAATACACAAAAGATGTGGAAGAAAATCAACGTATTTACCACAGAGCACCTTGATAGATTTCTCTGTTTCATACTAGTGTAAATGAAGTATGATTCAACTTGGAGAGTTCATTGACAGTGTGGATGCTCCCAGGAATTATAAATATATGAATAATGAAATCTTTAAAAAAATAAAATAAATAAACCTTTTTTTATTTCAAGATAATCAGCCAATAAGTGTTTTCAGCTCAAAGAAGTCAGTTGGAGCCCTGTACTGTTTCTGACATATTTTGCATCCTTAGTGCTGATGCAATGCATTGCCATTTGGGTTGGTATCTCATGGCTTTGGAATGATGCTGCAATATGTGTTTAAAGTGCTCTCTCCCTTGGCTTCGTCCTGTTAACTCAGATTCCATTTCCTCATTCAACAATACAGTAAAAGGATTTCTAAATATCACTCATTAAAAAGTGTGCTCAGTTTAAACTTTTAGAAGTAAACTAAATTCATCATTTGAGCTGCCTTAGAGAAGTGAATAGCCAAAATTTTTTCTCTTTCACCTTGTCTTAAAAAGATAAAATCTTAAACCCAGATTTTCTGCAACTTTTATAACCCAGAGTTATTTTCACTCTCAGCCAAATTATAATCCTGTTAAAATATTAAAATACTTATTAAGTCCTAGTAGAAAAACACATAAGATCACAGTAACATTAATACAGCTCACCAAAATCAGTTACAATTTAGACCTATTTCCCTGCACATATCTTATTGCCATTAGCAACAGCAAAGGCTCATATGTGCATTTTAAAAGTATATTAAAGCCCAGGAATGAAATCTTTCCATGTGCTGCATTTACAATAGAGGGGGAAAATAAAATCAAAGTACAAAACTTCCTTACTTCCAGTATGATCAGCACGTAGACACCTACTAAGATGACGGATGCAATTGTGACTTGTGCCTCTATATTTGCACGAAGGTATTGATGCTTCATAGAGAGAGGAACACTTCCAGGATCCTGTAGAAAAGCTTGAATATTGATGAAGATAGCTCCTCTGGTGAAAGAAAGAGAAGCCTTGTTTATTTCTGGAGTGAGATAACATTTGTTTTATTCATGCATTAATTTGAATACTTTAAATATATGTGTATTTGTTACATTTTCACAATTACAAGCAACTTTTCAAATATTTTCAACCTATCCTTCTAAATAGCATTGTTTGGAAAGCAAATCAAGTACAAACCAGCCTTGTAAATCCATTTAAAAAGCAGCATCCTTTTCTGCTCCCCCGAAAGAGGCAGCAATAAATTATTTTAAAACATTTGTCTATTCTTTCACAGCCAAATCTATGGAAACTGCTACTTCACTGGATTATTTCTCAGTCACTAAGCCAACCTGTTTCGTATCTGAAAGGTTCTAGTTGTGATGATTTGTTGATTTCTTCTTGAACTTAAGGGTAGAGACCAGTTGTATACCACCTGCAAGAGAGTCACATTGGGCAATATTAAAAAAAGTCAGTGAAAGAGATGTGTCTCTGATCTAGGGTTTAATTCCTTTTTGTTCTCACTCCTGTCCATTTAGGAGAAGTTTTTGTGGACAGGGCATAATACACACTAGCCTGAATGAATTCCACCTGATCAGGTATGGTATAGGTGCTCAGCTTGGAGCTAACTCATATGCATTCCCTCCATTCCAAAAAAGAAGGTGCTCCAGGGAGGAGATGTCAAATCTCAGGGAAAATACGGTTTTCTCCCAAAGACTGCCTGGGAAGAAAACAAATATACATGAGGTACAGATGATGAAAGGCCCAGGAACAATGTCATACCCCCAGACATCATGAAGAGGTAGAATTTCAGGAAATAAAATTCCTGTTTTCTGATCTTCTAACAAAAGGAAACAAAAAATCTGAAGAAAATAAACACTTTCTGAAACTTTGCCCATTACTACACACTGATATTCATGCAAGTTTATCCAAATATAGTCTTTAGATATTAGGAAAAATTTCTTCCCAGAAAGAATTGTTAAGCATTGGCACAGGCTGCCCAAGTGGAGTCACAAAACATCCAGATGTGATGTTTAGGGACATGGTTTAGTGGCCTGGTGGTGATGGGTTGATGGTTGGACTTTATGATCTTAGAAGCCTCTTCCAAACTTGCTGACTGTGTGATTCTGTACAGATATCTTCTCTTTTTCAAAGAAGAGGAACTTAAACTTCAAATTTGGTTAGTTGTAGAATAATTCTTAAGCCTGTCCTGACCCTGTATGCTACAAAGTGCAGGAAAATAAACAACCCACAGCTTAATCAGCCAACCTGGAACATCTGGCACAGAGGAATACCTGAGGAGCATGCAGGCAGGGAAGGTTCATTTGGCTACCTTCTCCTTTGGTCATGCCAGGACTATCACTGGAGTGCTGGCAGAGGTGGGCAGGTGCAGCCAGCTGTACATGGGAAGGCTGCTCATGGACCTCTGCCAGCAGCACAAGGTACAGCAGCCTTCTCTTCATAGAGGTAGGTGGTTTAAGAGAGGAATAGGCATGATGGTGGTGTTCACCATGCTGAGACAGTGACACTAATCTTTTGCTGTAGACTGAGATGGAGTGTAAGCAGGTATACTGGTGGAACACTCACTGATAGAGCCATCCTGTCACATATGTAGAATGAGAGGCAGTTGTTTGTATGTCAATGCTATTTATTAAATGGTAAAGCTTATTTTTATTTGTCAGTGACATACAATGACAGGCTGTAAAAGAGTCTCCTTCTCTGAGATCTCCGGGAGAAAACAGCAGCAACGAGTTATGACCAACATCAACAGTGAGAAGGCCTTCAGGGAAATAAAGCCAATAAATATGACATGTTTGAGAAAATAATTTGTATCAAAATATGAAAATGTACCTCAGTGGATGCAAAAAGGCACTTTGCACCCGGTTCTTCCTTCTAACACCACTTTTGAAACCTTGCCAATTTTAAACACAAGACATGCCATGCTAAGGGTCAGCCAAGGGACATGCATTTCACAAAATTTTAATATAGGAAGCTAATTAGTTTTGTTTTCTATATTAAATTTAATTGAGTATGGGAAGCTTTTGTCTTCTAAAGACAAAAGAAAATGTAACTTCACTCTTGTCAGAATAAGTTTTCTGATGCTGACATTGACAGAGATCACAACAGGGGAAAGCATGAGCACTTAATCCACACAAAGGTGATGGGTACATAAGTGATAAAGCACATCTCAGAAACAGGGAATGAAAATTTAAAGATCATCACCTGCTGCTGGCGTCTCCTCCTTGATGCAGGGTCTTCAGCCTGGCTGATTTGTACTACAATGTATTCTTCTGTTTGTTGGTCAACAACATCTGCTACAAATGGGCCTCCTATGTCTAACTTCAACAGAGCAGAATCATGGAAATCAGTCAGATTCATAGCTGTTAGTGGAGTTGTTAAGGTGTAAATTTCCAGTAATCATGAGCGTAGGCTATACAAATTCCAGGGGAAAGATAATAAATTAGTCAGCTTACATTAAAAAAATACTTTTTTCCAGCTAAAATGCTTGGGAGACTATGAGGAGAAGAAAATAGATACCTACTTCATCACCAAGTAGCACTGTTTTGTCCAGGTTTCTAAGGAAACAGGAGTTACATGTTCAGAACAAATACATCTGTCCTTACCTAGTGACTTTGGAGATTACAAGTGCTTACAGCTGACACTATAGAGGTATCAAAGCTCCAAAGTAGTACACAAATACATAGAGAAGCAGAGAAGTGAGGCCTTTTAAGTACTTGCACTAGATGAAATGCTGCATGATGAGCTCAGCTATTTAAATATCACAGAATTTGTACTCAGGGAAACAGTGTGGAAACCCCAGCCACAGGGAAAACTAAACCAGAATCAATGTCCTACTCATGGCAGAGGATTTGCTTTTTGATTAAAATTTTACAATTCCTCAAATACCTGAAAGACTTCTTTTCAAGCTCCTCTCAGCTGGAGTACTCACAAATTCTTTTACCTCCTGCTCTCTTTTCTACTTTCTCTTTTGGAGATCTAGCATTCTAGAACTACATTCCAAGTCTAATATTATTAAGAAATCAGTCATTGGAATTCTGGCTCTATCAGCCCAAATACATCTAGGACTATTTAAATGTAGTTTTGTGATAGTCTGCTTCTGGCATGGTTTAGAAAGAAGCATCCCTGTGAGCTTGGGGAAAAGGGAAATCCTGAGCTTTTAAGCCCTTCACAGTCTATTTGTGATAGTGTAAATGTTTTGCTCCCAACTGTGACCAGATAGAAAGCTGACATCACTAACTAACAAACAAAACAACACAAAACCAACCCAAAAAAACAAACAAACAAAAAACCTAAGAAGAAGAAATAAAAGACTTGATTTTATACATATATGTTCAGCTGAAACTATGCGATGAGTATCTTAGAGGTTTTAACATCTGACATTAATTGAGCACACTAGAAAGACTGGATCTGTTGCAAGAAGTAGTACAGAATCATATACCTACCAGAAGGATTTTCCCCACAAAGACATTTTGTTGCCCTTTGAAGAAAAAAACAGTATAGTTAGAGGAGACTCAGAGCGGTGCTGTGCCCTGCTTCCCAGTCAGCCCCAGTAAGGCCATCCATGGTAGACCTGGCTGTAAGGGAAAGCTTGGTGACATTACACAGAGGTCCTTCATCTTTTAAAGAGTTGTTCCATCTGTTCACATTTGCAGCAGAAGAACTGGATCTAGAAAATATCTGTCTCTCACACTGATCCAAAAAAGACCCCAGCAGATTTAGTGGCAAGTGGAAAGCTAATGTGTTGCAAAGCAATATAAATACCACCCTGCTTGGCATGGCAAACAGAGCAATCACCAAATGTCACTCACATGTCCTTCATTAAGAACAAAACTCCCAAGTATCTCTTTACTTAAAGGGATCACACAGGAAACCTCAACTGCAACAAATCAAGAGACCAACTTCAGAATTTACACACACAGCCCTTAGCAAGAGTAAATGAGAATTACAACAGTTCTCTTCCAGTTCAGGTTTTAAGTGTGATTTGGCATCACAATTTTTTCTGTGTCCTTACTTATACAAAATACTAGTCTCAGCTGGAACTATAGCTATACCTTTGACTAGAGACATTAATTATACCTCCTGAAAGCCCTGCTGACCTGAAGTCATTAACCCAATGATTTGGGACACCTCTTGACAGTCTGCTTTTTGTTAGGAGTGGAGCCAGTAATTTATGTCTTCAAAAGCTTCAGGTGCATATAATTGTGGCAGTTTCCTTTTAAGTAATACTTTTTAAATAAATCCTGTAATTATCTGGATGACATTCAGGAGCTATTATCAAGATGCTTAAAATCTAAAGCTGAAAATATTAAACCTTATTTTCAAGAAGAGTGGTTCCTTCCTTCTTTTCCTATAAAGATGAGAATACTTGAGAAGTTTTACCACTCCTTTCTATGCAGAAGGAGTCCTAGTGAAACAGGTTCTCCTTTGGCTGCAAATGGAACTGAACATCTTTCACCCTTCTGCACTAAGGCTTTGAAATCCCACCAGAATTATCTTTCTCCAGACAATACTTAGAGACTCTGCCATAATTCCATTGTCAGGCTGCAGCAAATCATAGCCTTTATGAAAGATGAAATCAAATAAACCAGGAGAAAACTTCAGCCATGTTTATATGAATCCAAATGTAGGGGGTTTTATCATGCTGCTCCTCAGAATATTTTTGTTCTGCCTTATCTTTATTATATACTTCTCTTAAATCACCAGGGTGTGATTTTCTCTATATTTTAATTATTTGGATGTGACTAACTTCTGGGAAAACTCTCCTTTTACTTCCAATATCTTTTTTTTTTTCCTGTAACTTAACTGTGTTGGGACTTCTTGTCTTTTCTGAACTTTTTTTTGTAAGATGGTCTCCAGTGCATGCCTTTGAAGCAAAAAAAAAAATCTCTGATGAGATTTGCAGCCAGTGTTATTATTTTTTATTTCAGTTCTGTTAAGCTGCCTCATTTTTATGTAGTTCCATTCTTGAAATTATGTGACTGCTGTGATTTATCCTGTCAAGGGTTTTGCATTTGTGTATGCTTTGTGCACCATTACACAGGGGCTGTCTGTATTGATGGCTGGCACCAGACTGAGTCCACTGCTCAGAGCTAAACCAAGAGCTGTTCTTTCTGATTTCAGTTTTCAGACTAGAAATACTAGAAAGTATTGAAGGATGTGCAAAAGCCTCCCCATGTCACTTTACATTCTGTAGCTTATGTAGACAACATGATGGAACAGGTTCAGTGGCTACATGTTCAAACTGGTATTCATTCACCACAGTTTATACTTCTGTGCTGTGTATATCTGCATCTGAGATGGCTACTCCCTTTAAAATCAGTGAAAAGAGGATGCTTTTAAGGTGGAATTCATTGCTTCCTTTTAGACCACCACACAAAGATGAGAGGATGCACTCTTGAGAAGCATCAGTGCTCTCTGTTAACTATAAATAGAGCACAGCATGACTAACTCAGGTGAAGCTGAGATGAGACACTTGCTAAGTACTGAGTCCCTGCTGAACCCTCTGTCATGCCATTAATTTGGTATGTACAAAGCCAGCAGAAAAGCCAGGAGTGACAGAGATTCTCTGTTATATTTGCATGCAGGTGGCTGACTTTGTGCTCTCTTGAACAACTGCTTGTATTAGCTACTCTGCCAGCTGTAAAACATACCTTGAGAATTCTATGTCTATTGATTATTTTCACCAACTTATGTACTATTGATCCTGATTTATGACCAGGTCACTCATACTCATTTCTCCAGCATATTACCATTTTAAAGGAGACACTTTCCCTGGGTCTTAACATCTGATGGTGGAGTCACCATCTCTGGAGGTGTTTGGAAGACATGGAGAAGTGGTGCTTGGGGATATGGTTTGGTGTTGAGCATGGTAGTGTTGGGAGGACAGTTGGACTTGATGATCTCAGAGGTCTTTTTTGACCATAATGATTCTCTGATCTATTTGTACATGTTGTCCTTAACTAGGCTTATTTCTGCATCACTCTCTGCAGTTTTCTCTTTTGATGTCCTACCTCTGTTTGTAGCCTATGAGGTCAGTTTTACATCATCCTTTCACAGCATAACAAGTTGAACCACATGCTTCTCTATACCTATTTGTTTCCCCATCCAAAGGATGCTCCAAAACACTTTTTTTCCCCCCTTTTTGGACAGTCAGCTCTCTGGTTCCATTTTTGTCTACATGAGGTCCATCTTTTTTCTTTGTGCTCCATCAGTTCTAGAAGTTTTGAGAGTCCTTAATAAAATCTGACTTCTACAGTACTTTCTGAATGATGCCTTGAGATTCTGCTTCTTTGCCTGCCTCTGCACATGGTCCTCATCTTCATACATCTATTTAGCATCTTGAACATTGCCTGCAGGCCAAAAGGCTTAGTGTAGTTCCAAAAGCATCAACAAACATAAATAATTTGTAAATGTGTTCTGCAATGAAAAATGATGGAGGAGTATCTGAGAGTAGAGGACTTGAGTTACAAAATAAATTAAAAAATCAAAGGCAAAAAAAAGAACTAAAGAGAATAGAAAGGTTATTTTATTCATTAAGTTAATTTATGCTCCCTGGGAGAAGAACCCATTTTTAGGACCTCTACAGAAACTGAAAATTCTGCAAAATCTGACTATATTCTTAGCCTCACAGTCTATCTTTCTAGATATATTTTTGGTTTAGGAAGCAGGAAAGCTGATTTTTACTGTCAATAATGATCATGGTATGATTACAAATTTCCCCCATGACCTCTTCTTGCTCCATGATTAACAGAGTTACACCAATCATTCAAACTCATCCAAGTTCAGCAAAGGATTTGATAATAAGGTCAGCATGTTTACCTATCTTACATCTGCTCAGCCTAGAGCCTTGATATCAACTTCCATATGTAGAATTGTTCTAACTAGTTCCACTGAATCCAAATGAAATGAGAAATCTAGCTTATGAGATAAACATCATGTTATCACTATTCAGATACAACTACTTTCTGAGCTCGAGATCTTAATCCTGGACTGGATGTAAGAGCTACTGAGGAGGGAGGTAAGACAGTGAAAGTGGCCACTGACCAGTCAATTTAATACCTCTGGGTTTGTCTGATTTGGACTGGCCAGGGACTCATTCAGCCATGACTTGAGATGATGTATTTTATTTTCATTAAGTTTTGTTTTGCATGTAAAGAGCAAGTGAGTAAGGAATCTTTCACACTAAGTGTTGTGCAAATATGTACCTTGCAAAATGTCAGGCCTTGCACCAAAAATTTTACTAGGGAGGTATCAAACACTTAAAGCAAACAATTAGCACAGGACTGAAAGGCTTTACAGTATATTTATAGAAATGCAGAATCCCTGACCAGACTCAGAAAGAATTCACAATTTACTCCCCAGTTATCAGGTTTCAGGTCCAAGAGAAGGAAATTCTGACAACTAGACTGAAAAAGGAAAATGAAATTGCTTCACCTAGACTGATCTAATTTTCCCTCACCTATTATAGGAACTCTCACAAGTACAGAGCTGAAGAGTGGCAGACAAGATTGTTACTCAAATACTTGTCAGGGACAGAGTATAGCTGGAAATTCACAGCCCTCTGAGGTAGGTATGAGACTCATTGCACAGAAATGTGCTGGAAAAAGATTTACCTTTTCTTGTAAAAAGAAAATATTTCTACTATTGAGAAGTGTAGAAATAACAGTAATTGTATCAGGTACAGTGAAAGAAAAGAACTCTCTGTATGAGGGAGACAGGCACTTCATTAAATGAGAGTGAGGTAGTGTACTGTTGGATTGCATAATTCCTTAATAGCACCCATGAATCACCACTACTTTTTCATTTCATAAAGCCTAGTTCAAGTCAAAAAGTTAGTGCACAATTGTGCTCCAGCTGTCTGTTCCCCACTGCTGGAGAGAAAATTAAAATCTTGCTTATGTCAGGGCAGAAATTATTAGAAACAAAGGAATGAACATAGAGTATATTTAACATTTCAGAAGACTCTTCAAGTCTGAAAACCTGTGCAAGCTGTGAAGAAGAACATTTCTCATTCACTCTTTGGTTGATCAATTAATGGAGAGAAGTTACCTGAAGGTTCAAAAGGCCAAACAGTTACAGGAAATAAAAACGTTAATGTCTTAGAACAGGTACATGTAACTAAACTAAGAAATGCTGGAATTCATCCAGACTCTATATCTCTTCTATTTTTATAATCCACTTTCCAAAGGCACGTCATCATATTAATTATTGATGCTCCCCACTTAATATACAGCCTTTGAGCAAAAGAACCAAAAATGCTTCAAACATTTACATCAATAGGGGTACTGAATCTTGCTTCATACAGAAAAGTGTTCTCTAGTCAAGCTTCAGTAGAAACCTACTTATTTCTGGTATGAGAGAGCTGACTGTTAGAACTATAAGACAATAAATCCCAAGTGTTGTCAAAATGGAACAGTATTACCCTTCCTTTGAAAAACTATATTAAATGCACTGAATTTGTATCTAGTGCCAATAGGGAAATCAGTATTAAAACCCAAAAACATAAAGAGAAATAAAACAAAACAAACAACCAAGACATTAAAAATTACAGACTCAAAAAGCTTCTATTCATTCACAGGAGAAAAGAAGTTTTCAGTATCTGCAGCCAACACACCTCAGTGCTGCATGCCAGGTTTGTACCCTTGGGCATCAGCAAAGCAAAGGGAGATAAAGTAGGCTAATCAAAAAGATAAAGGGAAGAAAAATAGCTAGAGTAAATCCAAGCAAGAGATAAAGGCATAGAAACAAACAAGTGGGAACTAGAGCAAGTGGAAAAGTGCCAAAAAGATGTCATATGAAAAGCAGGTCACTCACTTTGGAAACAAGTACAGGAAGAGATTTAAAAAGAAATATATATAAATAGTTGTTAGTAGCCATTGAATACTTCTTAACTGCTTTTGAGTAATAATAAATAAATAAATAATAAAAATAAACACAAGGTGAAGAGTGCTCACTTGCACAGTGTGACATCACTATGAGCTAAGAGACTTCTTTTCCACCCAAAGCAGTCTCATATAGAAACCTCCATGGGTTTTGTGAGAAGGACTACTGCAGCACACCTGCCAGCCTCTCATGAAATTTTGTCCTAAGAGAGTAGCAGCTGAGGTCTAGTGGGAACACCACAGTCTGTCAGCCAGCATAAATCACATCTTCAACACTGCTGTTGTGCCATTATTGGTGACAGTGAGAATGCTAATAATGCTAATAATCAAATCAATTTAAAATGGATTCCCCCTGCTCAAAGCCATGGAACTGCACAGTTAAATAGAAAAAAATACCATTTCAAAAATTAAATCTACTGCATCTTTCCAAAACAAGACACCTCCCAGGAGCTTAAAGAAATATATCTATATATCTAAATATATCTTTTAACACTAGTGAAATAAGAACCAAGTAGATTGTGAACTAGAACGATTAAACTAGAAATATGGAAGAAACAAGAAATGTAATTTATTTGCAAAAGTTTTTGTTTGTTTACTAACTACATGATCATCTCTCAAAGATTTTTCACATTTGGGTCTGCATTCACCTGCAATCAATCATTTTTATTGTGGGCTATTGTATCTCTTTTTCTTTTTAACAGCTTCTTGGCAATCTGTGGAGTTAAAATCTCTAATGAGCAATTTTGCACAGAAAATTTGTAAAGGAATCTGCAAAATATCTACAGATCTGCAAATCAATAGATGTGGCTGGGCTGAGCTGTTCTCAGGAATCATCTAGTTTCCTACTTTTGAAGGAGTTCACTGGGCAACATCATGGTCCAAGTATACACTACCTTTACAGATGACACCTAGTCTGGGGTGCAGTTGCTGCATGTTCTAGACATTGTCCCAGCTATTTACTGGGCCTGCAACTCACTTCCACACTCTTGGCTTGGTGCAGATGCTGGACACATGGACTGGATGAGCACCACAAGGCACCCTAGACAGGTGCCTTTCAGTATGACTTGGACAGGGAGCGTGGCTATGGCCTGCAAAGGACAAGTCTGAGGACAACCAGTTCTCTCAGGGTGTAAGACAGAAAACACCCACTCATTCAAAGAGTTTATCAATGAAATTTCAGTTCAGTTGTTTGGTTGGTTTTTCACTGAAAGGATACAGAAGCTTTCCAGAGGTGATACAGCCAACATCTGCCAGGACACACCTTGATCTGGATAAATACCAAATAAAATCTAGGGCAAAGGAAAAAAAAAAACAAACATTCACTAATAACAGAAAAACTGAATAATACCTGCTAATCCTAGCTCAAATACATAAACAAGACTCTTTCAAGCTGTACATTAAACTAAATTATAAGCTTGCTTGCAATATTCTTAGGTGTTTAAAGCAGCCCTAAAGAGATACCTAACAAGGCTGAGTAATAGTCCTTCTGTAAACTTACTGTCATAGTGACATATCCCATGGATTTTATCCAAGTCACAAACCCAATGTATTTTATGTCTTTTAGGACAAAGTTGTAATCTTAAAGATCTATCTGTAAAGCACACCCACAACTGAGGAAATACATTTTCATCTATTTCTCTGATATAGAAGCCTTGCTAGCCAAAAAACAAAAGTTCCTCACAGCAGCTAAAAGGGTAAACCCCAATTCTTTGAAATGTTCCTCAAGTCTTACAGTCTAAGATTTTGCTTATTTTAAAGATATTGGTAAGGTAGCCCTAAGAAAGAGCTACCTACCTCCCCATGGCCTCCTGCCTTTCATACCATGGAGCACTGCCATTGCTGGGGCACCCCTCCCAGCATGGTTTTTCCTATGAAAGTTCCTTGGATGTTAACATTTAGTCTAAAGATTCATCCTAAATTCAACAAGCAACCATAAAGGACATATAAATTCCAGTTTAAGCTGCCTCCTGAAACTCAACTGTTTACCCTATCATACTGTCCAGGGTGGTGGCTAGGGCATCAAACAGAGTTCTGATTAGGCATGAAGCCCTGCACATTATTTTCCTTTTTTGCCATCTTGACCCCACTCTCAACACAATTCTTTTTATCAGCTAAGGTCAAGTACCACACCTCATTTTGAATTAATACTAAGGAAATGGGGGCTGGGTAAGGACTGCAAATTCAATACTTACAGAGCAGACAACTACAAAGATAAAAAGGCCTGAAATTTTTAGGAATTTTAGACAGCATCTGAAACGTAAGAAACATGTATTTATTACACAGCTAGTTTAAAACAAATCTTTTCTCTTAATAGCTCTGACATTTCAGGAACACCATGGTAAGCACTTGTGGGTGATAATATACATCAGGGTATGGACACCACAATACAGGGGCAGCACTGTCTTGGGAAGCCTCAATGACTATAAGGGCTCCTGCCTCAGGTCTGCTGCCAGCTGGGTCTCATTGCCTAAGACATTACATCTTAAAGTTATTGCTGTTCTTATTCCAGTTTTTTCAAAAGTAAACTTTTAAACATTGTTTCTCTGACAGAATGACAAATGCAAGGTTTGATTTAAGCCTGACGACAAGCAAGAAGCAAAACATCTCAAGTTACTAGGATAATTAGTTGAGTAGGGAACAGTTCAATAAATAGCTGCATTGACAGATACTTAGAACAAAATATTAAAGCAGAGTAGTCTGAAGAGACTCAGAAATAATTTTAATCACAGTGGAAATAAGTCCCTAAATCAAGTTCATTGACTGAAAGCAACATAGGTAACTGGAGACCCATTTATGAAAAATTGTTTTCTAAAGCTGGCTTCCTCTTTAGAATTCTCCAAACAGGCAGGAAAAAAGCAGCAGCTAATAAAAATATGTAGCCACAGACAAACTGGTACAAAGGGACTGCAATATTCTGTGAAATAATAGTGCTAGCAACTTTACACAAACTTTGCACAACATAAAAATCTAGAGAAGGCAGAGAAAGAGAGGAAGGAAGCCAGTCTGGTGGCTTCTTCCAGAAACACCATGTAGCCCTGCTCTGCTTAAATACGAGGAGGCAGAGAAGAGAAAGAAGATAATGAAAGCTTCAAAGGAGAGGAATGACAACAAAAGTCATTATCAGCATCTGATAACTGATGACTTCTTTTGGTATTGTGTGATTTATGGAAAATATCTAGTGCCAGCTTAGTCATGCATCTTCTACCCTGCTTCTCTATTCTCCCATCGCTACATTACAGTTCTATTCTTGTATTTTTTTAGAATTTATTATCTTATCAATTACTAAAGCCCAGTCCAGACTGGTTTAGTTTTAAAGTACTTGATATTTTCTGTATGTACTTTGAAGTTATCATTTGTAATAATAACAGAAATCAAAGAACATTAATTAAACCTTTATAAATTCATAACCACTTGTCTGTAAATAACAGAAACTCCTCTAAAGCAGCTATCAGGGTATAATAAAAAAGCATTCAGAAATTGTTATTTTATTAAATACAGAATTTAGAAGGCTCTTTTCCTCTTGTCTGTCTGTTTTCATGGCATTTTTAATGATGGAAGAAACATTTTTAACAGCTTACATTTGGGAAGTGATCAGCCTTTGCCTTGCCCATGGTTTGCAATCTCTCTCTTCCTACAGCTCTAATCTGGCACGGCAATGCAAGCACAGACCCTGCGCTCATATAAGCCTCCGGTGCAATCCTATTTGCCTTCAGTTGTAAACGCACGAAGTATCTATCTATGAAAGACTTCACCCTCTGTTCTAGACAAAATGATTTTTAGCCTGGTCTGCATGTGGTGTTTGGCAATTTAGCTCCATTTATTATCTCAGCAGAGTTATGCTGATTTACTTCAGCCAAGGAGCTGGCCCCACGTGCACAACCAACACTATAGCAACGAAAATATTTCACAGGAAGTTCTGCCAGAAAGCTGCACTACCTTCTAGATTATAAACCTAGGCTGTACTGGAAACAATGGATTCTATACTCCTGCTCAATGTCTTTGTTCCAGCAAATACTACGGGAACACTACCTCGAGCATGAAGAAAGACGCCTGCCAAACTTCTTCACATCTGCTCCTATTGCACTAATTGCAGCCATTGAAATTCTTCTGCTCCATTTGTTGAACAGCAGTCCAGGAGAACAGCACTCACAATGCCATATGCACAATGAAAGGAGGAAAACAATTGTGGAGTGATGAGCTAACATAACATACATATTGGGAAAGGAAGAACAGACATCTCATAGGAGAGGCTCCACGAATCAACACGGAGATGTGGACATGCAGTCTTGGGCTTTGTGCAGATCTGCAGAGCTATTTGCAGAGGCCAAACCAAACTAGGAAAAAGTGTTGAAGCCCTGGAAGGGCCAGAGAGAATTAGTATCCAAGATCAAAGGGTTGCTAGTTAAATCCCAGGCAAAAATATCCACAGAAAAATTGAACTTAAGCTCTTATCACACTGGTATCTTTTAATATATTAAGAGATTCAACTTCCTCAATGCCTAAACGAGGTAAAGAGTGAAATATATTAATGTACTTAGAGATAGAAAAATGCTTACATTTTGCATGTATATGTGAAAAGCTACTAGACTGACTGCAGAAGAATGTTAAGATATATATTTTAGTTAAAGCAAAGTATTTCACAAAAGCAACAAAAAACTGAAGAATAAAGCTGTGGAATCAACTAAGGGGCTTTTAAGAAAGGTTTCAAAGAAATGTCAAAAGCAATATAGAAGGTATTTAATTCCAAATTTAGAGTAGGTGCTATGATTGATACTTGTAAGAACAAGGGGCTATTGATCATCAGGTAGAGGCTGGAATCAGTTTCACCAGGGTTTATTTATAAATGGTACGGTATGGCATAAATATGGCGTGCTATTTAATTCATTTGCTGAAAATAAATGTTCTAGAGATTTATACTTGAAAACTAATCCCTGCAGAAATTTAAAAAAAAAAAAAGGAAAACAAACAAATGTTTGAATTCAGACCTCATCTTTGATAAATTGAACTTGACATGAAGGTTTTCATATTTCTCAGATGAAGCAGATCTGGAGAAACTTGCCATTTCACTTCCCAGCTGAAACCTTTGCTCAAATTCTGCAGAGCTGTTGTCCCATGAATCATCATCTGTGGTAAAATCTGGATTATGAAGAGCCATGCACTGCAACCTGTCATACATTTTCAGTAAATACAGTAAAACAAAACAGTGGTTTATTACAACATGTAGTAGATGCAACTGACCTTGCATATCCTTAGAGTCACTGTGAGAGATTTTAATGGAAAAAATCATGAGTAATTTATTTAGTACAAAGTGAGCTCCCCTTGGTGTCACAGCTGTGTAGACTTGGGAGCAAGAACGAAACCCCATGTTTAGGTGCACTTGGGAGAATCAACTCACTGATGGACCAGGGAGATGTACCTCAGGAACTGGCTTGTAAACCCCAGTAAGGACCCCTTTTTATAGCTCTGCTGTGGCTTTCAGTCGTCTGATGTAACACCACATGGAGGAAATAAGAGCAGATAACCTGCAGCTACCTGTCCCTAGAGCTTTCTAATGACCCTGACCTTAAGACCTTACATCCTTCCCTTCCCCATTTACAGTCCCTTCTTTCCACTGAAGGTCCTCCAGAGCAGTTGTCTGCTTGCAACCCCTGCCATTCACTTTATTTCCCAGCAGGTTTGGTGTCAGGATATAAGGGCAAAACATGCACAATTAAATAAGAGAGAGCTTAGGAGAAAGATATTTTGAGTAAAATGAAAGTAGCTCACCCATTTTCCTCTGAGGAAACTTTCAGTAGAGGTGTCTTCTCTGTAAAACCAGTGGGTTTTGACCTTGAGCTGAATAATTTGGAAAAATTGAAGTGATATCTTTGGAAGGAGAAAAAAAAACAACAAATAAACAAAAAACAAACCAGTAAGTCTGCAGTACAGCGATTCACTACAGTTGCACAGAATACTTTGCTACAACTGCATCTAACCAGTTAAATATCCTTTAAGAATGTTTTACACCTAAATTAAGGTTTTCATTAAATTTGAACTAGTCATGGTAGTTAATTCCTTATAGTCATGGGGAACTCTCCTTCATAAAGCAAGAGAAATTTATCTTATCCTAAAAGTGGTATTTAAATAGTCTATTAATTCCTCCTAAATACCAGAAGTGCAATAGACACCTAACGAACACTCACATGTTTATACTTATAGACACCTAAATTTACAGTGGAGCAACTGCACTGTAGTATTATTAAGGCAAAATTATTAGGGTAAACAATATTTATATATATAAGGTAAATAATTATATAATATATAAGGTAATTCTTGATGTAAGTTGACATTAATACACTTCATAAAACAATAGGATAATTTCTGTCCTGTAAATACCATTTGAGACATAGATCAGCATTAATCAACTAATCTCTACAAACACCTCATCACCCCTCTTATTAGGGAAGAAAGCTTTATCTGTTAATTCCTGTGGTACAGTCCTTTCAAAATAGTTTCTGTCAAGTCCTGGTCCTGGTGCTGCAGATAATTAAGAGAGAGTAAGCTACTTCTTGCCACATTGCAGCTTAGCACTGTTAAGAAGCCTTTTGTGAAAATATAAATCCCAAAGCTTAAGAAACATCTGAAGAGAATCAAGTACAATCACAGGGGTCTGTCTTGGGGGCAGGCCTCTGGGAGAGATTAAATAATTGAGTCATTTTTGAATACTCTCCAAGAACTGGCTGCTCCAGAGACATTTCCCATCAAAACCATCATTATTCAGACACACTCAGATTTATTCCACTCAAAAGTGCAGCCACCCACTGCCAGAAATTCCCAAAGAAATCTGCTAGACACATAGTCAATATGCAGATCTTGTTAATCCCAGAGACACTTAGAGGAAATGTGGAATGTCTTCTGCTATTGCTGGACTGTGAGGGGAAATAAATTCATAAAATCATAGACAAAAAAATCAATATACAAAGATGATTGGTAATTCTGTCTTCTAAAATATAAGGTCCTTTCAAATAGAAGGATCTGTGTATTTAACTTTCTAACACAATGGAATACAGTGGAATTTCTGGCAGTTTGTACAGGTATGTCTGAACTCAAACATTCTAAAATTAAAACTTCCAGTTAATGCTTCAGCTTTGCTTGTTTAGTAGTGTTATCATTCAGAAGCCATGCTAGGTGTGGAGCATTATTTCAGCCTTGAGTGGCCACGATGCTCGTTCAAACTTTTGCTGTAAGCATGGTATTGGCAGTGGCAACAGAAGGGAATGAATGAGTCAGAGAGACTGAATTATCCCAGTAGCTCAGGTCAAATGTTGGGCAGATTTGGGTGTTACATCACACTGACTGTTCATCTGTGAAGAGATGATTGCATACTCTGAAGCTATCAAAAAGCTTCCTTTTATAAATGGAAGAATATAATTCACATAAAGTTTAAGTGGAGAAACTCTGGTATTTTGAAGAAGTGCTGTTGTAATCTTATTGTGGTCTTAGGTCTAAAAGATTACTCAGAGCTTTTACAAAACGAAATCCATAAGTGTAACAAAAACACTATCAGGACTTTAAATGTTTGCTCACAAAGCATTACTGATACACTCAGCTAATCCCAGCATCCCACAACATTCAAAATTTGCATCCAAAGGAAACAATTTTAATAATCCGGATAGTGGACCTTGAACTTGTACATTCAGAAATCTAACTCATGCAAAGACCAATTATCTGTTTCTGTTTTTAAACAAAATTATGTCACTTCTTCCACAAAATGGTTTCAAATAACATGCTATATGTTCTTCTGATCAAACCACTCTTTGCACACACCTATAACCTTCCCACACGTCATTTTCTTCTTTTCTTCCTAGGACACATGCAAAATATAAAACTTTCTCTAAAAACTTCCATTTCCTTTCAATTTTTAGAGGTTGCTATCACCACTTCTTTGTGTTAGATAGGCATACATCTATCTACTGACAATCCTCCACCACAACAGGTCTTCACCATACTGTGAGACACCATTATGCAAAGAGTCTTCACTACTACTGAGAGTGACAAGTGTGCTTTGCTGAAAGGTAAAGGAACCACAGCAATGGCAAACAGAAAGAGAGGATAAAGGTTTGGTGAAAGGTGGTTTAAATGACAGAACTTGAGGGGAAAGATGCAGAAGTCTACTTAGAGACAGCACTTTGGCCTTCTTTTTGTGCATTTGTTATCTCCGTTTGCTGGTACAGGTTTTGCCACTTCTAAATGGCACCGTAGTGCTTCACAGATTGCCAAGAATGGCCAAACACAGTAAAAATGGAATGGGTCTTCAAAAATTGTGAAAACAATTATTACATGACAACATCAATTTGCAGAGAGTAAAAACACAAGGACAAGAATAAGCAGCAGGAAACAGCCAGTCTTGACAAAACAAAAATAATTAGAGAAACAGCAGAAGAACCTCAACTCCCTCATGATGCTATTACTCTAATTAGAGAATGGGACAAATATAAACAAAAATGCTAATTAGGGCACAAAATTATCTTGAAGGCTGGAAGCTCTAGAAAGAAAAGTTGAAAAAAGCATCAGCAAAAAAATAGCATGAATTATAAAAATGAAAGTCACCCCTGAAAAGAGAGCCTAAGGCAAGCCCCTCATACTCTTGCAGAGACACTATTGGTGCAAGCTGGTCATTCACTTCATCAAAAGATAGCAGAGATCATCTGCAAGTAAAACCTAAGAAGGTCCAAAGACCCCTGCTATTTGAGGAGCAAGTCGTCAGTGCCAAAAAGTCTCTTAAGATCACTTTTGATGTTCCTCAGCCCCCCAAGTAGCTGGCAATTGTGACACTGTGTAAATAAGGGAAAGAAATCATTGTGACACATTTCAAAACCTAGGATTAATTTACACTTTGAAAGTTTCTTCACAATCTAAAGAGTTGGAAGCTTTGTTTATACCTACATGCTAGAATAGAGAGCAATCTACCTCTGCTGAGCAAATCAGCAACACTACCAAGGAGCTAATCACCAGGTCAGCTCATTGTGGGTAAACTTGGTCATAGGATGAAAGAACTGCTCTGGACTTAAACTATGTGCAGGTGAAGACCTAGTAAGCTGGACAGCAGATGTGTCCACTTCTCTTGTGGCTTAGACTCAAAAATCATTAGCATTTTATACATCAAATCATGAACTAATTGCATTTACAAATGTACACATTTAACTGTAGATATGCACATGGATCTTCACACAAAAAAAGCCCCAAGATTCTCATTTCCTTTTCATTCAAAAGTGATGGGAGAAAACTAAAACCGAAATCTGTAAAAAAAAAAGTGTTTAACAAGGGCTTCTTCAAAGACATGCAAAGCATCACTCATACAGAAAGATACACGTAGAACTGACATTTAAAAAGAAGAGCATGTCCTGCCTCCTATACAAGCACAGCTATGGCCACATTCAGTCTCACATTTGCTACAGCTGGACCTTTTTTGTTTTCTTTTTCAATTAAGAAAAATCTTTCAAACAAAAGATCGTATTCTTAACCACCTGGCTACTGCCATGACAGTCATAGATACAGATTCTGACTCTCTGCAGGAGCACAGGTTTGTTCCAAAGAAACATGTTTTCTGAGCTGGTTACTTGCAGTCAAAGTCATACCTTCCCAGTGCTAATCTTTCAAGCAATTACCATTTATGACTGTCTCCATAGTAACACAGAAGAGGAACCAGCATCTTAGGAGAACAGTCCACACCCCAGCTGATACGGCAGGTTCTGCCAAGTCATGGAAGTGTCTACAGATGAAGCTCCAGTTGCCTGAGAGCAACTGGAGAAGGATATCACCCACAATATTAAAAGTATGAGGGTCTAAATGCAAGTTCTGGGCATTTATTGCAGTAGGCCCCACAACCTGTGGCTATGCCACTGCTCTCATGGGTGAGTAAGGTTCACACTCTTGGTGGCAATGTGTACTTCTCTACACCTGTACAACAGAGATGCGACTTCCAATCTCCTAGAGTCATTTGAGCAGTTTATGGAGAAGCAGGCTGCCCCTGCCCTCCTGGCCATGTGTAGAAGTATAGGGAGAGCAGGAGAGGAAAGCAAGGGATGTGGGAGACTCCAGTTGCTCCCACTGGTGGGACGATAACTCCCTGGACATAATTCAGAGTTGGTGGTTGAAGAGTGCTGCAGGTTCCACTAGAACACACTGCTGTTTCCCATTACCTGCAAGTGGTAACTTCCAAAGTCTTCAGGGGACTTGGAATGAAGTCCAAAGAGAGAACTCAACTCCTGCCATTGAGCACCAGACCTGCCTCCTGACCATGTTTTCAGACATTTCCTAATGTGTTGACACAAGCCACATTAAACAAAAGGAAAAGGAAGCCTTTGTTGTAGGAACTGCTGTTCAGCAATAAGCAATCTCGCAATCCCAAACACGTTACAGCACAGGGCACCAAAAGAAGTAAGCATCCCACAAGAACCTGAGAAAAGGAAAGACCATACTCATCCTAGTTAGCTGGCAAACACTTAAAATAATCACTAGGTTTGCCTGGAACTTCTGATTTAGCCTTGGATTGAAAAGATGAATCATGCCACACAACGCATTAAGTTTCCGCTCCCTATAATAAAAAGCATACATTTTAAGCATCAGCTAATCTAATGTTTCATCTGCCATATGCTGTGTCGTGCATACAACTACCAGTAAAAGAGCTATTTCTATGACAACAGAGAGCAATAATTCTCACTTCTAGGCAAAGGATTTGGTCAGAATTGAAGAAGTGAATATGGAAGCATAGGTGTTGTGCAAGAATATCGACAGTTTTGACCATAACTACTTAGAAATTCCACTATATAAAGAACTAAGAGCAGAATATCTTCAGGTAAAAAAAAAGGGAAAAAAAATTAAAAACATACTTCCCTGAATTAGTAATCACTAAAACCACCAAATCACTAAAACCATTATAAGCATGATGCTGCCTCTTAAGCAGAAGTCCAGAAATACTACTAAGACAAGTGATTATAACAAGTACAATATATATGCAAGCAAAGTTTCTGAGTGGAGAGGATTGCCAGAGTAGGAATATAAGAGATAATTAATCATGCTAGAGACGAGTAACAAAAGTAAGACTTTAATTTATCATTTCTACATTCTCTTAGGCTAAAGCCTAATTTCAGAAGCATCACCTCCCTGAATAGAGAACACTTATACAAATCATATGTACTGAACTAATTACTCTTTTCATAACTAATTATTCTTATCATTGACAGAGAGGTTTTAACAGAAAAAGAAAAGAAAAATTAAACAAAACAAATAAAACAGGACACCTGTTTTGGCTGCACTTGAAACACATTCTTCCACCACATTTGGTATTTGTCCATTTCTAATAAAGTCCACTTTTGCACTGTGGTTATTATGATACAAACTGTGCTGACCAACATCACAGCATTCAGCTTTTAGACATTAGTTATGTACTGAGCAACTGTATACATACATCTGTCAACATTATGATATGTATGTGCCCACAGAGAGACACAATCCTCTGTCATGTTTTCTCCTCAGTGGTAGCAAGTCAAGTCATGAGGGAACTTTATGACTACCCATTGCAAATGAAGTATGGTCAACTGATACACTAGGAGTCAAGGGAAGGATCAAAGACTCCAGAACTCACATCTCTAAAACAGGCTGCAAATGTTTTCTGATGACTTCTTCATGTAGCTTCAACTAAATCAGAAAATAACCTCTAGACCCTTTAAAAGCATGCATCATTAAGATGTCAGAAAAATTTAGCAACGAAAACATTACTTAATACAGGCTCATTTTCTCTTTGATTTTCCTAATTTTCTATTAGACAGGACTGTACAGGATTTCCCAGAGGACTGCAGCACTGGCACTACCTGACAATAAGACACTGTGAGAGGCAGAGCCAGCTGGCAGGTCTCATACTGAGAAGAGCCTGCCATGGCAAGACCCCAAGCACATAAAGAACATGCTTGAGAAAGATGTAGTGAAATGTGTGCTGAGCTCTTCCAAGACAGAAATGGTTACTTACATAGGGCACACACAATGTGCTTGCTTCATTCACTTCTGCTGGGCTTGGAATGTGAACATGCCTTACAAAAGCATATGGTAGTGGTCTCTTCTTTCTTCATTTGTGTAATATTCTACTTTTTTAAGAAGTAGGACAATTTAAGTTCAGAAATAGTTTAGAAAATAGAGTACTTCCTGTGTTTCTTTTTTTAAATCAGATCAGGATTTGTAGAGTTATTTTACTTTCCTGAAAAATAAAATTTTTCAGATACCTCCAGGGCTTAGTAGCTCATTTTTCATTTTCAAGGGTCCTTGCCTGTCCTTGTCAGGGAAAGTTTCAAACAAGATGACACTGGGATGTGGTTAACAGACTACGACCTCAATGAAGTGGGTGAAGCACTTAATCCTAAAGCTGTCCTGAAGCTCCTCTGACTCTACCTAGGAGGACTAAGCTGTTGTCCATACATTTTCCACTGTCAGGGAACCACAGGGTCCAGCTGCCTTGTGGGAGGGAGCCAGGACCCTGGCAGGGCCATGATGTCCCCAAGCAAAGCCAATCTCACAACATCCAGCGAGGGAGCAGGGACAGGATAGGGACTGGGACCACAGCCAGCCCAGATCTTCATGACTATCCAGCAGGGCCACAGTGATGAGGCAGGACCAAAAAGCCTCCCCTTTGAAGGACTGAGAATTTGTACTGAAAAGGTAGAACTTCTTTTCCTCCTCTTCATTTTCTGCTTCAGCAAAGAAAATTGGAAAGCTATAGGAAAGAGTATGCAAAAACTGCAGTCTGAAGGAGGAAATACGTTTAAGGAGCAGGTGCTGCCAAAACAGTTTAGCTGTTGACGACTGCCAGCATGCTGCAAATTTGAAATAGGCAGCAGGAGCCCATATTGGTAGCAGTCCAAATTCCAAAACCCCAATTTCTCTTTGGATTACACAGATAACCTGTTAAGAAGTATTATTCTCAAATGCTGGAGGGCACACTGAAAAATGAATCTACCGTAGGGAAGCAATTCATCAGCAGCACTTTAACCATGGCTTCACTTGTAATACCTTGGCATATTCTGAAAGCTCGGATATAAATGCCAGCATTTCTCTTTGGCATTGACAATGTGCTTTTAGCTTAACCAGCTGTGATGCTAAGTGAATTCATGACAAATAAAGGGGGATTCACAATTTCCATGAGGCAATTCCAATAATCTTAAAGTTAAGGAAGTGGTCACAACTTTATATCTGACCAGACGTTCTTAAAGATGCAGTATGGGGCACTTGGATGACAAAAGCATGAACAGAAGGGTAGGTCTGAGAAACAACTGGATAATATGGCCACCTCTAGAGAAGGTTATTCTTCAAACACTGCAGTACTAGGATGTTGTAGTCTCAAAGTTTTGGGGGAACATACGTTGAAGTATGAAGAACCACTTTCAGGCTAGCTGAATTTAAGGATGTTGCAAGAAGAGGAAGCACTAATAAAAGACCACTGACCACTTCCCACATAAGGGAACACTTTCCCCTTCCATTCATAGTGAGATGACAGACTGAGCCCTTGCAGTGTATGGAGATCAATGGTGGAGAGGAATCCCATATACAAAACATTGGGGAACCCGCACTGGGGCAGGGCATTGCTCCTGCAGTACTTCATGACTCTGAGGGAAAGCCTGCATTTACCCTGAAATACTACTATCCCTTACAGTTCTGCCTTTGCTTATTTTTGGGCACAGACTACAATATGCCAAGTAGACATGAGCCAAAAACAATGTCTAAAACACATGAACTCCATTGTACCACTTCTGTGTAGAGAGTTTGCTTTTGTTGGTCTGCACTGGGAGGCAAAAAGAGCAGCACACAGAGTGGCTTGGCAAAGAAGCCACATGTTGCCAATGGATGCAACAAAATTGTGCATTTAGATAATATTGTGACATAGCCCTGCTCTTTCAGTTTACACAATTAAAGACACAGCAGAGAAAAGAGAAGTGCATTCCTTGTCATGTTCCATTCTGGGTTTACTTTTTCTTTTATCAAACAGATTCACTAAATTCAGGTTCATGGTTTTCACTGTAAGAGATTTACATGATGAACAAGCTGCCAATAGCCTCCTAAAGAGAATTGCAGCTCACATGTCATCGAAGTGGCTGATGAGGTAGAATTGCTCCAATCACTCCCTAAAAGATCAGAGACAAAAGAATATTTGAAGCTGCTTTTACTTTTGTATTTTCTCAGCAGCAGAGAAAATAAATTACATACGACCCTAAGAGTGGGTGGAAAAGTCACTGTGAAATATTTACCTACCCTATTCAAGGAAGCATTGTATTAATCCAGGATTAGGCTTCTTATAACAAATGTATCAACAGCATAGCACTTCCTCCTCAAATAGCAAGTCTGAACTGCCCTGCCAGATGCACCAGTTCAATATAACTGCCAGCGTGGACATCTGAGGAAAGGGTTTGCTTACCTCACCACTGCCAGAGCTTCACTTCAGGCAAGAAAGTCCTCATAGAAACTCTGCTCAAGGATACCAGGGACTGAATAGCAGACAGACTATGTTTGCTGTCCTTACTGACTAGCATGGAAAAAGGAGTAGCTCAGAAAGTGTGAGCAAAGCCTTCAGCCTTTCACAGCTGCTTCTGCATGGAGTTAAGTCACAGACAGTACTGAGTCAGTATCTTCTGCTCCACTTCTGAAACTGTGAGTTGCTGTTGACTACCAATCCGCTTTCTATTTTATCCTGCCCAAAAGAAATCATATAAAAATATGCAAAGAAAAGGAAAAGAAAAAAAAAAAGCAAACCCAACTGCATTACTTTTGAACATAGCCAGTTCTGACAGACCTGGCTCCAGCTCACTGTGCTGTCCTTGACTTAGCTCCAGCCTGCATGGTCTCTGGTCCATTAGCACCAATTATTGCAGGTTGCCCCTGCAGTCCCATTAGTACCTATCAAGCAGAGAAGTCCTTGCTTGGTCACTGTCTGTAAGCGTTTTGTGACTCATTTATCAGCTTTTGCTGTGTTTCAGAGAGTAAATCACTTGAGCTCCTTATGAAGAGCAGCTTTTAAAAAGCCATATGATTTGCCAGACTACAGACTGTGACCCTATTTTTTTTTTTTTTAATTCACTGGCTAATTTCTTCCATCTGCATTATCTGTTTTTCCATCAACTACATTCAATTGAACACGAACTTCAGGTCTTAATTGTATGACCACCACTATCCTGGAAATTTTTGCTGTAGCTAACGATTTCTAGTGCTTCTAACACAAGAGGACAAACCACTCTGAAGCTAATTAATTCTAATTGGAGAGGCATTTAAAGTGTTGGGCAGACTGAAACACATCTATATCACCAAACAGAAATACTTTAAAACATCTGCTCCTATTAGGAAGCTATGAAAAAAAAAATAAAAAACAGGAAGGAAAAGTTTCTTTCTGCACTCCTTGCAGGGTTATTTGCTTCATCCTGGACAGAATCATAGAATCATAGAATTATAGAATCATTTTGGTTGGAAGGAACCTTTCAGCTCATCAAGTCCACCACGGATAGCCACTTCTCATGCCACCTATCTAAGCCCCGTGTATGCTCTCCTGCTCAACTGTGGCTGCCCCTATGTAACATGTTTCTTTTCAAAGTCTGGCTGGCTGGCTTAATGCTTCAACCTCATAATACAAAAAAATCACTGCTGATATTAAAAGCCTTGCCCCATTTAAACAGAGGTTTACATGAGGAAACAGCTGTCCAACTCAAAAGAGGATTGAAGCTTGTATGTTACTGGCATCATTCCTCAATTTGCCTAAGAGGTCTGACAAAGATGAACCCCATAAAACCATATTATTAACCATTAGGAACAGAGCAGCTGCTTGCAAAATTCAACAGTTTTGTGCAATGTCACAAGGGCTCCGTGGAAATATTTGATCTTTGGTGGTTGGTACACTGCAAATTTTTCACCAAGTGCCGAGTTCAGTTTTTAGCCTGACAGAAAAGTGTGAAGCAGTTAATTAGTATCCCCTGCTTCTTTCAGCAGACTGTTGAAAGAAACAAAAAATAATAGTGGTGCAATTTTTGCTTACAAAAATATCCTGCCAGGATCAAAAAGCATTTAAGTGGCTACATTGGAGAGTTACGGTTTTAGTCTGCCAGAGACAGAACAGAAATTGTAGTACATGACATATGCAAGATATTGTTAATAATAAGAAGAAATAAGCACTGAGACAAATAGCAGGACAGAGCAAGAGACAAACTAACTAACTCTGAACACTTGGAAATTTATCATGAGTGAGGTTTGTTTCGGTATGCTTCATTAACAGCAAAAACTAACTTAAAATCAGTCCTTTGCTGAACACCTCTCTTGTTCCCAAATGAAGCCAAACACTCTGCTTAAGTTATGTCATACAATCATGTTTCTGTCTACCTTCTGTTACCACTCCAGGATGAGTCTTTTTCAGTAAATGGAGACCAGTGAGTTAGAAGAGGGCAGAAAAAATTTCCAGTAACTTATTTATTTGCCTACTGTGCATAATGTTGTCTGTTGTATTTCCTGCCATTCAAGCTAAATGTTTGCTAGAGCTGCTTATTGCTGCTTCTGAGTTTTCAAGTTTTGAATGGTATTTTGTGATGTAGTAGAGGCAACAGAAGGGACCTGTAATTCCAGCTATGAGAGTCTCACCATACCCCAGTCCCCTATAGTTTGCCCATGACAAACTGTGTTGGGGCCACATGCTTCCATGTTAGCCACAAATGCTTGAAAGCATATATTCAAAACAAATGAATCAAATTAAATCAATTAGTAAAGTCATTACTTTAAAACCTCTTTAATGTTACTTGTTCCCTGTAGTGTTGTATCATTTAAAAATCCTCAAAGGGAACCAAAACTCAGAAACATTCTGTACGGATGAGAAATGGAAAGAGAGGCAGAAGCATCACCATTCAGGCAGCAAGCAAGATGACCAGAAGCCACACAAGAATGATGAATGTGGCAGTTTGCTGTGAAGTCATCTATCTGTCCTGGACTCTTTTCTAACATTTGTTTGAGTGACATGAAAAATTAGAATGGTTCCTACACAAACATGCAATTATGATGGGAAAATGACCACTTTTCCTGTTTGACTGTTGAACAGAAGATGATCCCATTTTATTCTAATAGCCAAAGATCAAAATTAGTCAGGATACACAGAAAATGTGTTTTAAATGTTTTTGAGGGTTGGGGTTTTTTCCTCTGTCTGAAGATGCTTTTAAATTGTCACATAAATTTTACTTATTTAGACAGTAACCATGTCTTCCTGACATCTAATTCTAAGTCTCATAAGTGTCCTTTAAAACTAGCAATATATCAACATAATTAAAAATCAAAATTGAGATTTATAATCTCTCACTGCTGAAGCATAACTTCACTTCCATATTGACTTTTTGCTACACAATAGCTCATCCTCTCTTATCTTCTGCAACTAACGGGAAATACAATTCCATTGTATTGCTGTAACCCAAGAATTCAATAGACATTCTTAACTCACTGACCTACTCATTGCAAACCAATTTCCTTACTGATCCTGGGACCACAGATTCAGGACAAATTCAGGAAGGGTTGTTTTGGTTGATTGTTTTTACTTTTTTCTCAGGTAAGTGAACATTATGTAAGTGAAACTGAGGGACAGGAAAAATGCTGAGAGATAAAGTTTTGCTTGATGAAACACAAATTCAAGCAGAATCAAAAAAAGTCCCAGCAGGACTGAAGGCAGTGTGTTGCTCACAAGAAGGTGGACAGGTTTATTTCAGGGGGAAGAATGCTCTGGAAAGACAAAGTCATTGGAATGACCACTGTGGATGGTCCAGACCTCCTCACTCAGAGCTCAGGTAGCCTAAGGCAATGCAATAAAAGCTCCAGCTGGGATCACAGAAGCACTAAGGTTGGAAGAGACCTATAAGATAATAAAGTCCAACCATCAACCTATCAACACCATGACACTAAGCCATGTCCCTACCACATCTAGATGTTTTTTAAAGACCTCCAGGGATGGTGACTCCATCACTGTTCTTCAATACCCAAAATAAATGAGAAAGCATTTTGACAGGCAGACAATCCCAGACAATACATACATTGACCACAAAATGCCTGCAGGATGGAAATGTTTAGTCCAGAATAGGGTGGACATCTGTGTCCCTAGGAAAAGGGGCCAGCTTAACTCACAAACACTTTCTTAAAGGTAATTTAACAACTAAAATAAATCCCCAGCTCTATTAAATAGATTCTTTGGAAAGTCTTGCCTCAGAGTACATTTGAACAATTTAGAGAAGCTAAGAATCTTATCCCTGAAAGATAATTCAGCAATTTAAGTTAAGAAGATGCATTAAAACAAACTATACAGACATGCCAATTTGATGAACCTCTTTATGAAAAAAGAAAAAAAAGGATTTGGTCTCCTCTTTTTTTAATCATTAGTAGTTTTCTTTGCAAGCAAAAGAACAATTTACACTAAAAGCTAACTCTCATTCTAATGAAACTAATTAAAGAACCTGTGAGTCTGCAAAGGTTTATCGATGTTTTTATCTGCATTCTAGAGAGTAGTCCAAATGATTTAAGGTTAATTACTTTTACTAGGGGGGTCATACAGATCACATCAGTATTTTAGCTGCACCTAACGTGCATTGGCTAAAATATATACTAAGAAGAGCCAGATAAGATTCATCTCCATGCAAAAAAAAAATCAATATTGGAAGAGCAAGACAGGTAAAGATCAACAAGGAGAAATTTCAGGAGGTCCTTTCCTGAGCCCTAATATATAGGTATGAAAGATTAGATATACATTCATCTGTAAGGGAGCATTGCAATGGTTCTCTAGTGGTGCATCAATTCCTAAATCACACACAGTGACTATATGCTCAAGAGGAATACAGCATTATCAGAAGACCTGGAGCTACTGTCTGAACTTGCAGGAAGGTGGGCTCCCTCTTGATTTGGTATTTTTCATCTCTGGCACCTGTGACCATGATTTCCAGACTGTGCTTAATAGGTTCACAATAAGTTGTGCATCACCAGTACACAAATTCTTTATCACCCACTGGAAAACAACAGGAAGAAGTTTAGTCAAAAGAATGACTGGTCCAGATCACACTCATGTTTTCTTGTTCCTGTACCTGGATAGTTAACAGGGCAGTAAATAACACTGGCAAACAAACTTGTAGCAAGACATGTGAATTCACAGAAGAAAAGCTTTGTCTCCAGAAGCAGTAAGTCCTTCCTTCTATCCTCACACATAGATGACACCAACTGTGGCCTTGCAAAACAAGATGACATTAACTCACCTCTGCCATATGTTGAACTGAAGAGCTTTTACAAGATTTGATTCTGTCAGTAAAACTCTTAGTCAACAGAAGAAATCCTCAAATACCCAAAAAAAAACATTTCTAAAGGATTTATATGGCTTTTGTGGTCAAGCTGTCTATTTGATTATTTTCTTAATATTGGAAAGCAAAGCTACAATTATTTCCAATTCTCACTCTGACAGAAATACTTTCAGATGCACATAAAATCTTGACTTGGTTTGCTGCAGACTTTATAGGACACACTTACACTGCAGATAAGTAAGAGGTGCAGCAAAACTTGTCCAGCCAGCGTGGCTCGCTCTTGCCCAGATCAAGGAACTTACCAAAATGTCCCAAACCTCCTTACCTCCCAGATTCCCAGCAGATTTCCTTCTGAGATGCAGAAGCACAGGACAGACCTCAGCCCTGCTCAGCAATGCAGGGATGTGACCAGTATGCCCAGAACTGTGGGGAGCCCACCAGGACTGCAAGCCCCACCTGATATGAACAGCTGTGGAGAACTACATGGAGAGTTGGAGCATGGAAATTCCTTTAACTTTGTGTGTTTTGTGACACCAAGTAAAAAAGAAAAGCCATGTGTCTGTAAAGTAGAGATTAGTGCAGCAATCTGGTGATCCATGACCTCCTCATGGCAATTAAGAGTGCTTTAATGTCCCATTAAGTTTCCCATTCTCTATGTGGATGGGAGAAACAATACTCACTTAATGACCATACATATCTGCTCTGCAAAGAACTAAGAATTAATTGGGATTAGCAGGAAAAATACTCAGTTTGTCCTTATTCTTACCTTCCCTGCATGGGGACAGGAGTGAAATCCTTCCCCAGAGCAATGCAGTCATCCTCCTCTACTGCTGATTTTTCACAGAGGGTCTGTGGCTCTCCAAGACTTGCTACCATGCCGTGATACTCTTGTAATAGCCGCAGCTCATTGCAACTCCTGCTCACTGATTTGGGTGCCACCTTTGCAGATAAACTGGCTTGATGTAAAGATGTTTGATTCAGCTCCATCTCTTGTTGTCTAGAAATTGTACTGTCATCTTTGTTATCCAAGTACATCTGTCCCTGGGGGGTGTTCTCCTAAAGAAAGTGAAAACAAATATATTAGGACTAAATAAAATTGACTCAATGTTTACTTCAGTACCAGCATATTAAGAATGCCAAACACAAGACTTTTTGTGCCCCTTTGGATATTTCTCTTGGTTTAGTTCCACCAGGAATAATTCCAACATTTTAAACATCTTTGCAGTTTCAAAAACAACCTTTACAAGAAGCACTGAAATGCATAAAGAGATGGATTTTCTATTTTTTTCCATCTTCACCATGATTGTCACTGAAAGAGTTAGGCTTTGGCCCAGGCTGCCCAGGGCAGCAGTGGAGTCACCATCCCTGGAAGGGTTTAAAAAACATCTAGATGTGGTACTTAGGGACATGGCTTAGTGGCATGGTGGTGATAAGTTGATGGTTGGACTTGATGACCTTGGAAGTCTCTTCCAACTTTAATGATTCTGATTTTCTCCCACAAATTTCCTAGCAACTTGCACTGGCCCATCACACAGAATAAGCAAAAATCCACTCTGCATCAGAGGCACAGGAGCCACTGGTGAAGGACATCTTCCCAGCTTATAACAGTACTGTTTCACCACCACAGCATGGCTTGTCTCTTGCAGCTGTGGTGTTAGCAGCCCCATCAAAGCCACTGCTCTGCTCTGAGTCCTTGGGCTCCCTTGGAAAGTCTTGTCATGCCAAAGCTGTGCCTCAGCTGATGGCTCCTCATTAAGCAGAGCAGGTTCTCATGTTTTATGAAGACAATTTGCCATTTCAGCAGTTGCCAGAGGCATTTATGAAATGTGAATCAAACCTCGATGAAAATTAGGTTCTATTATATGGTTTTTAACGGTGATTGTAATAAAACTTAGTTCATAACAGTCAAAAAACCTTTTATGCTTTCATCATTAAAATTCAGCATGAAAAGTTGTAAGAAACACTCCAGAATCCCACAACACACACAAATCAGACACAAAGACTGAGTTAGGTATCAGTCTGTCTTAAACACATGCTGTGGAGTCTGATCATGGGAATATTTCACCAGAAAGTCCCAAAGCTACCACAGAGAATCACAAGAGTTCAGGAAACAGGCCCATCTGCTTCTGACATCCCTGTGGTGGAGCAGAGGAGCCTTGCCTCCCTACCTGCTCCTCCCTGCAGAGATCTTGGCACAGGACATGCAGGTAGACGTTCAGGGTCATGGGGCAAGAATAACACAGTAATAGGGAATGGGAACCTGCTTTGATCCCAACAGGAGAAATCACTAGAACCAGAAATAACAGAAAGCTAATGATGATTTTGTGCAGCTTTGAGCTCTCATGGTCTTGCAGGCTATAAGGGAACTGGGAGGCTCCTGAAAAAAAAGCCACCACAAATGCAGATCTGGGCTTCAAGGAAAGGCAGGGCTGCTAGCCAAATCTACATAAGAATTTGCCCAGGTAGCATTTCCTTCCCTTTCTTTTTTTTCTATTCCTAGTGTCCTTAGTTCTCATATCACAGAATCACAGAATGTTAGGAGCTGGAAGGGACCTCGAAAGATCATCTAGGCCAACCCCCCTGCCAGAGCAGGATTCCCTAGACCAAGTCAGACAGAAATGCATCCAGATGGGTTTAGAATATCTCCAGAGAAGGAGATCCTCCAGGGATGGAGGTGAGGCTGACTGTATGCTAATCTTCTGTCCTTAGAAGTAGACAAACTTGACTCTTCCCATTATTACATGGCAGCTGGAGTACTGTGTCCAGTCCTCATCCTCACAGTTTAAAAAAGATGTGGACAGACTAGAGAGAGTCCAAAGGAAGGACACAAAAATCTTCAAAGGGCTGCAGAATCTGCCCTGTGAGAGAAGACTGAAGGAGTTAGGCCTTTTTCTCCCTGGGGAGGAGAAGGCTTAAGGAGGACCTCAGTGCAGTATTCCGGTACTTGAAGGGCAGGCTACAAAGAGGACAGGCTCTCTGTCACAAGGAAGCCACATGGAGTGAGAAAGGTTGGATCAAATGGTATTCTGAGGTCCCTTCCAACCTGAACTGCTCTATGGGAGGGCCACCACTGCCCCACCATCACCTTCTTGACACCTCTGGTAGCTTGCTACCTTACCAGGCAGCCAGTTTTGCTTATTCTAAAATCCCAGACTGCCTTCCTTCCTAACAAATAAATTTAAAAAGCAAATACTTCCAATTCCAAATAGAAAAGATAATTGCTCTTGTCTTCAATCTCACTTTATATGTTTACCTACTGCTTTTATTAAGATACTCTGTATATCATAATTGAAATATGTGCCCATTTGTTCCATTTTTCATAACATTTGGTTTATCTGAGTGCCTGCTGTGAAAATACATAGATTTTTAAATTATGTCAGGCTGTGGAAACATGAGCAGTAAACCTACAGCAACTCAGGCTGTACTAGTTTTTAAAAGACGAGAACCTGAACACAACCTCTAAAATTGATCCTGTCTTACCTCAAAAGTAGCTTTTTTTTTTTGTCTTCAAGTGAGTAAGGACTAAAGTGAGGCTCTTACACATACAAAGCCTTAGCATGAAAGGGATTTGTATTCAGAATTAACATCAGTGAAAAAATAAAAGAATGCCAAGGGCAAGAAGCTAGAGAGAAACAAAACCATAAACCACATTACTGTACATTCACAAAAGCTTTCAAAAAATAATAATAACACAGCATCACTTTGCCACAAGAGACAGGTTTGATTGTGATTACCTACATAGCTAAAACATTGCTAAGGCAACTATCACCATGGTATCTAAGCTTCTAAGACATCAGTGCATTTACCATTCACGAAATTCTCAAACGATCAAATTTCTCTGTAGTTACAGAACTTTTCCTCACTTTTATATCTTTTTCCTTTTCCTTATCTATCAATGCCTCCATCAGCAATGAGGCATAGGTGAGGTGTTACCATGTGAAGGTGAGGAGAGGGTTTAGCCATGGAAAGTTCACTTTGGGTTCATCTCTCTGAAGCCATGAGCCAGAAAGGGTTTTTTAGCCACAGCTAGAAATTGATCCAGCAACCACCATCCAGAGTTTGACTATAAAAGGGGTAATATAGTATTTAAGCCATGTTTGTTATCCCTTTTCATCACTTTCATCCCACTTCAAGCAGTTGAACATCCACTTTTAAAGTACTACAGCAGAAGTCCATATTTATTCAATTTTTCAGGTTCTAGTAAGATCAACAGGGTACATTATTTTATTTAAGAGGCTTTATGAAGCCTGCTTTTTAGCTGCAAAGCAAAATGCTGGAGGCAAATGATGCAGCTGGTAACATCTTATGGGCTGTTTGACTCCCTCACTGCTCACAGACAGCAGGACTGATGGAGATCTAGCAGAACAGCTTTACCTGAGGACTCTAAGCTCAGCAGGGCACAGGAAAAACCTTGCTGTGCTCAGAGTCAAAACCTGGCCTCTGCAAATGGTGATATCCCCAGTCTCCTATGTGCTCAGCTGATGCTGCTGCAATCCAGCAGTTGCTGTGCCTGGAGACATGGTCTTCCTTCCTGACGGCTGGCATTCAACATCCACCTGTAGAGCTCAGGGGAGATAAGGGAATGGAGGCCTTGCAAGATGGAGGTTTCTTGCTGCAGTGTGGTGGTGCCTGGACTAAAAATTCTTTAGTGAGGAAGCGTATGGGCAAATTGAGCTGGAGAGTTAGAGTAGGTGAGAGGTCTGCACTATGGAAGTGGTGAAGGAAGCTGTGAAGGGTTTGGCCGTGGCTGGTGACAGGGAGCCTGGAGGAAGTTCAGGGGCTGGTCATGATGGTGATGATGATGGTCATGATGGACAGGGCTGCCCAGGAGTCAAGCTTGATATACAGATGTGATTCAAACAGCTTAAAAGGGGAGATCATTTGTGGGCCACTAAACAAAAGAAAAGTTCTGGAGAAACCACTTGCAGGCCAGCAGACAAAAGAAAAAACCCTTTGTGGTGGTTTCTTTTTTAAAGTACATCCCCTCAGACAGCTACATTAATGCAACTCTCTGGGCAGCAAATGATAGCACAGGAGCAAAAGCCAGCAGCCCAGGTTGGACCTCCTTGCAGAAGTTAAAAATATTGTCTAACTGCATCCCAGAAAAGTACAAAACCATGAGGCTCCACTGAGTAGCTGAGAGTTGAGTATGGCAAGGAAGAATCATAAAGAGAGAGAGAGCACAGCATGGGAACGCATTTAAAACCCATTCTGCCAGTAAACCTTCAAAGGAAGAGCTTGTCTTTCCTGGGTTGCACCTCAGCGCCTGTGTATCATGAGGTGTTTTGGAGGTACTTCTGCGGGGCAGCACTAAACATCAGAAAAAGATTTGCAGCCCCAGGTAGTCACTCAGAACGGACACTGCCTTTGTTTACTGGCCCCAGCCCACACCCCGGCCCCAGCCCGTAAACCCTGGCCCTCTCCGCGGCACCCTGTACATCCGCGGGCACAGGCTGACCCCTGCTGGCAGCCTGACAGCCGGCCAGAAACGCGAAAAAACCAACCGCCACACAAAGCGCCCTCCAGGTGACAGTTTGTTTTTAAAGCTGGATGTCACAAGAAAGTCCGCGACCCCGGGCAGGGGAGCACTGCAGCCATAATGACAATTATACAGGCCAGCAGCAAAAAAAATGTCCAGATAGAACAGTAGTTTCCTTTTTCCTTTCATATGGCATCTTTCAAATAGGTCAATACACAGCCCATCCAAATGAGCAGACACTTTTAAAGTGTCTCCTCAAACACAGGTAACTAAATTGCAATACATTGTCAGGTTAGCCTCTGTTTCCCCACCACCCTTACATCTTAGGTCCCCAAACGGGCTCTGACTGTCAGACTCCTAGCCAGTTCATACTACAGTGGACTTCTGAGGCAGGGTCAATACACCATGCTTTAGAAGTGCTTAAGCCTCTCCCTGACCACCAAGGGACCTGGGGCAGAGGGAGCTGTATGTTTTGAAAAGACATCTTGGCCTCAGTGATCTACTTTCCAGCAAATATCAGTAGCTTAGCTTCAGGGACAGGAGTCACTGGCAGCATAAAAGCTGTACCCCGAGTAATGCTGTACAGTTACTAGGACCAACTCTTGGGCTTGGTCATTTGAAGACTGGTTTAATGCTGTCATATCAGCGTGTACACTGAAGCAGATTTCATGCTGGCAAGTTGAGCAAGTAAAGGTGGAGAGGGGTGGATATTCAAGTGTGAGAGCTGCATCATCTGTGCAAATGGTCTGTGAGGCATCCTCACTGGAAACAAAATGATGCCCATATCTTAGACAAACAGGACAGAAAAGCAGCTAATTATTAAGAAGTTAAATACTAAGCCACTAAATACTATCTAAGTTTATGAGCCTGGAGATTCAGGAGGCTGTGTTAGAAGAAGGTGGGGGGGAGGGAGAGAAAAAAACCCTCTAGAAGGCACTTGGAAAATGTAGCTGGAGACCATTCAGCATGCATAGCTTGCTCTGATTAAAAGATGCTGAGAAACCAGGCAGGTTTGAAAGAGAAAAGTCTTCTTCCTACCGTGACCCAAATGTAAACCCAGAGAGGGGTTTTTTTCCTCTTAAGATAGGAGTGTTGCTTTTTATGCCATAAAGTTGGTGTTTCTGCATTCTCTTAAAAATGAGATCAACAGCAAATACTGCGTCTCAGGAAAGCTAAAGAGCCTGCTGAGATGCTCAAGGCCTTTCACAGCACCTTTATGCAAAAATACAAAATGATTCACACTGATGAACAAAACTCCAGCACTACAACCTTGCTAGAGAATTTTTGAGTTTGGTACTTTTCTCTTGCACTTTCATAACCCACCATTACATGGTTGTGGGAAGACAATGAGATCTCACATTCTCAGATCACATTGAAGAAAATCTGTGAGTAATTGCTGAGGTCTTGAAGTAGCATCAGGCAAGAAATGCCCAGCCCTGAAGTCCCTGGGAGGGTCTTGGATCTCCCCAGCTGCTGCAAGCAAAGGTAGCAGAGGGTGACAACAACCCAGGCAGGTAAGGAAAAAGTATTCTGAAATCCTAAATGTTTTCAACAGGTCTTTACTGATTATTACAGACCAGTGATCTTGTTACTTTTACTTTGTGTTCTTCATCCCTCAGACATATCAGACTAATTGTATAGCAGTGCACTATCCTGTTATTTGGTGCATATAAAGCTCTTTATATCCTCCTTTTCTAAAAACAAGCAAGGCAGTAGGAAGGGATTCATTAGCTGACACTAGATTTTGAAAACATTACAATAAGCCTGGTCAGTTTCAGCACTTGAAGAAATAAAAGAAAGGGGCGGGGGGGGGGGAAAGCACAACAGGTTGCCAAGTGGAAAATGAACCTATAGCAGGGGTTGGGTTATTATTAGTTTTATGAACATACTCTACTAATAATTATTTCACAGAGTTTCAAGCTGAAAACCAAGTCCCCTAAAATGAAGTGCAGGGAAAAAACGTGTTATTGGCCCCCAAATGACATGTCTTGATGACTGTTATTCCCACAGTGTCAATCCTTCTTATGTCTAACTTGATAAACTGCAGGTGCTTGAAATTGCTGCAGCAGCTAGAATACTGATAAGCAATAAGTGTTCATGCCACATTTCTCCTGTCTGCTGTTAGCCTAAATTTACTTTATAGTGAAGATGATGATAAGGAGTCTCTTTGCACAAAGGAATTAGAGCCTCTATATGCCTTGGCAGCTGTACCGTGGAAAAAGATAATACCAACAGGGGCAGAAGAGCAGAGTTCACCATATCACTGGTTTCTCCTTTATTCCAAACATGCAGCAAAGAAGAATAAGATAGATCTGTCTCCTATATGACCCAAGTGAAAATGGAGGCAGCAGCAAGACAGACTTGGAGTTTTTAACTGGTCTCTTTATCCTCGTTTTATCAGACTGAAGTCTGGTTTGTGAAATGCCCTTTGGTGCAGCAGCTATTTCAACTGGCAAACAGACCTGCATATGATTATACTTTTCAGAATGAATGTAAATTTTTCATAGCTTGCTAATATGGCTAGAGTTTTTACTTCACTGCAGATAAAAATAACTGCTACATGATTTGTTGATGTTGGCCATGATACATCCAAGATAATTAAACCAAAGAGGGGATATTAAGGGAGCTGGTTAAGTATTTTTTTGTAGCTTTATTTCCATATTCAATACTCAAAAATATTGGAGTTCTTTTTTACTTTTAACAAATATTTTTATTTAAAATATTATTCCCTTCCTGTACTAAGGAGTTTTTTGGCTATATTCAGAAATTAGTCCATCCCCACAGGACAAAACTGATCCCTGTTTTACAAATCAATGAATGCAAAAATAATGTTTTTCTGAGACAGCCATGGCAAACAGTAAAGCACTCCAGGAGCCAGATAGTGACCCTGTAAATGGATGTAGCTCTACTGATTTCAGGCATTGTTAGTACTTATTCTTCTTTCCAGACAACTGAAGGGATTTGGTTCTGTTCCTATCAAAGTTTTGCTTTGATTTTAGCTGGGACAAGGTCAGACTTGATTGAGCTAATAAGCCTTAGTTTGGATTAGAAACTTCAGGACTATTCTAATAGACTGCTCTGGTATGAATTAAAAAGTGCCCAAGCCTACAGTAAGCTAGGCTGAAAATAGGCATATTTAGAACTTAATTTTTTAGTTTTGGGCACTCCAATAACTGCTCCACACAGTTTTTTACATGCCTCACCTTGCAATCAAGCTTGCTTTTCCATACATTCAGTTTTCTTAGCTGCAAAGAGTCATGCACTAGAAGGAACTAGAGCATGTTGAATGAAAACTGGTGTGTCCTTGCTGTTGATGGCACTGGTTCTTGTTATGGTCCTGACAAATTCATTAACTTCTCTCTCAGCTTAAAGCATTCTTACAAAACCAAGAGGCTGAAAGCACATGCTGTGGGATGTAGACTTGTGAAGCTGGCAGCTTCCTGGAGTGTTAAAGCTTATGAAAATCCAAATCCAAGCTAAAATGTATGGAATGTGAGCCTCACCTCGGGGCTTTATCCAAAATGCACCAAGGCTAGTAAGAGTCCTTCCACTGACTTAACTGGCTTTCGATCAAGCCCTTCAAAGGTGCAGAACAGGCTTGAAATGCTTAGCTTGTGGGAGATATTTGGGTACAAAAAGAAATTGCCCAAATCCAGGACTCTGAGTGGAAGGCTGAATGAAGCAATAGCAGGGCCAGGAAATGAAAATCACAGAGATAAACTGCACCCTTCGTATTGGCAAGTTGGCAGCATGGGCAGAAGAAAGGCAGGAAGGGAGGGACATGAGACCAGTCCTGATTAGCAGCAGCAGAAGAGGTCTATGAGTAACCATCCTGTGGCTGGTGCATTTCATCTTCTGTCACTGCTTCCTTCAGGCCACAGTGTTACCTTCTCCTTCCCCTACAGCAGACACTGTTTTCATGTTGATGGGAATGTGATTATGAATGATTTTATTTAGATAACCCTGGGGAAAAGGTATTTCAAATATAGCAAGAAACAGATCTTTCTTACCACAATAAAAAGGAAGGGTAAGGAAATCTCCAACATGATCCAAGCAGTTTAAATGTTCCAGCCACATGGGATTGCTTTGAGCATTTAGGAGGAGAGTGTGAAGCCACAGCCTAGCAGCTGCCATAGAACTGGAGGCAAGAAATAGAATTTTCTCTTCCCTGCTTCACTCTGCTTTTAAGCCTGTCTCAGGGCTAAGGTGTGCCTTGTCTGCTAAGTAACATTTGTCTAGTAGGTTTCATTCAGCAAAGCTGTAAAACATTTTGATATTTTGAGGAAGTACATTATCATAGCAACAGTAACAGCCTCTGCTCATCAAAATGTTTGGCCTATGTGTGTGAGTACACACAAGTGAGTTTCCCTGAAAGGGGAAACAAGGATGGCCTCTCTGGTCAGATTATCTTAAGCAAATGCCCCAATGAGAGGTTGTGTTTGCAGGCACTCACAGAAGACAGTGAGTTCCCGGGCAGAAAGTTCACTGCACAGAAGAGTCATTAGTGAGCCCTTCTGTGAATCCCTCCAAGTCTCCAGAAGCTCTGCAGCAAGAATGCCTTTCTAAAGCAGCTGCTTAAAGATCTGAGGGAAACTTGGCTGGAAGAACAGCCACATGATCCTTCAGTCCCTTGAATATTTTTGGCTTTCAGATGCAAAGTTGAGCGTTACATGACAGCCTTACAAAATCAAAAACTCACCATTGACCAGCAAAGCAGTGTGACATGGTGAAAACTAAACAGAGAGGTGAGGGAGATGTACACCCTCCCTTTCCCTTCCTTTCTTTATTCTCCTTTGAAGTTTTTTAGCCTCTAACAGCTCAGACGGAAGCAAAAACATCCCACAGTGGCTCTGGCTGTCGTGCAGGGGAGCAGACTGTGAGTGAGTTGCCTTGGGCATGTCTGAGCACCATGATCCCCTTATGTTAGGACAGACTGAAGGGCACAGCCAGCTCTAAGTTTGTTTCATCTCTAGCTCTAACCCTTCATTATCATAGCCCTTTAAAAATCCCTGTTGAAAAGTAGCCCCAAAAAAATACAATTTGCAGGAGCTGAACAGAGTGCTAGAAGAAAGTATCACCTTGTTGTGTGACAATTGGCTCTTGGTCCCTATCTTTATATGCTGGAGGTGACACTCTATTCCCACTGTGGGACACAAGTACCAATAAGAGAGGAGAAAGGAGACAAACCCCTTGAGTGTGACACTTACACTAATGACTCTTCTCTCTACCATAAAGCTAAAGCAAGATACATTTGCACTTGCTGTAAATCCCATTTTCACTGTCAAAGCAGTGTAAATGAATGCTAGGGTTGGTAGGAATAAAGACTATTCTCTTCCAAGAGAGCATTTGCCCTATCTAAATGTTGCAGCAATTTTGCTGGAATAGAGAATTTTCTTTACCCAGATACAGTTTGGAGATCTCAACCTAGCAGTTGTAAGAAAGTGTAAGATAGTGTCTAGATAATTTTGTGTATCCCAAAGTCGTTAATAATGGAGATTAATCAGGAGACATATTATTCAAAGATATGTATGAATTTCACATCAAGCTGCAGACAGTTTTTTCTTTTGCTTCATACAAGACAATTGCTAGATTATGGATCATTGTTAGATAAAATAGTTTCCTCTTCATTTATCAAAATCCACAAAAGTTACCTCACAGCAGAAATAGTCCTGAGTCAACAGAGCAACAAAATATCTAAATTATTAGCTTTCTCTGACATCCAAATTGTCTGTATTTTAAAGATAAAGATCTGTTATTTGAAAATAAATCAAGCCTTTCTGATGCTTAGAGTTGGAGCTCAACTGATTTATTGCTTAGTAAAGTCCAAAAAGAGTTGTGTTTCTTCCATTCAGCTTTTGAGAAAGTATTCATGAAATGTTAAAAAAAAAAAAAAAAACCAATTTCTCTTCTGTTTCATGAAAGCCAACCTCTGGGTTGATTTGTAGAGCTGAGTGGCTGAACAACCCAGTTCAGATGAAGAGGTCATAAGCTGCCTGTAATCAGCAAATAATTGATAAATTCAGGTAAAGCACTTCAGGGAATTTATAACTTCATTCCTTTCAAAACTGTAAGGAAAAACATTAACAGTTGCTTAGCCCAAATATTGCTGGAACTGCTGTGAGAAGTCTCCCTTTGAAAATAGAGACATCTTTCACTTAGGGTTATGTACCCCAAATACCTTTTGCCTAATGGACAGTATTGCCATTTGAATTTTTTATGATTATAAACTGTTTTTAAGGCAGTCAGCTGGGCTCATTCAGAGCAAGCATCTCTGCAAACAGACCTATGCAAATAATAGGTCTAGGAACAAGGAGTACAGTCTCTTTTCAGAAAATGAAGCTATATAGAAAGGAGCTATTGCCCTGCAAATTGCTCCAATATTTAACAGGCAAAGCAAGCCTACAATGTCCTGCATCATGTAGTAAAAAGGACAAAGGCAATCCCTGAAAGTATAAGCTCAGATAGTGGGTAGGAATTGAGATTGTAAGGATTTGTTAACCACCAAGTACTGGGTACTGTGCTGCAGGCTCCTCTTTTGGAAAAGAATTTGGAAGAAAAAAGGCAATATAGACCAAAAAAAAAAAACAATGGAAATAATTCAAGAGCCAGAGAAATACATTACCACAGAAGTATTCAATCAAAACAAAACAAAACCCCACAGAAATGAAGCAATGACTCAATAACTAGCCCACCTTCACACAGAGAATATACCTGGTGCTAAAAGTCTCTTGAACCCACTGGACAAGGCATGACATTGATGGCTGGGAGCTGAAGCCAGATTAATTCCAACAGGAAATACAGCATAAGCTTTATGACTTTTTGTTGTTGTTGTTTAAGTCATCACATTGATTAACTCCTGAAACAAAGGACTGAGGACAGCAGCCTGGCAAGGTCTAAACTAGAGCTAGCACTAGGACATCTGCTTAGACAAGGCGTAGAAAACTGGCTGGAATGTGCAAATGTGCTATAAAAGTGTGAGCTGGAGTCAAGAGTCCCCCCTTGAGCTCCAAATGTTATAAAAGTCCAGCTGTACAAATTGCCTTTCAGTTCACAATCTCAAAATCATTTAGAGTTAACTTTCCAGCTCAGGAAATAAATCAGTGTCAGTATCAACCGGAATTTGCTTTTTAGACCTTGCCTTTGCAGATTTTTGATAACAACTGGGGAAAACAGAAATGTTTATCACAGTGGAAAAAATTGCTTCAAAAATCTTTACAGTAGCCTGTTCTTCTTTGAACCCTTAGGAGGCTTGAGGAAAAAAAACACAAACCAAAAACATCTAGCTATTGAGATTTTTTGTGCACTTTCATGCTTAAAAGGCAATGCTTCTGCCTGCAATTTTCATTGAACGCTGTTATTTATAGAGCCACTCCAGCAACCAAATAGGAAGCTGTAATCACATTCTACATGCTTTGGCAGCTCTTGACATGGGCAGGATGTCTGAGAGGTACTGTATTCAGACTACTTTTCCTTTCCTAATAATAATGGGGAAAAAAAGATAATAATCTGTCTTCAGAGCTTCTATACAAAAGGGGAGAACTCATTAACTGAGAGACAGACAAAATGCAAAGAGCTCATTATGCTTTTGTCATGAAGATACCAAGTTTAGCCAAACATTATATTTTAATTGGATTTTCCAGCACTAAAAGCAGAAGACTCTCAAAACAAACCCTCCAAGGGAGAGGAGTGACTCTGCTATTTCCTTTTGAGGCACTGTAGCGAACAGCACATCTGGGTCTTTGCTCCTTATGCCTGCAGCCCCAGTGGAGCAGCTCATTCACCCACTCTGTAGAGGAGGAAGCTGCTGATGATTGTTGATGCCCGCGACCTCTCCTTCCAGCCTCAAACTCCTAATCCTGCAGAAGTGCCTTCCAAGAAGCCACACCGAAGAGGGATTTAGTTACATACTCCTCTGGTCAGCCTAACTCATTTCAAATCTGCAGTACCTCAGCCTCTGCTTCTCCTTGGGAAGCTGTTAAAAGGGACCCTTGCACCCAAAGGGAGCTTGGTGGGGTCAATGGGACACACAGGCGCTTGGGTAGCTGCAGTCCTGAAAGGGAGCCTTGCTTGTCTGGGCAGGCTCCTGCCCCTCAGCGCTCACACATGAACACGTGCTCTCCTGCAGCACAAGCAGGGACTGTCCAAGCAGTATGTCACCAATTCATGCTGTTATTATTTACTGTATGGCATAGTAATGGATACTGGAAACAGACACAGACTGGCTTTGCTTCCTTTTGACACTCTGAACACAGGTTAAAAAGCTCAAAGCAATCTGCTCTCACATAACTATGTGATACACACCACAGAATAACACCGGTTAGAAAAGACTTGTGGAGCTCTTCTAGTGCAAACCCTGCCCAAACTAGAGCTAATGCCAAGTTGAATCCAGGTCGCTTAGGGTTTTGGATATTTTTAATATTTCCTAGGATGAAGATTCCTCAGCTTCTCTCTGCCTGTTGCAGTGCTAACCCACTCTCAGCATGAGAAAATATTCCTTACATGCAAGTAGAATTTTTCTTGTTATAGCTTGCATGTCACCTTTTGCCATGCACCTCCGAGAACAGCTCTGCTCCATCTCTTCTACAACTACCTTTGATTGTTGAAGATAATACTAAGATCCTCTCAAAGCCTTCTCTTTTCCATGCTTTCTCAAGAGAGACAGAGATCATAAACTCAAAAGCCTGTACATCACACATTTCGTATCCTCGATGTCTGTGTGGGAAGTGAAAGTCAATTGGCAAGCGCAGCCTGAGGAAGCAAGGGCAGAGGGTTAAAATGGAGCCCTACCAGCCAGAACACGTCACCTCTGCTCAATGCCACTAGCATCTTAGTTAACCCTGATAAAACCTCTCTCGGATCTCCTACATCAAAACATTGCATCAGTTAACATTGTTTCATAAGACATTTGAAATTTGTGGTCCTTTGTGGTTAAAGCAGTCTTGCAAATCCATCAGCAGCAGCATCTATGGTCAACAAGGCAAAGAATAACTCATTCTGTTGTAAACTGAAAATGCATCTGAAGTATACTTTTTCCTGTTGGCATCAAGCACATAAGGGAGTGTCCTGGTTTGGGTTAGAACAGAATTCTGTTCAGCGATGTTACATTCTAGCTAAATCTCTTCTCAGTAACTGCACCACGTACCACCTTCTCCAATCTCCAGAGACTTGCAGCACCAGAGCAACTGACAGTAAGCTTGTTATTCATAGCCCTTGCTGAATGTCCACGGCATGAACCAGTCCAGTCACCTTTTGAACCTATGAAAATGTCAAGTAATCACAACTGACTGTTGCAAAGAGCTTCTGGTCCATGATACTTCATTGCAAGTGATATTTTATTAGAAGGAGGTTTTTCCTGGACAGATGCAGACATTCTGATTAAAAACAGACTAAAAGAGGGACTTGAAAGTATCAAGAAAACCAAGGGTTCACTGGAAATACGGGGGATTAAGATCTATGGTCCAAGACTAGATTTGCATCTGAATGTCCCACCAGCCCAGAATTTGACCCAACTTTGAGTATTCTTCTGCTAGTATCTACCAGCAGAAGCTGTTGGAGCAATATCAGTTCCTACAAACCAGCCAACTATAGCAATTTCTGCATACCTCCTGGGTCCAGGAAAGAAGACTTACCAGCCTGTGGTCAGGGTGTTCTTTTCCTATGGGTAAGATGCAGCTTGAAGTTTCTTTCTTCCCTGGAAGATCTGAAGCCACTTGAAGCCCCACTGTGAAGGACAACACAGAATCAAGAACAGTCTAGGTTGAGAGGTACCTCTGCACACCACCTACCCCAGCCACTGCTCAAATCAGGTTTGGCTTCAGAGCTAGTTAAGGCAGATAATAGACCACAGTACTACCACCTGGGCTACCCAAAGCAGCCCAGTGATTGGGTCAGGTGGCCCCTGAATACATGAACCCAATATAGGAAGGGAATGGGCTCCCAGTAGCCAGTAGGTTATGGCTCCTGAGAGACACAAAGGTGGAGTTTGTGTATCCTGGAACTGAGCTCAGCACAGCCACCAGACCATCCCTGGGGGAGTCTTTCTCTGCCTTTTACGCCTAAATTCTTTATTTCCTCTCAACAATGGTAAATGTTTATGAAGTGTCACACTTTCCCTTTCCAGAAGGGTTTAGGCAGAAATGAGTATCTCCCTATCAATCCCTAAGGTCCTTGTTTTCAAAGCTAATATAGGTCCTTGTTTTATCAAGTCACTTCTGAAAAGTTTATCCTCCACCCCATCCCTGCAAACCATCAACTGCAACTATACCACAGGCTGGGCCACGGCCTGTCCAGGAGGATGTTTGCCTCAAACAAGATGGTGATGCCTGTAGGAAACAATATTAGGCAAGAATCAGACCTCAGCACACATGACAGGAGTGAGAACTTTTGGCTGATGCTCATCCCTCAGCTGACCAGCCTGACTGTTATGTAAAATTCCTCAGATGGTGATGAGGCCATGTGGTTAGACACAGATGGTTTGAAGAACAGCTGGATACAAAACCCACTATGGAAGGACGTGGGGATTTGTGAATAGATCCCCCATTTCCCCACATGCCTACAGCAACCTGCTCTGATTTCATGCTCCAGCTGAGTCTCCCTTGACCTGTCACATGAAGAGTCATTCACGGGCAACAAGTTCACCGAGGCCCAGCTCAGATAAAAGATAATTGTCCACTGCTAGCTATAGGTAAGCACTTTCTCTCCCGTGCTTCTGGGCTGCTTAGTGTAACACACTAGGAAAAATAATTTCAACAGGAAATCGTATCTGCAGGGTGAAACACTGGTTTATAAATTAAACTAATCCTGTTCAGAGCACTATGAAATTTTAAAGTAAATTAAGCAAGGGCATACAAGCAGAAGATTACCACTTTTGAAAAAAAAAAAAACAAACAATGTATTAGCAGTTATAAAAGCAAGTATAAAATACCAGCACAAAAACCTAAGGACCTCTTGCTTTCAATGGATTGCAAAAGCTTGAGTTTATTGTTGGAAAAGTCAGGTCCTTGACTGAAGCTTGAGCCATGGATGAGGGTATTTAAGGCTTTCCCAGTAAGTTTTCTCGTGCCCGTTAGTGAGTGAGTGCGTTCAGCTGCCTCATTTCCTACAGAAGCACTACTGAAGTGTCTCTGCCTCTCCTCCCCTTGCCAATTTTCAGGAGCTTTAGCTTTGAGGCATACAGCTGTCACATCCACGTATATCCAAGGCTTACTCTGAGTTTTCTCCAGCTTTTCCGGTGATATTTGTATTCAAGGCCCTGTAATTAGCCCACTGTCCTTCAGGACTGCCAGGTGAAATTCTCCCTGCTACTGATGAGGCAGAGTAAGAAAGTTTAATTACCTAAACAGGAAATTAGAGGATAATTAACACAGATTTATGAAGGTGCATTTTCTTTGAAAAGGTAAGAGAAAACATTTTGCAGAGCTACCAAACAGGTGGAAATGTTCTTGCTGTCAGCAGCCTCCTTTAACCAGAAATCTTCCTGAGTACATTCCAAACTAGAAATGGCAAATATTCAAAAGTGCTTCATGGTATGAACACTCCTGATGATAAATGATACTGCTTGGACAAATATTTCTGCTTACAGAACTGAGGGTAGCATGATTAAAACGAATTTCTCAATTGCCCATTTATCATGAGATCCACACAGGATTGTGAAATCTGCGGCAGCTTCTACAGCATGAGTTCCACTGGGAAGGAAAATTAAGTGTCCATGCAAAAAGCCACTGTGACCAAAATTAAGAGTCACTGTTTGTAAAGATCAGTCACTAGGGATAGATGTGGAAATACTGAAATGTCTCCTTCATAATCATACAATTATTGGGTTATGTCTCTACAGATGAAGAGATATTGCTTCAATGATGTATATGCCTACGGGTCATGATTAACATCTGACACGAGGAAAGGCTGTAGTTTAAGAACAGCAGTAGTCTGAGAGTAGTTTGTAGTGCTAGATCCTGAACAGTTGCAACATCTTTCCAATTTGCATTTAGTGTATCTTTTGGCATTTTTCACCTTGAACACTATTCTGTTCTCAAGAAAACAGAAAAAAACTATTTATGGTGCTTGTGTTATTAAATATAGTTTTCACAAATCATTTTAACCAATCCAGCTCTTCTGCTCAAAAAAACATATTACAAACTTATCAACTGAAAAGCTGTAACAAAAATGTATTTTTAGGACAAGCAATTACAAAGTGCTGTGTTTCATTCTGAACTCTTTCAGAGGGAAGATCACCCATAAACTCCCATTTGGGATGTTCAAGAAACAGGCACTGGTGCCAAATGTCACACATATTTCTGCTTGGATTCAGTTTCAAACACCCTTTCAGCAACCTTCCCAGCATCCCCATTGGAGAAGCCCCCATATCATGCAGCTGGAAGAAGCATTTTGCTGCACTCACCCTGCTGCTGCTCATCACAGGGCACAAAATACATCCCAGCTTTGCCTTTTACCTCCTGGGTCGGTCACTTCCCTGCACAGTAATTAACAAATCCATGCTAATTGCAAATCTGAAATAAGTCATTTAACTGTATTGGCTTTCTGCTGCTGGACTGGGAGGAAAATGTGTGCTTCAAGTCATCCTGGTCTGACAACAGGTTAAAAAAAACCCCAACTTTTTAATAAATGATCCTGTGAGGACAGGCTGAGAGAGTTGGGGTTCTTCAGCCTGGAGAAGAGAAGGCTCCAGGGAGACCTTATTGCAGCCTTTCAGTACTTAAAGGAGGCCTGCAGGAAAGATGAGCGACTCTTTAACAAGAAGCATAGTCATAGGACAAGGGGTAACAATTTTATACTGAAAGGGGGTAAGATTTAGATTAGCTATAAGGAAGTTACTCTTTACTGTGAAGGTGGCTAGACTCCAGAACAGGTTGCCAAGAAAGTTATAGATGCCCCATCCCTGGAAGTGTTCAAGGCCAAGTAGGATGGGGCTTTGAGCAATCTAGACTAGTGGAAAGTTTCCCTGCCCAACCCAAACAATTCTATGATTCTCTGAAAGGAAAATACTACAGAGTCCAATGCAAGGCCTAAGACCAGAGCAAGCCTCTGGCTCTAGGGCAGCCCCAGAGCACACCAGCATGAAGAAGCCTCTCTTCATTGTATTTCAGTAAACGTTTCTCTAGGGTCATTATTTCAGCCAGGGAAAAGTGACAGCATCGACTCTAATCCTGCTGGAGAAGAGCTCTGTGTTGGCAACCTCTGTGAGGCTGCTGAGATCTGCAGCCCAGCTGTGGCAGTAGCTGAATGAGGCACAACCTTATTCCCCAAATCCAAGCTGCACCAGCACAGCCATAGTAGCAGAAAGCAGTTTTGTTGGGGCTGAGCAGAATTCAATAGCTATGAAGTAGTGAAAAAAAACCCAACCAAACAAAAAACCCAAGCCCTTCTGTCCCTTTATGTGAAGCAACCACAGAGATCATAGCCCAGCATATTGAAAAAGAATAATCAATGTTATTGTCAATTTTGAAATTATGAGTAATAAGGCTCATCATGCCAAGATATTCTATTTAATTAAAACAGAAATATAGCAGATCAATTTTCTATGTTAAACTGACAATTGTAACAACAGTGTAAAAGAAGTGAAGTTCTCTACTACAGGCAATTTATGACAGAGGAGAGAAGTGGTTAGTTAAAACTCAAGCATAGCATCCACAGGGTGTGCTGGTGGTTTCATAGATCAAATAAATGCAACAATATTTAGCCCTTCTGAAAGATTAAAAGAAGTCATGGGTTTATACAAACTAGTAAAAGGCACCAAGCATCAAATGAGATCTCTACAGTGCTGAGCCAGCTGACACTGCAAGCCTCTGAGATGACATGACCACAAAAGAAGATAAGGGGAATGTCAATGAAGGGAAGGCTGGTGAATGCAAGCAGACTAAAAAGCCTGTGGAGGACAGAGGCCTCCACATCCTTGTCCTGTACCCTGTAGCTAATGAGAGCCTTTTAGGAGACTTCAATAGTCCTTCAGTCAGGTATTTTTTGCACTTACCGAGAGAAGTCCAGAGCCCCATGAATCCTCACTGTCACTGATGCTGCCAATTATCAAAGTCTCCTCTTTGGTACTTGTTTTTGTCTTTTGTTATAGGCTCCTGAAACACCACAGACTTGGTATCTTAACCCATTGAATGTGGCAGAAAGATTTCTGCCAGCCTGAGACTTCTTTCAATAGGTGTCATGAAGACAGCTTCAAATCAAAGCAAAGTGTGCAAGAAAAAGTCCTCAGTCAGCAGATGTTGTTGTACCCTGCACAGAAGCAGGTTCACCCATTCATTTGCTGAACAGGAATGCAACTTCTATTTCATTCTAGGTTATCATTTTTTCCTCAAAAAAGACACACCTTTTTCTGCCCTTTTTGGTAGGAAAATGCTGGGTGCAGTTGTATTCCTGCAGAGATCAAGAATTCCAATATTTCCAACAAGATCACAGGTCTAAGATTGGGGCTAGAGCATGGAAATGTGACAAAATGAAAGCACAAATACTGATGTATGGCTGAATACAGTTTATGTTGAAAATATCTTAGAGGGAACAAATGGTTTTGGCAGCACTATGCAGCTCTGCTAATGGACACAATGTTATATTTCTTCTCTCAGGCCAATTAAAATATCAGTGGTTCATTCCCTTTCCTCTTTGATCTGTTCCTAGCTGGACAGACAGATTTTAGAGCAGATGATGATTCTACAGTGACCACATTGCAAAAGCAAACATCTGTCAACCATTACCACACAGCAGCTTCTGAGATAATGCTCCTTTTGTCCCTGCTCAGAGCAATGACACACACACTGTGTGCCTGTCAGAAAACAGTAGGATTATCAGAGTATTCTGGCTCCTTTGCCCAAAAATTGTAGGAAAGGTAATCCAGCCTTTGGTACACAGATTTGAGTGATTTTCTTTTGTAAGTGGGAGAGACTGACAGGGGTTTGTAAAACCCTCAAAGAAGAAACCAGGTCATCACTGTATCAACAGGGAAACTTTGCTGCACTATTAACACAATGTAGTAGTGTTTCCTCTTCTCTCAATTTCTTTTTTTTTTCCCCTTTACTTTTTAATTGAACAAAATAGCTTGAACTGAACACAGTTACTGCCCTCCCCCTGAAAATATATATTGGCTATGTGGCTATTCTACAAAAGTACTTCACCAAAATCCCAGCAGTTTAATCTATTCTGTGTGAGAAAGAACAGCCAAATCTTAACAGTAAGAACCTGAAGGCTTTCTGCTGTAACAGGATTTAGCAATAACTTTTCATTTGCAGTTCAAAGTTAATCCTCAGGGGAAAATGTGATCTGGCAAAAACAAGGAGTCACAAAGAAAAAAAAAATTCATTAAACTGTGGGGGTTTGACTCAGTATTTCTGCAGCTATTGTTATTAGGAAACATTATAGAAATAACTCCTGCATTGTCTTGGACTAACAAGGCTCTTATATAACACATCTGTCCCTTTTGTACTTTATTTCTCTACCAATAAAAAAGAGAGAAAAAGTTTCAATTCCCTAGTTCTCCTAGTGGGCTACAGCCTTATTTAACACACCTTCTGAAGGGAAAATCATAGGCAAATCCCTCAGACTAACAGTGCTCTTCCCTTTTTGTCCCTCAACGTGAGTTTTACATGGCCACAAGCCTAGCTTTTTCCTCTGTTTCTACTCAAACAGCATCCCCCAAGGCTTGCAATGAGGAACCATTTCTCCTCCTAGATTTAGCTGTAGGAAAATCCCATAAACCAAATAATTTTTCTCATTAACTCACCAGGATCTGTTCAACTCTAAATTTCAGCAATTCTATTTCCCTTCTTTGTTCCAGTGATGCTTAAGACTAAGTCATGGCAACCTGCTTAACTCAGAAGAAAGCATAGGGACCCCCTTCAAGAGAGAACTGATGAGGTCCAAATTAGGCTCCTACTGATAGATCAAAGTCTGCATTGAAAGCTCAGCTTTCGGCAGCAATTCAGGAGCTGCCTTCATGAAGCTACCAGGAATTCTGATAGCAGTATGTAAGAAAATCAACTTTGTGAGGGTTCAGGTAGCACATAAGTGTCTGGTTTCCATCTAGGACTATATTAAGAAATATAGAAAAATTCCTACACAAGTTGAACCACATTTATTGAAAGTTGCAGCTCTTCAATATCTGTTCTACATGATTAATAGATTTTATTCTAAAACTAGATAGACATGAATATTCCCCATAAAAATATGTAGCAACATTTAAGTGACTAATCCTCTGACCTCTTGCCTTAGGTTTCACTGAAAACCAAACATTCACAGCTAACTTGTAAAATCTCAAAGTTTCATCTTCTTCCTCCTGCAGCAAATGCAGGGCTCAGCAGAACAGACCAGCCCATTGTTGGTCTGCAGACTGCTCTCCTGTTGGCAGAGTACTCCAGCAAGATGATTAGAAAAATCACAACAGCTTGTTACAAACACAGACAACAGGAGGAAAAGCCATGAAAAGGAATGCTTCAGAAAAGTAATGGGAGCAACACCTTCATTCAGTTTTTATTAAATCATTTTACTTGACAGGGGTACTCACTCCACAACATCAATCTATTATCTCAACACATAGACCTAAACATTTTTCAAACATAAAGTTTCATGTTTTACAGAAATTTTAGCCCAAAAAGTAAGTTTGAACTACTTCCTTGCACATAAATTGACCAGGAGGGGCAAAAAAATATACTTTAAAAATTGCAGTAAGTTTAAGTCCCTAAAGAATCCACAATCTAAAATAAGTTAAAACATTACTTTAAATATTAAATATTCTGGGAAAGGTTAATATTCAAGACAATGTAAAGGTAAAAGGAAACGTAACTAAAAGAACCACTGAATATTGTAACAAATACTCAGTGTCTCACTGATGTTTGAAAAGGCTGAATGCTCAAGTACTTATAAATACTGTCCAGAGACCCTGCTCTGTTTGCAAAGTTTGCTTAACTTTTAATATGCAATAATTTATTGCACATATTAAAATAACAAACTATTCTAGAAAACATTTCTTGTAGAAAAATTGCATTTTACCTGCTCTCTTGAAGAATTCCTGCAGCACTTCTTTTGTTTGAAAACAAAAACCTCCAAAATGGGGGGAAAAAAAAAAAATTGAAGGTGCACAGATGTTAAAAAAAAGACTTGGTTCAGCTGAGGGAGCCCCAAGATTCCTGGTGTTTTCTGAACAGAGAGTTTATTTGGGTAAATGACTTTGTCGCTGTGGAATTCAGCTCAGTTCTTTGTAGTAAGCATCTCTGGAAAGGGAGAGAGTGACATTGCATCCTGTTCACTCTCCTAAATGAAGCAGGAATTCCCAGATTTGCCATCATGTGATTTCAGTGAGGAACTAGCACTCGACTTACTCCCAGCACCCGTTATTCTCTGCCCAAACACAGCTCTTCCGAAGCCTGGGATAGTTGTAACAAGTGGCAAAGAGAGAAGGAATACACAGATCAGGATTGGCTTCACAGAGCAGACACTTCAGGTGCTGCCCTGAGTTTGGGCAGGAAGCAGCAGTAGAACTGAGCAAAAGTGCCATTGTTAAACTGCCACAGAAGTTATAAAGGAGCAGATTTAACAGTTCTTGCTAGGAGGAACTGGTTGTATTTGAAGGGGAGGGTGGAGGTGGGGGAAATTCACTTTTTCTGCCACCAGAGAGTACTAAAAAGATTATCCTGACAAACACTCATTCTTTATATTGGAATTTCAAAGATTTATGAATTACACTGCAGTACTCTTTGCAATGTTAATTAAGCACCACACCAGCCAAACCCTTTATGCCTGTATCAGGCAAAATCTGATAAAAGATAATATAATCTACACTCCCTACATGTCAACTGGAGAAACAGATGTTACATTAATATTATAGTTACAAGCAGAATAACACAAAGGAAAATAATACAAAATTCATTTTTCACAGAGAAAGATGTTATTGATATTTTACTTTGAAGAACTGCATGTTATTAAGTAGCAGTGATGGTTTCTGCTAGCTAAGCCTTCCTAAAGAAGCAATTGTTCTTGAAGGATGAGTAACCATTTTTGACCTATTAAGATTCAAGGCAGAGATTAACAGTTCTAGCTCCCTTAGGATTATCCATAAGATCATCAATAGTTATCTCCAATGTTCTCATTTGATGTGCATCATGGATGTACATCCATGGCCTGCCTCTTCTTCCTGGCTGCTGGGGAGGGTCTGGTAAGAAAATGTGGTAGGGTGGATCACTGTGCATTTTCTATTCAATTGTTCTTTTTGTGCCATTGCTGGAAATACTTCATTACCCAGAAGTGTGGTTTTCAAAGCCTTTTTTGTTTCCCCCTGTGAATAGATGCATCTTCTATGTAAAATAGGTTCCATTTTAGTCTGATTGTCTGCAAACACCAGGATGACAATAGCTTAGGCTATTTCTACCTAAGGTAGAAAAGTGTTTCAGAACTAGGTTAGCTGCAGATCCTGTGTAAACAGCTGCTGAGCAGATCTGAAAGGAGAAGATACTTCAGTACCCTGAGTTATGTCCTGAGAAACTGAGGCTGATGTCAGAGAGATGAGAAACGGCAAGAAAACATGTCTAGGGTTTCTTATTATTTTCCTAGATCCATGAATCAAGAGCAATAGGAACTTCAGCAAAAGTAACAAAGCCAGGCAGGGTTCACCTCCCAGAGCTGTAGCACAGCAACCAGGTCTTGACCAAAGCTGTGGCAAGAACACAAACTGTGAGAATGGCTTTCCAGAGATGCATGTATCAGCACAGAGGCTGCAGTACAAAGGCTAAATTAATACAATGAGTCTAGTCAGCTGTTTAAAAAAAAAAGCCCTGTTCCTAGAAAGGCAATCAATGGATGGGTGAGAGGAAGTGGCAGAAGAGAGAATACAACCAGTGGAAGGCTGGATCAAGACAGGCTTACAAAGAAACATTGGAAAGCAGAAAAAAGACCTAGATAAGCACTGAAAGGCTGGAGGAGGCTCAGGCTCTCAGGAATAAACAGGACACTAAAGACCACACTCCAGCACACATTTGAACAATGGAGTTGGCAGAAACACTCCAAATTAACAGCAGGTTATTGGTACATGAAATGCTGTGGCCTTTGCTACACTCACATGTGGGTTTGTGATGCTCTCATTCATTCTAGGAGTATGCTGAGGTGTAGGAAGTGTGAAAGCTTGAGAGGCAGTGCTGTTGGATTTGCTTATATTGCTAGCAAAAATTATTTTTGCTTTCCTAATTCTGTTAGTAAATTCAAGCAAAACACAGCAAAGTAACATCAGCTATTTGCACTAGCAAAGTGATGCTTCCTACATGCTTCAAGTCTCTGAAAATAATGCATTCATTCAACATGCTGCTGAGGTACCACATGGAACCTTCCTACCTTGCCCTTGCAGAAGAATCTGCAATGGCAATGGAAAGATGTGCAAAACGTACTAGTAAATTGTGAAATCACATCTAGAAAAGACTGCAAAGAGAAAGCTGTGATGTTGCAGAGTTTGATTTAGCATTTCAGATCCACAATCCTGTACAGTGAAACAGGAGCTAACTGGGCTGTGGAGTCAATTTTTCCAATACTGAGTTTTGAAACTTCTTTTTTCCACAGAAACTGACCTGAGCTGGGTAGCAAACCAGGCTTGGTTCTGTCTTAAAGAGCAAAACCAGGCTTTCCAACACACCCCCTTATAAAGGCTTTTATGGAGAAAATTCTGTGTTTAACATTAAGATGAATAAATAAAGAGATAAATAAAGAAGATCATAGCCCATGTATTCTGAAGAAGTCCTTGTTGTAGAGGTGGAGGAAAGACTTATTTCTCAGTAGGGAATAACATGCCTGCTAACAAGCTGGTAGTTGTGTGAAACTTAAGAAAGCTCAGACCAACAGAGAGGGGTTTTCACATTCCTGATGGACTTTCCAGGCAGGAGAGCACTACCAGCCCAACCCTGGGCTCTGGGGTTGGAGGAGAGCAGAGGGGAAGGCACCGGTGGTGCCCTCCACCCATGAAAGGAACAATTCCTCCACCCATCGCCCCATCCCATGTCGCTGTGTTTAGCTGTCTAGCCTAACTGCCCTCCTACACTTTAAATACAGGCACTTTAATGGACAAATCCTTCCAGCCTAAAGTAAGGAGGTCTTAGTGCTGGTAAATTTTAGGTTTCTACACAGAAGACACAGCTCTAAACTCCCACTTGTAGTCCCTGGACATGAAGGGTCAACAGACAGCAGAATCTAAGAAGGAACACTCTGACCACAGCCAGACGTCTACTGCAGGATAGATTAAAAACTCTCCAGATTGTATTGGTTGTATTGCTTAAGCCTCCACATCCCAAAATGGGGAGAACAGACTTTGAGCTCACATGTGGACACCTTCACCTTAGACACCTAGATTCAGAAGGGACAAAGCCATAGGTGACATAGTTCAGCAGACTTCCAGAGGCAGATGCCTGCATCTCCTCCAGAATGAACTGGATGAGGAAGATGCCTTTGCAAAGGCTTTTTCTAACAAGGAATACTTTGATCCCCCTAAAGTGACTGTCCACATGCACCACCCATTAGCCACACTGCTGTTGCCCAGCATTTCCTGGAGCTGCACTAAGGAAATGCACACCAGGCTCAGACAAGCCCTAGTCCAGCTATGACTGGGCTCTGTCCTCATGTCTCTTCTGTTCCTTTCTCTTCTAGTTGCCACTTTTTCACCTGTACGCTCCTGGCTCTTCCTCTTATTTCCTACTCCTGTGAGGGCCTGCATGCAACAGAGAGGAGTTCTGGAGGGCAGAAGGATGGTGAGAGAAGGGAGAGCAAAGCAGAACTGGTGAAAACACAGGAGCAGAAAAGTCCGTTTGCTGAAACAGTGTAACCTTTTTCAGAAAGAAAGGTTGAAATGTAAACAGCATAGGGAGGAAATAAAATCTAGTCTATAGTTTATACTTGCAAACTGTCTAGCCATAGTGTGACAACTGGCTGGCTTCCTCTGCAGTTACTGGACAGGAACAGTATAGTTTTCCTGCTGCTCAGTAGCAAGTTAGTAGATGGATGTTGATTTGCCATCTGGAACTGACCATCAGAGAAGCCTGTGCTGATGTGTGCCAGAGCTGAACAAACCAAACTCAAGTAACCAGCAAACTTAAAGGAAAGGTTCACCATTTGAAGCACAGAGGAACAAGCAGCCTCTTACAGGCAAGGCTGCAGCAAGGAAACGCATCTCTGGCAGCCAACCCTGGGATCTTTCAGGGTGAGGTTCAGAAAGTACTAGTGGTCCTGTTACTCAGTCCACAGTGATATTAAACAAATCTACCCCACTCTCTATATGGTTACTGTTGGAGGTCTCTGGAGTGTTTGGTATCAAGCTGCAGTTACTCAGCCTAGCACCGTGTGTCTCAGCAGCAGCTAGAGAGCGCACAAGGAAGAGTAGAGCCCCCACGAACTTTCAATCCTTGCTCAAAGCACACCACTGGCAAGGAGACAGGCATACATCCAAGCCCTGTTTTCTGTGCCTGAATCCAGTGTGAAAGACTCCAAGCACCAGATCATGGGATGTGGTCAGGAAGGGCTGCAGATAACAATGGTACCCTTTCAGCTTTGGGTCCTGAACAGTGGCATTCGCTGCCTGCCCAACACTGCTCCCGCTCGCAGCCCTAGACCCTGGCATTAGTGACTATCTCATATGCCAGACACTGGCCACTTTCAGCAGCCAGGGAGCTGATGGTCACTTAACACCTTGCTTCAGGGGCGCAGGGACACGAGAGCAGCCTGCAGGTGATACAGGGAAGGCTACTAGGACCATTACACCACTCTCTGTTTAAGAAGATGCAATTATCAGAGCAAACACCCTTTTAGGCATCAGTACCTACGTCAAAACGAGCATGAGACTACTTATTGTACAAGAGGAGCTTCATGTTCAAAAGTCATCTCATATCCTTTGGGTTAATCATAACTCAGCTGAGGCAACTACAAAGATAAAGATTTATCTGTGAGGATCTCTTATCTACATAAAGAAACAAATACTGAGTGGCTCCAAATTTTCTATGTGTCTGCATCTATGCCAGTCTCCACATCTATTCCAGAGTAGCCATGTATGTCCCCTCCTCTCCACCGGTCTGGAGAGGAGCAAGAAAAAGAATTCCTCCAGGATAGTTGCACTGGTATCCATGGAAAGGCAAACCTCAGCCTTACTGGGATCATGGAGCTATTATTTCTGTGTGTGAGACATAGCAATAGTTGCCATTTTCACAATAAACAGTTCAGCTTTATGGATAACAAACCAGAAAGACAAATCCTCTGGCCACAGGATGGCCAGGTAAGGATAACAGAGGCAGTCTTGCCTCCTCAGCCTGCATCCCTGCAAGCAGCTACATACTACTCCCACTGCTACCCTCCCACCAGCCATCCTCCAGCCTCCACACATCCCATTCAGCCAACAGCCAAAGCAGCGATGGTCAGTGAGCACACTGAGTTTAATTTTATCAGTCAGGAGGATAAGAAAAGGGAGAGATACAAACAGGGAGAGCCCTGAAACCTGAGCAATTAGCATTAATAAACACAATAGCCAGAAAAAAAGCTGGTCAGCCACAGTAATGGATGGGCTAGCAAGAACCTGCAGGGAAACTAGGATGTTACAACTGCCAGGAATGCAAACCCTAGAAGCCAGTGTTGGGGAGGGGAGGTGCAACCGTGCCCACTGACAAGGGACATGCAGGGGAAGGGTAACAAGGAGGGACAGACACAAAAGGGTATGAAGGTCACTTACAAAATGGGGCCAGCCAGCATACTTGTCTGGCTGAGCCCTGTGCCTGATCCCTGCAGGTTGTCCTGTCTTTTATCATCTTATTATTCTTGTCTTTTATCTTCTACTTAAATCTTTTATTAACTATCTCCCTGTGTGATTGCACTCTCTCCTATGGGTACTTGTGCTGCAAGGACTGGATGTCAGCTACTGGTGAGGTCTGGGTGTGAGTGAAAACTGGTGCTAGCTTCTGGCATGAGTTAAGGTTTCAGCATCAGCTACTAGAGTGGTTGGAGTCTTTAACCCCTAGTCACTGGGGTGGGACAAGTCTTTTGTGTGTCCATGTCCACATGTGTGTCTCTGGGACACATGAACAGCTTTGCTACTTGCTGAACCTGCAAAGGGGAAAGTCACATTGCTGCCCCTGGGTCCCTGGGGTAGGCTTCAATGGCTGGGCAGGAGGGTCTGGGGCCAGGGTGGTTAGTTCTCCCTCAGAGATCCCTTTTTCTCTGCAGGAGCATGGATGGAGAGCAACTCACTGAGGTCAGCCCAGTTTCCACCTGGCCTCCCTAGACAGGTATTTCATGTGTTTGATTTATTCCTTCTTCTATGCACAGCACTTCATAATCCACTGACTTCTGGATTGCTCAGGTCAGACAGCTCTTCTCCTGTCAGCTTCATTTTGGACATGTACTCTGTTCTCCAGTTGAATTTTTAGGGTGCTTCAAAATCAATGAAAAGCTTGAGAAGCAGCAGGATCAGGAAGGACACATGCAGGAGTCTTACTCAACGTTTTTGCAGTTTAGGAGGGACTTTCACACTTTGCCTGCAGTTTTACCTCCACCTCATTTACAAGGTCTTCTTGGTTTACTTATAAAAGAACATTACAGAGGAAGGGAAAGTATGAAAAAGCAACACTGCCTCATTTGTTAACTATGGGTCCAAGCATTAGAATTGTTGACCACAAATGATGAAACCAATCACAAGTTCATCCCACAAATATCAAGCATATCAGAATATAGGTCAGGAAAATTAGCACTTGGAAACTGTGGAAAATTTCCTCAAAACAGATCAGTTGCTGAAGCTAAAGAGCATCTTTTCTTCAAAACAGTGGTAAGATACTTTACACAAAAGGATTAATTCAAATTCTGTCTTCTAGGAAAATAATTCACAGCTTCATCTACCTGGTCAATCCTTAATTTCTCCACTTTTGGACCTCAGAAATGGCATGCTGGTTTGGGAAGAAGCAGTAACTTACATCTTGGCTATAGGTCAAACTTTTCAAAGGAGCAAGAAGGGAGAGCAGCCTCCTATGGCTGCAAGCATCCTAATTCTGTGAATTTTGATTTCACAATTTCTTGCATCTTTTCTTCCTATGAGTTGTTGCTAAAGAGGGTAACAAAGCTCAGCTGAGCACCCAGACCTATCTTCTAGAAGTCCTGTACCCCATCTCTATTTGAGGCTTGTCATCAGTGGTGAGTACATGTAAGTGCCCAATGAGAAGCAAGTTTCTTTCAAACTTAACACTGACCTAGTTACAAAAAAAAATGATAGAGGATTGTGTGTTATATGATGTGTGTGACTCAAGGTCCTCCATACACTTCTCAGAATGCTACTCTGAAGATTTTTTTCAGGTCATGATGCCAGAACACCACACCCAAGCTCACCACAGAGAGCTAGGAAGCAACTAAGACAATTCTACTCTGTTTCTGTGAGATCTTTGCACACAGTCTTACTCACTGGCCATCAGATGACTAAATGCAAAGCTGAAGACTGGTGCCTTGCAGATACACCAGCAGCGTCCACATTTGGACAAACACATGAATCAGCAGAGTCTCTGCCAGGTATCAGGAGCATCTATTCACAGTTTGTCACATTCACAGTTGTGTTGCTGCAGTTTTCACTTAAAAGCAAAGACATGACTCCATAATAGAATAACTTCTCCACCAATCTCACACTCTTGAAACCTAGCTGAGTAAGAGAACCATGTTGGCATGTTTTACATAACACCACAATTTTTAACTATAAGATTCACCAGGAGATTAACCTTGAAAGACAACATCTACAGGAAATTACACTTTAGTTTCTTTAAAGTGAAAACACTGTATCAATGAGATCTCTGGAAGCCACTGCTTCCCTTTCTTCTGGAAAAGTGCTCCATGAGTTAGTTTTAGAATCACAGAATCATTCAGGTTGGCAAAGGCTTCCAAGGCCACCAAGTCCAAACACTAACCTAACTCTGCCAAGTCCATCACTAACCCATGTCTGTAACTCCCTATTTTAAACACCTCGAGGGATGGTGACTCAAACTCCTGGTGTAACTTGGGGTCATTTCCTCTTGTCCTAATGCTTGTTAACTTGGGGGAAGAGACCAACCCCCCCAACTTGTGACAACCTCCTGTTCACATAGTTGTAGAGACCAAAAAGGTCTCCTCTGAGACTCCTTTTCTCCAGACTACACAATCCCAGCTTCTTGAGCTGTTCCTCACCAGGCTTGTGCTCCAGAGCCTTCACCAACTTTGTTGTCCTTCTCTGGACACACTCCAGCACCTCAGTGGTTTTTCAAGAATGACAACTGCTTACTCAGAAACTCTGTAAGTTAGACAAAAGGTGACAAGCATTTGACACTGTAAAAGGCCATCTGAGACTTCTGTTGGGATGGAAAAAAAAAAGAGCCTTAAAAGAATCCTCTTTTACAGCAGTTCACTAACAAATAAACTGCTTCCTTACATAAGGGATACCTCCTTTTTGCCCTTCTCTGCCATTCCTTTTCTTTCCTAAGTATTTCTCCATCTTCCAGCAGTTCATACACTCCTGAAATGGGGTTTGAGATTCAAGACTGGCAACTAAACATGGTCTCAGTCCTTGGACTTGTGATATTTGGGCATGACTCATCCATCATATCTCCTGAAAAGCTGACTATGGCATCTCTTTGATCTAGGTGGATGCCTACAGGGCTCTGGTGTTACTACAGCAAAGGAGAGCAGATGACCACATGAATACTTCTGTACTAGATTCTTGACTCTCTACCCCCAGGAGAAATTAAATTCAGCAGCAAAGATAAAAGCAGTTGCTTAGAGTTTGGGGGTTTTCCTTTTATTTAAGATTCAAAAAAGACTTGGTGTTTTTCATCAGCAGGCAGAGAAAATCTGGAGGACAGGGCACAGGTCTGACATTTGGAATTCCCAGTAAGACAGAGGACTGGGAGAGAAGCATGTATTGCAGGAGATCTTCAGCACCAAAAAGGGAATTTTAAAGCTAAAAAAAATTCCAGACTGACATCTTAACAAGAAATAGGTAGTTTCACCATGATTTCAAAATTTCAGGTATGTGTTGGGAAAACTTATTTCATAACCAGTTAACATTTCATTTACAGAAGTTGGAAGAGAAATCAAATGCACCCACTGAGAAAAACTATTATCCAGTCTGAATTCTAAAATGTAAAATATTCACACATACCTACCTAACAAGTAGTGAAGAAATGCTACATCACCATCTACTGCATTTTAAAGCAAAATTACTGCTTTGGTGTAACTAAAACTTATTTTCCTACTTTGAAAAACTAGTGCATACATTGTGTAGTAAACACCTAACACCTGCCCAAATGTCACCTGACTTCACACAAAGAAGTCTGAGATTTTCAGGCTGCTCTGGATGCAGCATGTTTCCTATTCAAGCCTTGTAAAAACGATTTCATTTTCTCAGAGCCATTATGTTATACAAGTGCCACCACATGCCTCCACTCACATTCAGCTGCTTGAAGACACCTGTTCCTTACACTTCTTCAAAGGCAATTCTTTTCCCAAGTGTCCAACAACAAATTTACCATTAATGACAACACCAGCATTAGGAACAACTGCATAAACAAGTGTACCTGATCCTAACCATTAACACGTTGTGTAAACTTGCTCCCAGTTTACTGTGGCTCATGTTCTGTCAATGGCAATGCTATTGGTGGAGCAGCACCAGCAACATCTGGCCAACAGCTGTAAACTGCAGACTCCAATATTTCTCAGAAGAGCCCTTGCAATGTGTAACCCATGTTACCAGCTGCATCACCCTTAACAAACACATACTATTGGGGGTTTTTTTCTGTGGCAGAACTTTTATTTGGAGGGAAATTATAACTTTTGCATTTACATGGCACAAATTATATACAGTACACTCTCCATGGTAAGAATTATGATGCTGTTCACAGAAAGGTATCAAATTTGAGATAAATAATGCATAAGCTAAAATATACAAACCAGGGGGTGGAGGTGAAACTATTGGCTGTTTTTCTTATCTCTAGAAGAACTTCAAGGAATAATGTTAATTCAAAAATTTTTAACAAACTTCTAGTAAAGTTAATTGAAATATTTATAATACTATTCAGTTGTTGCACAGTATTTCCAATATACAATCAAGATGATGCACAGAACACAACACTTAATATGAAAAAAACCCTATTGCACCCACAATGGAAAGGTTTCACTGCCTTCTGGATGCTGCACTACCATATTTATATAAACATTTACAACACTTCAGTAAACACAAAGGTTCTAAATGTAGTGCAGCATTATGGGGGGGGCACTTTCAGCTCTTGAAATAAATGTTAAATGCCCATATGCTGTGCCATTTATTCTAAGCTGATGGTTTAAGATGTAACCCTTAATTCCCACTGTGAGTAGCAAACACACTTTCCCCACGTTCAGGTTACCATCCTTCTAACTACATATTCTGAGCCCTAAACTGTCCTTGGCTTCACTGGCATTTTGGCATTTTGCCTCAGTGCTTGTGATAACTATCCCTTATATTGTTTTGTTTTAATGTCCTGTTAAGTAGTCCTGTGTAGAATCTGAAGCAAAGGAATCTGCATCTTCATTATCAGAATCATCACTACTGTCGTCAGCCGCCGGCTCTCCCGTCAGCGCTATCCTGGCATAATCATCAGTGTCTATAGATTTGCAGAAGTGAATGGCATACTTCAGTTTTTCCTCTAGTACTTGCTTACAGGAATACCTGGGTAGCTTCAGGAGGAAGAAGCAAGTGTATGACTCAGGAAGGAAGTGGTCTGGAGGATTGTATTTATCCAGTACCTGTTGAAAACAAAAACACATAACTGTCCAAACCACAAATGCAAATCACAATCATACTTGAGCATTGTTTTTAACAGTATGGTAGACTTGTGATTCTACAAAAGCAACAACAAGACCAGATACATTTTCCCTACACTAAGTAAGTAAATTAAAAAATACATATATGAGCTTCTTTGACTACAAATATGTGGTTGGAAACAATCTGAAACAGAGTCTATTACTTCAGCAAATACCAAAACACAATTTGATGACTTTTTCTTTTAATTCAGCTGAAATGATTAGTGGAGCTGAATGAAAAGCTAAAGAAATTCCAGCAAAACCAGCTGATGACCAACAATGGAAAATTATCAAAATCCAGAGAAGCAAATGCCTGGGAAATGAAATGAATATCAACTTGCTCAAGTCACAAGAAAAACATCTATAGCTATTATAGGTCTCTATGGCACTGTGGAACTCCCAATGTAATGCTGCACCAACAGCTTATTGAAATTGAAATCAGTCTGTTCTTTTGTTATGTCATGCTACTGCTTCTCCACTACAGGCTTTTTTAAACTAAAGCCCAACACCTCATTCCATAGACCTTACCTGAATAACAAAGTCTCTCCCTCTGAAGTCTGCAATAGTCCTGGGCAGCCTTGTTCTGCCCCACACGAACCGCAGGAAGAGAGATCGCTCTGTATTGGAGAAGGATTCCATCACTTCCCAGAACCACTGTATCAAGGAAGCAGTTGGTTCAATACCTTTGTAAGTTGCTACAGATTTCAGAAGGTGAAGTGGAATGTCTGGGCTTCCACATACCTGAAAAATAAAATACAGTGATAGGCCACAAAAGTCCAATCAAATAATTACAGATGATTTGTTCCTCCCAGTCCTTCAAACTATTTAATCAGCTTTTACACTCACAAAATGAACATTCCAATATTTGAAGTGCTGTGCAGAGTCTCCTATTACAAGAATACTAAGTATGTATCTTCCCAACAGGGGACAATAATGAACTTCTTTAACGTTCCTGAAATCATGTAAAGAATTAACCATTTTACTTGGGACAAATATCACCAATTCACCTCCTAGACCTCTGTTTTTGGTTTTGTTTATTTGCTTCTTCCAGAAATAATTCATTACATCAGTGCTCAGCTATTTCAAGATAGCCCCAGTAACACCAAAAGGGCAATTAAACATTTTCTAGTCTTTCCTTGGACAAAATGTTTGCAATATCAGAGTGATCACTCTAAACAGTATTTCATGTTGGGTTTGATTAGTAAGATAGAAGTGAAGAATCTCACTCCAAGTTAGTCTGACAGAGGTAACAAAATAGACATTGATACCATCGTTTCCAGTTCATATCCAGTGAAGAGTGAGAGTAGAGGAACTGGAACAACACGAGCCATCCCCTCACGAACTGCTGCAACTTGTTCATCAAATTCATGAAGCCTGCAGAGACATTTCCAGAGGTTCTGTGAATGCCATTTCTAGCAATTATTTCTAGCAACCACTGTAACATCAAGGAAACTAACCACTCTCCTCAAGTCTCCAGCTACGTGCAAAGGACCATTAATAAACATTTATCACACAAGATATTGGGCTTACAACAGTTCCTAAATCAATTCATATTGCACAGCAAGCTCAGTATGGAGAGACACCTCTCAGTGTTCAGGATAGTTTATTTCCAGTATTATTCATGTGCTCTGCCTGGCAAGAACAAGCCAATATCCCACTTGGAACAACATGCTCTTGGGAAAAGAAAGGCTGTGCTTTGAAACTCTGCTCTCAAATGTTTTCCACGCTAGGAGGCTATGATGGTAAAACAAAAATGGGTCTGAATTAAAACATGATGTCTGAGGAGACAGCAGTGGCAGGCAAGTCAAACATTTTGCTGCTTCTGCTGCCACCCATAATTTTTGGTTTGCCTTTTTTTTTTTTCTTGTCAAATAATTTCTGAGATGTTTTAGAGAGCTCTCCAGAGCAGAGATTCGTGTCACTGACAAGTCCTGTCCTCAGGCTTGCCATCCCTAAAACAAACAAAGATATCAGGACAAACTTGGTCTTTTGTATCCACTTTTTCAATTCAGGTGCTCCTTTTTCTCTCAAGGGCTTCATATAGTTAACAACTTGATACTTACTCTAAGCATTTACATCTTCTGCCCAAAGACCTTTTAACTGTAAAATGCTGTAGAAGTGCTCGTGTCCTTTGAGGACAGGCAGAATTGCTAAGAGAACAAACCCTTTTCTTAAAGGAATGTAACATTTCATAAAGACATCTCATTTAGCCATTCCAAAGGAAATTTCTCTCTACTGTCCAAAATGGGCTTAAATGTTAGCTCACAACCATTTATGGAAAGGAAAAAAAAAAAGAAAACCAGACTGTCATTCAGTAGCTGTTGGCAGACACTAATTACAAACTAATAAGCAAGAATACAGTGATGACACACCCTTGCTAAAGCACTCTCTAAAACTGTTAACTATGGTGGAGAGAAAAACGCAACTATAAACCAGTTTCTTGTCCAAATTATCTAGATTTCTGGTTTCAATAGGCACTAAGCCACTGCTTCACATAACAATATGCCTATGGTTGCTTCTTAGATGGACTTGTCTAGATCAGCTATCTAGGTACTTAAGTAACCAAAGGCCTGCCTTCTCAAATACTGAACAATTATTGCCCACTGATTTCAGTCCAATGTTCAGCTTTTGGCACCTGTGGGTGAATTTACTTGTCTGCACACAGGTGTCAGACTCACTTCATGGTGTTCAAGGAAAGAACACTGTTTTCTGTATTCCAACTTTGGTAAGAATGGAGTAAGAATTCAGCTGGGACTGCTCTTGATTGCAACTGAAATGAGAAACTGCATGAGCAGCAGTACTGAATCTAAGCTCTCTTCACAAAGAACTTAATGACCGAGCATGAAGAATTTGAATGACTTATTCACAAACCTGTAGTTTATTGCCAGCCTCACATATTCAGCTCTGTTATCCAATGTAATATGGGTATACTTGGAACTCAGCTGGATATCTTGACCACTTGCATTAGGCACAGTGAATGGGAGGCTCATAGCTTCAAACTCTTCTGAAGTAGCTTCGTTGTCTCGAATGTACATAAGCCCAGGAATAAAATCTTTATCCACCTTTTGAAAAGAACAAGCTTGAGTTAAAGTCACTTTACTATCATTAGTCTCTTGCACACCAGAAGCAGTGCATCATATGTCATCTACCAAAAGCACTGTCAAATGTCTGACCACAAACCATCTAACTTAATTTCAGGGCCATTAAAAAAGCCTAGTATTTTGTGTAAAATTTCATTACTCTGGGATGTGAGAGGGTGTATGTATTCTAGATTTCAATCCTCTGGGAAGCATTTGCCAAGAAACTGTATTATAAAAGAAGAAGGATTTAAAGCTTAAAAATTTAATCATCTCTACAAAGTCCAATGCTGGGTTTGATACAAAAGGAATCCCCTTACTGACAAGTAAATGACTCAATGCTTTTACAGCAAGTTCCTTTCTACATGACAATATTTGAGAAGGATCTCCTCCTAATGATGACCTAACTCTTACTCCACACATTTACTGAGCTCAGGAAAGAGAAGCTGAAAGTTTGTTATGTTCAGGGCACAAACTCATTTTCTTTGAGTTCAAACCAGCGTAGGCATGTGCACGCAATCAGTTACTGCATCCTGGCACAACAGACAGTTAACAGCTACAGAAAAGTCTACTGGAAAGTAGGGGTTCAACCACAAACATCTGTCCAGTCAAACCCTTGAGAAGATTTGAGAGCCCTCTGGAATTCAAGTAGCTTATTTAAGTACTTTTGAACAACTTCAATTTATGGTTTTAACTATGAGTCCAAGTCATCCTCTTACATACTGGCTCAAATTGTAAAAGGCCAGTCTAAGAATATAGAAAACAGTGAAGCCAATCACTGGAGAAAAATTTATGCTAGAGCCTCCTTTTCTTCTGCAAGTTATATTCTACTTAGGAACTTCACACTTACCTCACTGAGATCTGCAATTGTTAGGTTCATTCCTGCAAGCTGTTTCCACACTGGCTCAGCCAAGTTGAGGCTCAGAGGGCTGCCAGTCCGGATAGCAATGCCCAGAAGTACACCTGTAAGTTTCAACACAGTATTATTCAGCTGGGGGGCTTAGATTCCCAATATTCTGATAATGTAATGCAAGCAGAATGTCACAATCTTGCTAAGAAATTACCCAGAAAACGAAACATGTTCATATGCAAGAGTGACTTGGCAGCAGGGTTTAAGAGGAAGCAATCTCTGTTTGCTCCAGACTCATCTCTTCCATTTGGTGTCACAATTAACAGAGGGGTCAGCCCATTCTGAAGCTCCTCACACATTTCTGCTATTGATTCACTATAACCTCCACCACAGTCATCAACTGATTCACCTTGGAAAAGAAAAAAAAAAAGGCTCAAAATAAAATGCTCTTTCAGAAATAAATTTAGTATTGAAATAAACTGTATTTCCTTCCACAGAGATAACTGAGTAAACACTGAAAACAAAAGCTACGCTGTCATATCTGTTCATATAAAAACCCTTTATCTTTTGCTTTATATTTGGATATTTCCAGTTCATTGTAAATCACATCATTTAGAAGATCATACAACATATCAGTGTGTCAAAAATACCATTTTGCTAGTGTAATTAACATTTTATTTTCAAAATAAAACAGAGATAGAAAAAAAGTCAAAGGATCCTAATTCCTAAGGGACACTTTGAAGTAGAGATATTTTACATATCTTACATACAGGAGATAGAATTGCTCTTCAATCTAAAATATTTTTCATCCAAAGTGATACACATTAATTGTAAAAACAACCCTACCAGTAAAACCAACTAGCCAGAATTCTGTACCAATTCAGAGAGCTGAAAAACAGGTTAGGTTTTGTAGTGTGTTTGTTGTAGGCAGAAGTGTTGCTCCTGGAATCTGAGAGGCATTACAGATATGCCTCCTCTAATCTTGAGGGGGTTTATAAAAATCATTTGAAAAGGCTTTTTTACTTCCTAGTGTTTTAAGCACCTTCCTCTGCCTACACACACACACATACATTGTTTTCAATATCCTTTCCTTCCTTCAGGTCCTCCAAAAAAGTTAATCTGAAGAAAACTGCCAAGTTAAGTGCAAACTAGGAGAGGGGGTGGAGAATCCTCTTACCAACAAACTTGACTTTCCAGACACGATGAGGAAGCAGAAGGCTATCAGGGCTAAAGGAACTCATTTTAGCACACATCTGGCCAAACACTGACTTTGTACCATCAGGCCCAGCCAGCCCTCCTTTGCTCCTAGAACGTTTCACCTGTTGAGTAAGCACATTAGAAAAGCCACTGGGAGAATGTATTTCAGCTGGCATCGCTGTGCAGATCAGACAATAAAATCAGTGTTTATAAAAATATGTTGAGTGAAAAAGGTCCACAGTGTATCTTGCATATATGTGACATATACAGAAGGAGAAACAGATTTCAATTACAGCACTAGTCTTTTTCAGTACCATCTAATATCCACCCCTAGATATAGATAGCACAGACTATTACATATCTCGAGTCTCTCTAGAAGGATGAAAGCACTTAAAATAGCTTTTGTGCTATGAGGAGCCCAGAATCATTTCAGAATCACATGATGGTTGAGGTTGGAAGGGACCTCTGGAGGTCTTCTGGTGCAACTCCATTGCTCAAACAGGCCCACCTAGAGCCAACTGCCCAGGACCATGTTCAGATGGCTTTCAGATACCTCTTTCATTTATTTTTCAAGTATCTCCAAGGAGAGAGACTCCATAGCCTTCCTGGACAACCTGTGCCAGTGCCTGGTCACCCTCACAGTGGAAAAGCATTTCTTGTCAAAGGAAAACTTCAGTGCTTCAGTTTGTGCTCACTGCCTCTGGTCCTGCCACTGGACACCACTGACCAAAGCCTGGCTCCACCTTCTTTACACCATTCCTTCAGGTATGCAGAAATATACATTAATGAGATGTCCCCTAAGCTTTCTCTTCTCCAAGCTAAACAGTCCCAGCTCTCTCAGCCTTTCCTCATAGGACAGATGCTCCAGTCCCTTAACCAAACATCTTTGTGCCCTTTGGCTGGACTCTCACCAGTACAAGTCTGGACTTTGGACCCTGGACTCCAGGTGTGGCCTCACCACTGCTGAGTAGGGTGGAAGAATCACCTCCCTTAACCTGCTGGCAACACTCCTCCAAACTGCAGCCCAGGACAACCACTAGCACAACATCATCACAAGAAATTCTAAGTGCCCACAGAAAATGGCAAAGCAGCAGAGTCCAGGCACAAGAGGATGTACTTCTGTTCACTAAGACAACACTAATTACTCAGAATTTCCACAATTTTTCCATTCTACTCTTACAAAGAGTAGGTTTTCTTACTTTACACAATATACAAAAAAAAAGAGAAACCCACTACACCGAGGACTGAAGACAGGCTTCAGTCCATTTAAACAAAAACAATGTTCTACTATTCTATGTTACAGAAATATCTATAGAAGAGAGATATCTGGCCTTAGGCACAATGTTACATTTTCTAACATCATAACAAGGAAAAAAGCCCTTTTGTATCAAAGAGTTCTGCAATCAATATGACTACATGTGACAACCAGCAAAGGACAAGAGTTAAATATTCAAGGGCCTTTTTTTTTTTTTGCCCCACTTCATGTTCTCTGAAAGCAACAGCTGAATAATTCATCTAACCATGTGGAAAGGTAAGAAAGGAATTAAGAATCACTAATCTCAAACTATCTAAAACAGTGAGTTTCAAAAAAGCATTCCCTTGTCAAGCAGGACATACTTTGCTCATTAGAGTCTAAATCATTCACTTAATGTTTCAACAAGTGTCCTCCTCCCCCAAACAACTACAGTGTGGATGAGAAACATACTGAAAAGAAAATTAACAGCCCTTGCTGCATTCACTTCTTCAATGTCTGTTTCTCTGGTAAAAACTAAACTCTTCAGCACTCCAAACTACCAAACAGCAGAAATAAAAGGGATATGACAGCACTGTGAACTAAACATGCAGGTATTAAAATCCAAACTTCAAGTTAAAGATACCTGGATTCTGTTGAGCTCTACAACTGGCCCATGCTGACGATCTCTCACCATAGTTGCTTGCACAACTTTTCTGAAAGCTGCCTCCTGAAAAAGGAGAATAGCAAAAAAATACAATAGTGGCAAAACTGCAATCAAATAAGAAAGCTACACTTTTCACAGATAAACACACAGTTCAACTCAGGTTAAAAAAAAAAGACAAAAGAATAGAGAAACAGGCATTATGACAAAGAACTGAGGAAAACAAAATGAAAGGAACACATTCACAAACAAGTTTACATACTCCAAACAGAAATACCTGATATACAACTCAGAAAACAAACTGAGATAAAGAGTTCTGTTTTCTTCAGAACCAGTTTAAACAGTACACTTCATTTACAGACACAAATCATTCCCTTAAAGCCACTCTGCTCAGTACCTTTCCCTGGGATATCAGTATTCCCCGTAAGGTGTCAAACCCAACTGAGGGTCCCTGGCCAGTTTCATCAAGTCTTCCTTCCAGATCAAACATTGGAATGCAAGGACAGAAGAGTTCAGAAATGTGATGCAACAGCAGAAGCCTGTTTCTCAATGAAATGATGGGGATTTCCTGCAGATGATTGTACTCCATAGGAACCTATGATAAAGCAACACTATCTGAATGTAATTTAAAATGATGATATGCTTTACTAAACAGAACAACAGCTTTTAAGGTTTGCTAATTTGTATTAGAAAATCAGAAATTGGATTTTTCACACTGACAAAACTAAACACATGGAGTTCAATTATAAAAATAATAGTAGTATCCACCTAAATTGAAACAAGCATTAGAAACATGACAGGTTCTGTATTTTACAATTCTCTTTATCCACAAACAGACATATTTTACATCCTGTCATCACTATAACCCAGCACTGGAACTGAAAGACAGAATATTCAAAAAACAATCATAAAGGAAATAAAGAACTCCCTTGGAAAGCATAAAGATTTCCACAGTTGGAATTCAGAACTAAGACTTCTGCCAACCTGCAAACCAAGTTACTGTTCTGCATTGGGTTAGCAACTGAATGAAGAGGTTTTATCATCTCAGGAAGAGAGTCCTTTTTTGGATATATGGAAGTAAAACAAGAGTAACTGGCTCAAACTTGATGCCAAGTCAAAGCACACTGAGCTCATGCAGGAAAGGAAATACATACATTTACTGCAGGACCAGCAATAAGCATACTAAGAATGTTTAAAATCTGAACACAATTAGCCAAAAATATTACCTGTGTAGGGAGCTTGCCAGCATTAGCAGGTTTACTGGTTGACCAAGCTAAAGTATGTGCTGAGCCACAGGCTACTCTGTTGATCTTTTTACCCTGAAGAGCTGCAACCAAGCGTGGTCTTTGGATAGCATTAGTTGTTCCATCTCCAAGCTGCCCTTCATCATTATCTCCCCATGTATACACTTCCCCTAAACCAATAAAAACAATTAATTGTACTGAAGCTAGAATAGGAATAGAAGCTTCTTGCCTTTTTGTTTTTAATTAGCATTTATAAACCATTTAACTAATGAGGTCTTGGACTGTAAATTAAGATTTCTAGGAGTGATGGTCATCCTGAAATCCACTACCTACTGCACACATCTTGAATGACAGTGTTAAGCCCCTGGTCTGTGTAGAGCAGCTAGTAAAAGATGTATTTTATTTCCTCATGGTTTGTTTAGCTTGAAAATTCTGTTCCAGAACAAGAGGAAACAGTGGAGCAAAAGAATAACAACAGATACATCAAAAACAGTCTGTATTTGATAGTTTTGTATCAAAACCAAAAAAGAGCTGGTATTAAAGAAAAGAATTATATAAGGCTTAACATTTTGCATGAGACAAATGATCCTATAAGAGTTTGTATTACTAAATAGGACAATAAAATGGGTGCTTCCTGTGGCAAGATTAATTTGAAAATACTTTCAAAATAGTAACCTTGTTTCTGAGCATTCATTTTCTGCAGTTATATCCTATTTCACTAGCACTTATAAAACATTCAGCTACCGTGCAGACTTCTTTATTACATGTGGAAGCGAGTCTGCTACAAAGAACATTAGTATCTCAACCTGCTCTGTAAGAAGGAATATTGTTTGTGCAGTGTTTCATTTAGCAAGTTAAACATCTCAACAGGCTCAGAAAACACTGAATAAAAAAAAAGAGACAGATCCAAGTATTCTACTGTTTGACCAACCTGCAGTTACTTCTAGAGCTCTGCCTTTTTCTTTGCCCATCAGCATTTATGAAACTTAAACTCTATATTTTATTAATTAAAAGGCTTCAGTTGGTTTTATGTGATCATTTTAAATCAACGACACACTTGCCACTAGAAAAACACATCATCTGCAAACACAAAACATGGCCATGCACATGGAGGACAAGCATGTTAGCTAGGACAACCTACTAACAGCTGACTATAAAATAAAGTTGTTTGGGGTTTGCTTTTATTTTTTTTCCAAATTCAGTACTGAGAAAAAAGTAAATTATATTTGATTTTTATACCATCCTCAGTGCAGCAAACACAGTGCAAAGATCCTGTAGCAATTGCAATGACTTTTTTTCCTTGCAGTCCTTGCACTTGTCGTGGTCTCCTAACGTGGTCATCAGATCCATGGCCTAATCGATGATAATCTCCTTTGCCCCTGCACAGAGAAAGTACAACATTGGAAAACTGTGTTTTAATTGTGGAAAATGGAACAAGAGACTGATATTTGATCTGTAGTTGCACTGATGAACAGTCCAGTATCAAAATGTTCTCCAAATACTCAACATTAATCATCCCTAGCTCACGTGACGTGGATGTGACACTGCTGATGGAGTAAAAATTCTTAAACCTCCAACATGCTGTTCCTACTTATTCTGGGTAGGTCCTGTTAGCACTTTTGCAGAGGGTTCTTTGGTTTTACCTCTTAAAAGGGTCAAGTATTAGAAGCATTCATCTGCAAAAACGGTACATTTACTGACCTCAGAGGCTGGAACTTTGCACAGTTTAAGGATCTCTCTAATGCCACACAAACAAGGGGACAGAAGAATTGTGAAAGTATTTTGCTTAGTCTTTTTAAACACTTAGGTCTAGTAGTTTAAACTAGGAAGATTAAACCAATGAACTAAAATTAAATTCTCAGACTACAAGCTGGACAGTATTTTGATAACACATGAGAATGTTATGCTATCATCTTCCAGCCTGCATGACACTTAAGGCACATCCTTCTACTGACCTTCCTGGAACTTCCACATCTTGCAGTGGTCAATGCTTGGAATGGCAACTCTGTGCTTATGTCCCCAAGGCAAAATACTTTGATTTTTCATTCACACAGCACTATAAAACGTTCCCCAAAGTGTTAGATGTTATTATTAATCAAGACAGAGGAGTTTTTGATGGGAGGGGGAAGGTATCAAAACAGTGAAAGCAGTATAACACTAATACCTGTTGCAGGCAAGGTTGCATTTAACACTGTCAAAACTAACAGGAAATACTTACCATGTATATACTGCTCCAGATTTGGTAAGAGCCACAGAAAATTGTGATCCACATTCTACTTTAACCACTCCAAGACCTGTGAGGGAATCAATCTAGGAAAATACCAAATGAAATCCAAGTTAGTTAAGGAGGCTATAGTTTCACAGACTGCACTGTCTAAAGTAAACTACAATGTGCAATTGTGTCTCTGTATCTGTAGTTAAGAGATTACAACGTGCAAGCAGATCGTTTAGGAAAATTCTACTCCTATCTAGCTATCATTTATAAAACATAAAAAACATTTTAAAAAAAGCTCAGATTCAGCAAACTGTTGAAGATCACTGTTTTGTCAATAGTTAGTAACTGCTCCTTAGTAGAAACTGAGGTTCTTGTCTCCAAATATTCAACATTAACCATCCCTAGCTTGGATGAGATGGATGGACTAAGAATATAAAGTGCACTGTGCATAAGTAGACACAGTGACACACACGTATCTCTCCAACACAAACAACAATCATCTCCATAACAAATGCCAAAATTCAATTTGGATGGCTATATGGATTTCATCTGTAACACATGAAGAAACTCCAAGTCAACCAAGCATTTACATGAAAGGTTCAATATAAAGTAAGCTTTATTTTTAATCAGTTGATAGCCCTTTCTGGAATGAAGTTATGACTTCAGCAATGTAATGGACAATTATGAACACAAAGAAATAGGAAGATTTATTGGCAATATCTAACATTTTCAGAGGAACCAAAATTAAAACAGGAAATATTGATGGAACTAGCAACGTTCTCTGAAGAAAAAAGCATTCAAGTGCAGCCTTAACAGTCACCACAAAATACTCATCATGACAGCCTACAAAGTTGATTCTGAACAATGAGAAGAATTCTGATGTCCCAGGATGGATGGAAGCTTGCATATACTGGCAAATCCACCTTCAGTGTTTGCCATCAAGCTCACAGTGTCTAAAACAACAAAAAACATTCCATTCAAATACCTTCATTGGTACTTTACAGCCATCACTGCCTCCTCTCCCAAGTTTTCCATAATCTCCATCACCCCAGGACCACACTGTATCATCATCAGTCAAGCACAATGTCTGTGCATCTCCGCTGCCACAGGCTATGTCAATCACACGGTAACCCTGGAGAGCTTCCACCTAGAAAAAGTTTTGTTCACAACAAAAGACTCAGTCATTTAGTTTCAGAAAAGATGATAAACTCAACTTGTAGTTCCAGTGAAGCACACCACCAAGTCCAAAACATCACTGGAACAAGCAAACAAAGGTAATTCAAAGAACTCTGTTCTTTCCAAACCAGCAAAATTAAAACTAAACATGTACTTTAAATAGGTGGATTTTAAATACTAGATTATTCTTTTTAATTGGGGAACAAGTTAAATTTTTTTGACCCAAAAAGTCAAGGAAAACAATTAATACAACACACATAAGGTTATCAAAGACTATGCTCTGTCAAAATAATTTCAGGCCTTCTGGGTGAGCATTGTACCCAGTAAGAAAAAGAGTCTTCGCATTGTAATCTGAATTTAACCAACATACTTTGAAATGCTACCATCTAGTGATGAAGTATGGGATCTGGATTCACAAAGTAAAAGGATGGTGAGCCAAAACAGATCATCACATCCTTCTCACCCTCACCCCTAAATAAAATAGGCTACGAGTACCATAATCTGTCATTCAAAGCAGTATGGAACTTCACATCCTTCAACTCATCTCCAGGTTATCTATTTTCATAGTGGCCAAGGACATAGGGAGAGGAAAGATGGAGAAAGGTGTGTAAAGAAAGCCAGGTAGACCTTATTTTTTTTCTGTGGCAGGGGAATGAGAATCTGGATACAGATGCTAAGGTCCTGAAGTGGATTGAGGATGGATGATACCTCATCCCACAGATTCAAGCACTAAAAAAAATTAATGCTTGTGTGAATAGAAAAATATGCACAGATCTATGAACAAAGACCTAACATTTACTTTTATTCAACTGATGTAATCTTATCCTTTGCTGTATTTTCAGTAGAAGAACAAAGGTAGCAAAATGAACTCTCATTTCCAAGGCAGGCCAGTCTTCTTGATATCACTATTCTGACTTAAAGCTCTTACAGTCTAGCTCACAGGAGAGTGACAGTTCTGAATTACAACTTGTCAGCTAATCAGTATACTCATTCTTTCTACATTTTATACTGCCCAGGTTTCTCAGATTTACCTCTCAAGAATCAAACTGAAACAGCTATCATCTTCACCAATAACTGCCTAACTCACATTTCTTTGGCAAATAGCAATTAAAGACTTTGTAATTACATATGTTAAATTCTTACTAACTTAGTATACATTCAGTAACGTCTCAGTTTTCCGTCATAAGTATTAAGAGTGTAGTAACTATGTCAGGAAAAGAAGCAGCTTGCAAGTGACTTAAGTGGCCATCACTGTAATCACTGGTGCATTTTCCACAGCGAGGAGATCCAGCAGACAAGCAGCTCACTTGTTACTTTCAGTGTAAACTGTGTCTGTTAAGGGGTGGAATTTTCTTACAAGGCAGTGGGGGTATTAGATTTGGGGTTTTCTTTAAGTCTTCTCTAAAACAAATTCCTTGTAAGCTGTTTAATGACCTCTACTTTGATTTTATTCTTCCAACCCATTCCTGTTCTCTAAAGCAGCTGCTCATTTCTTACACATACATGTCACCCTTTTGCCCTTTCATTCTGTATATGCAGAAACACAAAAGGTTACAAATCAGAAGGTAAGAACTGGACTAAGACTCCACAGGTTTCTTACCAGTTTAGGTTTCAGTTGGTCCTCACTATCTCCATGCCCAAGGCGTCCATATCTTCCCTTTCCCCACGTAAAAAGGTCTCCTGCAGCTGTAATACAGGCACTGTGTGCTCCCCCAGCAGCAATGTCAACCACTTCTATACCTCTCAGAGATTCAATTACACGAGGACGATCACAAGGGCTGAAAGGAAAATTTTTCTCTTGCCAAAACATTCCGAATAGACCATTCCCATTCACCAATGTATGAACAGAGGGGTTTAGAATGAGTACAATGATACCTAAAATAACTGGGTATTTGCTTTTGCTCCAGTTTAATATCCAAAACATTTATGTTAAATTAGTCATTCAGAAATATTTTTAGAGGCCTCTAAGCTGGAAGCATTTTACCATCTGTTATACTACAGCTTTACAGGCAAACTGAAATGACTTCCATTAAAAACTAGTCAAAGCTAAGCATTTTCCCTAGAAAAATCACTTCATTTTAAGATAAACTATCAATGTTTCTAGCATAAAAGGTACTGCTGTCCCCCATGGATTTCTGCATTCCTTTTTATTTGTGGATGAGAACATTGTTATCTCTAACACAACAGAAATTCTCCTTCAATGTAGACAACAATGCACGTGGAAATCAGAAACAAAAGAGCAGTTTTTCTCCCTGAAGTGAGTTTCACATACCCACAAGACAGATCCCAAAGCAAAGCCACTGGATATGTTATACTTGTAATTAGATGTGTTCTAACATATCTCAGTTACTGTTTATCCAAAAAATATTTTGTGGCTCTGCAATTTAAAAATAGACATTTCCACATCACTACTTAACACTGACTTCTACATATAGGCTGTACTCATGCAACATTTCCAATACATGGCAACTATAATAACTACCCATTAGTAGTTTTTAAAAAACAGCATTTCAAACTGTTACTTACCTTCTGTTTCCATGTCCAAGTTTACCATCTTCTGCTTCACCCCAAGAATAAACTTCTCCCTCAGAAGACAATGCCAAACAGTGCTTTCCTCCTGAGTTGACTGCAACTTTCTTTATAAACACATGCTGAATGGACTCCAGTAAAGTTGGAGTAGAAACTGACTCTGTTCCTCCAATTCCAAGCCTACCACCTGCTCCATATCCAGTGGCGTACAGCTTTAAAGTGAAGAATGAAATTATTTTTGTTTGCCTCCTGAAGAACATTTACTAGAGCAGTAGAGAACAGTTCTTACTGAATGTATACTAGAATACAGTTAAGGGAAAGCCTGAAAAACAAGTTTCTTACACACCTCTATCTTTTCCTTTAATATGAGAAATATTCTGAAATATTTCACAAAAAAATGTGAAAATATGGCTACATTTAAGTCAATGTGAATTGTAACTGACTTAGCAGACCTTAAGTGTTAAGGCTGATTTTGTAACAAGAAACCATAGCTTTGCATAGTAACATTACAAAATCACCTATCACCTGTAGAGTCTCTATCAAGAAGCACTACAGAAGTTTTCTTTCTTCTGTGAAGCTGCTTCTCCCCCTTCCATCCCACAAATACAGTTTAAAGTAGTGCTTTTCACTCTTTTTGTCTGTCTGAAAGTCTTCTCCTTCAACAGAAAGATGTCAAGCTATGTCATTAATCTGCCATTTACCCTTCTGTGAGTCATTACCAGGGACAGTGCTGACTGCTTAGGAATCATTACAATATCCCAGATGAATGGAACGTATATAAAAAGTTCTAGCTAAAATTCTCTATCACATCCTTAACAGGAAGCTGCTATCTGTATCAAAATGAAGACTTTCATATTTGTGACATTTTTTTCTTCTCTACTTTACACTGAATTTCCACACTATGCTCCTTTTCACTTAGGATTTAAGCATCTGGAAATTAGATCCTGCAATATCTAACTTACAGGCATTTAGCCAACCATAAACAACCTCAGATTCCAATTACACCTCTCCCTTGTCAGTGAGACAACCCCCATCAGATTTTTACTGTCTTGTTTTATGGGACTCTGTGAGCATGTTACTTGTATTCAGCTTTGTTTTCCAGAATTTGATCACAATTTTGAATTGAGAACTAAAAATACATAAATGTTTCATGCATTTAATGCTATAGCACACCGAATTCCTGGCTGCACTAGTGGAGTTGGTACTGCTCAGTTTCTTTAAAAAACAAACAAAACTAAACAAAACAAACCAAGCACTACTAAAAATTTTTTTTAAATCTGTACTATGCATTGCTTTATTTAGCCAAACCCATTCTGACTAAGGATGAAACATTTCAAGGGAGTCTAACCAACAATCACTTGTTACATCCTTACTTTCCCATCAGCAGTCACAGCAAACAGAGTCTGTTCACCACCAATTAACTGCACTGGTCTAAGGGTAGCAAGAGCTTCACATGGAGTTGGGACTTTGACTTTTGCCCCTTCAATCCCACCAAGCTGTCCTCTGTGATTATGACCCCAACCATAAATAGTTCCGCTGCCTCCAGCTGAAAGCGTCCAGTCATCAGGTCGCCTGCAGAAAATAACCAAACATTTAAAAGAGCTTTTACAAAGTGACCAAAAAAATGCAGTTTATCCTTGTTCAGCAACAAAGCATCACAAGATCAAACCAAGGACTGTCGAAAGAAATAACCTATTCATCCACTGGACAAGCTGCTCGTCTTGTTCCCTCTTAAAGACATCATGGCACTCATGAAGAACATCCATATTTTCATTATCTGCCATCAATTCTCGGATTTTCTTTGCCACCTGTAAAATATTGGATGAAACCACATCAGTCAAATGATCAATTTCCTCCCATCAGTATAAAAACTACTTTGAACTCAGACTCTGTACTCAGTGTATCTTTTGAAGTGAAACATTTTCCTATGTTCCATGAATCATTTAGAAAAATTCATGCAGCACCTCATCAAGGAAAAGGCGAGGTAACGGTGTCCTCTTATCAAGAGCCACAGCAACCCTGGATGCCATACAGTATCTCCTGAACCAAGCCCATTTGTGTGTCTCTGCACAGCAAGGGAGAGTGTCCAACTCCAAATCACAAGCAAGAGCCACAAGAACCTGCAGACAATCAAAGAATATTTTAGAGATTAATTAAAAATGTGTAATAAAAAGTAATATGAATTTGATGTAGTGAACAGCTTACAGACCAGTAGGGTCTGAACATAGTCTCAAAAACCATGTGCAAGGGACATTAAGAGTCACCTTCATCACCCTCGCTGATGGGGCAGCATCAAGCGTACCCACGCTATCTCACATGGTTATGTATCTAATTTCCTCTTCCAAGCCAGAAATTTTTACAAACCTTCTGTGAAAAACACTCCTAGTTTAATTGATTTCTCTGTATCAAATACCTTGTGAATTTTTTACCTTTCATTTCTAGACTGTTTCCCTCATATCAGAATCAATTTCAATTGATTTTTAATTTTATTCCATTCAAATCAATGTTACTGATGAAAATTGCGAAAAATGGATAACTCCTTCCCTGTATAAAGTTTTACATATTTTAAGAATTTATTTTCCTTAAGATAGCCAAGTACTCTTTAACCTTTACTACATGGGAGCCTTTTTCAGCCTTTTATTCTTGCTGCTCTTCTCTAGATTTCCTTAGTTTGTTTATTTTTATTTTGAAGTACAGGGTCCAAAACTGAATGGCTTTCCTCTCAAGATATTCTTATTTGTCTCAACTAGATGTAAAAACACTTCAGAATATTTAAATAAAGACATGAATATAACACTTTTATGAGGAAAACTCAAATTACTTATCATAAAATGTAGTACACTGCACTTCTAGGATGTTTTCCTGACGTAGCTACCACTGCCTAGCTAGGTACTCATTGTCTATTTGTGTATTTGATTCTCCTTTCAGAAGTGTCATTGTGAATTCTGTCAGAAAATGTTTCTGGTATCAGACTATGTGAGCTTTCCCCATCTCACAAAAAAATCCAGAACTACACTAACGAATTCTTTACTGATTATAGCCCATTACCTTAAAGAAAGGGCTGTGGAGCAATTGCTTGCCACCTCTCACAATGGGGTCTTCATAGTCAAACTGTCGTTGCAAAGCTTCTGGAAGACCTTTCACCAAAGCAGCTAAAGCACTCCCTGTGAAACTCTAGAGAAACCACAGAGTTAGTCCTACTGCATGTACTGTAAAATGCACATTATTTAGATGATCATGACAAAAGATTAACTAAGGGTAGTTTGGGTAGTCATTATGTGAAGTACCATTTCCATCCATTTCCTAATAGAAAAGTATTTCTACAGCTTTTTGGCAACTGCCAAACTACATTTATGCAGCACTGGAATTAGCTTCTTATCTTCTTCTAACATGGAGTACCTTAACAGACTTGCAGACCTGCGGATGAAGAGAATTCATCTGCACATTTCCTATTTTCCCCATTAACAACAGAACTGTTGTAAGTCAGGGCTACCATCTTAATCCTTCATGATACATCTTAATGTGATAAATGTGCAGGGCAGAGCATCACTGCCTTCTTACCAAAGCTCGTGTTTCTCCATCGTTATCCCCTAGGATCCGGTTGATGTTTATGGACTGGCCAAACTCTGTCATCAGCAGTTTCCGTAGTCTCTGCAAGGCCCACATTCTGTGGCCAGCAGCTAAGGAAACACAAGCACATAAAGAACAATTACCTAAACAATCATTTTAACATCATACAAATAGACTTAATGTTAAGACTACACTTACCTAAGGCACTCAGCTGAGCACAAGCTGCAAGAGAAGCTGCCAAGCGAGGAACTATACTCCTGTTGGAAGCAAAATTTAAGCGAAAGTCCAACAGACACGTAACCAAATCCATCGAGGGACATGAAAGAATACAACGATCTGAGAGAAGGTCTTTAGGGCCTGCAAGAAACAAAAAGCAGACAAAAATAAGAATAGAAGATAGGGAGGATTTACCTGGCCAAACACAGCAGTCTGCATCGGTCCACTCCACCTCCCTTTGAAAGGGCCAGAAGAAATAGGCACTCTCCTAACACAATTCACTTTATTCCAAACTAGATGCATTTAAACAAAGAAACAAAATTCAGATATAAATTGTGCCTCAAAAGTATCCTCTCTTCACTGATGAAGAGGCCAAGCAGAGTGATTATAAAATATTTTTATCTCTTCCCTTTGTACAAGTGCATGTCGCAGGACTTTGTTGAAAATGTTTCACTAGTGTGAATGAAAATGTTTTTCTTAGTCTGGACATAAACTAACTATTGAACATTGGTATGTAAATATCACACAATAAATGCAACTGTAAAAATCAGATCAGTAAATCATTTCTCTTGCCCTTCTGTAAATGCCATATATGATCCCTTACCTGCAGCTGGCATGATAGGGTAAACAGTGAATCGCCATCCCCATCCATTCACAGAGCCATCACTGATGAACTTCCACTTCAGCTCATCCCCTGGAATCCGCAGCTCGCTAGACCAATCTGACCACTCACGACCTACAGTACAGTAGATAATATGAATACATTCAGCTATATCATCTGAGCCAATATGTAAAAGCCACTCACCAGGAGCTACTTCCCCCAGTGGTTATGTATCATAAACATCACATAAATGCATTCAAGAAAAAGACCTATGTAATGCACATGAACATAAGTATAAAGATGTAACACTAACTAAACTTTAAGACTTGAACAGTTCAATTAGCACTGTTAACAGAGCCTCAGTACTTTTAGTACCTTGTTCAAAACACAATTTATACCAAAATCCATTCTCCTATTTTCATATTATCTTTCTACATTACAAAAATAAGTAACAATGTACACATACAATAAAGCTTTACAGCTTTTTCCAACCAAGAGTTCAGTCAGAAAAGTATCAGTAATAAAACATGAATCTGAAACAGTCTGAGGGGAAAAAAAAAATCAGCAGTAAAAGTCCGTATTATGACTGCTCAGAAACGTTAAGTACAGGCAGTAACTGCTGAGACCCTTACCCACGATGTAATTTATGAGTAGGTTCAATGTAAAATTTCACGAGACTACAAAGATTGCTCTAAAGTGCACTGCAAATTAATAGTGCTTAAAAATGAGATCAGAGATAAAAGGATAAAAGATGGGAAGATTTCATGTAGCATCAACGTACACAGGCCAGAGAAGAAAGCAGGAAGGGAGCCTCACTATTATTTTGGGGATCTGAGAACAAGAAAGCATTTGTCTTGACTGTATGAAAGCTCAAATTTCTGTAAGTATTACTTGAAAAATCAAAAAGCTAGCAAAAAGAAGTATTGTTTTCCAGTTGTGTTCCAGTTTGTTAAAATACACTTTGATTGTACAGAAATCCATGTATGTGGGCAGGGCTGATATCTTACACTCTCACAATTGCTCTTAGGAAGAGTATGACTACCTGCTCTTCTGAGAGGTTCTCTGTGTTCAAAGATGACGTGTCTGTTTCTAGATCCTACATCTTTCTTAGTTTAAAACAGAGTACCAATTTACATAGTTTTTCCTCTTTTTTATTGGCTTTGCCCTCACAGTAAGTCAGTCACTGATAGTGGTACATTTCCTTTAGCATTTAAGAGTAATTCACACAAGACATTTTGAGAAAGCACTAGCTGCCCTAACCTGATCGGACGGAAACGATCCTGTTGACACCATCCATTATGGTGAGTGGATCATGACGCCGCTCTGTAGAACACTGCCGGTCAAATTCTACCCTCAGTCCCTCAGCACCTAAACAGCAACAAAGGGGTTACATATTTCCACAGAGCAATCAATACCAGAAACAAGTGCATGACTTTAGAAATCCACATGATCCCAAATATAGCTCTTTGGAAGTCAGTGTTCATTAATACAAATAACTTTCTTTGGTTTAATGACATTATTTGTCTGTAATTTCTTCTCTCTGAAAGGCTAACATCACAGCAAACTTGTGTTGAGTAGAGGCTAGCAAACTGCAGACTGTATTCAGAACACGCCAAACTAAAGCTACAGACAGAAAATATCTATTTACAGTTAAGGCAAACAGCTCTTTGCTGCCTTTACCTCTTGCAAGTACTAGGCAACATACTGAAGGAAGCACTGAATGAAAAGACATCATTAGAACAAAAAAGTATTTCCCTACTGCTCAAGACTAGAATATAGATGTTCAGTTACTGACCCAAAAAAAAGACTCGGTCCTTCTTAGCTTTGTAACTGAACAGGAAACAGCCACTATATACAGCTGCAGTCACAGCCAGCAAACCCAAAAATATGTATTTCACTGGACCGAGATGTTCACACAGTATGCATATTAAGAAATACTTTATTAAAGCAACAGGATACATAACATGGATTTGAAAGTTCAGTACACATTTCTGCAAGCTAAGGAAAAATTCTATGCATACAGACTTGAAAATAACCAAATTTTAGTTGATGTAACTAAGAATTTTATACCTGGTATTTTAACTGTGCCACTAGAAGATGTATCATCAGTATAAGGATGGCTGCTTTCTACCACAACTGGCTGAGAAGAGAGACGACCACTTTGTGAATCAGTTGCTACATCTTCTAGTTCAGTAACACAAAGCTCCAGCAACATATCAGCAACCTAAGACAAGAAAAACAATTGATGAAAAGTACGTTTGATTAGTCCAACAAATCTAAGGCAACTATCATTCTTAAAAAATTTAAAGTAAATAAATACATAAATCACTTGTTTTCTGAATTCTCATTCATAAACCTTGCAGGAGGTTGGTGGTGATCAGCTATGTATATTTGTACTCTGGGATTGAGATGCAGTTGTTATATCATCAATAAATAAATAAAATTTCTCTCAATTCAATGTACACTCCTCAGAAAAGTCATTATTCATCTTTCTGTTTAGTGAAAATAATTTCAAATATTCAAAGCCAATAATTCTTTAACAAAAGAATAGAAAAAATCAGCTTCACATAATCACTTCTGATGTTTCAACCTAGTCTTTAAGAAGTGTACGGCCATAAGTTAACTACATGATATGAGCATCTTAAAATAAATGCATTGTTACGCATTAGAAAACCTGTAGTTTCACCCTTGAAATACAAGAAAAATTAAGCCATTTTCAGTTCATTACTGTAAACAGTCTATATATAATTCATGATTAGTAAAATTCTTTCACATAGCTCCTGGTATCCAGTATCACAGCACTTATCCACTGTGTCCCAAAAAATCCCACACCTATAGCCTACTTTGTAAGCAGTTAGAAACTTCAATGCATCAACTGTAAATCTTAAAAATAATAATTCCTATATTGTTAACAATTTATTATCAGAATTTTTAGCTAGCAATAATGACTGCTTCAAGTTGAGAAATAAACTCAGATACAGAACAAACCCAGTATGGAAGCTTTTTAATTAACATTCCACAGATCCAGGAAATAGGGCTCGGTTAAATCAGCTTTATTCCAGTAGCCACATTCACTTGTTCAATACATAAATACAGTTTATTAACATGCTATTTTAATACCTAACTGCAGCATGGCAGATCAATGAAATGGTCTGTTTGTGACATTTGTAGCACATGTATATATTCATGTAATATTTCCATTAAAATCATTAAGGTTCACATGCATTTTAACATCAACTCCTAAGTTTCTCAGTATGCTGAACTGCACTTCAAACATGAAAATACTCCAGAGTAAACTAATAAAGAGGACATAGTTAAAATGCAACAGAAACAAAAGCTGACCTGTGGGTAAGCTGTGCCCATTCCAGAGAGCACAGCTGAAAGGACATCTCTTCCCTTTTCACCTGCTCGGTTGGACACAGCAAGCTTTAGCAGGTCAACCATGACTCGTGTGTCATCTGGTACTAAGAGACTAGTAAACTCATCCAAGTACTGTGGTTCTGGGCCAGATACTTTACTTTGACTTTCTACATCCTACAAAAGAAATTGCAGAAATATTTAGACAATGAAGATGAAAGAATTATTTCACTGAATCCAAACAAGTTAACTACTCTGAAGAAGTTTAAAAGTAGTTCAAAGCACAATTTGCAAATCAGGGATTATGTGGTCCCCAAATTAACCTACTGTTAAACTGATTTCTCAATTAAAGCAAAAAACAAAGCACAATCACAAAACAAAAAATAAACCAAAAAACTCCACACCACCAACCAAAAAACCCATCCAGTCATTTAGAGATTAACTTTAAAAGCACACACAAAAAAGCAGAACTGCTTAATAAAGCATGGTAAGGACTTCAGTTTTAAGGATGGTATTGGCAGCTTTACCTCTTTGGTTTTTGTCATGGTCTCTGCAATGATACTGGCAGCTCCAGGATCATCTGTGACTGGAATGAAAGGACGAGAAGAAGCAGCAGCAGCTGAAGGAGTTATAGCAGACGGTGTCACAGCATCTTCTGAAGAAACAACCTAGCCAAAATAAATAATAACCAACAAAAGCAGCTAAAACATACTGTAAAAGCTTAGAGGGTCATTATTTATTAGAAAGGCTTATGTTCAAGAAGAGCAGCAATTTTAAGAGAGTCATAAATTTAAAATCAACAGATTCACTCCCTACGTTTTTAGCTTTATTTTATGTTCCCAGCACAGCAACACCACGCCTCAATGCCAGAAGCTACAAAAGTGTACAATAAAGTATCAGTGCCTGCTGAAAAGTGTACCATGTGAAGGCAAACCATAACAATACATGTCAAACTAATAGCTTGTTAAAGGAAAACTTCAGTAGAAAGCCTTTTCTTTTTTCTGCGTCCATTAGCAGTTGGGAATTAAAGTAGAATTCCACTCAGGCTCTCCTCTCTACATTAGCTGATAAAAGTTTGCAATTATATTTCATTAAATAACTGTCAAATATTCCCTTAGCCTTGCCCATTTTGTTTCCCCCTTCTCCCCCCCCAAGAACACTCCTGTAAAATGAATTCAGTATCTGAGCAAATAGTTAATATTTTCATGTCGACTCTAAAATACAACTAGGAATCATCAGAACTGTATTTAAATGACAGAGTGCATTCTGAAAGTTCACAGCTGATTACACACTAAAGTTTTAGTTCCTCCAAATCTGACATACACAGAGTATCTTCTCCTGAAATTAGAGCATAAAAGACCTGTTTAATCTCTGCTGTTTTCAAACTAAAGATATATTTTTTCAGCTTTCCTGTTAAACACTGGTAGAAACATTCATTGACACTTTACCTCTCCTCTTCTGTCCTGCCATGGGTTTGGGCTCAGCCTGTCTTCTACATCTCCTACAAGCATGCATTCATCTCCACTTGCAGGGCTTCCAGTAGAAGTAGCATCTGATGGGGGGGCTGGTGATGAAGAGGGACATTCTACTGGTGCAATCATACTTGCAGGCATCAATGCTCCCACAACTGCATCCCTGAAAACATTGAGGACAGATTAACATTAAGCCTAACCACATTCCCTCGTTGAAATAAGCAATGATTTCCAAGCTCTGCAATTTGGAGAGCAGTTTCTCCTTTGGGTCTGCTGTTTATAAATACTGTGGTTTAAGGTCACTATTTTACATGACTTCCTCTTCAGAAATTTCAGTACAAATTCTCTACCAATCAGGAGGGCACTGTAATGTAAAGTTTTATTGTTCTTTCTGCCCTGCCCCCCACTGCTTCCTACATATCATCCATCATGACTACTTACACTCCTTTTACATGATTTACTTGAGTATTCCTAACTAATTTTTTTCCCCCCAGACACTGGGAGCTCCTGTGAAGAAGATATAACCTAAGCTAAAATCAACAACAAAAGAAAATCTAAATGAAGCTTAAGTTATCCTCAGGAATTTAAACTTGTGAAATGATTTACACCTGACTGAAGAGACATTGCTTACCTGGCATACATGATTTGTAATGCCATCAGTATATGGGACAATGCCTGCTGTTTGGCAACATTCCCATCAAGTGATAGGAGAATCTTAGCGAGGGAAGGGCGATTTGGCTTCGAACTGTTTGCCCCACTGATTTTGTTACTGGCAGCAGAAGAATCTGCATCTGAAGGAACACCTGGAGTGGGGGGAGAAAAGAGAAGGTAAGTAATTTTAACACATAACTGGAACTGATTTCTCTAATTTCTTGTTGAGTCAGAAAGATGACTGTAAAACTAACTCTACAGTAGATTCTTAAACTGCTGTGCTTACAGTTACAACATCAAAGTCAATACTGAGGCTTTGCAGCAAGGGCTTGCATAAAAAAAGTGTTCCACCTTGTTACTTACTCATGAAGATTAAGTCACCTACTCTAGAAACAAAAGGCAACAGTAACATCAAGTATTACAGCAAGAAGCAACATGTAGAAGACCAGTATGCCATTAGTGTTCAACTACCTTTACCTCTATAAAGCTCTAACCCATATTAAAGACAAAGCCTTTGGGGTGTTACATAAAGCTTGTTCCATTTTAATTTCCTGAAGAACAATAAAAGTTCAAACTGATATGCTACTTTTGAACAAGTACAATTTCCACTCTCAGGAGAAGGTTTTGCTGGATTTTTTTACAGATGTGTATGTTTTATGGTGTTCTTTTGCAGTTTGTTGGGGTTTTTTTGAAAGAAGTTTTCTTTTTGCTGCCTTGTATCAACTGTTAAACCACACACAACTAACTCTTCAATGGCATAAAAAAAGTAAGACAATAAATACTAACCAAGATAAGAAGCACCCAAAGGGTCCCTCGCTGTCTGGAAAAGTACTGGTTCATGAACAGATGGCGTAGCTACATCCACTGTTGTCCACGCTACACTGTGGGAAGACCCACAAGCAACCCGAGTGATTTTTTGGCCTTCCAAGCCCTGGACAGGAGTGGGCTTCCTATTGACTGTAGTAGTTCCATTGCCTTGTTGCCCATGGTCATTGTCACCCCAAGCATAAACCTGGCAGTAAACATTTACATATATTGCTTAGCTTCACAGGTTGCCTCATTTCATTACTTTCTTTAAAACTCCCCACAACAGAATCTCAGCAATTTGCATTATTAATCTAGGACACTTTAAAGAAGCTATTGCCACGACATTTTTTCCCCATTAAATAATGCATGCATTATCATACATTAAAATAAATCAAAGCAGCACTTTATCGGATGAATTATAAATTACTGCCAATTCATAAATCATCAGCTGATTCATAAAATATTCAATGTTCACAGTGAACAGTAAGTTAGAGGAATTAGTTGTATAGTAGTTACATTGAGGATCTGAATCAATACTATGGTAATGCTGGATCACAGCACAAAAGTCAGTCCAGAATACTATGACTGCTGCTGCATTTCAAGGGTAAGAAGCAGGAAACTAAACATGAGACAACACAAACTAGGAAAATACCACAAAAGCTTTGACAACAACATTTAAACTCCAATAATATGAAAGCTAATATATTTTAAATTACAATCATGCTTGTATTTATTCAGGACCTTCAAAAGCAAAGAAATACCACTAGAAATTCTTATTCTACTTATACAGCAGCAATGCTATTACAGTCTTCTTCCTCAAGAGTTTAGTTTACTCCTTTCTAGATCAAGGGCAAAGGAGGAGGGAGGGTGATGCACAACTCACCTGTCCAGTGTCAGTAACTGCTAGACAATGGAGTGCACCTACAGCTACGTGCACAATCTTTTTGCCCCTCAGTCCTTCCACAACTTGTGGTTTTCGCACATGTACATCTGTGCCATGGCCTAGCCTGAAGTAGTCACCCTTACCCCTGCAACAGAGAGGAAATGTAAGATTCAAAACAGTTATACTGTTTACACATTGCTCTCTCAATGCAGCTTCCCAAATCAAAATACTTAATTTCACAAGCAACAACTAGCAAATTCTTCAAACCTGAATCACAAAGGCCTAAAACAGAGGATAACTGCAGTTCTGTGACTCCCTAACTTCTCACCTCAGTATAGAGCAGGCATCATTATGACTACTTCTTTGTAGTAGGGCAACTGTGACTATACTGAGTTTCCTCTGTTGCAGAAATACTTCAATTATAAACACTTAAAAAACTGGTGTGTTTTCACAGACTTGGACCAATGTATACTACTGAGGATAAACTTAACAACAAACCCTTTAGCAAGTCTACTCACATGAAAAAAACAAGGGTACTAACAGTTCAGAACTGAGATTTTTCACACTGTTGTAAGACTCCAAAATTCCCAAGCCTCCATAATTTAAATTCTTCTAAAATGGTTATCCACAAATGCATGTAAACTCTATAATTTTACAGAAAAGTTTGCAAAACCATAAAGCCAGATTTCTGTTCAAAACAAAGCAGAAGCAAGCAGAGAAGCAAAAGAAAAATAAACAGGGTTTCTGAATAGCTCTCAGTGATCAACTCATTCCAGTTCTTGCTTTGAGGCATCATTATTGACAACTTAGTGGCCTTCTGAGTCAGCAGTAAGCTCTGTAGATCAGCTCCCATCACCTCTGAACTTTAAAAGCTTACTTCCACTCTGCTACATCCTCACTCTGTGCCTCTGCTTTTGCTGTAGGCTACATACTCCAAACTAAGATTCTCAGGTTCTCTCCACTCCAAAGTCTTTCATTAACATTCCTTTACACACTCCATTGCCCCCAACAAGGGGAAAGAGCTTTCCCTTCCTCTACTAATTCAGTAAGGCTCGGGCATCCTAAAAGAGTACAATACACAACCAAGCATGCTGCAAGACAGTGTTAGAATAACTGGACAGATCACAGCTTGTCTCAAAGAGCTGCCAGTTTAAAAGACAAAGCACACAGATAACAGAGATGGAGTAAAACAGTCAAACAGCAATACATACAGCACATACTTATGAATTGCTTTGTTAATACTTTCTGACAAATGGAACATACCATGTCCATACCACTCCTGACTTGGTCAGTGCCAATGAGAACTGTGCACCACACTCAATCTGACAAACACCTTGGCCATTCAGTCTTTCAATGTTCTGAGGAATGTTGCATCCTTCACTTCCTCCTCGGCCCAGTTTTCCAAAATCACCATCGCCCCAAGAGAATACCAAACCTAACAAACACCAAACTGCAGGTCAAACAATGATCACAGTACTGCCACTTGCTAGAAAGCTTCTGGAACAAGATAGCCCCACCTTCATCTGTCAAAGCGAGAGTTTGGGCATCTCTGCTTCCACAAGCAACCTGAATGACTCGGTGGCCAAGGAGCACTTTAACCTGCAAAACAGGAAAAGCAAGCAAGAGGTTTGAAAGAAATTGTTTCAAAATCTTAGACATTTTCAAGATCTTATGACTTGTCCATTGTAGCCAGCCACTTAGCAAAAGATTATCAAGCCTTGCTCCAACAATATTGTTAAGATCCAACATCAGTCAGTGACAGTAGTAGCTTTAAGCTACATATCAAAAGTAGATGCAGAACATGAATGTTCATAACAGCACTAGCCATTTCCTATCACTTACCAAGAAAAAAAAAAGAGACTGGATCTTTTTGGCCCTTCTGAAATAGCTTGCCTGTTATTAGAGGTATGTGCACCAAAACCTAATTTAGATTGCTCCAAAATGATGTCTTTATAGTGCTTTCATAGTTTTGGGTTTTACTTCAGAGCTTTATTTTGTCATTTATTAAACACACACACATTTGCATTTCATCAGAGACAAGAAACGTTTTTATTACCATCTTAGGTTTCAGCTGTGTGGTATTATCTCCATGTCCTAGCCTTCCATATTCTCCAAGCCCCCATGTATACAGTTCACCACTAGAGGTGATGGCAGCACTGTGGGAACTGCCACAAGCAATATCACGGATGCGTTTGGTTTTCAAGGCTTCTATCAGTCTGGGTTTATCACAGTTCCTAAAGAAAAGGAGAAAAGGATTTCTTGTGTTAATTATGGAAGAACTGCACAATATACTCCAACCTTCACCATCCAAAAAAAAAAAAAATCTGTTATAACAATAACCTAAAGATGCAACATTGAGAATCCAAGACACACTCTTTTATTTGCACCATAAATCTGAAGCTTACACTATTTAAAAGTGCTTCTATTCAAAGACATATTTTATGTATACACTGCAAAACTTTGGTGACAGCCAAAATACCAAAGGGATGAATCTCTTAAGAAATGTATAATACAAAGTGAAAACTGATATTCTATCATTGCCTAAAGCTGAGGGATTTGTTAGCTGTGGACCCAGAGCCAGACAGTAAGATTAAGACACATTCAACTCAATTTAGCTCTTTACAAGAGACAAATTAGAACTGGAATTTGCTGTTAGGCTTCTATAAGAGTACTGGAAAATTTTACTAGTCATATGGTTACAGTATTGTCTAAATTCAGGGAAGTATCAACTCAAGGTTTTCTAATATTGGCTGTGTATCAGAGCCACTGTTAACGTTGTTTTACAAAATTATGCATGGCCTTTGGAAAATCTGCTCCCATGAAATGCCCAGGAGTTCCAAGTCTCATTTTTCATGAAATTTCAGGAAAACATGAGGCATTTGAGAATAAACATCTGTACTGCTTTAACCTGAACTTCTCTTTCATTGATTGGACACATATATCCCTATGAATATTTATTTGTTGTCATATATTAACCATCTAAGTAGGACACTGTAGTTTATGTATTCTCAGCAAGTCTTCATGTATCCAAATGACAAGCAGATTTCTCCATGGGCTACAGTTACAATTTATTTTTTTCTTTCAAAACATTGTTCTGTGGTGCACACAATTTAAAAATCCAGAGACAATTCAAGTTTTCCTCAACGTTATCCTCTGGAGAATTAGCTACGTATTACTGAAAAGTGTAAGAAATTTATTTCTGGCTAACAAGTTTGTGAAGAGAAGTCTACAGAAAAGAGCCAGAAAATACTCTGTCAGGCTACACTAACTATTACAGCTCAGGAATGTAGCACTGATATGGTTTTACACCTCAAGGCACCTCTGTGAACCCTTATAAAAGAAATTAAGAGCTCTATGTCCAAAAGTGTGCCATTTCATCAGTGATATTTGAAAACACTATTAATTTTATCCACTATATTTCCAAGTATTATATTAATTGAATGTCTCCTTTCTAAATGACTGAAGACAGCTACAAATGCTGCACCATAAACTGACAAACACTCCTGAAAATGTCTTTTCACACCACAATATTTTTATTCCCATTGTATTAAATATCCTGTCATTATCAACAGTGGTGGTCAGTTTTGTTATAACATAGAACAGAATTGCTCTCTTACTGAACTACAGACAAATTTGGGATCCTTACATTCGACTGAAGTGACCAAGTTTGCCATCATCTCCTTCACCCCAGGAAAATACTTTGCCATCAACAGTTAATGCCATAGCATGCCGGCCACCTGCAAGTGTAAACAAATACTGATGTTTTCAAGCTTTCAAGGAGGCAGTAGGTCCAGAAAAAATCTCAGGAATTTGACACTGCTCTACTTCTACAATGGAATTGTAGGAGCCCTTCAACTCAATACACATTACTTATCTTGTTTGGAATTTTAGTGACAATTTAAAAGGCAAAACTTTCGTGACAGTGTTCCCTGGCACATTAAAACAAAGGAAATAATCACTCAGCCTGCTATTTTCAATGCTGCAAGAAAAAAAAATAAATACATAAAATTCCATCAGTCAGCACTATAATGAAAATGCTTTCTTTGGATCAGACCAAAAAGCTATTCAGAAGTTACTGGGTTTAACTTTCAGCACAGAACCATTAGATTTAATCTAATATTTTATGCAACAAACAGAATTTAATAACCTCTATTTAATTTTAAAACATACCAGATATGCTGGGGCATCACTGCACCCAAGCAAACTGCAAAGCAACTACTTTCAGGCTTAATATATCATGTTTCTATATGGAAGAACAGTAATAGTCAGTACCTGAGTGAACAGCCACTTTCTTTACCACATAGTTACTGAGAGCTGTAATCTGACGAGGAATAGGCACAGTTCCACTAGATATTCCCAAACCCAGTCTTCCATTTGTAGCTTCTCCACAGGCATACACTTTACCCTCTACAGTCACTACAATGAATTCAAAAAAGTTTGAAAAACTATTAATGTTTCTGAAAATCTGTGTCTGCCCTTAAAGAATTATTATTTGTTATAAGCTTCTAGTACCTGCAAAAAGGCTTTTGGATCCTCCAGCTACTTGCACAACATTCAAGGCAGAGAGGGTTTCAGAAAAGGAAGGGACCTTTATCTAGAGCATACAGAAAATAAAAATCATTACAATACACTTTAAAGTGTTAGACTTTAATAAACCAGTTAATCTAATAGGTACTACTTTAAAAACAATAGATGAAATTCCCCATATTATTCAGACTTCACATATACCAGTTAATATACACCAGGCAACAGACAGAAAACAAGAAAAAGCAATAAATACTGAAACCATGATAAATACAAAACTTGAGAAAAAATGAAATGTGACTGCACCAGTTCCAGGTATAAGCAATATATAGAAAAGTTCACCAGTATTTTTATTTCACACATGCAAACTCAAAAGGAACAGAACATATGTAGAGTGCTACACATTTCCAGAACAATTACTTCACTGTTGTCTAAAATAAACGATGAGGTGGCTGCTAAAAATCAAGCTGCATTTCAGAGTAACAACCAAAATGCAAATTTTCTCCAATTCTCCATCCAGCAGACATCTTCATGTGTTAACAGTAAAAAGAAAAATATTAAAACCTACTCATCATAGGTTTTGATAATAAACTGTAAAATTCTTTCTAAATTTGAATTCATTTTGAATTGTCTGAGACTTGTACTTTTTCATTTTAGCTGTTTCTGGGTTTTAGTGAAGTATGGAAAAAATAAACATACCTTTGAACCTTTTAGCCCTCCCAGTTGGTCTTTGTCATTCAATCCCCAAACAAAAACTTTGGTTCTTATTGTAGCTGCTGACTCAAGCCCAGCTGCCTTCTTTCTAACAAGACTGAATATATTGAGAAAAAAAACAGACAAACAACAACAAAGAACAAACACCAAAAATAAAACCAAAAACAGGTTAGCAACCTACATGCTACAAAATAGGCATCTTCTGCTGTATTTATTATTACATTTCGGAATAGTCTCAGCACTCAAACTACACTACCTTAGTTAATTGGTGGCTCCCAAGAACCCAGAATGTTTTGCTGAGCAGTGGTAAATACACATGTGCCACATACCAGATATAATCACATGAAGTTTTTAGCTAGGTTTTCAACTCCAAGTACAATTGTACAAAATGTTGTACAAAATCCAATATTCAAGAAGTTACTTATCAACAAATGATCTACTTGCAGTTCTGACAAACTAAGACACAGATTTATCTTTATTACCAAACTAGTTAAGTTGCTGCTCTTACAATAATCTCCTGAATTAAGGTTCTTTGCTATTTCCTCCCCACCCCTGCATTTACTTACCTGCCAGTGTTAGCTTTATCATCATCCTCTTCCTCATTATCAGAAGCAAGAAAAGGGACTGCAGCCAAATCTTCATCCTCTGCACGTATCCGTCCCAGTATGCTGAGGCCATGTATTTTGCAATCAATCCCAGAGCTCCTGCACTGCTTGATTGCAATTTCGATGTACCTGTGGTACTACAAAGAAAAAACACTAAATTGCCATCTTTTATGTTCTATATAGCTTTATAAAACCCAGGAAAGATTTAAAACTTTTCCTTGACTTTGTCATCTTAACAAAATGAATCTAACTTCAAATCTCTGGCTTTTCAGCCCTTCCTAACTCTTACTTTAAAATACACATACAGCCTCATTAATTTGAGAATGATTTCACTTCCAGTCTTCTAAGAATTCATTATTCATTCCTCCTTGCTGTCACTGGAAAAGATCAAAACTACTACCCAAAATAAGCTTTATCACCCACCAAAAGAATCTCCAAATTTAAGTTGCTGGGTTTGTTTTGTTTTGTTTTTCTTTAATAATCACAGCAGCATCTCTTGTAGCAAAATACTTTTCTGTTGCACACAAGACTAATTCTCACACAAATTCCACTTACTTCTGTACAATCACTGAGAAGAGGCACTGTGGTGTCTGTAGGATTTATATTGATTGTCTTTAGCTCTATAAGGTTATTTAAGGAATTCCCCCCTAGAAAACAAAACAGGGAAAGGAAAGCGTTTTAAGATATGGTGTTTGTTTCACAAACAGGCACTATGCATGTTAAGTAGATGACTATGTTAACTGAAACCAGACAAATCTCTACTGCTGAATGTACAAAAGTATTTTTAAGACTTCAAGAGAACATACACATACCTGAGACCACAACTAAAGAGGGCATGTAACTGCTGTCTGCAGGGTCCACTACCATCTTCAGTCTGTGAACAAGGACATCTGGGAAAATCTCCAAGCGAATCCAGTGCTAGAGGAAACACAAAGAAATTCATTTTCAGATAGTACTATTAGGACCAAGAATAAAAGTCTGATTTTCTTGAAGAACCCAGGAAAACATTTGTGAATGGTACACAAAAGCTGCAAGGCATGGGAACTGGGCAAAGGAAAAATGACCTCATGAACTTCTTACCTGTCCAACCTCCAAATACAAGAGAAAACAGTTGCAGCTAATGATTTATTTCACCCAAAAGCAGACTGAGAAAGACTGAGAAAGTATAAAACCACTGAAGGTCAAGAAATGGGATATAATGTAAATCTTTGTTGACAGTCTGGACTACCCAAAGGATGGGTTCTTGGGGATATTCTCAGCATGGCCATCAACAGAGCACCAAAACACACTGGAGAGAAGCCTAACTGCACATCCCAGTGCCTAGGCTGGCCAAGAAGGTGTCGCAGGCCAATGAAACTGGTAAACTACAAAGTAAGAGCCAATGCTTTTTAGAAATGGTCTGGATGTACATTATAAGCAAGCTTGCTGATGACAGCAAACCAGGAAGATCTGTAAACTCCCTTAAGGATAGAGAAGCCTGGCTGGCCGAGCAGGAAAATAAACACCCAAGTGGTAACTGACATTCTTGTGTAAGACCCCCAAAGAATTGTTTTTATTGGGGGGGGGCAGAAATGACAGAAAGAGACAAGGCCTAGAAAAGACAAGTTCTTCCAAATGCACATGAAATAATTAGAAAGACGAAGCACAGCTTTAAAACAAAAATGACACATTTACTATTGAAGAAAGTTTTGTACTTCAAATGTCTGTTTCTACTACTCTTTTACCTTACGCAGGGGCAACAAACAGCTGTATTTCTCCTCTTAAGAAGAAAGCATGGCAGAACATGGCCAGAACAAATCAGTCATACCTTTCCTTGTGAGCCAGAAGACTGCCAGCACTGTTCACTCCCATCAATAAGACGTGAAGCCTGATTCACAGAGGATGACACATTCAAATTCTTAACTATCCTTGACCAGTCATCCAGTAACATTCCCCTCTGGCTACTATGTCGTCTTTTCAGCTGCTTTCCAGAACGCCCACAAAACACTGGAGACTGACCTGCAGGGTTAGGTGAAACATTAAGTATGTACCTCTCAAAGAAAACAGCTTTTAATAAGCCTATAAGCACTGTGAAAGGAAATACAACAAACCAAAAGACTTCAGGTATGTAGTCTAAAAACAGAATGCAGAAGCACGTCACATAGGTATGGTAGCACTTCTCATGCTTAAAAGTGCAGAGCTCAAGATCTACTTTTTTTTAAAGGAGTTTCAAACACTTTACCTGACTACTAGTTTTCATGCCTGTCATTTGGGATAGTCACACTTTCTTTTGTTACACTTATGATTGATTTGCACCAAGAAAGCAAGCACAGTATAGCAAAAATAAACATTAAAAACTAAGGAAAATTACTTTCTTCAGAAAGCTAAGACATTGAGAGTAATCCCTAAAATCAACTGCTAAAAGTTATAGGGGTATGCAACCTTTAAACTGACAGAAGGGTTGATGTTTTGGTGTAGTCCACCACAGGCAAATGTAGCAGTGCTATGATCTGCTAAAGCATCTTGTTGTCTAGAAGGTCAGTCCAAACACTAAATTTCATTATGTTAAGGAGCTGAAGTTTTAAAATACTTTCTTCAAACCAAATTCAATGTATTTTAAATTAACCTAAGAAATATTTCAGATTGTGGAAGTTACCTGGTTCATTTATTCTGCCGAAAGTGTGCCTAGTGTTATGCTTCCTGGTTTTAAAACAGGTTTCACAGAAGTCAAAATCATCACAGTTTCTGCATTTGAATCTAGGCCCATTGATAGGAAACATCTGACAGCCATCACACCTGATTTCACAAAAAAACAAATAAATGTATTTCTAACAGTTTTCATGGCACAAGTCAAGACAATGGAATCAAGAAAATCAGGCTAAAGGATAACCCAATTATACGTTAAGAAATACGTAAATCATCACTTACGTGACTCCAGGATGAATGCTGGGGACCAGTTCCATTTCTGACAACAAGCCAGTCCAGTGAGACTGCTGAGGAAAGTCTACAATGACATCTTTTCCATTGGCACTAAAAGCTGTGACAAAAATATGCAGAAAACACAATCTGTTGCAAAATCTCTACAAAATGAAGCAGAAAGTGTCCAGTGCAACATCAGAGTACAAATAGGTAATCAAAGTTACTTTCAAAAGCAATTTTATTTTAATGGAATTATGTATTAACCTTATCAGACAACCTGGAGAGGGGCAGAGTGAAAGAGTTCTAAAGACTTTTTTTTTCCTAAAGAAAGATTTTTTTCTAAAGAAAGAGAGATTTTTCTACTCTCTTTAAACTCCTTGACTGTTGATTTTTTCATTATTTTTTTAAACAGTTCCCAATGGGGGAGAGTATTTCTAAGAACAAATATAGTATGATCAAAATCTGTACCTCTTTGAAGAATCTATGCCCCACAGATTAATCACTTCTATAACCTCCCTTACAGCTTAACACTAGTGCACTCCACTTTCTCCTCACTTCCATATGAAGTCTTGATTTACTTCTTAGAGGAAAAACATTTGTGGCTCATCCAAAGTATAAATGAGAAATGCAACAGGAAGCTGCAGAGATTTATAAAGACCTTTAAAGTCTGTGAATGGAGTGGCTTAAAAAGCAGAGGAACACATTAACAAATGGGCTGCCACAGCGTACAAACCTGTCAGATATATCAAATGCATTCTGTGGTCTCTCATTATCATGCAATATTCCATAAAAGTGTGATCTGTGCATCTAGAAGATTCTCTCCTTAGACACTGCAGAAAGTCTGTGTAGTTTCCAGCTTTATTACCACCCCATGCCCCATTTTGACTACTTACCTTTGACAACTCCTACACTTCGGTGAGTAACTGATCCCCACTTGTATTTGGGTGTGGTAACAGAGCTTTTCACACGCACTTTGTCACCTATCTTGATATGAGAGGCAGAACTCTGTGGTGGGAATCCTAACAGATGAAAGAATACATGCCTGGTGAATGGGTTTTCCCCTCCAGAAATAAAGATTGGTATGCTAAGGGGGACTTATTATGATTATTATTATTAAAAAGCAGTTAGCAGTGAACTTACCTAAAAGCTCAACATGGATATATCTGACCCAGTAGGTCCCACCCTTTTGTTGCCAATCACACTGTACGTTCAGGTCATGCAATCCATCTCGATCCAATTTAATAACTTTGCCTACATCTCCTTCACAAACCTCTTCATAGGTTCTGCAGCCCCTAACCATCATCCCCACCTAGGAAAAAGGACAACAGAATGCCATACCTATGCAAAGACTTTCATACCAGAAGGAAAGTAGTTTCAATATAGCTTTTGACTGTCCTGCTTACCTGAATATTCTCCCTCACATACACAGCATAGTCATCGTTACTTAGGAAGTCAGCTCGTTTCTTATAGGTCTGGCTTTCTGTTACAACAGCACCACTTGACTGGAAAAACGTCCAAAATAAACATGTCATAGACTACTTGTTTTCAATTCAGATAAATAAAAATATTAGCAGAGACTGAAGATAACCCTACAAAATCAAACACATATCATATCCAAGCTGCATGCCAAAATGGGAAAGATCTTTAGCAGATCAACTCACTATAGGGATAATCATAGTAGATTTATGATCTACTTTGAAGTAAAGATTAGTTTCCAAAATGACTTGCCAAGGAAAGTAGCTGCAAATTTTCCACAATGCATAAAATAAGTTGCAAGTTACTTTTATAAAATCTGCTTGTCAAAGAAAATTAGAAGAAATAGGATTTGCAAGTAAGCTACTTAGTCTTGCAAACACACATTCACATTCCACTTCTTAGGCTACTTGTTTGGAGGGGAAAACAACAACAACAACAACAGTGGTGAATGGCAATCTCTTAATTAAAGTACACTGGGTTTTTTCTTATATAATACAATTGGGTTTAAAGAATTCCTTTAGGAAGATAAGCTGATAAAAAAGACTAGTTATTAGAGATTGTTCCTTTCAAGATCTGACTAACTTTTAAAAAAATATGAACTATTGCATTCCAGCTGTAATGAGAATTTTCAGAAAACTTTGTTCTGTTTTGAGCATTAAATGTTTGGTTTCTTCATTTGAGGCAATATGTAGCACAGTTTCTCTCTGCAATACTGATGAAGGCATCAGAACTCAATGTCAGGTTAATTTCCTTCAACATATAATGTATTTCTTTCAATTACAAAATCCCACATGTGCCAGAAAACTCAATGTAAGTTCTTAAAAGTAAGAGAGAAATATGAAACCCATTTCATTTTATTGGTAAATCCATCACACCCAACAGGCATGGTAAAGGTCATTTTATCATCTGTAAGTGAAAATAGTTTTTCTAAGGAAAAAGCAAAGTTATTGCACTGAGCTATTTTTGCTGTTTATTCATTAATTCCTCAGTTCCTGTAGCTAACAAGAACAATCGTTTTTCAGACCAAAAAAAGGAAGGCAGGGGGAAAAAAGAAATAGAAAAAAAATGACCTTCATAACTACTACACTATAGCACTGTCTATTTTAGATGATATTTAAACCAATCATCAGGGGATACTTACAGCTACCACTAGTGAAACATCTGCTTGCACTCCACTCTTCCCCTATGCTACTCATACAGAAATATTAAGTATGAGTTCTTCTATGACGTGCCTTAGAAACATGGCAAACATGGTCCTTGTTACAGTCCTGAAAGCCTGGGACAGCAGAATTGTGACCTAGTCTAGGGAATCCTGCACTGGCAAGGGGGTTGGACTAGATGATCTTTCGAGGTCCCTTCCAACCCCTAACCTTCTGTGATTCTGCCTCTGCCCAAGTTCATAAAAGGAAAGAATTACAAGATTTGCGGCCAGTCAGAACGACTTAGGTTGTAGTCAGTTGACACATACCACAGGGCAAGCAGCTTCAGCTTCTTCCACCTCCTCTGCTACTTCCTCGTCCGAATATTCATCAGAGATAGTATCGGCATCAGACAGATCGGTAATTTGAACATCAGGGTGATCCAACAACCAGCCAACCAAGGCTTCCACTCCTAATACAGAGAACAAATTCCATTTGTCTCCAAGGGATTCTCTGACATTCTTAAGACAGTATCCAAAAGAGAAGTAATGATCCTTCCCTTGCAAGGAGCACATTACCCTGCTCACGACTTTCCTCCTCACTCTAACATCATTAATTTCACTAAATGAAATACCTGGTAAGCCAGAAGCATTTCCAGAGGTTCCAGATAGAGATTTTAGTGCGAATTCTATGTTTTTCCTAGGAAATCCCATTTCCATAAGTTGAACTACAATGGGGAGGGGTGGGATCGGAGACTGCTTGCGTTTCTTCACTTTCGTTGGTCGGATATGCTGCACTGCGATGGGTGTTGTAGCTTCGCTAGAGCTGCAGTCTTCAAACACTGGAGTCGAAGGATGTGTAGACTCTACAGCCAGGTACTGGCATACTGCCAAAGCAGCAGCCTAAATGAGAACAAACAAAACAGTTTAAATCAAGCAAACCTATTTAGTATGGGGTTTTTGTATGTGTCTGCCTGAAATAAAAAGTTATTTGTCAAAAAGGGTTCAGTGTCCCCTTTTTTTTGAAACTTGTAGCTTAATAAGTTTCAATTGGAACGTGAATTAGAAAGACTTAAGTTATTTAACAGAAAACAGACTCTACCTCAAGCTCCTGTTTGTCAAATATTGCTTTCACAGGTGATGGTTGAGTAGCAGCTGTCAAAAGTTGCTGTAAAAGAATCATGGGAGGCTGAGGTCCTTCAGGAGACATATCTCCTATGTCGGGAGACGCAACTGCTCCATCCTCTTGAAAGAAAAACATTATATTAAACCAAACTTATAAGGCAATCAGGAGACTTATTTCAGGGCCTATTGGTTGGTCAAACATAGTTATTTCTTCCATATTTCTTCTCTACAGGAATCATGCATTTAAGATTAAATCATGTGTGGCACCATCTCCTTATAAAAAAGGAAGTAAGAAAGTAAACAATATTTTTAGTAAAGTACACCTAAACATGCCTAGCAGAAACTGCCTGTTAGACAGTCAAACTGCATAAGTATTTTCTGAGTTCATCTTTTCACAATACAATTATTATGAAGAGTTTCTTCCAGGATAAACTACTTCATATAGGCTATCGACAACCTCATTTGATCCCAAAAAGAAGGGTGCATACTTTCTGGATTGAGACTGGATTGGATCTTTACTGTGGCTATCTGAGAGAGGTGTTCTGACTCCTAACTCCAAGAAAAAGTTGATGTTTGAAGTAAAACCATATTCCATTCCTGGGAAAACATGATGATTGTTAACTTAAAATTTGGCAACTGACAAAAACTCCCAGAAATAGACAAAAACCCCAAATATGTTAATATATTTGAAGACATTACATGCTTCATAAATGCCCGAAGTAGTAATACAAATTATAAGGCCACCAAAAGCTATATTGAAAGCTTAGAGAGCCATTTATTTTTACATCTAAAATGAATGCATCTAGAGAACGAATCTGAAATACTGAAACTACAATTCCTTAAACTCCTTTTAAGATTATGGGGAGGACAAACCTAATTTCTAGCCCTCAACTGCCATTAGCAAGAGTTACAGTCACAACCTCTATTTATCATCTAAACAAACAACAGCACAGTCAGGTTGAATTTCAGAATACCTGCAGGATTTAATGCACAGTCCTGAACAGCTGGCTGAGATAAGATCTGCCTTAGGGTATCCTGGTGAGAAAGCAGAGCTCGGCCTGCTTTCAGTATGTACAGCTTTAATTGCTGGCATCGCAGAAGATCCAAATCCACTTGACCTATCACAAATATTAAACAACTGTTAGCACTAGGAATCTCCTGTATTAGAAAAGAAGGGCTACCATTCATACAACCTCAGTTCAAAAATCAGTTTACATCTTACTTCATGAAAGCTTGTGAAACACTGGTGATATGAGGCAGTTTGAACAGCACCTGCATAAAAAGCCTGCACTCATTCTATGACCCATGATATTAAAACCACTGCCTTCCTCCTTTTTACACCATGGACAACCATTCAGCTGATACATAGCATGGTAAGTAATTGTAGTTAAGATTTTATATGGATCCAACCTTTTAAACAACTTAATACAAGTAGTCCAGCCCCAAACCTCTTTTTTTTTTTTCCCCCAACAAATTAAAAACATTCTACTTGCAGTGCAGAGTAATTCATCTCCTAGCTAAAAATGTCACATAAGTGCTGTTATTCAATGTTGACTAAGAAGGAAGGTAAGGTTCCAGAAAACTGTTACACAAGTTTGCTGTTACCAGTATTTTTCCCCTGGGCATATTAACCTACTCAAAACCAAAATTTAAAACAAAAAGAAAACAAAAAAAACAACAACCAACAGAAAAGCCCCAGCTGTACCTGAAAGACCCTGATTGGGAGACTTCATTCTTTGTTTCTCAATTTTACTTCCAGCCAGATTTACTAGTTGAGCCCAAATAGACAGCATAGGTTCAGTGAAAGGCAAGTTGTTCACATTAAAAGCCACAACTGGAAGCTAGACAGTGGGGGAAGAACCAGACAGAATAAAAAGAATACAGATAAGCATTTTGCAGAAATTTACAGAATCATTTAGAAGTTTCAGTGGTTATAACTGAAGAAGAGAAAAAGTAGCATTCGTATTATTGCTCCTGACAAGGAACAACCGGAGAGGACCTCTATTCCCTAACATAGCTCCCAAGCCTGTATTTGTAGCACACAATTGCAGGTTTCCTTGGTGAAAAAGTGAGACTGAGTCAGAGTAAGGAATAACTGCAGTCCCTGAAGCAGACCAGGCACTTTACTGCGCTTTTACTAGAGTCATATTAGCTAACTTGAGATTAAGATTCAAATGAAGACACCCAAGAGCTTCCACATTCATTAGCAAATCAACTTAAATACAAATAAACTCCTCTCATGGAAGAAGTATAAAGCACATTGTCATGACTCGGGATTTTACATCAAGTCAAAGGACTTCAGCTCAAATCCCTTCTCCCTTCACGTCCCCATTTACTGAGGATGTGCTTTCAAGGCCCTGTAGAGGTTTCCACGAGTACCAGCCATCTTAGATTTGCCTTCAGAGCACAGCATGTGTTGAATGTCAATGTATTTCCCTGAAGAGTAACTAATTTCTTTGCATCCTATCAAAGCCTTTACCCACATTCTTCCCTGTATTAAAGCCTCAAGAGAACACACTTACTGGTTTTAGTTGATTGAGAGGGCACACTCGACATGTTCGCATGTCATAGAACTGCACAGTGATTTTCCCTTTGGGGGTGATGCGTGTCACTGTGCCTTCTCCAAACTCATCATGAACTACTTGTCCACCCAGTCTCAAGCGACTGTCTATGCCACCAATCACTGCTAACACTGCCATGAGGCCTCCCACCTCTGGATTCTCAGTGTCGGGAAAGTAGTCATCCAACACGGCCTAACAAAGAACCATAACATCAACTGTAGGGAGAAAACATATTTCTATCTCCTTTAAAACAAAGAGTTAATCACACAGACTTCAATTTAAAAATTACAAAATAAATATATATTATATACAAAAAGTAGAAAAATGGCTTCAAAATTAAGCTTAACGTTGTTTTTAAACATTTAATATTTATCATTTCAAAATAAATATTGCTATAAAAATGAGCTTATTTTAAAACGTGGAAACTACCCCTTCTGACTGTTTTCCTGCAAAGATGTGGGTGATGGAGGTTAGCTGAGAGTTGATGTACTTGTTTATGAGTCCATTCCACTGGCTGAGCGAATGGAGAGTCCTCAGCAGTGCCACTATCTCTTCTGCTAAAGTACTACTGTGAGTGGCAGTTAGAGATGCTTGGGGCCTGGCCTTTCTCCTCCTCAGAGTAGATTCTGGAAAGCCAAAGCAATTGGACAACAGTTATCAATTTAAAACATCCATTTCTATTCAGGAAAATAAGCCACTGAGGGAAAATTTCTCTACCTCTGAGCAGTGGGATATCTGAAGAACAAGTACTAAGCAGGCTGCCTAAAAATCCAAACAGTTTTTCCACAAGAAATTTCATGTCTTTTGACCTTTCATTTTTATCCCAGGATGGAAGTACGGCTTTCAATAAATGTACAGCAAGGATCTAAAAAGAGAACAAAATTAATGTTATTCCCTTCTAAGTCACCAAATATTAAAGAAATTCTCAAGCAAGTAGCTTCTCTCTTTCCACCAGTGGAAATTTCAGAGCTACCAATCTTCAGTTTGATAAGGAATGTTTAAGAAGAAATTGTGCCAATTCAAAGTCAGTAACAATGTTATTGGCCCATTACATCAGTGAATCCAACCTCTTCAATACTCAGGACACCAGACACACACTGAGAAACAAGGTAAATGACTAAAACACAGAGGAACTATAGGATTGCATAATGGGAAGGTTTGTTCAGATTCCAGACTAAGAACTTAGTACTAAGATGTATTTCAGAAGGAAAGTTTCAAAGTGTTCTGCAATGAAGGTATGATAATTAAAAATCATCAGAGAGAAAGCTGAACAATACAAGAAAGCAAAAAGCAACCACAGTGACACCCAAAAGTAGTTACTATGAAACCAGGGCCTCCGTCACAGTACAGAAGGACAGGCTGCCTGACATCTTTAAAGCTGACATTCAGCGCAGGACTGACAAGCAACATTGGAAGGCACAGTGCTGTAGATGGGGTTCCAATTCTTAGCAGGAGTATTTCAAGTTTTGAGCTTCCTCATCTTCCACACAGAAAACTATACAATCTAAGTGACCAGTAAGAGTGAAAAGATCTCTCTTCTTGAAAATCTCTGTCAATAACATGTCTCTCTCAAACTTCAAGGTCTTGTCTTTTTTCCTAAGGCAGACACTGGTACATGAGGAATGCTCATTCTTCTCAAGTATTGCCTGAACAGCACCGATGACTAACACACTAAGTCCTGGATGATGACAGAAGTCTCATCCTGCTAAAATACTGCCAAGAGTTTGCTAGTAGATCACACAAAAGTACACAGGCCTTTGTGTTACAAGGCTTTAGTTTAAAAATGCTGACGCTTTATCAAGGAAAAGATAAAGAAGATATTTTGATCCCCAAGCCTTACAACTCAGAAGAGTTATTCCATAACAAGGCTGCTTTTCAATCTCATGAGAAAGGCACCACAAGATGCTAAAGCAAGGAAGAAGAAAACATTTTTCAAAAAAAAAAAAATCAAGAAAAAAAGAAAAGAGGGAAAGGGACATGGGAAATGTCAAAGTAAGATACAAAGACACAGCTTCTTAAGAAAGATTGTAATTACAACAGTAACAACAGTTTACTATGGCAGGAGGGACAGCAGACACTACACAAACTGAAAACTTTAAAATGAAATTGTTCATTTTTATCTAAGCATGTTTTTGTTATTATTTTCTTTATTCAGCTTCTAAGAAACATTATATGGGAGTTGCTGGTACACATTTCTGGAACACAGTTTTAGCCTCTCACCTATACAAAACTTTCAGGCTTTCATTAGAACAATGGAGCCTGTTAAGTACCCTGAAGGCTGAAAAATTCACAGATTTGTATTTAAAACAATGAATCCGAAATATGAGAAAGCATGTTCTCTTTCTCCAATTAATTAAAAACTGATTTAAGGACATTTCCCATCTGTGTTTTAAATTATTTTTTTTAAGACAACTAGTCTACTAAATTCAGTACCTATGAAAGTAGTTTGGAAATACACACATTACCTGTCTCTGTAGTGAAGCAGCAGTGAAAGATTCATGCCCCTCAACAATTTTCATTAGCAAAGTTATCCACTGAGATGTACTAAGAGTGCTGCACATCTGAGGCATGAGTGCTATACTTCGAATGAATCCCAACGTGCACCAACTCCTATGCTGTTCTTTATAAACTAATTTATTTGGCAAGGAAGCTAAAAACAAAAAGATACATACATATAACAGTTGACTTTTCTGTCAGCTACGTAATTAAATACTACATGGGGCATTTTTGGACAAATCATAACAGTGAGCTACTCTACTGCCCTTACATAAACTATTAATTTTAGTTTTAGAGCCTGTCACTCATTTTATTAAATAAGCCTTTGAAATAAGGAAATATGGAACTGTTTTAAAGTAGTTAACAGCATTATTTCTGAAATTACAAAGCAGCTATAGAAAAGAATATGACATACACAGTCATACTGTTGTCCCCAAGCAGAATAAGAAATTCTTTGTCTATCCAACCACACACATCCTGATGCTCCACATCTCATGCATTTCTGCTGGTTTTACTGCTTATGTTTCAAGAACACTCAAGATCACTTATGTTACCTTTGTTAACTATTAAGATGGAAAATGCATTTTTTAGCCTTTTGCCTTGAAAGATTTAAAACTACTAAAAGATTTACAAGGTTACAAGACAACAAACCACAAAACAGAACAACACAGCTGAATGAGACTCTTTCTACACAATATACCTGACTTATCTATTGTTCCACTCTCCACAAGCATACGGAGTAGACCACACAAAGTCCTAGTAGCATCACTTTGCATGACTTCAGCATGGACACCAGCAGAGAGACACAATGTCTGCAACAGGTTCACAGTACTTGTCAGCATCATGGAAGTAGGGTGAAGATTCCTTTCAATTTGTTCACCTTCTGAAGTGAGACACAAAAGGCAAAGGAACTTTATTAACATAGTTCCTCTATTTCACAAAGACTTCTGAAAGAAACACGATGTGAGAAATTTCTTGTAAATATCTTCTCACAAGATGATGTGACATGAAGGAGATCCCTTATTTCCAACTGCAAGTGCAAAATATAAACCAGACATTTTGTGCAGATACTCTCAAGCTATTTTCTAGCAGTACACAAAAGAAATTCGAAATGCAGTGCCAAGAATAGGCAAGTAGTGTGACTAGAAGTATAATTAGGCCACATAAAAAACCCCACACTTTAGAAGGGCATTAACATGTATTAAAATGTACACCTTCTGGTATCTGTAACTGAAACTATTTCAGTTGGATAATACTGTTTTCTTTGGCCTATAAATATGGAATAAGTGTGATACCATCTTTCCAATCCTCCTTTCTCATAGTAAAGCTATCTGAAGCGAGATTCTGATCAGAAATGAACACCTATTAAAATACTCTTATTTAATGAAGCATTTTCTCTTGTGAAAGCAGCTTTGTCATATTATAGGATATCAATTTTGGAATTCAACTAGAATTCTGCCTCCACTTTTATTAAAAAGGAGATGGGTTTTCACCAGAATCATCCTCAGTGTCTGAATCCTCTGTTGTGGGCTGCGTTGCTGGCGGTGGCTCAGCTAGTTTGAGATCATACTTTCCCTCCTTCCCCATCCTGTAGGAATTTGTACTTCCAGTGTCCCACTGCACTCTAATCCAGCCATCTTCTCCCAATTCTCCAATCACACGACCCAAACCTGGAGCAGGTCCATCCTGACAGAAGAGACAAACAAGTCACACAACCAACAACACTAATTTGTATCCAAAGTTCAAAATACAATAATGCAATTGCTCTTGGTTAGGTAATAATCATTCAATAATGTTCCAAAAATCCAGTATAAAACTGGAAGTTGTTTCATAATCTACAAAAGAAACCAGTCTGGTAACCTGCAGCACTCCTCATGTTTACATCTATCTTACTACATAAGTGCCATACATGCCAAGGTGGAAGTGTACAAAGTAAAATAGATATTATAGTAGTATAGTATAGGAGATACTGTAGCAAACAAGTGATCCAATTTACTGTTAAATTGTAAATTGGGACAACCTCATTAAAAACCAAATTTCATATGCAAATATAAAGTTAAATAATACATTTTATGTCAACTCTTCAAGAGTCTGAAATGTAAAATGATCTTTAAAGCTGGAACATAAAATTCACAGGCAGCCTACAGAATAGAGACTTTAGATTTTAGCACACTCAAACTTGTATGAAAGAAGTTGTACCTGATCACCCCATTTCCAGTCTACCCCTCTCACCACTCTGGTACCAATTTTCATCATGGCTGCCAGCTCTGGTCCAGAAACAGGGAGCTGAACAGGTGTAGTTTCCTTTCTTGACTCTTCTAAGACTGTGGCAGAAGCTCCATGAGAACAGGCAATCATATCTTCTTCAATGTTGTCAGAACTAGGTCCTAAAGAGGAAAAGAAAAATGAAAATAAATAAAACCAGCTAAAAGTTTTTATACATACCTTTGTCACCCCTAAACCTTAAGGCACGTAAGGTTTGCAAAAAGCACATGTAGTCAGATACAGTGACACAGTTGGATGAGCTTTTAGGAAACTAGGAATTCATGGTTTTGAATGCACAGAAATGTTAAATACTTAATTTTGAACAAAAATAAATACAAATAATGGAGACATCATAATAAGTGGCTAAATCATTCTACTAACAGAATGTGTTTTTAAAAACTTCTTAAGAGTAATCCAGTTAAGTACCAGTTACTAGAACATATTTGCCATTATCTAAGAAAACCAAGAAAGACAAAGCAGGAGAACTTGAATCACGGCAAAAAGCACCCCAGAACTTCTTAAACACAACAAAAGATGCTTCCAGCTCAAATATGCAGACTGGAAACAGTAGCTAGTCAGATGAAATAGGTACTCAAGTTTTAAGTTTTTCATTTTCAATTTTTAATGTTTCCACCAAAAAATACACTATCACCCCTAAAGTCTACCGAAGTATGGCCAAAGCGAAGGCTTAGGAGAAAAATCATGACTGAATAAAGGCTATAGTCAAACTAACATCCTTCTCCATTGTGCTTACAGATGTGGTTTGCATATTGGGGTAAAGGTAAATAGCATTAAGAACTATCTTTAAGCAGCAGTCATTCTGTAGTTTGGATACACCAATGGGTAAAAAATACAGGGTATTTTTAAAACATTCTTTCCTCCAAACACGAAAGAAGATCTCATACCTATCAGTCGTAGTGTTGTTTGCGTCAGTGCTAGCATGCCAGAATTAAGGAGGAGGCTCAAGGTATTAGCACCATGCTGCAGCGTCAACATGTTGAGCATGACCAGCAGAAAACGTGCTTGTGGAATAGTTCCAAGACTTGGTCCTGCTGGATTCTCATTAGTAATTGTTTGTAGAGGAACAGGCTGCACACCTAATTCAAAAGTAATATGAGTGACAAAATTGGTCAACATTTGGGAGCTACAATAAAATAGCTTATAGATTTCTTTAGTTTAAAATATCTGTTTGTTCCTTGTTTGGCTTTAAGAACTTACAAGCTGAAGTTCCATGAAAGTTTTTATAATTTAGATTTTAATGGTAAAATGTTGCCAGAGAATAATCAATTTCCTGTTGCTGGGAAACCAGCAACACCTTCTTCAACATTGAAAAGAGAGGTAAGGGAGGGTTGGGGCAGTGGGAGAGGAACAACAACAGACAGACAGAAAGTCAAAGCAATCCTCAGCACAAACAAGGGCAACTGATTTTAGGAACCCAATTATTTGCAACTTGAAAAAGGCAACAGTATTAATTTAAACCAGTTTTCCCCCCAGCCAATATCAACAAAATGATATTTACCTAGTTCTTTAAACTTTGCATTAGCATCTAGCAAGATGTTCCGGACATTCTGAATAGCCCAAGCGTAGAGCTTCCCAAAAGTTACTTCCAGCAGCATTCGGTTAAAGGGTGGGATCAGATCAACATCCTTCAAACAGTCAGTAAGAGGTTCCCTTTGTAGAAAGTCAACAACAAAAATAAGCTGTTGCTTTGGGTTTTTTTCTCTCTTACTGAAAGAATAGTGAAAGCAAAAGCAACACAAAATTTTACCCTATATTGGCTCCTTCTGGAATAAGCCTCTGCCATCCACAGAACATAGCATACTGTACAGATGGGAGCAAGAAATTTTTTGCTGCCAGTTTCAGAATAGTGTCTATTCCCTCCAGACGAACTTCTGCTCTTTCCAACTGCAAAAGAGAACAAAAAATGTCACACTTATGTAAACTGCTAATACATCCAAGTCCATTTTTGCCCATGTTACCTGTTTCAATAAGCATTTTCTCATTTTTTCCACATCCACTGGCTCCTCTTTAAGTGCAAATTCAACAATGGTGTTAAGGAGAGCAGACTGTGGATATAAGCCCTGGACGTTTTGCTTCAGCCATTTGTATTTGTGGACACCTGTAACTGTACTCAAAAGTGGCTGCCACTTATCCTACAAAACAGGAAGGCAGCATGTTAAAACCTTTTAAATAATTTTAAATTAAATTACTGAAAATATAAGTTATTTCATATAAAACCATGTCCAAATTTAAAATACCAGGAGGAAAAAAATGAAACTTTTTCAAAGCAAGGAAAGATCTGAGCATTACTTTTATTTATCTTATTTATCTTATTCAGAGTTGCTAGATAAAATTTCAAATACATTAATATTCAGAAAAAGAGGAAGTAATCAATCACAACATTTTTAAATTAAGCTTTATCTGAACACTTAAATTATTGATAAGCTAAAAATTAGAGAAGGTATCTTTACATAGTCCAAATATGCAGTATACAAATTTATTTTTAGTAATCATTCCAGATTTCACTAAAACAATGCATCATACTTAATCATATATTCTAAATTTCAATGTCAAGTTATTGCATCATACTTCAGGACATACTTTTTTCTCTTATTTTTATTCACAAGGCTGATTCAGTATCTGATATCATACCTTGGGTGATTTGATTGGTATGGGCTTTTTATCTATAGGTACAGGACTGTGAGGTACCACACAGGATTCTTCTAAATCACTCTCTTCATTTCCAATTTTGGATTCTTCCACATCAGCAGATTCAGACTTTTTTGGCACTAGAAAGAAAAAGAGTTACTATTTGATGTAATCTGGCAACATTTGACAGTGCCCCATTTTTAGGTTTGCATGCTAATGTAAGCATACAGAATGCTTAACATCTGCCAGTAATAAAGTAGAAATGTACTCTTGGTGAACTCTGACCAACTCTTATTGACTCTATGTCTAACTGCTATTAGCTCCAGTAACATCTGTAACACATTTCTATCTTTAAAGATCAATTTAAAAAGCACTTTGGCGTTTTGTTTATCACATTAATTCACTTCCAGTATAAACAGTTCTTTGACTACACTGCTTTAATAAAACATTATTTTTAGTAAGAAGCCACTCTAGTTAAACTTTTACTAAAACCAGGGGGACTGGTATTGATTGATCATTTTTGATCTACTGGAACACAAAGAAGCAAGCCTCACCCACGTGTGATTCTTGTCTGCCTGTTCTTACTGTAGGAACTGACGTGGAACCATTGATTTAGAACACTTCAGGAAAACACAGCAGAAAGCAAATGGCTTTGCTGCTTTAGCTAACAAGAGTCTCAAACAGAGAGCAGCAAACCTTGGAATGAGACCGATTTTCACTGTTTCTAAGAGAATACAACATGAATGTTGCCTTACCTCTTTTTTTCCTTTTATCTCTAATTATTTTCTGAGCTACCCTCCGCCAGCGGGGCAAGGAACTGAGCAGTTTAAACTTCGACATTATAGAGAGGTCATTGCAAACCGCAGGACGCAGTTCATTGAACAAGAACCGCAAACGCTCAATGACAGGAGCACAGACTTCCTTGTAAGAACGGCCTTGCTCTTGATGGGTCTAGCAAAGGCATTGGAAAATTAGGTTACTGTTAACTATATAATACAATGAACAGTGTATAACTTTTTAATAAAACTCTTGAAATAAAAAATGGTCTTCAATTTAACAGGTTAGAGACTTACCTTAATCAGGGAGCATTTTGCTTGGTAGACAACACGACACACATCCACTACAGATTTGGGTAAGGTTTTGTGCTTTACCTGGTCAACTCCAAGGGAACCAGGATGAACAAGAGACAGTGCTACGTGACCTTAATGGGAAAAGACAGACCTCTGAATATCCATTTCCAAAATCATCCATAGAAGACTTTAAACTGGTCCAAAATGTATTCTTGGACAGCTATACCACAAGCCTACCTACCCAAATCTTCATGCTTCAGGAGACAACATAGTAACAAACGTCCTACTTCTTCCACAGGGTGCTCAGGAGGGAACGTGATTGGTGTTGTTAAGTGACACTGTTTACAGTATCTCTCTATTTGACACAGAAAGTCCTACAAAAACACAAGAGTCTCTATTTAACTTTGTTTTTAAACACAAAGGACCCAAAATACTGCAGCCAGCATTTAAATAACACTGAGTAACATTCACAATCTGAACTAACATTCAAAAGTGAGATGTAACAGTACCTTTCAATCTACTCATAAATGACCTGGATGAGGGAAGAGTGCACTGTCAGCAAGTTTGCTGATGACACTAAACTGGGTGGAGTGCCTGACACACCAGAGGGTTGTGCTGCCATTCAGCAAGACTTAAGACAAACTGGAGAGTTGGGCAGGGAAACATTGAATGAAATTCAACACAGCTACGTGTCGAGTCTTGCACCTGGAAAAGACCAGCCCCATGGATCACTATAGGTTGGGGACTGAGCTGTTAGAGAGCAGTGAAGGGGAAAGGGATCTGGGGGTCCTGGTGGATGGAAGGATGACCATAAGCCAGCAGTGTGCTCTTGTGGCCAGGAGGGCCAATGGGATTCTGGGATGTATTAGAAGGGGTGTGGTTAGTAGGTCAAGAGTGGTTCTTCTTCCTCTTTACTCTACCCTGGTGAGGCCACATCTGGAATATTGTGTCCAGTTCTGGGCCCCTCGGTTTAAGAAGGATAGGGAACTGCTTGAAAGAGTCCAGCACAGAGCCACAAAGATGATGAAGGGTGGAACATCTTCCTTATGAGGAAAGGCTGAGGGAGCTGGGTCTCTTTAGCTTGGAGAAGAGGAGACTAAGGGGTGACCTCATCTATGCTTTTAAATACGTGAAGGGTGAGTGTCAGGAGGATGGGGTCAGGCTCTTCTAAGTGAAGCCCAGTGACAAGAAAAGGGGCAATGGCTGTAAGCTGAAGCATAAGAGGTTCTGTGTAAATACACAAAGAAATTTTTTCCCAGTTCAGGTGCCGGAGCACTGGCACAGACTGCCCAGAGAGGCTGGGGAGTCTCCTTCTCTGGAGGTATTCAAAAACTGTCTAGACATGGTTCTGTGTGACCTGGTGTAGGGAATCCTGCTGTGGCAGGGGGGTTGGACTGGATGATCTTTTGAGGTCCCTTCCAGCTCCTAACATTCTGTGATTCTGCAACATGGTATGCACGATTTAGTACATAGTAATTATAACCCAACACTACAAATAGCCTGTATCATTATTCCTGTATGAAGAGCATCATGGCTCAAGGAACAAAGCTACTACCTACTGCTTTTAATCTCTTCCTGAGATAGCCAGGTCACCTAACACAATTTTTAAATTGTCTTTTCCTGACTCATCATTATTGCTATCCAGGACTTATTTGGGGTTTTTTCCATAAAGGAGTTGAACTCAAAGAGTTAAAAAAATTGAAGCTGTTAGGGAAGACAGTGTTCAATGTAAATCTCAGGGGGTTTCATAATATCCACAATTCCAATTGGGTGAAACCTGAACCCTAAGGCACAAAGGGACTTTAAGACAAGAGTATACATGACCTGACCCACACTTTGACAAAGAAAACCCCATCTTAGTTCAACTAGAGGTGATCATGATCTGTCAATACTACTAAAATCTGATATGGAAAGTAATGCATTATTCATTTTCTTTGTAAGAATACATTCAAATCTTTTAGTTCTCCATTCAAAAATTTAAAAATCCACCAATGAAATATTACAGTATCAAATCAAATACACAAATTTTATCCATTAGTACTCAGCCACTCCTTTCACAAACAGTAATTTGGAAATAACTTTTTTTGATTGTTATGCTGATAAATTTTTGGGTACTTTTCACCAACTGTTTCAGGCCACTACTGCCCACCCTTCAGCAATATTTTTTTGTGAACAGAACTACTGATAGCTTACCTTCACAGTGTGATCCTGAATATTATTATCTGCAATAGCTTGAAGAAAAGGTTGTGAATGGTCACTCAAAGTTAATCGATGTGAATAGAGTTTGGATTTATTTGGGGTGGTGTTCCCAGGTGAACTGCAATGGTCTTCATCTTTTTCCTCATTGTAACTGTAGTGAATCTGACTAGTCTGCAAGCCTCCAGAAAAGATAGATGACTTCAACCATTCTAAGAGAAAGAAAATAAAATATCAATGTATATTCTGATGACAGATCAAGCTATTAAGACTCAACAATTCCCCAGATAAGCTTCAACAAGATTTAGCAGTTCTTCCACTTGCTGAAACTTTCACACAATAAAAAGGGTTCTGCAACTAAGAAACAACTAAGTAACAGGGGAGCTATCACCTGGTTAGAGATAATAGGGCCTTCACTATTTCTTCTGTGATCAACACTGAATTATATTCTCTAGTCACCAAACTAAGACACCCAACAAGATAAACTCTTAACACCAGATGCTGCACTGTGAACACACACAGTGTTCAATTAACACTTTTAATTGAACACAAATTGGCGAGATAACTGTATCAGAGTTGTCTTTATCTTCCAATATTGTCTCTGTCTTGAATATTACAAAATTCTGGATTTTTAACAGTTCAAAAACATCAAATTCCCATTTAAATCTTGTTAAAATACTGGACCTTGATGAGTGTGGTAACTAATGTTAAGAGTAAAGAACTTCTTCAGAAAACAGCAAGACTAAAAATGTGCTATTTGTCTAGTTAATTTATTTGGCCTGTGTCTTTCTTCTATGCTTTGACAAGTATGTATCACTTATTTAAGCTCAAAATGAAATTTTGCTTACTGGCACATTCAACTTCCAGAGGAGAAAGTGGTGTGCTCATTGCCAGGTAGGAAGCATGCAGTCCAAGGAGAAGACCCAAATTCCTTTCTGTGTCTATTAGAGGCGATGACAAAGTACTGAGATCTGGTGTCATAATCACTTCCTGGTCAGGCTGATGAAGAGAAGCAGTAGTTGAAAGCTAGAAACAGCCCCAAGAACAATTTGGAAAGCAAGGCAATATGTTACTTTAGAAAGCATGTATCCATTAACATGTAACATTTTACCTCCATATACTGGCCAACACAGAAGGCATGCATTGACTCCCTCGTGTCCTCAAACTGCAAAGCAGCTTCCAAAGCAACAACTGGGTCCTCACCTGCAAACTGAGCTAAGGAAAGAATGAGGTAGTCAATATGATATCTGAAAACCTTATTACATCTAGTTTGGAAACAGAAGTAGTTTGTGGTTTTAATTCAGATGTTGATTCTCACCAAGTATGCTACTGCCAGTTAAAGACTGGGTTTGGAAGTCCTTGATATCATACACTTTCCCATCAATCACTGTCCAAAATCCTCCATCTTTGTTGTGGTTCTCTAGATCAGCTTTACGTATAAGTGTCACCTCCTCATTATTTCTGCAACTCTGGCCAGTAAAAAATGAACCTACAGGTATAAAATAAAATACAGAATTTATCAGAGAAACAAAGTCAAGTTTTTTCTGAGCATTCTATTAATAGTTGCCTAACCAAATTCTTCACTTCTGTTCAAAGGCTGCTTGTCTTTTGATAAGCCAAAAAGCCAAAACAGCTCAAAAAGAGTCAAAATTTATGTCCTTGTCTAAGTATTATGCAATTAAATTGTATGCTGTATTCTTTTATGCACCCATCTCCCATGTCACACTACCATAGACCTAGCACTGGCCAACTATATGGCTCTTCTGTCTGGAGTTGCAGCAGACTACCAGGCTTCTAGCAAACCACTGCTCTAGTTCCTTCTCCCTTCGAATTACTTCACTTTTACACACTTGCCTGCATGTAATATACATTTACTATATATTTAATTTCAGTCTAAAGACAGATTTTATTTTCAGTAAAAGGAGGAAGGTTACATATATATTAGAACTCTTCCAATCTGCATTATCAATAAACTATTTCAGACTAAAGATAATCTTATCCAGGCAAAAAACATCAGAGTAATACTTGCACACATGCACCTTCACCTCATTTTGCTCTATCAGAGCAGTAATTGAATTTGCACACAGTTTCTGCTCTCCCCAAGACACCACTGTCTAGCAGAGTGAACTTTAGTTCTTTTGGGTCATGCCAACCATGTTTGATTACTCCCTCCACCTCTAAAATGCTCAGTCAAAAATGCCCATTTTCTACTTCTCTTTTCACCCCAGGTACAGCTCATATTATAAAGTGCCCTGGGAAAAGAAAACTTTCCTATTTCAAAGCCTTCAAATCACTCTCCCTTTACATTAGATAGAATTTAGTAACAAGATGTAGATATGCCATTCATTTCCACTACAACTTTTCACACTCAAAATGCAAAATGATGTGAACTACTACTTAAAAAGCTGCATTTGTACTCTGCTTAATCCTACCTCTACACAAAACTTCCTTAGGATTTATTGACAGAAATAAATGCTGCCATAATTAACAAATTGGTTAATAAAAACCTGTACTGTAATGCAGAATCCCCTTCCTGAGAGTAGTTCTTAAAGAGTTTGTTTGTTTGTTTGTTTTAATCACAGCTACTTTATGAAAACATAAATAAGTAGAGCAGATGCTGCTAGTACATACCCATTATTCCTGGCCATGCTAAATCCTCATTGTCATCCCTTTCCTTTCCAGGGGCTAAATGGTTAAACCTGTCTAGATGTTCTAGCAAGCCAGCCAAGAGAGGGATAGCACCAGCCTCCTGCATTAAGCCAGCATTCTTACTGAGGAGCAGCACGATAGAAACCACCAGTTCAGGAAGAAGAATGCCTAAAATACAGAAAACACAGAAGATATTTAGATTTAATTCAAGATGCTGTAAATACATTTATAGTATCACAGAAGTAAATCAGCAAGCAATACAATCTGCCTTCAACTACTGCTTTAGCACAAAGCTTTCGCCTTCCTTAAATCTGCCCTTTTTTTTTCCCCCAGCAATCAAAAGGTTATACTGACTCTTTTTCAGTCACTCAGAACTTTCAAGAGATCTATAATATAACTTCATAATTCAATGGAAGGGGAGAAAAGGTGAACAGCAAAGAAAAACCTGCCTGTTAAATCCCCATCCACAACACGAGATACTTCTGCAAAGTGCCTGTGACCAGTAGAAGCAATGCTGGTTGCCACAGGAAGTATATCTCCAATATGTGTGCACAGAAGAGCAGTGTATTTCTTCAGTAAAGAGCCAACACCTAAGAGGTCAGGACCTGTATAGAAAGGGAGGAAGAGAACAGAAAACCATCACAGACATAGTTTAGACAGATTTCAAAAGCTCACTATTAGCACCAAATTAAGAACCCACGTGTTTTTCAAGCTTTTCAGAAGTTTATTATCTACATCTTGGTACCTTCCAGAGAACTTTTCCTTTACAGAGAACAAGTTAAAGAAAAGGCTTTCAAACAGACTCAGCAAACAGGCTGATAAATGAGACAGGAAGATAGATCAAAATAAGAAACTTCTATCCTGCAAAAGAGGCAATAGAGAAATGCTGGAGGAGGCTGATTTTTTTCCACAATAACTTACTGTATGTGTTAGGAACCTGTCCAACACAATCTCCTGGATAAAGTTTACTGACAAGCAGACGCTGGAAACGGAGCAACAGGTCCAGAGAAGCAGATCTCTCTTTGCTAGAGTGCTCGTGGTCCATGCAGGAAGAAATGCGACGAGCAACGTCTTTTAGTTTGGCTATCGTCTGCGAAGCGATGTTCCTAATGGGTACAGAGATATTGGGAACCACTTAAAGGGAGGTGATGATGAAGACAGTCCACAGAAAAATGAGTTTTTGCTAGAGCTTCACACACTATACACAATATCTAAGTTCCTTTGCACCACAGTACCCAAAAAGTCAATGGTTTTTGTGGAGATTCTTTGACTTTCCCCCCGCTCCCATCAATTTTGCTCTTTTTGTTATCACTCACTACAAAAAACCTCATCCAACAATTCTCACTGAGAGGCTGCAATGGAAGTAATGACACTGTGTAGCTCAAAAGAATCTTGGTATTGACTAAATGACATGATTACCATCACAATCAAGTGAAAAAGCACAATATATTTCTTAGTAATCCCATAATTACTTCCTGCTACATATGAAATACTGCTGTAGCTGACATAAAGAAACTTTGCTCTTAGCACCCTATTGGTCATGCATTCAAAATTCTTTTCTCAGCATCACAAATATAAAATTCAGGTTTCTCCCCCCCTTACAGCCCCAGCTACAATCTCCATAAGGCAAAACATTCAGTTCTAAATAAATCTGTGCTGATTCTCTCACTTTGTAAGGACAGGGTGTGAACTTTTACCCAATATTTGTTACACAAACTTTCAGAGTACAGGAAGAAGTATGAAAATCCATAAAAGTAAGGCAGTACACCCTTCTAAAACCAGGTAATTAAGTGTAGAACTTTGCTCCTTAGCAAACATACATAGTATATCTACAGACAAGCTAGGAGAATGTTCAGTATTTTGAATTCTGAGAAGCTAAAATGCTAGCAGAAGACTTGCTAATTTACCAACCAAAATCACTTTATCAAATCACCAAAATCCTTCATTTGACTAGTCCATAAACCATCTAAATAAATCTTCTGTACAAAAACAAAAAACAGATTTGAAGCCATTACCTTAGTAACTGCTGAATTAACTGAACTAGTGGTAAACTTTGTTTTCCTGCAGATTCATAGATTCCAGTATTAATAAGGTCTTTGTCCAGTGGAGTCCTGCTCCTGTGAAGCGTTGATGCATTTGCTTCTTGTTCATCAATTTCTTTTTCTTTCTGTGCTTCTTTTTTTGCTTCAATATCCTTAAAAACAACATCAACTTAATGAAAACATGCAAACTGCTACTGTGATTATGAAATATTTTACTAACAAGTATTCACAATAACAAAACCAAGTTACTTTTATTTGTGCCAGAAGTGAAACAATTTCTACTACACAGAGTACTGTATACTCTGTAACATGGGTACACTACTTCAATTAGAGGAAGTGTGGGGGGTAGAATGAAGGTAAACAAGAGTAGACAAACTCCAAATTCAATTTGCACCTAACCAAGTTAATAATTGATTTCTTTCTATGTATGTTTAAACACGCCAGTAGCTGCTGCATAATTCACAACTTAAGATATGTTTACTCTTTGTTTATAAAAGTAACAAATCCAGTCCACAAAAAAAATGGGTTAGGTTTTTTGCTGCTGACTTAGTCATACAGAACTCTATGAAAACAAATCCACTCAGGTTTTAAGATAATGTAAATTAACATGTGCAGTCCCCCAGATCACTTTCAGCATATCTCTCAAGTTGGCTCCTGCATCTCTGACCTATGCTATAATATAAATGTGTCCTAGGAGGCCTTGTTAAGAATCAAGAGGTCCTTCATGTCTTTAAACACAACAAATGCTAATGCTAAATTATGCATTAAAATAAAACTTAATACATGTATTTCCTTTGCGCCATAAAGCTCCCCATTTACCACCAGTGGAGACAAACCAAGAAGAAAATATACTTGGAAGAATAAAAGAAATGAAGTAGTAAGGGAAAAGCATGTTTTTGTTTTCACAGCCATACATAAGTATGGCAGTGTAAGGCATACTGCGCAGAGGATGTCCCATCTTTGAGAGGTTAATGAAGATGACAGTATATACAGAACATTCCATCCATTTTTTGCATAAGCATAGTCCTCTGCATAGACAGTCTGTCAAACATTTGAATCAATCTGAAATGGAACCTATGGAAACTCGAGATGCTGCCAAGAATTCATTCATCCTGAACTTAAGGCTGAAATTTCTGCTGGAGAGATATGGGTGAAATCGAGGAAGTGAAGAAATCAAGAATCCCACAGAAAGGTACAAACTGCTTTGTAGAATTATTGTCCTCTTACAGAGCTTTAAGAGGAAGTTTGTTACCATTGTTAAAACCATCACTTTAGGCAATGAAAGGAAACACTCCACTAAACAGAAGAGTATGATTCATGCTTCTATTTAAACACTGGTTCAAGTTTCAGGTCAAAAGAAAGTAATACCAATCCACAAACTTTAGAAAACACTTGATACATCATCTTATTCTCTTTATACAGAACTACAAAGTTGCTGAAACATACCTGAATTTCTGCAGTAATAGCAGCATTTAGTGCAGACTCTAAACCTCCATCAGCCATTAAGCTGCCCACCAAGAGGTCAATCATAAACCTACGGCCTGGACTTACATTCATTTCATTTCCTGAAACTAAGAATGGAAGAAGCTATTAGTGAACAAGAAATGCAAAATCAAAACCAGCAGGTTTGAAAATCTTAGGACCAACCTGCACTGGGTAAGAGTGCTGAGAGAGCCCTAGCTCGCTCTTCTGCTGTTGGCAGTAACACAGACCATCCACTCTGCAGCACTGCTTGAGCAGCCGATTGCACAGTATTGAGAACACCAGCATTGCTTGCTAATGTTACCACTGTCTGCTTCAGGCTGTTGAGCAGGATACTGCCCAAACCTAAGCCAAGGCATTCCGGATCCACCTGATGACTAATGGCAGCATGAAGCTGAGAAAAGAAAGGAGGGGGAACAAGAAAAGCAAATTTTAATTAAAAAGAGATGTGAACATGGGGGGGAAAAAATGCAAAATTAAAGGAGAAATTATGTCTTGCCCAAACACATGCTGAATTTAAAAGTAATACTCAAAAACTATATTTCACTGTATCTCCTAAAACTCTAAACTATAATAACCTAAACTGTTTCTACTTCACTGCTAGGAAAAGCAGCACATCTTCAGTGCCTGTCAGGTACCTTCTAAAGGCAACATTCACTCTTTAAAATATTAGTTAAAATTGTTAGAAATGCTCAAGATCTCTGGGTCTGTGGGCTTACTGAGTACATACAAGGCTTGATCTATTTACATTTTATTTTCATAGTTCATTTTTAATGAGATCCAAAAGCTGTCAAACAGAAAAAAAAAATTAAAAACCCACTAGCTGCCAGATTTCAAAGAGCAGAAAGTGATACTGTACTTAGTGCACTTTTTAAAATCAATAGAAATGTTTCGAAGCACATTAAATCTACTATTTTATCCAAGCAATTCACTGAAACATTTAGCTCAACAGCTGCTCAATGTCTAAGAAACTGAAAGTACCTGAAGCCTTAGAAGGTTTAATGTCGCCACAGCCATACACTCCTTTTCCTGAGGAGGAGGCCAATCAGAGGAGCCATCCATTCCCTCTGTCACTTGTCTCAGCAACAGATCCAGCTGCTCAAATGTCATGGTGCAAACATCCACCACAAAAGGCACACGCAAGCCTATTGACCATTCAGAACACGATGACCAAGCAAAACTCTAGAAATGGAAACAATTTTTCCAGTTCAACAACTTCCCAAATATGACACCGATTAGAAATAGGAGTGGAAAGCTAACATTTGCCTTCAAACAGTAACAGAGGATGCAGAAATAACAGAACAACAGCTACTTCTCAGAACACCCTCCAACTAGTCACCTCTCTTTGGCAGAGGAACTGCACGAGAGTTTGGTTTTTTTCCAAACCTTCATTTATTCACAATAAGAGTCAGAAAAGTCATGTAAGCATAGAAAGATGGATTAGGATTAATGTGCAGAAATAGTCTCAGTGAGAGGCAAATCAAATTGTGATTAACAATTCAAAACCAAACCTTACCTGAGCAGGCCCACAAGCAATTCCAACAATATGCTTTGTGTCTAATCCTGGGAGAGCTGCAGGCTCCGGTTTGGTGACTCGCAAAGTATCAAAGTGTTGACACTGATCATTGCTTCCCCAGCTATGAACTTCACTATCTTCAGTCAGTGCTAAACAATGGGTGGATCCAGCTGCCACATCTATCACTTTTTTTCCTGATAGTAAAGTCAAAAAAAATACAAATAAATTAAGTATGAGAAAAATATCAAAGGTAAGTAAAATTGTGTTAATTACAACCATATTTAATGATGAACACATTATGGATGTCAAAAGTCTCACCTTTGCCTTTGTAGTGGATTGGAAGAGTAGAGCAAAAGAAAAACCAAGGAAATATTTAAAAATTCTTAAGAGACAGCTTAAGTACAAAACTTTACAAGTTTAAAAAGAAAAAAAATCATCTTCTATTTTGTATCCCTTCTACTTAGACACTTTTTCAGGAAAGTTTTACAAAAAGATTTCCCCCTCTATGAACAAAGATTCTAAAGTTATATTGCAGATTGCAGTCATTAGTTCAGAAGCTGCTTTCTATCAGATCATTCATCATACATAAACAACAATTTTAGGAAAGAGAACAATAAAAGAGGTTTCTTCCTCAGCCTCCCCTACAGAACCTCAGGTTTCTCACAAGTAGAAGAAATAATCTTCACTCTGTTATAAACTACTCAAAAGTACTGGCATAAACACAACTTTAATGACACTACTTGTTGCCTGTGATTTTCATTTATTCCATTCACATGCTTTAATCTAAGAATATATGTGTATTATACATATCACATGACAATGCAAAAATACAGGTTTCTCTGAACCTAACCAAAGAAAAGCAGCACAACTAAAGAGCACACAAGACAAGCAGCACTTACAGTAGTCTTAACATAGATGTCCCTAGTCTGCTAGAATTTTAAAAGGTATAAACACAGCAGCAAGGGGAAATGGGCACCATTTCCTTTTTCTATGCAATCAGCATAAAATATGACACTACGTGGTACCTTAAAGTTGAGATCAGTGTTCAGCAAAAGATGCCAACAAGAGCAAAAGAACTTTGGAGTATTTCCAGCTCTGGCAATTACCTTTCAAGCCTTCCAGCAGTTTGGGATATCGAACGTGCTCCTCTGTTCCATGCCCAAGCCTCTGATTGTCACCTTTCCCCCAGGTGTAGACCTGACCATCTTTGGTTAAAGCAATTGAAAACTGACTCCCGCAGCGTACTTTCACAATGTCTAGATCTTGGAGCTTTTCTATCAGCTTGGGAGTCTTGCAACCATCACTGCCTCCTCTTCCAAGTTTTCCATAATCTCCATCACCCCAAGACCACACTTGGCCTTTAAATCAAGAGACAGAAAACAAAATACTGCATTGCTTTTTCATGTTTTGACAAGTAAGTTCTTAAACATCTGGGATTCTACAGCAAGCACAATTTTCAAACTGTAATTCAGGAATAGTAGTTATGAATTAATTTAATTGCTCATGAAAGTAAAAAGGAAGAAAAAAAAAATCTGAGTTTTCCTCTTGACAAAACTAAACTTAAAAAGTTTAACAGATAACATGCCATGAGAATTCATCAGTATACAGAAATATCTTCTTAAAGACGTAAGTCTAGGATTTACTGCAATCAAGCCTGCAGTATGATCTTTAGTTAAAAACTCCTTTTGTTATGTGATTTTTAAGAACTTGCAAAATATTTTCCCACATCAAATGGCCAAATTGTCTGCAAAACCCATTTTAATTTTCAGTTCTTGCCTTTCAACCACTTAACAAAAGTGCCATTGTCTGTTATTTTGAAATACACTACTAAATCTAAGCCCTAACCTAGAAACAGCCAAGTCATTCTGCACCTGTATTAAATAATATTATGGTTTAAGAATGGTAAACCCATCAATGTCCATAAAGAAGGTCTTGTTTTTCTGATGTATTTGCCTTCCCTACTTTCGTAAGCTAGTCTCTAAGGTACCCTGATATGAAATGGAAACTTGCCAAGAAGGAGAACAAGAGAAACAAAAAAGTAAAATAAAATCTGTTTCCATTTCCTGGATGAGCAAATCTTCCAGCTTTTAAATACTGCTTAACACCATGACCAGTTGCATTTTAAAAATAAGAACAACTAGCTTCCAAGAACCATCTGCTTTCTAAGGTCCTATGACTTTGGGGATAACCTCACCCTGTGAGATTCAGGCACCTCACTCAGGGATGCTGGGAAGCAGGAAATTCACTACAGCCTGTCCTTGGCACTTCCATGGGTTAACACAAACAACTCTGCTACACAAAATTCTGGCTCTTTTGATGCCAGTTACTTGAACTTATATAATAATTAATAAAACTTCAGACTATTATGTACATATATGTAATATTTTGTGTGTAAATGGAAATATGTATCTGCATATTCATCATGAATATACTGCATGGAAATTATCTACATATATTATATGCAAAATGTATAAATGCACAAATGTTATTTCCTCAAAAGGAATTTCAGCTTCAAACTCTTACAGAATTCAAACCACTAGAAACAAGCACATCTGCAGTATAAATATCTTCAGAATGAAAGGAAGAGATAAGCTTACTTAAAGTGTTAAATTATATTTTGCTACTAACCATTTTCAGTAACTGCAAGAGTCTGAGCATCTCCACTCCCACAGGACACATCAATAACTTTGAGTCCTTTCAGCCCTGTGACCACCATTGGGATGGTCTGATCTTCACTGGAACCTTCAAAACAAAGTTGTTTTGTGAGAAGCAAAACCAAGATGGTGTGGTAGATTCTTTGGGTTTTTGTTTGTTTGTTTGGGGTGATTTGTTGGGGTTGGGGAGGAGAAGGGAACACGTGTCTGTGTGCCTGGTTTTCTTTTCAGATTTCACATTAGAACATTGTGACTAAGCTCCCATATGGTTTCTTAGGTATCTAATATGGATTTAACCCATAAGGCAGTTTTTGCTTCACAAGGAAGGGAAAACAGACCAGTGCAGATTTTTCTTCTCCATCCATTGCTTATTTTCACATAACTCAAAGAAACGTAGTGGTTTTGAGACAATCCCTCCCATAATGAATTCAATTCCTGTGAAACCACATAGTTCTCAAACCATCTCCAGGTTAAGTTGGACAGAGGATCATCTGAGACAGGCACTAAACAATTCTTTGACAAGTAACTTACTGTAAGATATCAAGTACATACCATGACCAAGTCTGCCATAGTTTCCTCGTCCCCATGTATATAGCTCTCCTTCAGCAGTAATGGCTGCACTATAGGTGCTTCCACATGCAATATGAACAACATGTTTCCCAGCTTGCTTTCCAGATAAAGCAGATATCATTTTAGGTTCCTCCAGAGGTCTATTTAAAGAGAAGGTGACATATTTCAGAAAAGGTGATCTGATGAGTAGATAATAAAATGTATGAGATTCTCTATCAGAAAACAATGGCTGCAATTCTACTTGCAGACCTTATTACCAGTCTGAAGTATCAAGATACAAATACAGCTATAAGCCAAAAATTAAGTTCACTGTTTCCAATAATATACAAACCACCGAAGGAATGTCTGACACCCATGATTTCTATTACCAATTAAATTAATGCAGTGCTTTTTAAATATTTTTTTTTTATCTTTAATTACTGTAGCTGAACAAACTCATGACACCACTAACTCTTGTTCAGCAACACCCTTGCTTTGTAGAAAATTCATTACTGGGGGAAAATACTTAAAACCTCTCAAATGTATGATGCACACCCACTACAGAATACTATAGAAGACTGCTCCTACATAAAAGCAGGACAGTTAAAAAGCAGTAATGCTACTGTCTAACACAGTGGGGAAAAGAGGAATGATACATATGCAACATGACTGCAAAGGAAACAATGATCCCACTCCAACATTTGAGTCAGTATTTCTAGAGCTAATTCACTGTGGACTTACAACCATGAAGAAAAGGCTTCATAACAGTGCAACTACTCAGTACATCCTCTATCTACAAGTATTTCAGAAAGCAGCATTAATACAGCACTGGGAGTATTACAGGCAGAGAAAACATGCACAGCAAACGCAACTGCTGTTCAATAACAGATGAGTATCAACTGCTGAATGTACTTACACACACAACTAAAAAGCTTTTCCTATGAATTCAGAATGCTGGCAAATAAATTTTATGATTATTTTTATTACATACACTGTATCTCCATGACCTAGTCTTCCACCATCTCCACAACCCCAAGAGAAAACTTCACCATTTGCTGACAAAGCAAGGTAGTGATGCCCATCTGAATGTGCTGCTATTTTCACAATATTTCTGGAAGCTAGACTCTGCACCAGCTGTGGTCCCTGTGAAGCAAACAAAAGCAAGACACTTAGCAAAATCTGCTTATGTTTTCCACCACTTGCCTAAATACAGAATAACTAGGTACCACTTTTCTAAGGCTTTATCAAAACTGTGCCTTCAAATTAATGAGGTGAAGGCATAAAGAAAAAGGTCAAATGTACTGCTCAAATCTCTAAAAACAATGCTTTGAAGTTATTTTGTCACCATCCTTATAAGGTCTTCAGTATATGTGAAAATGGTGTTAATCGTACAGGCAATTTTAGTGACAAAGCTCCTGTTGCAGTATGGTTTTGTTTGAAAAACTACACAGTTTGGGCACAATGTTATATGACTGAAAAGGAAAATCCATTTCACATCTCTCAATTTCTGAAGTTGTTATCAAGGCCAGCACACCAACAAAAGTAATTATCATTGCATTCATAACCTTTAGCCTGATAAAAAAATCACATAAACCAGTTGCATTTCATCAGACCAATGCAAGAGCTCAAAACCACTCTTTCTGAAAGTTCAAAAACAACACAGAAGCTAACAAAACCCAGCATGCCTCTATCTACTCTTCCAAGATACTGCAAGTTGTGAAAGGAACAGGCTTATGCTATGAAATAATACAGAAGAGAACATTATTAAAAACCTCTCACCAGAGTGTCACTGTTGTATGCTTGTGTATAAACTCGTCCATTCCTAGATAATATCAGAAAATGCTTCTCTGCACAGGCAACCTGCACAACACCAAGGTTTGCAAGTCCTTCACATTGAATTGGACCACTCACATTAGCATAGTATTTCCAACCTATTAAACCCCAAGCAATGACCTCTTGCAGAGACCCCTGGAAAGGAAGAAATTCTGTAAGTACCAATTTTGAAATATGCAACTTAATAAAATGCATAAAGCAGGCTATGTTTTTAAAATCTTTGTATGCCAAATCTTTGTATACCCCAATCTGTGACAGTCATTGCTGTCAGTAGTTAATAAAGCAAGTTGGAAAGTTCAACATGGGTTTCCCCCCCTCCCCCTTTTTTTTTTCCTCCAAAAATAAATCAGACTCTCAACATTATAAAGTCTGGTCTTCAGCATGTAATTTTATAAATACATGGATCAGCTCAAAATATGCCAGAATTACCCACAGTGTTGTGATAATGGTTCATAAACCATAGAATTGTACTCCAAAGCTGACTGTAGTAACAGACACACAAGTAAGACAAATTTAGGCAACTCAAAATTACCTTGTGAAAATCAAAAGGAAATATGAAGAATCTTAGAAGTTGTTTTCCTTCCAAGTTACAAAAAGTCAGTTATGCTTTTAGGAAGACTATCCTACTACATTTGATACTGCAAACAGTTACCTTATGAGATGTAGGAGAGCTACACTGTGGAGGCATACATGGGGTAGCTAGACGATCTAAATGCGCCATGATCACCACAGCTGTTTGTCTCAGGTCAATTGCTAGCTCATTGTCCTGTGGTAAAGTCAGATACCTTAGAAAGCTTTCATTGGGACTCAGAGGATAAGTCAATAGCTAGAAAAGAAAAAAGAACAGTTAGAAGAATATTGAAGGTATTTCCATGCCACTACACATACAGATAAACAATGTATTTCAGACATACTGAGTAGCTGCACAAGTTTAAGAGAAACAGAATTAGCTCTGCACAGCTTTTGTCTCAGAGGAAGATTCCAAACATGTCTGTTGAGAATATACAACCAGATTGTGAATACAATAGTTACAAGCATAATAAAAATTATTTACTGTGTTTTGTCAACCTCGGTAACATCCACTTAGAGTCATTAACTTCAAACATAACTGAATAGAACCAATCCAAATACACAAAGAATTTAACTGGCCACATCTCTACAGTAATTAACACAAAATTCTGAAATACAATGCTTGCCTCTAACCATACTATGACATTCTTCCTCCCACCTCAAGAAACACAAGTGTACATGGATGAAAACTACACACTGGTGTATACATCTCACACTGAAAACACTGCTCTCCATTTTCTTTGGATAATTTTGGAATTACTTTAGCCAGTCAAATGAAGTTTGGTAACATAATGCCCCTTTCAAATAATCTAAGGGTAAGTACCTGAACCTCTTCCTCAGTATTGGGCACATCTTTATTACAAATTATACTCTGAAATCTTTGCAGCAAGGGTAGAAGGGGTGCACTTGTTCCCTGTGCAGATCGCTCATTATCCGTTTCCCTTGTTCCATTATCCCAAAGTTGAAGCAACAGCATTACTGCAGACAACATTTGGCTGAAAGAGGAAGGTTACATCACCTATTAATAACTACTACTAAAACATTTTTAGGTTATCCATACAATTAATTTTCTGCATTTTCAAGTTGAGCAGCACCAGGTGTCACACTTTTCCATTTTAAACAGATCATCAAAATATCAAAAATAGATTTTGCCATCTAGCTAACACAAGATCTTCATCACCACTGCATTACACAAAAGTGTCACATGCTTTGAACCACAATTATTCTGTTAAACTCAAACCCATGAAAACTGATGGCAGGCACTGCTCAGGGCACTCCAACAGACAATGATGGTTAAAAACCAGCGTGCTCGTACTTCTTACCTTAGTGTACCCCTCTGCACTGCCAGTTCTAGCAATATAGCAAGTGCCAAGTGCTGGTCTTGTAATGGAATGTTTCCTGGCCCTTTGGTACTTGGAGCTCCATGCACATCTCTATTTAAAAAAATCAAACAACATATATTAGCTGAGAAGTAATTAGAAACAATACATACTTGCTTACCAAAAGCATCTGCAACACACCAAGAACCACTGAGCTTACAGATAAACAGGAAATTGGTGATGCAAGCATCACAGAAAACCTACCGTGTTGCACACATGATTAGTTTTTGAAGTGGTAGCGAGGCTTTAATATTGCCCCATGCTTCACTCTCTCCTCTATAGATCTTATTAAACACCCAAAACATTTTTCACAGGTGACATTCAAATATTCTCTATGATAATCACTATAAGGATGTAGCTCCTCTATTCAAAAGACATTTAAGTTCTGGTTAACTATTGTAGAAGGATAACTTTATGCCTCCTTAAACAACAGGGAAAAGTAAGGAAGTGCTTTAAGTCCAGTACAAGTCTATTTTCCACATGGATGTAGTTTACACTAGTGAAATACTCTTTTTCAGGTAAGTTTGTATGCAGTGATTCAGAATACTCCAATTCAGATTTTCTTAAACGGTGAAAGAAACTGAATCATAATTAAAGAATGTCATTGCAGCAGGTCACATTTTTTGCTTGCTTGTGTAACCAAATTAGAAAAGGAAAGCACTCTTCCATTTTTCATAAACCATGTTTATACCATCAGCTGCTGAGAGATGCAAGTTTGCCATTTCACAGCTACTTCAGCAATGCTCCAAAAAAGAAACTTACCCAGTCACAACAGACCTTAGGAATTTAGTAGCTCTTTCCACCACTTCCAGCCATACAGAAGATACAGTCCCTTCATCAAAAAGGGATGCCTCTGGTAGAGCTCGTAGAGCATCAAGTGATTCCTGTAACAATTCACTGCACAGGTCTGCATCTTCACCTAAGAAGCACAGTAATACTAGTTACACTCTTGTCTTTATAGAAGTTATTTAAATTTTTGTATACAATGTTTTGTGGATTTTTTTTTTAACCTGAAGCTTACTTAATACCTACAAAGTTGTCAATTTTCATACAAACATTATGACTGCAAGACTTCTGAAGAACTGCTTAACAAACAGTACATTCAGAAAAGTGACAAACTCTTAAACCAGCTTGTCCCACTATGCATGTGCTAAGGAAATAAGAACTAGGGCTGGCTGGACAAAGAGTGAGCCAAACTGCTGACATCTGAACAAACAGCGCAGACTGAGACAAACAGGTAGCTTAAAGTGGCATAGGTGAAAATTCTGCCAACCTCTGCAATTTGACAGTCACTGAACAGTACACAAACTAAGCACAGGTTTCACACAGCTGCTCCAAACCCCTTTTCTAAGCTGCCACTATCGTGTAGCAGCATAGATTTATTCTTCAGACAAGGCTGGTCCACTGATTTTTCTGAAACCTGGCATTTAAAATACATTCTCTTCACGAAATCCTAGTTTGCCTTCCCAAGCATAAAAGCATCCCAGCACAACAAAGCATCAGCACTGGCTTGGATGGCTTCAATTAGCAACAATATTGTGTTGGGCATAATACCACATAAAACACAATTACAAAAATCTAACATTTATAAATGCATAGTTCTATGCAAATACTTAAAACACACACATGCTTGAATCAATCACCCATCTTGTCATGAAAACAACCCATGCAATATGTTACAGAGGAGGCCTACCTGATCTCCAGGCTCTACGAAGGAAAGCAAACGCAAACGAAAGTGCTGCTCGGGATCCAACTCGTGCAAGTCCTTCTACACCTTTGCCTACAGGTCTTGGGCTAAATAAAATCATACATGCATTGTCTCAATATAACGTGTACCATTAATTGTGTATATTTTCTATTAGTAATTATAAGTTGTATAGTCAACAATTTTATAACTTAGCTATATAGATGTGTATAGAATTACAGAAGTTCTTTTTAATTCTTTTTAAAGAATTGCAATTGTCCCTTGAGAATGAAGGTGATTAACATCAAAACATCAACAACCAAAATTCAACTTCGGCTGCTTCAAAGAACAACAAATTCAACCCCCAACATCAAAAAGCTTCACAGAGGAAAAAAATTAGACTGGTGTAATTGACTACCATCAGAAAGATGCCTAGAGTTACTCAGAGTGATATTATGATGGTGTATTCAAAATACACAAACCTAAGATATTTCATATGCTCATTATTTACTCAGGAAGCTTACACTTCTAGATAATTTTGACTCCATAAACTATGCTTATAGGCTTTTTAAATGAATCTTCAATTACTGATAATTAATTCCATCATTTTAATCATTTCTTATCTTTCCATTCAAGTATCAATATTATGAAATCTCTCTTTGCAGCTTCTGCATTAGTCTGTGTAAGGAAAATTGAGAGTTTGAAGTTTTGTTAATAGCCACCAGACTCGCATACATTTCTGTTACATTAATGTGACTGCA